>JAWWNF010000318.1:1192500-1792500 GCA_034641395.1 Darevskia armeniaca | reverse complement strand
GGGCAAAGCCTGCAGGGCAGAGGACAGGGGTCCCATGGGCCGTCCCCAATAATGTTCTTCTGGGCCACAGCCCCCTCAATATTTTCTCTTCCCCCCACCCTCCTGTCTGCCTTGCCAGCTCCCTCCCTCTGCTGCCTCCCCCCAGCCACATCCCTTCTTCTCCTGCGTGGCACAGAGCAGCCCATGGGCAAGGAAGGCAGTGGAGGCAGGGCCCTCCTGCGGTGGAGACATAGGTCCCCCAGGGGGGCAGTCCCCAAACTTCGGAAGGGACAGCCAGAGCACTGGGGAGGCTGCCTGGCCAGTTGACCCAGGGAAGGAGGGGGGCAGAACAAGCACCCCTGCCAAGCTGCCCATGCCCACGTCACCACTGGCTGCCAATGGTCGCTGCTCCTGCCTGGCCTGACCCCTATCTTGGAAGGAGGGTGCTGAGGGGCTGGGGTGAGACAGGCCTGCTCCCCCCACCCCAGCCCTGTTTGCTCAGGTTGCTGCCACTACCTCCTGGCACATGTGGGGAGTGGATTCCCCATGGAATTAACCTGACACAACTGTTAGGGGTGCCTCCTGTGGCCAGCGAAACACCCTCTTGTGCCCTAGGAGACAGAAAGGAAAATACAAACAGAGGAAGAGGTTACAGGTGGGAAATGTCCAGGAATCCCAAAGTCTAAACTCAGAGACCCTGGCTGATGTCTCGCAGGAGGACTCAGGACCTCAACCTTTCTCTGTTCCCTCCCTGTGTCATATTAAAGATTGTAAGCCCCTCGGGGCAGGAACCTTTTAACCAAGGGCCACACATGTGAGGAATGGATTCCCCATGGAATTAACATACCATGTCTTCCAGTGTAGCCTCCTCATTTTTACGGCGCCACAGCAGCGGTTGTAGCCTGCATTTCTGAGGACCTGGGAGGCAGAAAGGAAAATAGAAACAGAGGCCCCGTATTGTCACAGAGAAATGCCAGGGAACCCAGAAGTCTAAAGGGACGGATTCTGGCTTATGTCTTTCAGCAGGACTCAGGGACCACCCTGGACCCTCAACCTTTCTCTGTTGCCTCCTTGTGTCAAATGAAGGCGCCTAAGGAACATCTTTGGCAAGTGTCACACGCAGTGATGGAGTAAACAAATAATACCAAAGAAATCTCACTACGTTACTGCCTTGTGCGAGCTCAAGCCGCTAGAGACCTTAAAACCATAGGCTGTGTACCCACCATACCTTTGGGGCTCATCCCCACTTCCCCTTGGGTCGTGTGCCCAGCAAGCTCAGGTGTGTTAACAGACTTGCTCTTTGCTAGACCAGCTGGCCTGGTTTGCAAAAGGGGATTCCTTGTCTGGCACAGTTCTGCAACCCTGTTCTTCCATTTACTGGTATATCCCAATTAATCAAAATCCTACCATTGATCAATTTCTAGGGTTTAGGGTCTCCTGCAAATGTATAACAGTATTTTTCCTGTACAGTTTTTAATGCCTCTATTGTTGTGAACTGATGCATGATTATAAAGTAAATAAAGCTTATTTTTAAAGTTCCCAGGTTGATGCCTGATTCTTTCTTACGTGGGGCAAAGGGAGGGAAGGCAGCCAGCTGGACTTGCTCAAAACAAGGTTTCACAGCCTAATTCCTATCCTTTTAAGTTTGCTGTCAAGGATGGAATATTAAAACGCTGTTTTTTAAGGACCAGGGGGCAACCCTACTTCAGGAATACAGGACCCACACTTTGAATGGTGCTCGCAAACATACTGGGAGTCATCGTAGATTCTTTAAGACTGGTGTTCTATGGTTCCGGCGCCTGCTCCTGAGCTTTTAGTTTTGCTGTCAAGGAGGGGATTTTAAAACACTGTTCGTCTCACATTTGTGGGTATTTGGAGGGATAAATCTCAATTAACGTATATTTTCCTTCCTGTTAAAACCCATCCCACACAGAGGCAAGGTCCTGAAATTTTGGGAAATTCTCCTTAAAATGATCTGCAACATATTTAGGAACGATGAGCCTGTAGGTTGACATTTTAATGGAATTACCCAGTGACTTCAAGGTATGATTTGAACACAGCCTTAGAGTTAAGAGAATAGAGGCATAGAAAGGCCATATGGCTCAACCTTGTACGCAACCAGATCTTCTCAACAGAAAATATCATCTGGGGACCACAGCTGAGGACCTGCCAAGCTGACAACATCTGTGGTCAAGTCAAGCCAGGGTGCCAAGCCACATGTACCAGTGACGGATGATGATGATGATGATGATGATGATAATAATAATAATAATAATCTCACTCATCTCCTCTGGGCCACCTACCTTCAGAATTCATTTGATCATCAGTGATGATAAACTCTCTCAAGTCTCTCACCATCATCTGACAGGCATCCCTCTTGCAGGACACTATAAGGCTTGCTTGCCAAGCAGCACTTTGTGACATCAGCTTTGTGACATCAGCTTTGTGACACATCAGCTTTGTGACACGGGGGCCAGGCTGCTGGGTTGTCAGGCAGCTGAGTTAAGAACAATAAAATGGGGGGCAGGCAAAGTGTGCTGGGATGAGGCCACCGTGGGTCAGGCCAGAGGGTGCTGTTGGGGTGTGTGGTTGTGCCTCCCCTTGTTCTGCATCCCGTTTCTTTAGCTGCTTGATGGAATCATAGCATGGTAGAGTTGGAAGGGATCCCAAGGGTCATTTAGTCCAACCCCAGACAATGCCAGGATCCTGCCCACAGCCAGCCCTGGCTGGGCTCCAAACTCCGACCATCTTCTTACCATTCTGTGTTGGATGTTTTTTTAACATGAAGGAGTTAAGCCGCTCCCTTAAAAACCCCCAGGCACTCGCACCCATTCCATTTTACCGTATGTCTGTTTCAGCAGCGATATCGTGAAAGCCAATTTTTGTAAGGTCGCGAATTTAAGCTGCACTTTAACTTTTCACGGTCAGAATTTTTTTTGGGGGGGGGGAGTGAGGCTTATATTCAGGCCAATACGGAATGTGCCACTCAAACTCAATAGGCATGGCCTTAAGCCACTCAACACCAGAGTCCAAGTCATTTGGAGGGCAGGCAATATTGGCCGCCATCGTGAGGGGAAAGGTCAGAAATGGGGAGAGCACTTGCATGGTTTGGTCCTTTAGCTCTTGCTCAATAAAAAGATGCCCCCTTCTAGAACAGAAGTCTAGCCTTCTCGGAACCTGCGTTTGTTTCCTTTTTTTAGCATCTTCTTTTATTGTTTTTTTTTTTAACAACAAATACAAACAACACCAACCAAACAAACAGAAGAACAAACAGTTAAACCTTATTACAACATTAATTAAATGATAACACACACACACACACACACATGCAAATAACATTAATTTCTGATTAAACTCAAATTCCTTTACCTATTCTATTCATAACAAAAAGAAAGTTAGGTTCTATATTAACGTATTTTTCGCTCCATAAGACGCACTTTTTTCCTCCTAAAAAGTAAGGGGAAATGTCTGTGAGTCTTATGGAGTGAACGCATGGTCTCTGGAGCCAAATTGCCTAGGGGCCAAAAGCAGATTGTGCTCTTTTTTTACAAAGAGAGAAGAGGGTGTTGAAAGGAAGTCACTGAACAGCTGTTTAGCAAGCGATCGGGGAGAGAGATAAGGCTCCCTTTCCAACCCCAACCCCTTGCCCAGACCTCCATTGTTGAATGCAGAGGGAGGCTGTTTGTTTCCCCAGCGACATGTGACTGACTGATTAGATTATCTGTCTGGAAACTGTAGAAATGGCTCCCTTTCCTGTAGGACTAGAAGCTGCAAACTGTGAGTTGAACCCCATAAAAACGGGGCTTTTCCTCTTTGAAAAAGAAGCTGCACCACTTTGAGCTGATCCTCAAAAAACCAGGGCTTTTCCCTTTGCAAAAAAGCTGCACCACTTTGAGCTGATCCTCAAAAAAGCAGGGCTTTTCCCTTTGCGAAACAAGCTGCACCACTTTGAGCTGATCCTAAAAAAACCCAGGGCTTTTCCCTTTGCAAAAAAAGCTGCACCACTTTGAGCTGATCCTAAAAAAAAACAGGGCTTTTCCCTTTGCAAAAAAACTGCACCACTTTGAGCTGATCCTCAAAAAAGCAGGGCTTTTCCCTTTGCAAAAGAAGCTGCACCACTTTGAGCTGATCCTCAAAAAAACAGGGCTTTCCCCCTTTCCTCCTCTAAAAACTAGGTGCGTCTTATGTTCAGGTGCGTCTTATGGAGCGAAAAATACGGTAATATTGGGCTTCCCTATATCCTCTCGCCATTAAACCAAAATAGGTAGACTGAAAAAATAGATTAAAAAAACCCCACGACTCTGACATCATCTTATATAAAACTGTTCATCAATGGTATAATTTCAGAAATTTCTTTATCACAATATCTTTTGAAAGTTAGACAAGAATTATTCCAACGCAAGAGCTGTGTAGGTGTTGCAAAGCTTCTTTAGATAATACAGAAAGCTATTCCATTCCTCTAAGAATCTATTTCTCGGGTTGTCCTTTATTTTTTCTGAGAGGTAAGCCAATTCAATATATTCTAGGATTTTATAACACCATTCTTTTTTGCTAGGTGTTATATCGCTTTTCCAATATGAGGCCACCAGGATTCTGTGTTTGTTTCCTATGGGTTTACTGTGGTGAGGGACTGGCAGAATTTACCCCCTTAGTGCACAGTTATTAACTGCCTCTCCCTTGAGCAGCAGTATTATTCAGGGCCGTCTTCAGCAGATGCAGCGCTGGGGTGCAAATATCTGCCCAGCGCCCCCAAATTACCACGGATAGTGGGGGGTGGGGTGGGTGAAGCTGCGCATTGCCAGCCATGGGGGAGGGGCGCATAACTCTCTCTCATGCCACTGTGGGAGAGCAATCCCCACGGAGGCTTGGGAAGGAAGCTGCATGTCCGCCAGCCATATGGTTGGCGGGGCGCAGCTAGCAGTCGTGTAGGGAAAGGGGACGCTGCTGGCAAACCAGCGCAGCTCCCCCACTTGCCGGGTCACCCCTGAGATGCCGGCGCCCTGGCATTACACACCACTAAGCCCTATGGGAAAGACGGCTCTGGTATTATTACACTTTGATTGTAGGAGACCATTTCTGAGGCATTGCTTACAAATATACCAGTTGAGTATAAGTGGAAATGAAATGCTTGTGTTCCTACAGGGAGCCAATCTGCCCCACATCAGAGAACACCTGAATGCACTCTGCTCACTCTGTGCCACCCCCCTTTCCCTCCTGTTCATTCTGAATTTCTCTGCAGCTTCTCCCTCTCAGTGCCCCCCCTTCTGCCCCAGGGATCCATCTCAGCTAGAGAGGGGGCAGGGAATGAGTCTGTTTCTCTGGCCTCTGACAGATTTCCCCATTAAAAACATTCTGGAGAAATTCTGAACTATTTTCTCATCCCTAGCTCAATTAAGAAGCCATCAACTGGCGATTAACATTATTTTGCCTGACAAAGGCTAGCATTTGCAGCAATACATTACCGAGCCATGTTCAGATATTCCTTTTGCTAGGGAAATTGCTGGTTAAGAGTCCTTGATGGTCATCGGATGCCTTCCCACCCCCCCATAGGATGAGCTAATTTTTAAGAACCGGTTTCTTGACACAGAGATTTCTCTTGCATGTTTGAGTGAAGAGAGCAGATAAGTAAGAGACAGGGTGTGAGAAAGTGGGACCTTTTCTGGGAGCTCTTCGTGTTGGACAGGGTCTCTTTTGGAATCTGCCTTGCAGAAGTCGAACTGGTTTTCCTCTGCTTATATATTTCTAAACAAGGAAAATGTATCTTCCTATATAAATAAAAATGCAAGGTTGTCATCACACAGCTCCCACTGGAGGATCTGTAGGGCCGCATCACAATTCTGGATTTGCATGAAATCAGGGTGGGGTAGGGTTAGCCCCTAGCAGCGGCACAGTGTGTGTGTGGGGGGGGGCTGGGGGTGCCATCGCCCCAAGCGCATTTTCTGGAGGGGGCGCAACCCGGCGCCTCCACAACAGGCTCCCATTGGGAACTTGGCTCCAGCGTGTGAGGGAGCTGCAGGGAACCTCCCATTCATCTGGTCTAGGGAATCCCCCAATAACAGCGCCTCTGTCTTACCTGGATTGAGCTTTGTTTGTTGGCTCTCATCCAGTCCATTACCGAGACAAGACAACGGTCCAGCACAACCGCCTGCAGATGTAAATAAGTCTTCAACTGTGTGTCACCAGCATAGAGCTGACAATGTACTCCATAATTTTGGATAACTCCACTCAGTGGTTTCATGTAGATGTTAAATAGCATAGGGTAGGCATGTCCAACCGGTTGATCGCGATCTACCGGTCAATCGCTGGGCGTTCCTGGTCGATCGCATGATCCTGATTGATCGCTATGTGCCTTGGCCCTGTTGCTATTTCCCCTTGCCATGGAATTTGAAAAAGCGCTCGCCCGATTGAACTACAGTGACGGCCATGCGCTCCTCCCCCTTCCGTCAGTGCAACTTTGAGCGGTTGTATTCCGTGCATAGGTGGAAGGAGGGAGGGCAGTGGAGTGTTGGGCAATCAGAATGCAGCAATTGCCCCCCCCATGTTAAACCACAGAGCCTAGGGCTTGCCGATCAGAAGTTCAGCGGTTCGAATCCCCATGATGGAGTGAGCTCCCATTGCTCAGTCCCTGCTCCTGTCAACCTAGCAGTTCGAAAGCACGTCAAAAGTACAAGTAGATAAATAGGTACCACTGCAGCGGGAAGGTAAACGGTGTTTCCGTGCGCTGCTCTGGTTTGCCAGAAGCAGCTTCGTCATGCTGGCCACATGACCCGGATGCTGTACGCCGGCTCCCTTGGCCAATAATGCGAGATGAGCGCCGCAACCCCAGAGTCGGTCACAACTGGACCTAATGGTCAGGAGTCCCTTTACCTTTTAATGTTTTAGAAGCCAAACAACTATGATTTCTCCCCCTAAAAAACCCTCAACAACTTTGATTCCCCCCTAAAAAAACTCAAAAACTTTGATTGCCCCCCAAAAAACTCAAAACTTTGATTCACCCCCTAAAAAACTTTGATTCCTCCCCCTAAAAAAAGCTCCACAACTATGGGCAATGACAATAGTTATTATACTTGGAGTAGATTGCAGTCGCTAGAGAGTTGGACGTGCCTGGCATAGGGGATAAAATTGAACCCTGATAAACCCCACATGGAAGCCTCTCCCATCTCCATGCTACTTCCACAGCAATTAGGCTTGGTAAAAGGCATTTTACTAAGTTTAATAAGTTTTCTGGAAGACAGGAGGGCCTGGCGTGCTCTGGTCCATGGGGTCACAAAGAGTTGGACACGACTAAACGACTAAACCAGTGTTTCCCAACCTAATCTAGGCAACGGCACACTTGAATCAATGAAAAAATCTCGCGGCACACCGCTCCTCCCCCACCTGGCTGCGCCGGGTCTCCTGACCCAGAGTTACCTCTGGGATCAGCTGTAGCTTGGCGCGCGCGAGGCTTCCGGTCGGGATTCTCGCGCGAGGCTGCTGTTGTTGCTGCTGCTGCAGCAGCCAAGGGAGCAGCGCCGCCCTGGCTTCCGCTTTGCCGCCGGGCTCCAGCAGCGCTGCCGCCACGGTCCTGTGCTGCCCTGGGCTGCAGGTCCCTTTTTCCGCGGCACATCAGCCGGTGTCTCGCGGCACACTAGTGTGCCGCGGCACACCGGTTGGGAAACGCTGGACTAAACAACTGTAAAGTTGTGCACACCTAAACTTTTGACTTAAATTCACCTCCAAAGTTTGGTAAAATCTCCTATTACTCAGCATTCACAAACAAAATGCAGTTAAAATTGTGGTTGCACACACAGCGGTTGTTGCAGATCCCCGTTTTCCAGAAACTATATTCAGTGTTATTCATATATGACAGGAATTAACACTTTTGGGTGGTGTAGCTTAGGGACAATCTCCCTGCTGAAATGCAAGAGGCTCCATTGCCATTCTGTCAGCTCTTAAAGATGGGCACTTGCTTAGACATAGAATCATAGAATTGTAGAATTGGGAGGGACCGTGAGGGTCATCTAGTCCAACCCCCTGCAATGCAGGAATCTCAACTAAAGCATCCATGGCAGACGGCCATCAGGTTATTCCCCTGATCCCCTTTTTTAAATTTCTCTTTTAACTCTTTGAATTGTTGGGGTGTTTTAATAAATTGGAGTTCTTGTTATTAATTATACCAAGAAAAAAAAGCACACCAAGAACTCTGGCCAGGATGAATTTCAATAATAGGAATAAATCCTACTCGCAAGTCAAAAAACAAACAAAAGTGTGTATTCTGATAAGAATCACAAATTTAAACAGAAATTGCAAACTTAAGCAAGAATTACAGTTTCAAACTCATAACAATATGTGTTGTACAATACTTCGTTACAGTGTAAAGGCACAAGAGTTTTTTAAAAATAATAATAATATATTTTATTGATTTTATCATTTAAAAACAAACTTAACAAGCATCATTAACAACATCAAATCTTTGTTTAGCCTGGGCCTCTCCATATCCAAGGCCCAGTAATTCTTTTTTACATAGCCTAATTTTTTTTTACTTCCTCAAGTCCCTTTTTTTCTGACATTCATTGTAATTATCTTTAACAGTTTTCTTCTTCTTTTTTTTACAAAAAAACAAAAACCTTACAACCTCGTGTTTTTATTATGCATCACATCTTATTTTCTTAGGTAAAGGTAAGGGGTAAAGGGACCCCTGACCATTAGGTCCAGTCGTGTCCGACTCATCTCGCTTTATTGGCTGAGAGCCGGCGTACAGCTTCCAGGTCATGTGGCCAGCATGACTAAGGCACTTCTGGAGAACCAGAGCAGCGCACGGAAACACCGTTTACCTTCCCGCCGGAGTGGTACCTATTTATCTACTTGCACTTTGACGTGCTTTCAAACTGCTAGGTTGGCAGGGGCAGGGACCGAGCAACGTGAGCTCACCCTGTCGCAGGGATTCGAACCGCCGACCTTCTGATCAGCAAGCCCTAGGCTCTGTGGTTTAACTCTGTGGTTTTCTTAACCTAAGCTTAACTACTTCTGCTGCCTGTACCAAATCAAATAAACTTTTTCAAATAGTCTTTAAATTTCTTCCAATCTTCTTCAACGCTCTCTTCCTTCTGTTCTCGGATTCGTCCAGTCATTTCGGCCATTTCCATAAAGTCCAGTAATTTCATTCGCCATTCTTCTAAAGTTGGTATCTCTTGGGATTTCCAGTTTTTAGCAAGAAGCAATCTTGCTGCTGTTGTAGCATAAAGAAGGAACCTCACATCCTCTTTTGCAATATCCTTTCCAACTATGCCAATCAAAAACGGCTTCTGGTTTTTAAGGCACAAGTTTTTAAGTAACAATGAATACATATTAGTCCATATTCAGAAATATTCAGAAAGGCCGTTTTATGTATAGAGCCGAAGTCAAGAGTCAATTCAGGGGTAGAAACCAGGACAGGGCCCTGTTTTGATGTGGCAATTAAATGGTATATCCTATATAATAAAGTCCCTGTGTCTCTGCGTCCTGTCCGTGTGTCAGTGGAATTGCGCTACTGCGCATGAGCCTCACGGACACAGGGATTGGAGTTGGCAGAGAGGGGGGCGTGTCCGAGAGGCAGCGGCGGCGCACGCGCGTCATCAGTTGGGGCAGCGCCGCCGCCTCTCACGGAGCTGGGGAGGATGAGCTGAGCGGCGGCCGTTGGGGGACGCGAGGGGCGAGCGTGTGTCCGTGGGCGTGAGGCAGGCGGACTTGGAACGCAGAGGCTGCGAAAAGGGAGGAGGTGGAGGCTGGAGCGGCGGTGGTGGAAATGAGGAGGGCATTTCGCAGCCCCGCACGTCTTGGCGGGCGGGGAGGGAGGGGGGCGGCGGCGGTTCTGCGGCTTCCTGCTGCCCCGCCACTGGGGAGCCGGCCTGGGTTTTTTGACACTTCCTCGGGAGTGTCTAGGGAAGGGGGACGGCGCCGCTGCCGCCGCCGCGACAGGGATTTGGGGGTGAGAGGGGTGCGGGTTGCGGAGGGGCCGCCGCCGCTCGCTCGCTCGCTCCGTTTTTGTTTACGGGGTTCCCTCTGCCGAGGGAGGGATGGAGGCTGGAAGCGCACGGGGAGGAGGAGGGACGGACTTTTCCCACCCAGATTTGGCTGCAGCGGGATATACCGGTTGCATGTGTAACGTGTGTCGTGTCTCCCCTCCTGGAACAAGTCTGCTCTAGCGCCCATTAATTTAACGGGCTACATGTCTACTAGTGAATTAATAATAGTCTTTAAGATGCCACAAGACTCCTTTCAGGAAAGATATCTGGAATTTATCTTACTGTACTGTATTTGAAATGCAATTTAACTTTTTGGAACGTATCGTCAGACAACCGCTAGAGGTCAGTACAATGCCAGAGAACAAGTGTTCCACTCGCTTGCCAAATGTAGTGTCCTTTTCCATTTTCCCCTATTTTTCCTACATATTTTAATTCAGGTGTTCAATTTCCACCTCAGCATGGGGAGGGGGGGGGAGTTCTTTCTCATAGAAGTGGTGCTCACAATCCAGTGAAGTGGAATTAAATTGCCTATTCTCCCTTTTCAGCTTTTGTAGAAAATATATATATATATATATATATATATATATATATATATATATATATATATGCATCTCATTCAGAATCAGCCGAAGTAAAATGAAGTGTCCTCCCTCATTTTCACAACCTGCTGCAATGGATTGTGGGACACAAATAAGTCTGCATATTCTATGCATATTAAAGGCAGAGTTTTTTTTAGGTTAGCAGAAACGTACATGTTTAAGAGAGCAGACTGCTTCTAGTCTCAGGTGCAGCTGTTCATTCCTTCAGATACAGTGGTCTCATTTTCGCAAATGAACATTTGAAGAGGCTGCCGGATCTTGATTGATTTCATTTGCTTTTATTGCTTTTACATTTATTGATCTTTGTCTTCAATTTCGGCTCCACCACCCTAATCCACTCAGGTCTCATGCTCTCTTAAACGAACCCGCTCATTCTCCTTTGCTGCTCTTTATGCCTGGAATGGCCAACCCTCTCTCATTCTTCCTCAACATGTCCATGAAACCCAATGTGTTAAGATGCATTGGTCGACATTCATTTTTTTAAAAAAAATTCCTTCCAGTAGCACCTTAGAGACCACGAAAGCTCATACCAAGAACAAACTTAGTTGGTCTCTAAGGTGCTACTGGAAGGAATTTTTTTATTTTGTTTTGACTATGACAGACCAACACGGCTATCTACCTGTAACTGGTTCATTTTTTTTGTTACTTCACTCTTTACCATGGGTAGGCAAACTAAGGCCTGGGGGCCGAATCCGGCACAATCGCCTTCTAAATGAGTAGAATGTGTCCTTTTATTTAAAATGCATCTCTGGGTTTTTTGTGGGGCATAGGAATTTGTTCACCCCCCCAATATAATAATAATAGTAATAATAATAATAATTTATTATTTGTACCCCAGCCACTCTGGGCGGCCTCCAACAGATATTAAAATACATTAAAATATCACAGGTTAAAAACTTCCCTAAACAGGGCTGCCTTCAGGTATTTCCTAAATGTTATGTAGTTGTTGATCCCTTTGACCTCTGATGGGAGGGCGTTCCACAGGGCGGGCACCACTACCGAAAAGGCCCTCTGCCTGGTTCCCTGTAGCTTTGCTTCTCGCAGTGAGGGAACCGCCAGAAGGCCCTTGGCGCTGGATCTCAGTCTGAATCTCAGGCTGGATCTTAGGCTGAACGGTGGGGGTGGAGACGCTCCTTCAGGTATACAGGACAGAGGCTGTTTGGGGCTTTAAAGGTCAGCACCAACACTTTGAATTGTGCTCGGAAACGTACTGGGAGCCAATGTAGTTCTCCCAGGACCGGTGTTATGTGGTCCCGGCGGCCACTCCCAGTCACCAGTCACTCCCAGTCACCCCCCCAAGGTCTGAGGGACAGTGGACCGGCCCCCTGCTGAAAATGTTTGCTGACCCCTGCTCTTTACCATCTTCCCACCTGCCACATTTGGAAATTTGGCCATGTACACGTTGCCATTTGTTCTGCCCTCAGTGCACTCCTTGCACACACAAACATTAACCACGATGCAGAGATGTCTTGTAGTTTCTTGAGAAATTCGGCTGCTTTGTGCGTTTCCCCTCGAGCCAACGCCAATTGGAAAGGAAGATCTAAGCCACAGTTAGGCAGAGGTCTGTACTTCTGAAGACAGCTGTTGCACATGCTCAAATGACAATGCATGCACAGATGACAGCTTAATTAATAGGAGTTCAGGGGCAGGAAGTCTGAATAGCTCATGTGGATCTGATGAAGGTATCCCCGTCTCCTCTGATAGGTAAAATAGTGTGCAAACGTCACTTGAAATGCAACAGAGAGAAATAGCCTTAGACTGCAACCGGGTTGAAAGGATTTCTCTTTCGTTCTTCTGTGAAGCACAATATCAGCTGATAAGACTATGCAAATGATAGCTATAAAGAAGAACAGGTACTGCCTGGCTGTACAGGCGATACTCTGTAAAATGGTTACCATTTTCATATAGGACACATTCAGTCGTCCTTTATATTTCTAATTTAATTTTCAGACTGCTGTTGCTTAAGCGGCCAAAAGTGCACAAGAGAGATGACTCATCAGACTTGGGGTGACCGTGAATTTTGCAGAAGCACCAAAATAAAATATAACTTTTAGGAAAAAGCCCTCAGGGGGAGGGAACCATCACCCCACACAAAAAAAGGCCTCATGAAGGATGAGCGTGCTTTGCTCCCATGGAATTCAGACTGATGGTTGAGAGGGGGGTGGACACAAGGACTAAGAGATATATTGATATATTCAAACCGGTTTGATGTCCATATCGTGTTGCGTGTTTAGACCTTTTACCCTCCCCTAAATAAGCTCACCTGGGACCCAGGTGGCGCTGTGGGTTAAACCACTGAGCCTAGGGCTTGCTGATCAGAAGGTCGGCGGTTCGAATCCCTGCGACGGGGTGAGCTCCCGTTGCTCGGTCCCAGCTCCTGCCCACCTAGCAGTTCGAAAGCACGTCAAAGTGCAAGTAGATAAATAGGTAGCGCTCCGGCGGGAAGGTAAACGGCGTTTCCGTGCGCTGCTCTGGTTCGCCAGAAGCAGCTTAGTTATGCTGGCCACATGACCTGGAAGCTGTACGCTGGCTCTCGGCCAATAAAGCGAGATGAGCGCCGCAACCCCAGAGTCGGACACGACTGGACCTAATGGTCAGGGGTCCCTTTACCTTTTAAATAAGCTCACACCAGAGACAGATATTTGGTTTGGTTTTTTGGCAGAATTTAGGCCACAACTTTATTGATTACAACCAAGTGAGTGGTTGCATAGGCTCTGATTCGACTAGCTCCCTGCACCCTTGCAGGCAGAACTGTCCCAGAGCCACATTCGTAGGACAGACAAGGATGAACACCAGGGCCGGCTGTTGGTAGGTTTACCATTCAACCATCCTGATGTCCCCGGGACTTGGCCATAGGCCGTACCCATTCGGGAACGACAAACCAATGAGTCCCTGGATCCCTGTACCAGAATATCCTGCATTTGCATAGGCGTGGCCACGCACTGTGCCACGCCTATCACCTGAACCAGAGCCTATCCGCAACCTTACAAGTTGTGACTGATTGCTACACGGCAGGCAAAACCCAAATGGCAACAGCCAATCAACCAGATGGGGAAAATTCCTGCCGTGCCCCTGTCCCAACGACAGACGACACATGACGACACATAGCAAGGTCAACTCAAGCCCTAAATATAGGGAGCGGTGGGTAGGTGTTCCGATGCGAAAGGCCCCAAAGAGGACGCTCAGCGGCCTCACATGGGCTTAAATAGGTCCCGCGTTGCTTCATTTTATGACACCCCATAGGTCGGATTCCTCCCCAGCAACGCGTGACCACCTGACAGGGGTTGTGGCCTGTAGATCCAATTTACCCCCACAGCACAGGGTCCGGTAGCCGGTCGCACCACAATGCATGCCCTCTTTTAGGGAAGACCCGATATATCAGTTTCATAATTTTTGACCTGGCAATATATCGTGAATCATGATGTGTGTTAGGGCTGGGCGATATATCACCCCAAACCAGTTTGAAGTCTGTATCATGATATTGGTTTCATAATTTTTGGCCTGGCAATATATCGTGAATCATGAATATGTGTGTTAGGGCTGGGCGATATATCACCCCAAACCAGTTTGAAGTCTGTATCATGATATTGGTTTCATAATTTTTGACCTGGCAATATATCGTGAATCATGAATATGTGTGTTAGGGCTGGGCGATATATCACCCCAAACCAGTTTGAAGTCTGTATCATGATATTGGTTTCATAATTTTTGACCTGGCAATATATCGTGAATCATGAATATGTGTGTTAGGGCTGGGCGATATATCACCCCAAACCAGTTTGAAGTCTGTATCATGATATTGTTTTCATAATTTTTGGCTTGGCAATATATCGCAAATCATGAATATGTGTGTTAGGGCTGGGCGATATATCACCCCAAACCAGTTTGAAGTCTGTATCATGATATTGGTTTCATAATTTTTGGCCTGGCAATATATCGTGAATCATGAATATGTGTGTTAGGGCTGGGCGATATATCACCCCAAACCAGTTTGAAGTCTGTATCATGATATTGGTTTCATAATTTTTGGCCTGGCAATATATCGTGAATCATGGTGTGTGTTTGTGTTTGTTTGTGTGGAAGCTAAACCCTGTCAAATTACAGATAGATGCAGGCATTTATGTGCTAGGCTCCTTTAAAATGCCCCCACCCTTGGCTGAATTAGATGAAACAGGAGCCCCTTCTGAGAGGAAGGATCTTGCCAAATGTCAAAGGGATAGCTGCCATGGCTTTCCTGCAAGAGCAGCTTTTATAGTTTTGAGGTGGTTAATAAAGGTTGATCTTCCCATGTGTTTTATGGGCAATTTGTAAGAGAATAGCATAGATCACAGAGGTAGCAGTCAATCCTGGTTCTGATGGGTGAGCCTGCATGATCTATGCTTTCTCATTCATAAGCAAAAGGGTTGGATCCGAAGGGGCATCTCAGCAGGTAGGAAGTATCTCCTTTCAGGTTGTGTGGTAAAACTGAAACTAAGCCAAATAAATTTCTCCCGCTTATGCAAGAGCTTGCAGAACCTCTTCCACAAACAGCCTTGACAGCTGCTATAACCCTACATTTCTTAGACGTACACTTAATATATTAATATATCTACATCTATATGCATTTCTTAGTGCAGAAAGTATTGATCTGACGTGTAGAGATCTTTCCTATTCTACTTAATTCAAGAGGGTTCTGGAAGCTTCTCTGTGTGAAAGAAGATTCATGATGTTTGGGTTATTCCTTCAGAGAAGCTAACTACAGCTGGTTTAAACTGGTTCTCTTATCTCCTTCTGTCAAGGTCTTGTTGACTATAATAGTGAGGCTAGAAGGAGCCTGGGTTTCATTCTCTCTCTTGCTTTCTGTATGCGGTGTTAGGTTTTAGACCTATTGTAAGTTTAAGTTAAGTCTGCTGCAACTGGATTTCTTATGGACAGTGCCAATCCTGAATGTATTGGATTTGTGACCATTATGCTCATTATGGTGCTGGAGGAGACTGTCATTGAGAGTCCCATGGACCGCAAGAAGATCGAACCTATCCTTTCTTAAGGGAATCAGCCCTGCGTGCTCACTGGAAGGACAGATCCTGAAGTTGAGGCTCCAATACTTTGGCCACCTCATGAGAAGAGAAGTCTCCCTGGAAAAGACCCTGATGTTGGGAAAGATGGAGGGCACAAGGAGAAGGGGACGACAGAGCACAAGATGGTTGGACAGTGTTCTTGAAGCTACCAACATAATGATGGACTTTATGGAACTCACCGAACTGACCGGGAAACTACGTGACCAGAGGGAGGAGACGGTGGAACAAGATTGGAAGAAATTTAAAGTGTATTTTATAAACTATTGTAAGATTTAAAGACTGAAAAAAGTTGGAAGAAATGACAGCTTACAGAACAGAAAAATAGGTTTAAGTAATATAGACTTATGATTTTAGGTTAAGACTTATATAAGAAAAGGACATAAGTGATAATAACAAATAATATTTAAAGATGTCAAGAAATTACTAAAGATGATTGATAATGAAACGCAGTAGGGGGGACGTGAGGAAGTCACCCCAACATGATTAGACATGATGAAAGGGAAATTATGATTTATGTTTGTGTTTTTGTATTTTGTATTCTGTATTTTGTATTATGTATTATGTTAAGCTTTTTGTTTTTTGTTTAAAACCCAATAAATATATATATTTTTTTTTTAAAAAATGAAGCTACCAACATGAGTCTGACGAAACTGCGGGAGGCAGTGGAAGACAGGAGTGCCTGGTGTGATCTGGTCCATAGGGTCACGAAGAGTCGGACACGACTAAACAACAACAACAACAACAACAACAACAACAACAACATGCTCATTTGCCTTCAGTAGCAGTAAAGCTCTGCTGGATGAAATATAATTGCCTCTGGTCTATTTTCGGGGAATCCTGCAACGTGTTTAAGTTTTTACTCTGCTAACTATACATTGGAATCTACTCTGGATCAATATTGAGTAGAATTTCAATGACACTATATACTAATATAATGTACGGATCCCATGTCGCACACAATACAAGGGTGTCAACAAAATAGCGTCCCTCTCCTGTAAAGCTGTAAAGTTTCGTTGATCTCAGGCTGTGAGTTTCTCCACTGCAATGCAACGGCTTTGGCTGCTGGCTTATCAACTCACAACTTGATAAAGTCACATCACAGGGTAGGTAATCCTACGCATTGTGTGGAAGAAAGTGAACACTTCGAAAGGGGTTACTAGTTCCAACTCCAGGCAGAATCCCCCTAACCTTTATTCGTAAGCTGCATTCTAGTTCTATCCTGCCCTTCTGCAAGCAACTCAAACCTAGTTTCAGGGGAAGAGTGTCTACCCAAGTGATATTTCTATATGGATTCTTAATCTCAAGGTCCTGGATACAAGCCTCACATTGAACTAGAGGACCCTCATGGTCCCTTCCAACTCTATGATTCTGTGATTAATCTATGATATTATTATCATTATAATTATGATTAAACTTTTTTTTAATCTGTTGCATTTATATCTCACCCTTCCTCCCCAAGGAGTCCAGGGGGGCAAACACAGAAATGATGAAACCTTCAAAAGATCTAAAAACACCTTAAAAACCATTCCAAATATAGATGCAGACTGGGAGATATCTCGGCTCGAAAGGTTTGTTGGAGGACGGAGTCAGTGCCAAAAAGTCACTATTTAATGGGGGAATTCCCAAAATGGTAGACATCACAACACTGTCCCACACTGTGTGGGACAGACTTCCAAACATCTACCGGTCTTCTCCCATCATTCTCTCTTCCCATTCCATGATTTGGTTTAACTAATATTGTTCCATAGTTCCCTATGGAGGATGTGTGTGTGATTTTTTTTTTTTCTGATTTAAAAATATCCACCCGTGGAGTACTTAAAATTAATTAGAGAATGCTGATGACTTTGAAATCAAGGATGGTCTATTAATTCATTTAGCGATTAAAGGTTTTCTAGTCTAATCAGGTAGAAGTGTAGCACACGTGATAGGGTAGTAAAATGAAGCTGTCCTTTGATCAAGGTCAGTTGGTCTCTCGATACGGACACTCCTTCCGTTTCTCCAGTTTTCAGCGCAAACTCTTGAAAAGGAACGGGCCCATTCTCACCTCCGGCATGGCGGTGGTACTACGTCTTACATCAAAGCCAAGCTGAGGCACAAGGAAGAAAACCGAGTACAACTGTGGCCTCGGTGTAAGACAGCATCCCCTCCAAGGTAGGGCTAGTCCCCCCAAAAATGTGTCCCATTGGCATCCTGTCTAGCTTAGCCCTAAGATGTGCTTTGCTGACCCACTTGAAGCAGTGGCTCCAAATTAAGTACTGCGGACTCCCTGTTTTCCCAAAGCCAAGTCATGGACCCCCTACTTTTGACAATTTTGATATCTCCATGGTAGTTTTTGTTATGTGAATGGTGCCACAGACCCCCTGGGACCATCAATTGGGAAACACTGATTTAGAGGGTTGTACGTTACAGCCAAGGGATACGGGTGGCGCTGTGGTCTAAACCACTGAGCCTAGGGCATGGGTAGGCAAACTAAGACCCGGGGCCGGATGCGGCCCAATCGCCTTCTCAATCCGGCCCACGAACGGTCCAGGAATCAGCGTGTTTTTACATGAGTAGAATGTGTCCTTTTATTTAAAATGCATCTCTGGGTTATTTGTAGGGCCTGCCTGGTGTTTTTACATGAGTAGAATGTGTGCTTTTATTTAAAACTAGCTGGCCCGGCCACGCGTTGCTGTGGCTCATTTGGTGAAATGAGCACGTTTCCCATTTGGTGAAAGGAAAGTGCACATTTACCCCCGTTTTTGCCTGGCTTCCCACAGCTTCTCCCGTTGAACTTCCGCCTGCCTCCTCGCCGTCTTTCCCCGTTTTCACCTGGCTTCTCACAGCTTCTGCCGTTGAACTTCTGCCTGCCTCCTCTCCATCTATCCCCCACGCTTTCATCTGCCTGCCCACAGCTTCCTCCTGTCTCCTCTCCGCCTGCCTCCTCTCTGTCTATCCCCTGCTTTCGCCTGCCTCCCCGCAGCTTCTCCCGTTGAACTCCCGCCTGCCTCCTCTCCGTCTTTCCCCCTGATTTTGCCTGACTCCCCACAGCTTCTCCTGTTGTACTTCCGCCTGCCTCCTGTCAGTCTTCCTGTTTCTGTTTCTCTGTTTCTCCGTCTCCCATTCCCCCTCCCTCTCCTCTCTCCTCACAGACTCTCTCTCTCTGTAGTTTGCGCTTGCCTTCCCTCTGACGCCGTGGGTGTGATCTCGCATAGCATGTGTCGTTGGCTGCCAATAGCCTCCAAGGCCCCCCTCCCTCCCTCTCCTCTCTCCTCCTGGGCTCTCTGACCTTGCATAGCCTGTATCACAGCAGTGATATCACCACATTGGCAATGGTGGTGGCTATGTGGCTTTGTGATGTCATGCTGCTCACTATGTGATTGGTTAGGATTGGTTGTGGCTATGTGGCTTTGTGATATCATGATGCTCAATATGTGATTGGTTAATATGTTTGTTCCTTTGTTCCACTCGCTGAAGTGACTTCTAATTAATATTTTTATGTAAAAATATTCCGGGCATGGAACCCAACGTTGTGTCAAAATGTCAAGGCAATCGGTGCAGTAGTTTCGGAGTCCATTGGCGACAAAGAAACGACGTTACATTTTTATTTATATAGATGCGTCTCTGGGTTATTTATGGGGCATAGAAATTTGTTCATCCCCCCCCCCCCAAATATAGTCAGGCCCCCCCACAAGGTATGAGGGACAGTGGACCAGTCCCCTGCTGAAAAAGTTTACTGACCCCTGGCCTAGGGCTTGCCGATCGGAAGGTTGGCGGTTCGAATCCCCACGATGGGGTGAGCTCCCGTTGCTTGGTCCCAGCTCCTGCCAACCTAGCAGTTCAAAAGCACGTCAAGTGCAAGTAGATAAATAGGTACCACTCCGGTGGGAAGGTAAACGGCGTTTCTGTGCGCTGTTCTGGTTCGCCAGAAGCAGTTTAGTCATGCTGGCCACATGACCCGGAAGCTGTCTGCGGACAAACGCCAGCTCCCTCGGCCTATAGAGCAAGATAAGCGCGCAACCCCAGAGTCGTCCGTGACTGGACCTAACGGTCAGGGGTACCTTTACCTTTACTTTTATGTTACAGCCAGCATTTGAACCGAACCCAGGTTGGGGAAGGAAGCCGTTGTAGACACTGAAACACCACCACTGAAACAACTGTTTATTTCTGTGAGGAGTCTGGCAACTGCATTCTGTGCTAGCTGCAGCAATGAAACACTTTCAGAAACCGGGCATATTTTGCCAGCAAATCTATTGAGATGCTATATTACTTTAAGCACACACACACATTTGAAGGACATTTACATGTACCTAAGCAGTTCCAGAGCGTTCCGATGAAAACTGCAGCACAGGCTCCTTTTCTACAAAGGAAGAACAAATCTTTCATAACAGACCTGTCATCTTTACAAGACGCAGAATTTAGCAGTACAAATGTAGAGGTCCTGAGCTCAGTGCACACAATGGGGTGATTTCGCTGATTAAAAAATAAAATAAAATACAAGAAAGAAGATATACGAGAACAGCAATTCATGATAAATCAACCAACCTACCTCTTGTGCTCTGTTTATGATATATATTAATGGCAGCAACTGCCAGAGATTACAGCTCCTTTATTTTAACAGGCGCTCTCTCTAATACAAGCATTGGGGGTTTTGTTTTGTTTTTTTAAAAAATTAAGCGAGATTTATTTGATGTGCTGAATGTGTGGTAGCACCCCTAGCAGTGCTCTTTGAACATATGCATGTGTGTGTGTTATGACATCAGACCAGGAATGTCTTGTTTTGGCTAAATGCAACTCTCCAAAGAACTAAAGCAGATTGCACCCGATGCCTGAGAATCCTGTGAAATGGTGAGACCAGAGACTAAACCTGGGATGTTCTACAGGCAAAATTATGTGCTCTGCCAAACTACAGGTAACATGCATGTTGGTTTTAGATTTCTTTTTCTTTGGTGATCACTCATAGCCGAGTAAGATTGTCTTCCATAAACACGGTTTTCAAAAGTGAGTCCATAAGTGACTGTGGAGGCCAATTCTGGATCCACACGTCCTTCCACAGTGGGGACATAGGTTTCTGCGCGGGAATTGATCACGATGTGGATTTGCCAAGCTGTGCCTTCCTCTTAGCACGTTTCTCCCTTGTGTCCTGAGTTCGAGTGTCTTCAAAGCCCATGACACCTTTGGTAAAGGCTGTTCTCCAATTGGAGCCCTTGCAGACCAGTGTTTCCCAGTTGTTGATGTTTATACTACATTTTTAAAGATTTGCCTTGAGAAAATCTTTAAAAATGTAGTATAAACATCAACAACTGGGAAACACTGGCCTGCAAGGGCTCTCAAGGCAAAAAAAGATTTGCCTTGAGAAAATCTTTAAACCTCTTTTGTTGACCACCAGCATTACGCTTTCCGTTTTTAAGTTCGGAATAAAGTAGTTGCTTTGGAAGACGATAATCAGGCATCCGCACAACATGACCAGTCCAACGAAGTTGATGTTGAAGAATCATTGCTTTGACACTGGTGATCTTTGCTTCTTCCAGTACACTGGTATTAGTTCGCCTGTCTTCCCAATTCCCAGGGAATTTCACTCATATAACTAACACATCTGGCACTGTCATCATGTGCTTTTTCTCATATACAGTACTGAAGAGACACCTCTTTCTCCTGGCTCTTGATACATGTTCTACTGAAGCCAGGACTGAAGTGAGATTCAGCTTCCTGTCTGGAATGTGGAATGGTAGAGGGGTGATCTTGCCCTTTGGCTTGGACAGCAAACAGTTCTGGCCTTCTGAAATATACTCAGAGTCAAGTGTGAATTTCATGCTCTTTATCCAGCTCATAGTAGCAAGGAATGAATCTTCCCCCAAAACGTCTGCTATATATACATTATTTACACAATGGGTCCCACGTGATTGGCTAATTCCGGGCTACTCCTGTAGGCCAATCAGATTGCGGATTCACTTCATCCAGGAGCCTGATTGGCTGCTCTTGCAGGCCAATCAGGTCCATAGCTGTCAACCCTCCCTTTTTTGCGGGAAACTCCCTTATTCCAATGCCGTTTCCCACTGCTATCCCGGATTGTTGATATCCCTTAAATTTCCCGGATTTCAAAGGAAGCAGCTCCTCTCCCTCCCTGCCGACCAGGGAGGCTTCTCAGCTGCATTGCTCGGCTGCCAATAAGGAGTCTGAGACTGACTGGGGCGGAGCTTGCATGCTTTGTGCAGCCAGACCCTCACGCCCAACCAGACAGCTAGCCTGCCTGCCGTCTACGCGCTCGCTCTTTCGCTCACCCGGTCGCACACAGCCTCTGGAGCGCAGGGTGGCGAGGCTACTTGGTGCCATTGCACTGCCCTCGCGGCATCCCTTATTTTCAAATCCGAAAGTTTGAAAAAATCCTTTTATTTTCAAATCCAAAAGTTGACAGCTATGATCAGGTCACTGATTCACTTCCACCCGAAGCTGGATTGGGTGGCTCCTGCGGACCAATCAGACTGCTGCATTCTGGATCCTATTGTTCTAGGACCAATCAGACTGCTGCATTTTGCATCCTATTGTTCTAAGATTCAGCTCAGTACCTTCAAAGCTCCCTTCAACACTCTCTTAAAAAGAAGCGAGCTCCATCGCTGTGTGGCTTGATTTGCCCTCTCTCCTGATGCAAAGCGCTCAGGCATTTAGCTGTGATTTTTCTGGTGATGCTGTTGCTCAATAGCTAGTCCTTGAGAACCATGCTTAGCCCATATGGTGTTGCTGACAGTATCAAATGATGCTGGGGATTAATTACAGCTCAGGACATTAATAAAAGGGAATATCTCAGGCATTGCACTGACACGCAGGGCATGGTTGCGTAGGAACCTGGCACTTCTGCCAAAGCTGTCTGAAGAAACTATTAGCCAATTGCTGCCTCCTGTGCAGAAGAGCTAAAGGCAATTTCACAGTAATAGTTCCTTGCTTTCTGACATGCAGGATGGCAGCCATGGCAGCGAGGAAAACCAACTTAAATATGTATCATGGAATTGCCTTCTTAAGAGAGGCCATAATGGAGAAACCTATATTGATAATCTACAGAGTACGTATATAGCTGCTGTCTTCATTTCTCCAAGTGCGGTAGGTTTGAGAGGGGGAAAGTTTTTAACAATGCGAATGGAAGTGTCTGTTTCAATTCGTTTCCTGCTGAGACCCTCACACAGTCAGGAAACACGAAGTGAATGGATTAGGCTGGAGCGACGGAACGTACAGAGCTAATGCAATTGCAGAGAGATGGTAGTGAGATCCAGAGGCAACTCAAATGCCAATCAAAAAAAGAATTTAAAGGTTTGAAAAAGCAGGCAGGTTCTATCTATATGAATACCTCGGGCTGTGGTAATGGGTAACAAAGGAAACACCCATTGACACACACAGGATCAGGCCCTGAAGCAGAGCCATAGCTATGGGGGGACTGGTTGGGGTTTTTGCCTGAAGGTGTATGTACACAAATGTGTATGGGTTGTTTGTTTTTTGTCAAACTGGGGCTGTGACCCAGGTGCAATAAAGCCTAGTTTCACCCCTGCCTGAAGTACAGAGAGCCAAGCCTGGGATATTATCCCAGAGGAAGAAATGAAGCTAAGCAGAAGATCATACTAAAGGATGTTTATGCAAACTTAATTTTCCTGAATTTGTGGGAAGCCCAGCTCTTCTGAAGTTTGCCAGAGCCGGGGCTGGCCTATGACATTTTGGCACCTGAGGCCAGGCCCGTCTTTAACCGGGGGTGCAAGGGGCGCGGGGCACCCGGGTGCCGAATTCGGGGGGGGGCACCAAATGTAAACCTACTGTATACCGGTCCCCCTCGATCGGTGGCAGTGAAAAGCAATGGAGTGAAAGTCCCCCCTCCCCCATCGCTCTGTTACTCCGTAGCGTCAGATATTCCTGACAAGTCAGGAAACAAAAGCAGTTTTTCCTACTGCGTTGTTGTTACAGGTGAATGATTCCCCCTCAAAAAAAGATCAATAACTTTGGCTTTTCCCCTCCCCGAAAAAGCTCAATAAAAGTTAATTTGGAGCGCTGGACGGATCTTTGCACCCCGGCGATGCATATGCTAAAGACGGCCCTGCCTGAGGCCAACTCCTAGGAGCTGAGGTCCCTTTGCTCCCTTCATAAAATATTTGAGGGATCAGAACCTCTTACCTGGGCCTCCCCAATATTTTCTTCAAGTTGGTACCCCTGCCTGAGGCGAACAACAAAATTTTGTGGAAAAAACAATTATTATATTTATGGTGATTTGAATATCAGACTGAAACATATACGCAGGGCTGGATTTAGGTTTGATGAGGCCCTAAGTTCCTGAAGGTAATGGGGCCCTTTATATGTCCACCTGTCCTTTGTCAACAACAAATTGTCGCTGTTTTTTTGTGTTGAATACAGTGGAACCTCGGCTTACGAAGTACTCGACTTACGTATTTTTCGACTTACGAAAGGAAATCCGCTTGGATTTTAGATGCGGTTTACTCGACATACGAAGTTTTAGATGGGGTTTACTCGACTTACGGAGGTTTACATAGGGTTTTCTTATGAATTTTTCGACTTACGTTTCCAATGCATTCCTATGGGAATGCCGTTTTTCGACTTATGAAATTTTCGACTTACGAAATTTTCGACTTATGAGTGGGCTTTCGGAACGCATTAAATTCGTAAGTCGAGGTTCCACTGTATATGCTATATGGTAATTTATGGACCTAATAGGTATCTCAAACCATTTGCACATCACAAAATAACCAGTCCATGTAGAATGTAGGCACCTATATATAGAAATAAGCAAACCAGTGATATTTTAGGGAGCAGGCTAGCAGGTGGGGCCCATGACTTACATCATAGGAGCCTACACAACACTGTTGCTGTATGTAGCTTTTATCTTATTTGTTTTTTATCTTATATTTTGGAAACCCAGTTGTTTTTTCCCCTTTAAATTGTTTTGGGGCCCCCAAGAGAGTGGGGCCCTAAGCCAGGCATAGGCAAACTCAGCCCTCCAGCTGTTTTGGGACTACAGTTCCCATCATCCCTGATCACTGGTCCTGTCAGTCTTTCTCCAGGCACTGCGGTCATCTGTATGGGATTCCCACATGGCAGGATTGATGTTGCCAGCCTTCATGCCACATTTGCAGACATCTTTGTAATGCAGAGTTGTTAGCAATCCTTGCTAAGTGCATGAGCCAGTCTAGTAATGGAGTACAGGAAGCCTTCATCTTACTTAGGGTTGATGTACTGGGGATTGTGCCCAAAGCCAAAATCATATATAGTCATATATATAGATATACTAGCTGACCCGGGCCACGCCTTGCTGTGGCTGATTTTATGCTTATTACCATCAGTAGCAGCCGCAGCCAAAATACCCCCCCCCGGGCTATGGGTTTTGTCCCCCCCCCGTTGTTGTCTCATCCCTGTGATTCCTCCCATACTGTAGTGACCCATGAGGTATCCAGTCCCCCCCTCCCCCGAGTCTTCTCTGTGACTTCCCCCACCCTGGGTCAGCCCATGACCTATTTGGGCCCCTCCCCCCACCCCCACCCCACTCGGCTCCACTCGGGATAGTCTGTAAAGTAGACGTGAGGTCTAGACTGTAAAGTAGAGCCAAGGCCTAGTCTGTCAGCCTTGGCTAGGGCTAGTATGTAAATGCGCCTGACTGTGGGTTTTTGCAGTTGAGGGTTTGGGCTAGTTGAGTTGATTGTTGTGGGAGCGTTTGTGAGGGGGGAGTGTTTTTGGGTTGTGGCCTGTGGCTGTGGCTCTGGGTTTGGCCGTTTGCCTTTGTCTGGTAATGGCTCTGTGGGCTGTCTGGTAATGGCCGCCTTGGTGGTTTCAGTTGCTCGGTTGATGACATCATTATTTGGCGCCACCCTTCAGAGCTTTTGCTGGTGACAGCGCGCGATCTGCCTTTCTGTTGGATGCTGCTGGTGTCTTCAGAGCTTCTGCTGGTGATGTCTAATGCCCGCGACAGATTTTTTTTGCGTTTTTTCTTTATTTTAGGTATGACAGGTGTGGTTTTTCTGAATTTTTATTATGCCAGATTACTTTGAGATGGCAATGGAAATGCTGTGTCCAAATTTGATGCGATTTGGTCCAGCGGTTACGCAGCAAGGGTGTTTTGGACAAACGCGCAATGGGAACATATATATATATATATATATATATATATATATAGATATAGATATAGATATAGATATAGATATAGATATAGATATAGATATATAGATATATAGATATATAGATATATATATAGATATCATATATAGCAGGCCCATTCCACTGTCAAACAGCTCTTACCTTAAATGGTCCACAATTGAGGTCTTGCCTCCAATAAGCTTCCAAGGAGCTTTACGGTTCATATGAACATAGCATGAAAGGTTCTTTTGTAATCCTGGTGAGCAAGCTGTAAATTAATACCGCAAAACCTGCTTGGAGGGATGTATCGATGATAATTTCCTAAGACTTCTTTATGTAAAAGCATGCACTTTCAAGGGCAAAACGAGATTTCCAAAGTGCCTCTTTGGATAAGGGCATTCATATTAAGGATAAAACCTCTCATTCAGGCAGGAGACTGGATCTGGTGACACATTAAGAGTTGCAGATGCAAAGCCATCTGTTCTGGTGGATACCTTACCCAGTGTTTTAAAAGCAAGTACTTGCATATCAATTCTCCTTGCTGCCTCTGAAGTTCTGTGGCAAGAGCAGTATTGATTCCACTTTTGGAATTCCTTGTGAATTCTCAGAGGGAGAGATTGTATTTCCTATAATTAGGACTCATTTCTGCTAGAGAGATTAAGGTAGTCGCAACTTTCAGGCTGTGAAAACTGTGATCTAACAAGCGGATCAGGAAGCTGGGCCATTTGTAGGAACTAAAGGTGGCAGCTCCATTCATGTTTCTCAATGAAAGGTGATGCTGGGAACAAAGAGAGCTATGTTCATAAAACAGACGAATTGGAGCTTATAAGGATTAGTGTTTATATGGCACTTTCACTTAAAAAACAAAATTTACGTAATTAATCACATAAATTATCTTAATTGTGTTGTGATTATGTAATTCCACCCCATTCCTTTCAATGCAAATAAAATGCAGTGCAGATTGGCATGTTGTTGTTGTTGTGTAGTCGTTTACTCGTGTCCAACTCTTCGTGACCCCATGAACCAGAGCACGCCAGGCACTCCTGTCTTAATAATAATAATAATAATAATAATAATAATAATAATTTATTATTTATACCCTGCCCATCTGGCTGGGTTTCCCCAGCCACTCTGGGCGGCTTCAACAGAGCATTAAAATACAATAATCTATAAAACATTAAAAGCCTCCCTAAACAGGGCTGCCTTCAGATGTCTTCTAAAGGTCTGGTAGTTGTTGTTCTCTTTGACATCTGAAGGGAGGGCGTTCCACAGGGCGGGTGCCACTACCGAGAAGGCCCTCTGCCTGGTTCCCTGTAGCTTTGCTTCTCGCAGTGAGGGAACCGCCAGAAGGCCCTCGGTGCTGGATCTCAGTGTCCGGGCTGAACGATGGGGGTGGAGACGCTCCTTCAGGTATACCCGCAGTTTGGTCAGACTCATGTTGGTAGCTTCGAGAACACTGTCCAACCATCTCGTCCTCTTTTGTCCCCTTCTCCTTGTGCCCTCCATCTTTCCCAACATCAGGGTCTTTCCCAGGGAGTCTTCTCTTCTCATGAGGTGGCCAAAGTATTGGAGCCTCAGCTTCAGGATCTGTCCTTCCAGTGAGCGCTCCGGGCTGATTTCCTTCAGAATGGATAGGTTTGATCTTCTTGCAGTCCATGGGACTCTCAAGAGTCTCCTCCAGCACCAGAATTCAAAAGCATCAATTCTTCGGCGATCAGCCTTCTTTATGGTCCAGCTCTCACTTCCGTACATCACTACTGAGAAAACCATAGCTTTAACTATACGGACCTTGCTCTAGGTACAGATGCCCAACTGGCCTCCTTTAGGAGTCACAGAATTATAGAATTGAAGAGCTGGAAGGGACCCTCAGGATCATCTAGTCCAACCCCCCTGCAATGCAGGAAGATGCAGCTGTCTCATATGGGGATCAAACCTGAAACCTTGGCATTATCAGCACCATGCTCTCACCAGCTGAGCTATCATGGGTAACGCTAGTGTGATGATTAAGAATAATAATAATAATAATAATTTTTTTTTATTATTTGTACCCCGCCCATCTGGCCGGGTCTCCCCAGCCACTCTGGGCAGCTTCCAACAGATATTAAAATACATTAAAATATCACAGGTTAAAAACTTCCCTAAACAGGGCTGCCTTCAGGTATTTTCTGAATGTCAGATAGTTGTTTATCTCTTTGACCTCTGATCGGAGGGCATTCCACAGGGCGGGCGCCACTACTGAGAAGGCCCTCTGCCTGGTTCCCTGTAACTTTGCTTCTCGCAGTGAGGGAACCGCCAGAAGGCCCTCGGCACTGGATCTCAGTGTCCGGGCTGAACGATGGGGGTGGAGACGCTCCTTCAGGTATACAGGACCGAGGTCATTTAGGGCTTTAAAGGTCAGCACCAACACTTTGAATTGTGCTTGGAAACGTACTGGGAACCAATGTAGATCTCTAAGGACCGGTGTTATATGGTCCCGGCGGCCACTCCCAGTCACCAGTCTAGCTGCCGCATTCTGGATTAATTGCAGTTTCCGGGTCACCTTCAAAGGTAGCCCCACATAGAGCGCATTTCAGTAGTCCAAGCGGGAGATAACTAGAGCATGCACCACTCTGGCGAAACAGTCTGCGGGCAGGTAGGGTCTCAGCCTGCGTACCAGATGGAGCTGGTAGACAGCCGCCCTGGACACAGAATTAACCTGCGCCTCCATGGACAGCTGTGAGTCCAAAATGACTCCCAGGTCATGAGCATTCGTTCAAAGCCCTCCCTCCAATAGATAAATAATACAGTCCCCAAGGCTCGTTTCTCATGCAGACTGATGTTTGACTTTATGCTGATGATATTCAGATGATCAGAGTCCCAAAGTGTCTTCCTTTTTATCAGAAGTAATTGCTTACTTGCCAAAGTCTTCCTGGATTTTATGCTACTGCATATTTGTCCCTCCCTATCTGGTGTAGCCGCTGATCGATGGAAAGTTCCCCACTAAATGCCCCCCTGGGCACCCACGGCTTCCCTGGGTCACGCTCCTTTTATCTGAAAATCGGCGTGCGCGCCTTAATTTATGCAAGGAGGCTTATCCGACATGCCTCACATTTAAAGTGAAGTTTGAGGTTTAATAGCAGCCATACTGCATGAGGAATTGCAAATTTAACGTTGATTTAATCACTCTGGCGAGGAATTGCATTGTAATTGTTTCCTATCTTTGTAGATACTTCTTGATTAATTTGCAGGAGGAGCTCGTCGAAAGCAGCAGGAAGGGAAGGCAGACCAGAACCGCTCTAATTAAGGAGAAAGATGTGGGATGATCACGTAAGTGGCTGTGATGAAATGTACGAAGCCCCATGAAAAATGAATGGAGCCTGCCTTGCACAGCAGGGAAGGGCGAGGTGCCGGCAGGTGGCAGGAGACAGCATGGGGCTCTCACCGAGGAGGGAAGATTCCTTAAGGTTAATGGGAACTTCAAATAATCTCAGTCTAAGAGATCGGTGTATGCATGCATGTAGAGTTGCCAGGCTGAGGTGCTCTTATTAGTTACTCCAGGGGTGGGCAGCGGCAGAGGAAGCTGCTTGGGTGCCTGGGGTGAGGGTGGGGTGAGCTGCCCATGGGGTAGGGGCGCACCGTGGAGCCTCCGGAGTCTGCCTGCCTCCTCCCACTCAGCTGCCCTACAGTGGGGGGAGGCAGTGGGCGGACTGTTTGGGCAGCACAGAGCCTGCGTGCGCCCAAGCCACTGCATCTCCCAGGAGAGCCAGTGTGGTGTAGTGGTTAAGAGCGGTAGACTAGTAATCTGGTGAACCGGGTTTGCGTCCCCGCTCCTCCACATGCAGCTGCTGGGTGACCTTGGGCTAGTCACACTTCTCTGAAGTCTCTCAGCCCCACTCACCTCTCCACCTTGTACAAACTGAAATTTATTCTTCACGGGCTGCAAGCCTGTGTGTGAGTTGTAGCATTTTGGGCTGTTTGGAAGGGGTGTTCACGTGAATGAATTCTCCTTGCCAAAATAAAAATAATCCCCGTGCATGGAATGCTAGCAAGTCAGGAAGAACGCTAGGCTAGAAAGACATGTTAGTAATAATAATAATAATAACAATTTATTATTTGTACCCCGCCCATCTGGCTGGGTCTCCCCAGCCACTCTGGGCGGCTTCCAGCAAATATTAAAAAAAAAACCAATACATTAACATGTTACAGATTAAAAACTTCCCTAAACAGGGCTGCCTTCAGGTATTTCCTAAATGTTATGTAGTTGTTGATTGTTTTGACCTCTGATGGGAGGGCGTTCCACAGGGCGGGCGCCACTACCGAGAAGGCCCTCTGCCTGGTACCCTGTAGCTTTGCTTCTCGCAGTGAGGGAACCGCCAGAAGGCCCTCGGCGCTGGATCTCAGTGTCCGGGCTGAACGGTGGGGGTGGAGACGCTCCTTCAGGTATACAGGACCGAGGCCGTTTAGGGCTCTAGGTTTTTGTGTGTGTAGTGGTTAAGAGAGGTAGACTTGTAATCTGGTGAACCAGGTTCGCGTCTCCGCTCCTCCATATGCAGCTGCTGGATGACCTTGGGCTAGTCACACTTCTCTGAAGTCTCTCAGCCCCGCTCACCTCACAGAGTGTTTGTTGTGGGGGAGGAAGGGAAAGGAGAATGTTAGCTGCTTTGAGACTCCTTAAGGGGGGGTGAAAGGCGGGGTATCAAATCCAAACTCCTCTTCTTCTTCTTCTTCTTCTTCTTCTTCTTCTTCCTCCTCCTCCTCCTCTTCTTCGGGTGCACTGCAGGCCCCACAGTGAGTGCCGCCTGGCATTTTGTCACCCCCCTCGGTGGTTACACCCGGGACGGTCCGCACCCACCGCACCCACCTTCCTCTGCCCCTGGGGGTGGGGAATCTGAAAACCCTCCAGATGTTGTTGATTCAAACTCTCTTCAGCCCTGACCATCGTGGCCAGTGGAACCTGAAGGGCCACAGGTTCCCCATCTCAGAGTTGCACAGAACGGCGCGTTTGGTAGGTGCAGGTTTCTCCTGTGGGCACCCAAGGGAGCATTTCATAGGGAACCTTTTTATCAATCAGTGGCTACCCTTTTATGGCAACTGGAGTTGCTCTGCTACATATCTAGTCATCAGGGCCAGCCCAAGACATTTTGGCACATAAGCATAGCTGTCAACTTTCGGATTTGAAAATAAGGGATGCCGCGAGGGCGGTGCAGTAGCACCAAGTAGACTCGCCACCCTGCGCTCCAGAGGCTGCGCACGAACGGGTGAGCAGAAGAGCGAGCGCGTAGATGGCAGGCAGGCTGGCTGTCTGGTTGGGCGTGAGGGTCTGGCTGCACAAGGCATGCAAGGTCCGCCCCCAGTCGGTCTCAGACTCCTTATTGGCAGCCGAGCAATGCAGCTGAGGAGCCTCCCTGGCCGGCAGGGAGGGAGAGGAGCTGCTTCCTTTGAAATCCGGGAAATTTAAAGGATATCAACAGCGGGAAACGGCATTGGAATAAGGGAGTTTCCTGCAAAAAAAGGAAGGGTTGACAGTTATGCATAAGGCGAATCGGAAATTAGCGCTAGCATTTAAACCTAATTGTGATTTTTCTAATCAATTTTTTATTTTTGCTCTGTTGTATTCCTTGCACACCACTTTGATTATAGTTATGCAGCGTATAACTCGCTCAAATAAATAACCCAAGTCCACAGCACGTCTTTTCAAGGTCAACCGTTACTGTCATGCAGGTTCGGTCTAAAAACCCCACGAAAAAACAATCCACAAAAAGGGTTAATTCCAGCATTGCAAGAATATTGGTTGCGCAACCATGATTTTAAGCAACAGCTACATGCAAAATGTAAGATGTTACGACCCCATCTTTACACTGTGAAAGATGATGGAGTAAAGAGCGATGCAAATGCATTTTGGATGGATCAGATTTATAAACTAATTTTGGATAAGCTGCAGACATCTTACGGATAAATCCATTTTAACTAGATCAGCTGCAACATGGGACCCACTTTTATTTTTGCCGTGTTTTAAAGCATGCAAGCAGGGCAGCGCCTCTTTCCATCCTTATCTACTGTAACGAAGATCAGTCGGCAGCAATTACTTGGATAGAGAAATAGAGAGCTGGTTGGTCCCAAGGTGCTTCATTTGTTCTTTTGTTTTGCAGTTACCAGGATCATGCCTGTGATGGAAGAAGGAGGCAGGAAAAACTATCTGCAATTTATCAATTCAGGCTGCTGGCAAGAGTGACCAGTCCCTCCTGCCACAGAGTCTTGATCCTGTTCTGCAAGACAGAATGCCCCACTCTTTGACACCCCAACTGAGGCTCCCAGCAATCCACATTGCTTCAATTTGGCTTAACCAAATACAGGTGCCACATACTGATACCCATTTTGCATTTGTAAGTAGTGAATAGTTTAATGTGGCAACACCTGCGCGTTGGAACTGTCTGGACTCAGCTACATTAGTAAAAAAAAAGCCACCATTTTGAATGTGTTATAAACATCCAACACAAGATGGCGCTGGAGAGCAAAAAGAATTTCTAAGTGATTTTCCATAGCGTTTTTTGTTGTTGTTATAATGATTTCATTTGTGACTTATTTATAGTGGTGTCCCCCCCCCCCCCCGTGTGTAGATCTATCACCTGCCTATTGTGTGGTAGCACCAAAATGAAGTCTTGGGAACGGCCAGAGGATTGTTTGAGCATCTGATTTATAGGCGAGTTTGTCAAGGGGATCATAATGTTATCTCTTCCTACTTAGCAGTGGCCTTTCAAAGTCCAGGGCTATAACTTAAGGGGGCGTGGAGTGGAAACAGCCAAATGATTTACGACTGCTGTTTGATGGAAAGCGAGACCAAAATTGTCGCAGCACAAAATGTGCACAGTTCCAAGGAGGGGATAAAATGGCTGAAGTGCTTTCCCCGTTAAAGAAGAAGAGAAAGTCTGTATTGTCAGGTGCAGTCTTTGTATTTATTGATGAGTTAGCCACATCCCCAAAACAAAACATAATGGTCTCAGCCAGTTTTCTACTGCCGTGTCCCTGAATCTATTGCCCTAGCAAAGTCAGCCCTCTCTGACCCTGGTTATTGCAGATGAAGACAGAAGCAGGGGGTTTAAGTTCCCTCCTCCCCTACTTGAATGCTTAGCTTTACAGCAAAATAAACACAGGTCTCGTGTTTGCATGTTAATCCATTTTGAATGGATTAAGTTGTCGGAGGTCTGGGGGATATCCAAAATTCATTTATAAATCTGATCCGTTCCAGGCCTCCAATGTCTCTGCACCTTGTTCTGCTTGGGATGATATCACTGGGAAAGTGATCAGCTCTAGAGACTTCTGCACATTCTGTGCTCCCGTCCCCATCATAGCTGTCAACCTTCCCTTTTTTGGTGGGAAATTCCCTTATTCCATCGCCGTTTCCCGCTGCTATCCCGGATTGTTAGATATCCCGTAAATTTCCCGGATTTCAAAGGAAGCAGCTCCTCTCCCTCCCTGCCGGCCAGGGAGGCTCCTCAGCTGCGTTGCTCACCAATAGTTACAGAGAATAGGATGTCATTAGACAACAGCACTGTTTGTGCTTTGCTTGCATGTGAAATCAATCACTCTGGCCCAGCCCACAAATACACTCCTTCCAAAAGAGTGTTAAAGGATGCAAAGTCTGCAACACGTTTGTATAATAAGTCATTAATGGATGCCAGAGAGCCAAAAGAGTGGACCTGATCAATCCCCCCATGACGAATTGACGCTTTTGAATTGTGGTGCTGGAGTCCCGTGGACTGCAAGAAGATCAAACCCATCCATTCTGAAGGACATCGGCCCTGGCTGCTCACCGGAAGGACAGATCCTGAAGCATCGCATGAGAAGAGAAGACCCCCTGGAAAAGAGACCCTGAGGTGGGGAAAGATGATGGTGTGTAGCCTGGTGTAAATTAATTTGTAGCCTGGGGGGCTTAGTGCGGCGTGGACTGTCCCCGAGAACCATAGACTGTCCCCGGGACAGGTGAGGCTGCTGATCCCTTATTTTCAAATCCGAAAGTTGACAGCTATGCTCCCCATGCTCTAACTTTCTCTAACTTTTAGTGGTGGGAGAAGTTTGGGGCTTCTCTCCTTAAGGCCCCAGACCTCGCTCTCTGTCTGGGGGTTTGCAGAAGCACCCAGTGAGCAAGGGTGGGGCAGTGTCTACCTTTCGCAGGAACCATGGAAATTAAGGTTCCTGGTGTGTCCCAAAGCGACAGCGGCTGCATGCAGCGTGTGTCCTTTGCTTAGGAGACGAGGCTCTGTCGCAGCAGGGCCAAGAAACCCCTTGCCCCAGCAGGCTTGAGAAAGAGGAGCTGCAGGGAGAGGTCTTGGGACTCCCTGTGGACCTGGAAGAGATCAGTTTTGCGTTGGTTTTGAACTTTGCAAGTGCCTGGGATCTGATCATAGCTGTCAACCCTCCTTTTTTTGCGGGAAACTCCCTTATTCCAATGCCGTTTCCCGCTGCTATCCCGGATTGTTGATATCCCTTAAATTTCCCGGATTTCAAAGGAAGCAGCTCCTCTCCCTCCCTGCCGGCCAGGGAGGCTCCTCAGCTGTGTTGCTCGGCTGCCAATAAGGAGTCTGAGACCGACTGGGGGCAGAGCTTGCATGCCTTGTGCAGCCAGACCCTCGCGCCCAACCAGACAGATAGCCTGCCTGCCGTCTACGCGCTCGCTCTTTCGCTCACCCGTTCGCGCGCAGCCTCTGGAGCGCAGGGTGGCGAGGCTACTTGGTGCCATTGCACCGCCCTTGTGGCATCCCTTATTTTCAAATCTGAAGGTTTGGAAAAATCCCTTATTTTCAAATCTGAAAGTTTGAAAAAATCCCTTATTTTCAAATCCGAAGGTTGACAGCTATGGATCTGATCAGAAATGGATCCAGGGGGCTGGTTTCAAAACTCCAGTGAGCCAGTGTGGTGTAGTGGTTAAGAGCGGTAGACTCGTAATCTGGTGAATAGGAATAGGAATAATTTTGGGATAGAAAGAAGTAAAGTTATATAGTGAATGAATACTTGTAATTTATCAATTGTATGCTATCCTTGAAGATCTATAATTTAAAGTGTTTAATTTTATTAGAAATAGCAAAATACCAATAATAAGAATGAGAAACGATGCATAAACAGCTTGAAGTCATATTTTAACTGTTATTTTCTTTCTTTCTTTTATCTACCTTATCCCTGTCAGTTTTTGTTTTTCTTGCTTGTGAAATTTTGTAAATTTTTATGTGAATGATAAATAAAGTTTATTAAACTAAAAAAAAGAAAAGAAAAAAAGGAATAGGAATAATTTTATTAGCCAAGTATCAATCATACTTGGAATTTTGCTTCGACTACACCACAATGTAAGAAAACATACTTCATACAAACACTATTCCCCTCACGCTACAACAGCACAACAAAGGAACCCCATACCACCAACTGACCTCCCTTCTGCACACAACTACAAATTCAACAGTTTGATGGCACAAGGAAAAAGACTATTCCTGTGCCTAGACGTTTTTGTGTATAGAGTCCTGTAACGACGTCTGGATGGAAGTACCGGGTAAATCAAACAGGTAATGACCAGGATGCGAAGGGTCTGCCACAATTCTCTCTGCTCTCTTCCTGGCTGGAGCAGCATAAAGTGCTTCACGTCTCGGCTCCTCCACATGCAGCTGCTGGGTGACCTTGGGCTAGTCACACTTCTCTGAAGTCTCTCAGCCCCACTCACCTCACAGAGTGTTTGTTGTGGGGGAGGAAGGGAAAGGAGACTCATAGATTCATAGAATCATAGAGTTGGAAGAGACCACAAGGGCCATCCAGTCCAACCCCCTGCCAAGCAGGAAACACCATCAAAGCATTCCTGACAGGTGGCTATCAAGCCTCTGCTTAAAGACCTCCAAAGGAGGAGACTCCACCATACTCCTTGGCAGCAAATTCGACTCCTTAGGGTAGTGATAAACCGGGATATCAAATCCAAACTCTTCTTCTTCTATCTGAGCCCAATTTTTGGAGTTCACTCCTTCACTATTACCAGGCTTCATGCCCTTGATCCTGTGCTTCCTGGATTATGAACATTTCCTCTCCTTTTGTAATTAATGTTTCCTATTGTTCCTGTTCACTGGAAGCTTCTGTAGTCCATGAACTGACATGGGAGGGTAATGATGACAAGCGCCAGATAATTGATGGCTCCTGAAGGAAGGGGCGACGTGTGTGTGTGTGTGTGTGTGTGTGTGTGTGTGTGTGTGTGTGTGTGGAGAAAGGGGGGTTAGCTTCAACCCCATGTCCTACTGAGGTTGATTCAAGGACACCTATCAATCAAACTGGCGACAGCAGGCGGGGAGATTTAATTGGAGATTCGTTGAACCTTTAATGATGTGACAAAGAAAAATAAGGGGGACGAAGACAGCCTGGGGGCTTCTCTCTCTCTCTCCTTTCTTTGCAGTAATCTTGGAAGGAAGAAAAGAAGAAAGTGATGTAGCCCAAGGGCTCCATTGTCGTTATGTTTTTCCGCAGCAATAAGAATATATGTTGAGGAGGATCTGAGCACTTTGGAGACGTTGTTTGTTGCTACTTGAAATGGAACAGTCACAAGGTGTTTGAAACTCGAAAGCCTGCAGTACTTTACTCTGAATGCAGCGCATGGAAATTGCAGGCATGTTGCAGACATGCCCCATCAGGACACTTTGGAGAGACTGGCTATTTTGCACATGCAAAGTCTGCACTATGGCATGTGCTGAAATTGATTCTGTGCTGGTCCCGTGGGTTACCCGAAAGGCGAGGTCCAAGTCCGGTCCGTGGTCAGAGGTGCAACGTAAAGGCAGTCCGTAGTCACTGAAGCTGGGTGCAGGGCAGGGAGTCAGGCAAAGTCAGGAACAGGTAGGCAAGCAGGGAACCAGGGCGGGTCAGGAGCTCAGGCAGGAAAGCAGGACAGGTATCAAGCAGGAACACCGGCAGGAACTGGTCAGCAACGATGTTGCTCCTGCAACTTGGGGCTGGGGCTGGCCGGCTTTTATCTGCCCCGAGGCATAGGGCGGCCCCGATCCTCTGGTGACTCACCTCTCCTGGCTTGGAGGCGAGCACTCCTCCTGTGGGAACTTAGTTCTCTTCGCCTCTCTGCCCTGAGTCTCTGCAGCTCAGGAGAGGCTAGAGGGTTACCGGACCCAGAGGCAACCTCAGCTTCCCCTGATGGGGCTGGGAGTGGAGCACCTGCAGGCAATGGGTCCTCCATCCCATCAGGAGCCAGAGCAGACTCAGCAGATGCCTGCACCTGAGGATCCAGCACAGGTGAGGACCCTTCAGACTCAGGCCCTAGCCCCTGCTCTGCTGGTTCTGGAGGCGGGGAATCCTGTGCAGGCTGGGATCCCTCAGGTTCAGCATCTGAGTCTGAATCGCAGGCCATCACAGATTCCTTGATACGGCTTGTCTATCTCATCCTCTATCTATCAGCATCCTCTGCTTGACTCTTCACAGTCAAACTTCAATTCAGCCTGGCGATTTCCAGATATTTTGGACCACAACTCCCATCAGCTCCAGGCACTGGCTAGGGTTGATGGGCGCTGTGGTCCAAAACTCTGGAGGACACCCGATTGGAGAAGGCTGCTGTGGGGTATAGGTCCTTGAGGGAGGGGGGCATATCTCTCTCTTGCCTCATCATGCCAAGAACATTTGCTGGCACTCTATGAATACATAAGGTGCACTTAGCTAAACACACAAAGTTCATCGCTCCCCATTCTGCACTTTCTAGTACAGTCTTCCCCAGCCTAGAGGTAGCGATTGGGGATGGGGATTCAGTTCAGTTTGCCTTTAAAAGCAAATCTACTTAATTATCACCTTCCTGAATTGGTGCGCAAACTGAAACACAGCGGTCCTTTGAGATTCGCACTGCTTTGAATTTTGCAGTGCAGCTCTCTAGTGATGCATACAAACATGCACATGCAAAGGTAAAGTGTGGATTTGTTGGCATCCGTCTTGCACTCTTTTTTTATAAAGGAGGAATGAGATTATCACTCCTCTTTTATTGTCGATTCCGGGTCGTCCTTTCTCTTGGCAGATCAAGATGAGTAGGTGGCAGCAAAGGTTGCAAGGTTTTTAGCTGGGGCAATCAGAATAAGATCCACTATTTGACTATTGATTCAAAACCCTAAAATGTATTCTATATAATTGACTTCCCCCCCTATTCTTTGTATATTGTATTGTTGTTTTATTACTATGGCCGATGGCTGACACAAATAAAGATTCATTCATTCGTTTATCCGTCTGTTTCGAGAGACAATGGAGTGTGCTTTTGGGGGTGAAGTCAAACCACTGTATTAGCAGCACCAAAGTGACCTCCCTGGAGTCAAGTCTGGCAGATGTGGTCCAAAGGAAAGCAGAGCAAGATGTTTGGCACCAGCTTGACTGCAGGAGTTGCCAGAAGGAGACATACAAGGCACCATTAGGGAATCCACTCTGGATTTGTGCAGGGTTTACTCCTTAGCCTTTTCTTCTCCTGCAAGGCAACGGAAGTTGAGGATCAGTTTAGTGATCAGTTTTAGGATCTTTTTCTTCTTTGGCAATCACTCATAGCCGAGTAAGATTGTCTTCCATAGACACGGTTTTCACAATGACCCCGTAAGTGACTGTGGAGGCCAATTCTGGATCCACCCGTCCTTCCACAGTGGGGACATTGGTTTCTGGGTGGGAGTTGATCACGGTGTGGATTTGCCAAGCATGCCTTCCTCTTAGCACGTTTCTCCCTTGCGTCCTGAGTTTGAGTGTCTTCAAAGCCCATGACACCTTTGGTAAAGGCTGTTCTCCAACTGGAGCGCCCACAGGTCAGTGTTTCCTAGTTGCCAGTATTTATACTACATTTTTTAAAGATTTGCCTTGAGATAGTCTTTAAACCTCTTTTGTTGTTGTTTTAGGCTCACTTCATAGGAACACAAACTAGACCATTGGTTCGTCTAGCTCAGTATTGACTACACTGTGTGGCAGCAGCTCTCCAGACTTTCAGACAGGGGTCTCCTTGCACCCCCTCCTGAAGATGCCTGGGCCCTTCTCTGCCCTGCCATGGAGCATGCCGTGCTTTCTCCTTCCCCAGGTACCCCCAGGGCCATGCGGCACAGATGCACAGCTTGCTTTTAGACCTCAGCACATGTTGAAGGCACTGAAATGCTGCTTGCTGTCACATTGATGGACCACAGTTTCCAGCAGGCAGCCTGTCAACGTGACACCGAGCACTTGCGCTGTTATTAGCGGGAACTGTGAGGCCTTGTGGAAGTTATAGTGGGATAAGGCTTGAGTGGGGAACGTCAGGCCCTGGGTTCGCCTTCCTTCAGTGTGAGAGACAGGTGCAGAGTGAAGCTCTTCAGTGCGATGAAAAGCAAATATCTCTCCCCCTCCTTCCTGCATGGCTCTTCGTAGCAGGGAGCTGGGAGGAGCTGATACAGGAGAAGCTCCAGTTGCCGAGCCGATGATAAGACCTGGCATAAGCTGGAATTCAATTGGGCCTTATCTCGCCTTATTTCTCAAGCCAGGACTGCTTACAAATAATGAAACACGGCGGCGAGAAGCCGCTTGCCCTGACCTCTAAACCACCTGCCTCCATTAATGATAATGGGGTTACACAAAGCTGGGGTTTTGCATCCCATCAACAGAGAAGCTGAGGAAAGAAGGAAATAAGCCAGAAAGATAAACTTCTTTGTTTTGCGCTACGTTGGTTTGCCTGCAAGTGCTGCTGCACTTTTTGTAACTGGCGCAAACTCCTGCAGTTTGGAAAACCCATGACATTCACCAAAGATTGGCATGGCTTGTAAGTTGCTCACTGTTATGTACTGAGCTGAATCCTAGAACAATAGGATCCAAAATGCAGCAGTCTGATTGGTCCTAGAACAATAGGATCCAGAATGCAGCAGTCTGATTGGTCCGCAGGAGCCACCCAATCCAGCTCCAGGTGGAAGTGAATCAGCGACCTGGTTGGACTGCAAGAGCAGCCAATCAGGCTCCTGGATGAAGTGAATCCGCAACCTGATTGGCCTACATGAGTAGCCCAGAATTAGCCAATCATGTGGGGCCCATTGTGTAAATAATGTATATATAGCAGACATTTTGGGGAAAGATTCATTCCTTGCTACTAGGTAAAGGTAAAGGGACCCCTGACCATTAGGTCCAGTCGTGTCCAACTCTGGGGTTGCGGCGCTCATCTCGCTTTATTGGCCAAGAGCCAGCGTACAGCTTCCGGGTCATGTGGCCAGCATGACTTAGCCACTTCTGGCAAACCAGAGCAGCACACGGAAACGCTGTTACCTTCCCGCCAGAGCGGTTCCTATTTATCTACTTGCACTTTGACGTGCTTTCGAACTGCTAGGTGGGCAGGAATTATCCTTGCTACTATAAGCTGAATAAAGAGCATGAAATTCACACTTGACTCCAAGTATATTTCACTCACCTTGGCTATTTCTGTACCTTGTCTTCTGGACAGGAGATTTCTCTCCTCCTCTCTTTCCCAGCTAAGGATGAGGGAGAGTATTTGACATGGTCTTAGAAGTTTTGCATTTCCTCACTATGTAAAGTGGAAGACATTTGATTTTTAAGACTGAAGCGCCATACCCCTCCCACTTTGAAATCCAATTTCTAAACTTGCAGCTTGGTGCCATCCTTCAATCTTAAACCATGATTTTGAAAGGGGGGGGGGCTTCTAAATTAAAGCTGAATTTGGTAATGAAAATGAAAGTTTTCTTGTGAGCCAACATGAACATTTCCTGCCAACCCCGAGCTATTACATCAAAGCAGGGCTCCTTCAAGTACTCTGCTCTTTTCCCCAGCTAAAATGCACTTTGCTAAAAACCAGTATTGGAGGATGGCTCAGTTGGTAGAGCATGAGACTCTTAATCTCAGGGTTGTGGGTTTGAGCCCCATGTTGGGCTTAGATGACCCTTGTGGTTCCTTCCAACAATTCTGTGTTTTTATCATGCTCATTGGGCTTGTGTGATTTCAACTGCATGCGGTTGAAGGTGGGTTGCTGAGGGGAAGGATCAGAGATCCCAGGCAAGGCCTTCTGGGGAAATCCTGAACGCAGGGCCCCTTGAGTCAGCAGTGCAGTGGCTCTGGGAGTCGGGATTTCCTGTGAGATCTCATGAGAACCAAAGACAGGGCACACCAAGTGGGACTTTCTCCTCACTGGCCACTTTACAGAAGTGGCTATATGCATTAAAAAGTAAATAAAAATAAAATTTGTTTACTTGGTTTTTCCAATTAAAATTTTACAAAAAATATATCACACATAAATCATAAAAACAAGATTCCAAGGAATCTCCTGGAGTTCCATCCTCCCCTTGTAGGTCCTATTATTAATCCTTTCCTCCCACATCTTTTATGATAATCCTAGACCTTTACCTCTTCCATTATGTCCAGAATTCAACCTTAAACTACAAGTGATATTCCAATCCTACTAATGATTTGAACTGTTTCCAATGGTCTTTAAGGTAAGTTATAAATTTTCCCCATCCCTTGTTAAAATTTTGGTCTTCCTGATTTCCCTTTTCAGCATAGTCCATTAACTTCATCTGCCATTCTTCTTTGGTGGGAACTTTGTCTTCTTTCCAACTCTGGGCCACTAACATCTGTGCAGCTGTGGTCGCATACATATAGTCTATTCTGCTCCTTTGGGATTTCGGCACCTAGGCTATATGCAATTTTCACATATATGAGCGACCTAATCTGTCAGGGTTGCACCAGATGAGCAGGAGTGGTGGCAAGCCCCCCTAAGTGAAGCGGCAACCACGGAAGAGTCCGGAGAAATGGAGGGATTCTTACCTGAAGAAGACTGGTGGCGACACTCCTCAGAAGAGGAAGAGGCAGATGGGGAAGAGGGAAGGCCAGAACCGGAGGAGGAAGAAGTTGAGCCAGAATCAGGCCCTTGTGAGGAGAGGAGCCGGAGGGCCCCCTCCCCTCCTCCCATCTCAGTTGTAGAGCGTAGAGCTGAGAAACGGAGGGAGCAATTGGAGGCAGTTGCAGCTCGTAAAAGGCGTGGTGATGAGCTGGCTACTTAAGGAAGGTCGGCTGCTTCCTTCACCAGCACCTGCAACTGCTGTGCTGAAGCACGTGGTTGTGCCTGCTCATCCTGATCCTGATCCTGTGTACCTGACTTCGGCTGGTTCCTGACTCGGACTGCTCCTGACTTCGACTTCTCTTGACCCCCGGTACTGACACCTGACTTTGGCTGGTTCCTGACTCGGACTGCTCTTGACTTCGACTTCTCTTGACCCCCGGTACTGACACCTGACTTCGGCTGGTTCCTGACTCGGACTGCTCCTGACTTTGGCTTCTCTTGACCCCCGGTACTGATATCTGACCTCGGCTGGTTCCTGACTCGGACTGCTCCTGATTTCGGCTTCTCTTGACCCCGGTACTGATACCTGGCTTCGGCACGCCATCCTGTTGGTGCCATAACATAATCCTCATGTCAGATGCAATGTCCCCATACTTCATTCCTTTGCTGGCCATCCATCCAGGAGATGACTAGGATTCTAGATATCATTTTCAAATGGAAGAATAACTCATTTTCTTATTTACAGCACTCTTCAATTTTTATTTTTTGGTGGTGGTGTTAACTCCAGCCACGGGTGAGTGAAGGGAAGCCCTTGAGGACTATAGCTGTAAATTCATGTACCGGTACTTCCTTTGGGACGAAAGTTGGAAACACAAACTGAGCTCAGCACAAATAGTAATGATGAATAATCATACTTAGCATTTGCACAGCACTCCTTTGTTGCTATTTTCTCGCTATCTTAGCAATCCTTAAGGGAATCCTTATTAAGGCAGGTCAGTATTCTTTCCGCTTGCATTGAAGATGGAAGTAACGGCCGTGCAATTGGAACTCAGATATAGCAGCTTGCTTACGTTAACAAACCACCTTAAAAAAACAAAAAACCAGAATATTTGCAGTTAGGAAAGTGATGGGGAAACACACTGAAAAGTGCAGGATGAGCGAATGGTTAATGGGAAGACGTATAATCACTGCACAAGAAAATGAGAATGAATTCTGGATGGACGCTCATTGTCGTATAACCTCCCTGCAAACAAATCAGTAGCAATGCTCAATAAAGACTGGATATAGTCTAACCTCTGCATAAGTTTTGTGCAAGGAAATCAGGAGGAATGCTGAATAAACAGGTCCTGCTTGTGAGCAACCTGTGGCAATTGGCTGTCTACTGCTGGGCTGGATGAATCAGGGGCCAGATCCAGCAAGGCAGTTTTTCAGTTCCTGGCTCACACTATTAGTTGTCAAACAAACTTCGGAGTGTGCACCCAAATCACTGTCCATTTACACATAACCGAATCCCTATCTGGAAACATCATAAAAGGAACATTTCTTAAACGATAGAAGTCGTGGAAAATATTCTCAAGCACTTTGGAAGAAATCTACAAAATGGGAGAGCAGGATTTTTTTCCTACGACTAACTTCTCTGGCCGTGCCAGTTTTCCTTCATTAACACATTTATTACCTTGTCAATCACAGCACAAACTCTTCTCGAGCAGCTCTTAAAACGATTTACAGTTATTAACAAAACTCTCCTGCCTTGGAGCGATAAGAATCATTGAAAGGGTAAAGATGGGAAATTTGCCATCTGCAGGGACCTTAATATTAGCTTAGGGTGGGCAGCGCTATTTAATGAAAACCCACAAAAGTCCAAATTAGGGATGTTTAGGGAATCTGCCTCGACCAAATTCCACACTGGATGCTGAGATTCTGTACTCTCTGATATGCTTTATGCAATGGAACGCCGCCTGTCAGAATCCTTTATTCTTGCGGTATCTGGAATATTGCAGGGAAAATATAAATCCCAGTTTGTTGCTTTGTTTAAAAGAAATTGACTTGGGAGGGGGCTTCAATTGTGCCATTGTGCATTTTAAAACAACCCAGCAGATTGCTGCTTTAAAATTTTAATTGCAACTATTTTTAGGTGTGGTTTTTTTCAACCTTTTTGCAGGAGTGAAATTGTTCATGTGCATTATTCTGCTTTATTTTTTAAAAAGAGCTTTGATATAAGAGATAAACTGGACTGCAGGCCAGGGTGTGTATTGGATGGGGTTGGGGATCTCTCTGCCCAGTTCTGCTGGCTTGCACCAGCCACCAGCTGCTCCAATACCACTCAACCGTCCCAATTTAAGCGGCACATCCCAGAATTACATCCTGGCTTCTGATTGGATCCCAGAATGACCCGTTTTTTGGTCCAGTGCTCTGGCGCGAATCAGCTAGCTCCAGCGAGAGCTCGGGACAATAAAAAAAAGAGTGTCCCAATTTGGATCACCTGGCTGTTGAAGGCCATGGCTGGATCGTGACACCAGCATCAATCCGCCAGCATGGAGCTCCCTGTCTCACCTGCCAAATCTGCAGGCAGAAATGCATTGCATGGGAAGTCCCAAAGTGTGCTATTGCAGGGAGGGGAGAGGATTAACTGGCCCAAGATGTGCTGAATCCCAGCCCCATGCTTTCACTTGATGGCATCAGTCCTCATCCAGGCCTAACAACAACAACAACAACAACAACAACAACAATTTACAGGTAGGTAGCCATGTTGGTCTGCCGTAGTCGAAACAAAATCAAAAATTAATTATTATTTTTTAAAAAATAAATAAATAAACAATAATTTTATTTTTTTTTTACAAAAATTCCTTCCCGTAGCACCTTAGAGACCAACTAAATTTGTTCTTGGTATGAGCTTTTGTGTGCATGCACACTTCTTCAGATACACTGAAACAGAAGTCACCAGACCCTTATATATAGTGAGAGGGTGGGGAGGGGTATTACTCAGAGGGGTGGTGGGAATGGGAATGGGAAGGGTAGTGGGAGCTATCCTATTATTCCCTAATGGGAATGCTTCTGGTCTTTTGATAAAAGTCATTTTAAACATTTTTTTTCCAATTCATTATATATCATTTCCCAATATCTTTTCACTTCTCTACATTCCCACCATGGCCCCCAGGCTCTGTTAAGCCTCACTGCTGCCAGGTTGGGATATGTAATAATATTTTTTTTTTTTTTAAAAAAGCTATTTTGGTTGGAGATTCCACCTCCATTTTTTTCTGAGGTCCTTTGTTGCTAGCATCTGTCCGTCTCAAGAGACAATGGAGTGCACCTCCGGGGGTGAAGTCAAACCTCTGCGTTAGCAGCGCTGAAGTGACTTCCCTGGGGTGCAAGCCTGGGCAGAGTGTCTGGAGGTCCTGGGCGGCTCAGATGACAAGTTCCTCCTCTCGGCCTCACCGAGGTGGTCGAAAGAAAATCAGAGCAATATATTTGGCTCCAGCTTGGCTGAAGGTTGGGCATGGAGCTAGTGCACTTGTCCTTGCTTTCCCTCATCATGTGAAGGATTAGACCACCCAGAGAGGGATTAAATATGCATCGAACTTCCATCTTCCGCTATTCTTATATACTGTATTTGTGCTTGGTTCTCCAGCTGCACAGCCAGGGAGAAGAAGGTACTTCAGAAGATCATAACCACAGCCCAAAATATTATTGGTCATCCTCTCCCATCTCTGGAAGAACTATACAGTTCCCGTTGCCTTAAAAAGGTTAACAATATTTTAAAGGATCCATCTCATCCAGGATATAGTCTCTTTGCACCACTGCCTTCGGGTAGAAGATATAGAACAATTAGATCAAGAGCGAGAACACTGTCCAACCATCTCATCTTCTGTCGTCCCCTTCTCCTTGTGCCCTCCATATTTCCCAACATCAGGGTCTTTTCTAGGGAGTCTTCTCTTCTCATGAGGTGGCCGAAGTACTGGAGTCCAGGTTCCTATGCAATACTTTTCTTTACAGCATTGGACTTTCCTTTCACTTCCAGGCATATCCGCAACTGAGCGACCTTTCGGCTTTGGCCCAGCCGCTTCATCAGCTCTGAATCTACTTGTACTTGTCCTCCGCTCTTCCCCAGTAGCATGTTGGACGCCTTCCGACCTGAGGGGCTCATCTTCCAGCGTCATATCTTTTATATGCCTGTTGTCTTTGTCCATGGAGTTTTCTTGGTAGGGATATTGCCAGTTCCTCCTCCAGGTGGATCACGTTTGGTCCAAACTCTCCACTACGACCTGTCCATCTTGACCTGTCCATAGCTTCCCTGAGTAATTCAAGCCCCTTCGCTACGACAAGGCAGTGATCCATGAAGGGGACCCAAGAGCTATAACCATCTTAAATGCTGTAACCAGATAATATGACCTTGGAGAGCTGTGATGGGTGTATGTGTGTGTGTGTGTGTGTGTGTGTGTGTGTGTGTGTGTGTGCATGTGTGGCTTTTTTTTTGGTGTGTGTGTGTGTTTTGTGCTGTTTTTTTTCTTTTTCTTTCTGGTTTTTACGGGATGGCATGCAATTTCGTTGCACTTGTATAGCGTTGTGCTTGCACTTGTGCAATGACAATAAATAAATTATCTTATCTTATCTTTAGGGTTTGTCGCCACCTCCCTGCCTCCCGCCCCCGCCTTCTGTTGAACATTCTCATGGGCTTCAACCTGTCAATCTTTGCTCGAGTCTGATTGAAATGAGCGATCATGCGATTAGGCAAAGGAACCGTTTGGGCATGAGGTTAGGAAATGAGACGAGAAATACAGTACAGTACTGCTCTTTCAGCCTCCCCCCCCCCGGTTGTTGTTTTTTTTGCTCCTCCAGCATTTAGAAGCTAATAATTTATCAATTGATTTCCTTCTCCAAGCAGTCCCCGCTGTGCCATGAAAGTCAGAATTTAGAGAACGATATGACCCTTAACAGTAACCTTGCTCCTTCTCTGTGCTTGTCCTTATAGATGTTCTCAGGCATTGGATGACGGGATAGGGGGCATCATTAAGAAGCAAAGGAGCTTGTTATTTTTTCATCTGCGTGCTGGGCTTTTAATTGGCCATTTGTGATTAGTGCCTGAGCCAACAAAGCAAGATGTCAAAACAGTACAGAGGGGACCCCTGTTTTCTGCTGATTTTGCAAGTTAGGTAAAGGTAAAGAGACCCCTGACCATCAGGTCCAGTCGTGTCCGACTCTGGGGTTGCGTGCTCATCTCGCTCTATAGGCCGAGGGAGCCGGCGTTTGTCCGAAGACAGCCTCCGGGTCATGTGGCCAGCATGACAAAGCTGTTTCTGGTGAACCAGAGCAGCGCACGGAAACGCCGTTTACCTTCCCGCTGGAGCGGTCCCTATTTATCTACTTGCACTTTAACATGCTTTCGAACTGCTAGGTTGGCAGGAGCAGGGGCCGAGCAACGGGAGCTCACCCCGTTGCAGGGATTCGAACCGCTGACCTTCTGATCAGCAAGCCTGTGGTTTAACCCACAGCGCCACCTGGGTCCCTCTTTTTGCAAGTTAACTAATCCTTATTCTTGGTTGCTCCGGACTCCACTTAACATTTTTGGGGAATTTCCTGAACTCCCTTCTTTGATATTCCCAAGGCATGGAAACATTTTTGAGATGAGCGGAGCTTACCTTTGGATAGAAGGGTTAAGAATCGGAGAGGCAATTATTTCCTTTGACCTTTGGAGTAAATTGTTGTAGCATTGCATTCACAAGAGCCTTATGTTCCAGTGGGGGACAGTTCACACCAATCACAGTTTTCAAGCAAGTTTACTTAAGTTTCATGGAAATAAAGAGGAATTACTTCCAAGCAAATGTGTTTAAGAAAGTGTTAATATTCCTTACTGCTCAGTCCCAGCGATGGAGTAAGTATTATTATAATTATTAATAATAAATTTTTATTTAAACCCTGCCCTTCCCGGTCCAAAAACCGGGCTCAGGGCGGCTAACAACAAATACAAAACAATGATTAAAAAAAACTTTAAAAACAGCTAAAAACAGCATAAAAAACAAACATCAGTGGGATCACCAGGGCTAACTGGCCAAGTTAGACTTGCTAGGCCAGTAGGGAGACCAGGGAAGAATTTTAATGTGGGGACCCAGAAGGGTTTCTTCAGAAAAAAGGGAAGGGGAAAAAGGAATAGGAGATCAGGCTAAATTTAAGGCCAGGCGGAATAGCTCTGTCTTACAGGCCCTGCGGAAGGAGGTCCGGTCTCGGAGGGCCCTAGTCTCATGGGACAGATCATTCCATTAGGTCGCAGCCAACACTGAAAAAGCCCTGGCCCTTGGGGAGGATAATCTGGCTTCTTTGGGACCCGAGACCCTTAAACTATTGCTATTCGTGGACCTTAAGGTCCTCTGTGGGGCATACCAGGAGAGGTGGTTCCGTAAGTACGAGGGTCCTAAGCCATATAGGGCTTTAAAGGTCAGAACCAGCACCTTAAACCTGACCCGGTACTCCACCGGAAGCCAGTGCAGCTAGTAAAGCACTGGATGAATATGTTCCAAATTAAGCCAAATATGCAAATGCCTAGGGCATCGGGGGGAGCCGGGCACCACAGAAGTGACCTCTCCAGTTAATGGAACGACTCTTCTTTACTTATGTCTGTAGCTGCAATCTCCTGGGCGACACTGATGCCGTTAGGCCATTGAATGCACAGACCTATTCCATCTGTTTTCCTCCCTCCCACCCCACTTTCCCACACAGCCCTAGTCACTGGCAACCCATGCTATGCCACTGCAGGTTTTTTCCAAGGCAGGCGAAACGCAAAACCCCTGCAAAGGATGGGGCAATTGGGAAACTGCTTGGACCCGTGATTCCTAGGCATGGGTCAAGCAGAAGTGTGGGCAAGCCATCGCATGGTAAGCCACTGTGTACAATGCCCTCCGTTGCTTCAAAACACAGCGGCGAGCTCATAACTGACTGGGACCTGGTGAATGGAACATACCTCCTCAGTCTCAAAGCAATGGCCTGGGCCCCTGATACATTTCTATGAGCAACTGCAACTGGCTTGTGACCCTGCTATCTTTTTTTTATATATATAAGTATTTTTTATTAAAGATTTCTTGATTTACAAAGGTTTGTGCAATGTCTCTCTCTCATTTTTTACATGCATCATTTTTACAAATCAGTTTCATTTATTGAGACATTGGGAAGAAAAAAAGGGGGAAAGAGGTGGACGGGGGGAGGATGGGTGGGGGGTGGGGTCTGGTGACGATGTTTCTATTTTACTTTAATATATGTCGCATTTGATGTCAGCGTTGCTTGTGCAGGTTCTCTTTTGTTCTCTTGTGTTCCTTTGGTGGTGAGAGAGGTTGGGGTTGGCCTAGGGTGTGGTTGTTCATTTGTGGTTGGCTGTGGTGGTCTTTGTTTTCATGTGTGAGTGGGGTGGGTGGGTGTTTTGGATCAGGTCAGCCATATTGATTTGTATGCAGTTGGTCAATTTTTGTCATTGTCTTGTTGGGCTGTGTGTGTGATGAAGGGGAGCCATACCGGGGTGAAGGTGTCCTCTTCTATTTGTCCCCGTGTCAGTTTCAGCTTATTGGTTAATTTTTCTAGTAAGGCTGTTTCCCATACTATTTTGTACATTGGTCCATGCTTACTCCTGACAGGTCTCTCCAGTGTCTGGCTATGATGTTTCTGGCTGCTGAAAGTAGGTGGGCTATGAGTTCTTGGGTGCAATATGGAAATCTCAACGAAAGCATCCACAACAGATGACCATCCAACCTCTGGTTAAAAACCTCCAATGAACTGATTGATTAGGCCTCAGCTCATCTTTTCTGTGAGCAGTTGCATTTCAATGGATCTTTCGTGGGTAGAAAACTACAGCTGATTAAAAAAACCAGGCCATTAAAATCTCCTCCCTCTGCCTCCCTGGATGGTATTATCTACTGCTCAGGTGGTATTTGTGATGCACACAGGAAAACTCATGCTGTGCAAGTGTTGCAACCATCAAGCAAAGTGCATGCAAATATGAATCAGCCTGATGCTGCGTTAATCTTAGGAATGCTGAGATAATCATAACTGTGCAACCCACAATCATATTTGCTTGCACATGGAAACTGAGTCATTGTGGATCCAGAAGTTTTCTGCTTTTACCTCAAGCCATGATTGATCAAGCAACCTGTCTTTGAGGAACTAGTTGCATTCTCAGAGATTCTGACCCTGCTATCTTAAGGACTGCCTCCTGCTACTGCAACGAACTGTTTTCTAGAATCAGGGCAAAGAAGGGTAGAATGGCCATGACTCTGGAGACTGGTCCACTGGCAGAGGAATGGGGGGTGGGCGGGGGAGCGCACCAGCCCTGGCACCATCGGGGAGGGGGGTACCATCACGGCTGCCCCCGGATGCGCGCTGCGCACCCAACTGCACCGAGTGCCACGCCCCCACAAGCAGTGTGCCACGCCCCCGGGATGCGGCCCATGCCCCCGCGGACGGCGTGCCACGCCCCCTGGGATGCACACCAGCCACGCCCCCACCTGCTCTCCACTCCCGGTGCCGGAGCAGGCAGCTCCGCCACTGGGCTGGTCACGGCAACTTGTCAAGAAGAACCAAATACAAATGCAGTTATTTGCTGTTGAATGAGTAGGAGTTGCTTCCACAGTTCTTGGTCACTGTGGTTGAGTTTCACTGCTCCCCACAGGGGCCCGTCTGCCTCTTTCTCTTTGTTGTAGGTTGTAGGTTTCTGAATACCAGCAGCTGGAAACCACAGAAAGGGAAAATGCTGTTGCACCGAGCTCCGTTTTTGGGCTTCCTATTGGCGTCTGGCTGGCCACTGTGAGAACAGGGACTGGCTCCCAGTACATTTCTGAGCACAATTCAAAGTGTTGGTGCTGACCTTTAAAGCCCTAAACGGCTTCGGTCCTGTATACCTGAAGGAGCGTCTCCACCCCCACCGTTCAGCCCAGACACTGAGGTCCAGCGCCGAGGGCCTTCTGGCGGTTCCCTCACTACGAGAAGCCAAGTTACAGGGAACCAGGCAGAGGGCCTTCTCGGTGGTGGCACCCGCCCTGTGGAACGCCCTCCCTTCAGATGTCAAAGAGAACAACAACTACCAGACCTTTAGAAGACATCTGAAGGCAGTCCTGTTTAGGGAGGCTTTTAATGTTTAATAGATTATTGTATTTTAATGTTCTGTTGAAAGCAGCCCAGAGTGGCTGGGGAAACCCAGCCAGATGGGTGGGGTATAAATAATAATAATAATAATAATAATAATAATAATAATAACACGGTGCTTTCTTGATCCAGCAAAGGCTCTTCTCATGTTCTTATGCTTGACTTTCTACATCACAGATGGAAGGTGAATCTTGGGGACCAAGCACACCCCTAATAGAATATAATGATGTTGAAAACACCCATTGGCCTAGGGACGGCCATTATTTATTTCGAAAGAGGCTATAAAAATCTACCCCTGATACGTATGCAAACCACTCAAGCAGGCCATGGTGTCAGGATGATGTAAACCCAAAATGTAAGTTATAATCATCTATGGATGTTTTATAGGTTCTCGGTATCAGCACGCCTGGTGGTTGGTTGGCACTTTGAAGCTGTATGTCCTATTTCCTGTAGGATAATATTATAGCACTAGAACCAGTACTGACAATGAGCATTTTAATGTAAACAGTGAGCAAGCAGACAGATCAATAACCGTTGAGCAAGCCCGCTTTGACTCAGATTCTATTGACTTACTGCCAAAAGAAAGAAAAAAAGAGTCTCAAAATGATAATGTGTTTTGCCTGAATTATGGCTAGTGGTGTTAATAGATTGTGCTGTATTTCATTTATAAAGTTGGCTGTCTTTAAAAAAAGGGGGTGGGTGGGTGGGTTATGCAGCAAATGTCCTGTCTCCAGAAGTGTCAGCCATGCATAAAGATTAATTAGACAAAACGTGAGGAAGCAAAAGCGACAATAAATATCTGGCACCATGGCTGCAAAATGGATGCGAGAAAGATGGATTGCACTAAAAACATAATTTTCAGATTCTGTTAGGCCAGCTGTCCAGTGCTCTAAGGAGTTACGGGAGCCCTGAGTAATGGTCATAATTTTTTTGTTTGTGTTCCTAAAAGAACCTTATTGCCATTTGTTGGCTTTTTTTTAAAAAAACAACAACAACCCCATTTATAATATTTATATGGAGATCAGTGGATTGCCTTCTGCCCATTCCTTTCTTTTGGCTCCGCCTTGTGCTCCATTCCTCCTGAACGCCACCTTAACTAGGATAATTTCCACAATTAGTTTTGGAATTGGAGCAGGGGCAGCTTATTTTCACTTTCTGTTTCTTCAATTCATTGCATCCCCCCCCCCATCCCATATGCATGCACACCGTGATAAACACACCCAACACTCTTGGTGTGCTGGTGCAAATATTGATAATATGGGCATTGATATATTGATGTTCTGAGTGAAGATAATGGTTTTTGATTTTAATATATTGTGTTATATTAATAAGCAGACACACCTCTTTATCTTGGCCTTTGAGACACACACACACACACACACACACACACACACACACACACACACACACACGACAAGCCCTACTTCTGTGATTGTAATTTTTAAAAGGATATGTTTATGTAACTGGATAGATCTTATAATCAGAGGCGTAGCAAGCCCCGGTGGTACCCGGGGCGGAATTTTTTTTGTCACCCCCCCCACCACTTTAATTTAATTTTTTTTTAAAAAAAATAAAAAGTGTCACCCCCCTCTGATGGTGCCACTTTGTGAGGTGTGGGGGTTTTGTGTGTGTGTGTCTACTATCTCTTTTTTTCAATAAAGTTAAAATAAAAAATAAATAATTTTTTTTAAAAAAACTAAAAAAAAATTAAAAAATTAAAACAAATTAAAAAAATTAAAAACTGTCACTCCCCTCTGATGGCGTCACTTTGTGAGGTGTGGGGGGTTGTGTGTGTGTGTGTGTGTGTGTGTGTGTATTATCTCTTTTTTTCAATGAAGTTAAAAAAATTTTTAAAAAAATTTTTTATTAAAAAAAGTGTCACCCCCCTCTGGGGTGGAACCCGGAGCGGCCCGCCCCCCGCCCCTCATTGCTGCGCCCCTGCTTATAATTTTTATATACAGTGGTACCTCGGGTTACGTTCCAGAGGTCCGTTCTTAACCTGAAGCACCGCTTTAGCTAATGGGGCCTCCTGCTGCCGCTGCACCGCCAGAGCACGATTTCTGTTCTTGTTGTTGTTGTTCAGTCGTTCAGTCGTGTCCGACTCTCCGTGACCCCATGGACCAGAGCACGCCAGGCACGCCTATCCTTCACTGCCTCTCGCAGTTTGTCCAAACTCATGTTAGTAGCTTCGAGAACACTGTCCAACCATCTCATCCTCTGCCGTCCCCTTCTCCTTGTGCCCTCAATCTTTCCCAACATCAGGGTCTTTTCTAGGGAGTCTTCTCTTCTCATGAGGTGGCCAAAGTACTGGAGCCTTAACCTCAGGATCTGTCCTTCTAGTGAGCACTCAGGGCTGATTTCTTTAAGAATGGATAGGTTTGATCTTCTTGCAGTCCATGGGACTCTCAAGAGTCTCCTCCAGCACCATAATTCAAAAGCATCAATTCTTCGGCGATCAGCCTTCTTTATGGTCCAGCTCTCACTTCCATACATTACTACTGGGAAAACCATAGCTTTAACTATACGGACCTTTGTTGGCAAGGTGATGTCTTTGCTTTTTAAGATGCTGTCTAGGTTTGTCATTGCTTTTCTCCCAAGAAGCAGGCGTCTTCTAATTTCGTGACTGCTGTCACCATCTGCAGTGATCATGGAACCCAAGAAAATGAAATCTCTCACTGCCTCCATTTCTTCCCCTTCTATTTGCCAGGAGGTGATGGGACCAGTGGCCATGATCTTAGTTTTTTTGATGTTGAGCTTCAGACCATATTTTGCGCTCTCCTCTTTCACCCTCATTAAAAGGTTCTTTAATTCCTCCTCACTTTCTGCCATCAAGGTTATATCATCAGCATATCTGAGGTTGTTGATATTTCTTCCGGCAATCTTAATTCCGGTTTGGGATTCATCCAGTCCAGCCTTTCGCATGATGAATTCTGCATATAAGTTAAATAAGCAGGGAGACAATATACAGCCTTGTCGTACTCCTTTTCCAATTTTGAACCAATCAGTTATTCCATATCCAGTTCTAACTGTAGCTTCTTGTCCCACATAGAGATTTCTCAGGAGACAGATGAGGTGATCAGGCACTCCCATTTCTTTAAGAACTTGCCATAGTTTGCTGTGGTCGACACAGTCAAAAGCTTTTGCATAGTCAATGAAGCAGAAGTAAATGTTTTTCTGGAACTCTCTAGCTTTCTCCATAATCCAGCGCATGTTTGCAATTTGGTCTCTGGTTCCTCTGCCCCTTCGAAATCCAGCTTGCACTTCTGGGAGTTCTCGGTCCACATACTGCTTAAGCCTGCCTTGTAGAATTTTTAGCAGAACCTTGCTAGCGTGTGAAATGAGCGCAATTGTGCGGTAGTTGGAGCATTCTTTGGCACTGCCCTTCTTTGGGATTGGGATGTAGACTGATCTTCTCCAATCCTCTGGCCACTGCTGAGTTTTCCAAATTTGCTGGCATATCTGTTCTTAGCAGACTCCTTAACCTGAAGCGTACTTAACCCGAGGTACCACTGTACTGGTAAACCATTGGGGGGCGGACAGTGAAGCAAACTTTTCCCAGAACTATTAATGGCAACTCCCACTGGCTTCATATACCGTATTTTTTGCTCCATAACGCGCACTTTTTTCCTTCTAAAAAGGAAGGGGAAAAGTCTGTGCGCGTTATGGAGCGAATGCATGGTCCCTGGAGCTGAATTGCCCAGGGACCAAAAGAAGATCGAGCTTTTTCTTTTACAAAGAGAGAAGGGGGTGTTGAAAGGCTGCCGCTTTACAGCTGATCAGCAAGAGATCGGGAGAAGAGATAAGGCTGCCGCTTTACAGCTGATCAGCAAGAGATCGGGAGGAGAGATAAGGCTGCCGCTTTACAGCTGATCAGCAAGAGATCGGGAGGAGAGATAAGGTCGTTCCTGCAGAGGAGGCTGTTGGTTTCCCCAGCTACATGTGACTGGCTGATTAGATTATCTGTTTGGAAACTGTAGAAAGGGCTTTGAGCTGATCCTTTTGCAACTGGGGCTTTTCTTCTTCCAAAAGAAGATGCACAACTTTGAACTGATCCTCAAAAAGGGGGGCTTTCCCCCTTTCCTCCTCAAAAAACTAGGTGCGCGTTATGGTCCGGTGCGCGTTATGGAGCGAAAAATACGGTAGATATTAAATTGCAATGGAGACCAAACTGTGTCCTGCAATCCCACCAAGTATCCCTGTTTTCCAGGGACAGTCCCAGATTTACAGAAGCTGTCCTGGTTTCTGATTTGATCCCAGAATGCCCCGCTTTTCCTAAGGACGTCCCCTATTTTCACTGGAGAAATGTTGGAGGGTGTGGAGTTATGTGCCCTCCGAGCCAAGGAGATTAGTAACTGTACAACCTTTAGAAGACACACGAAAACAGCCCCGTATAGGACAAACCGCCATAAAACAGTGTCCCCAGTTCCCAGTGACAATCCAGGAGGATCCTGTGGTCCACTGTACCAGAAGCCACTGAGAGATTGAGGAGCATCAGTGAGATTTCACAACCCTGCATTCCTCTTCTGAGGAAAGCCACCCACCTGGGGACCAAGGCAGATTCGGTGGCTCAGACTGGAGACGTCCAGTTTCATCCAAGAGTCTTTGCAGCTGAACTAATTGTACATTCCTTGGCTAAGGTGTGTGAAATATACTCAGAGTCAAGTGTAAATTTCATGCTCTTTATTCAGCTCATATTAGCAAGGAATAACTCTTTCCCCCAAAACGTCTGCTATATATACATTATTTACACAATGGGCCCCACATGATTGGCTAATTCCGGGCTACTCCTGTAGGCCAATCAGGTTGTGGATTCACTTCCTCCAGGAGCCTAACTGGCTGCTCTTGCAGGCCAATCAGGTCACTGATTCACTTCCACCTGGAGCTGGATTGGGTGGCTCCTGCGGACCAATCAGACTACTGCATGTTGGATCCTATTGTTCTAGGACCAATCAGACTGCTGCATTTTGGATCCTATTGTTCTAGGATTCAGCTCAGTGTAGTAGCGTGGGGCTAATGATTTCAGCTAGTGATTTCAGCTCTCTGACATTGCAGGCAAGGAGACAGTGTCTTCATGTAACAACTCTTTATTCAGGCAACAAGACAAGACTGAGGGAAGGAGGGAGGGGGGCTACATTTATAGGGACAGAGACATGGCAAGGAAAAGATACATTTTGGAGGGAACAATCTCAAGCAATCACACAGCAGCTTTTTGGTGGGAACCAATAAAGCTGAGGATCCAAATACAGCAGCTTGAATAAACCAATAGAAGCTGTTCCTTCTGGAACAGGAATGCAGTTACTTTACAGACAATAGTAATACAGAGATAACCTTTGAATCAATACACAACACCCCTTCCCCCCTAGTGAGCACAACACACGTAATCCCTTAGATACTGTGGGGTGCTGCGACTTCTTCTTGACCTCCTGACAACAGGTGTGGCAGGTACAGGATTAGGTATTACCTGCGGTGGAGGGGCTATTGTAGTCGTTGTGTCAGGAACAGAGGGAGTCTCAGACAGCTCAGAGTCCCCTACCTGTTCCTCATCCTCATGAGGACTAGCAGGACCAGGTTCATTTGCTGAAACCTCTGGTGCCTGCATCTCTGGGCCATTTCCACTCTGGCCTTGTAGCTGTGTGTCATTAGCAGGGGGAGGAGTATCCTCAGCCTGTACATTCTCCGAATCCGACTCCTCCCTGCTGGGCGCCCGGTGCCTCAGCTGATCTATATGTCTCCTCCAAACCTGCCCATTTTCCAAAGTTACGTAATAGGACACAGGTCCACTAGCCCGGGTGATCACACCTGCCACCCACCGTGGACCTCGTGCATAGTTTCTCACCCAGACCAGATCTTCAGGGGCGAGATACCTTGTTGTGTCACTCTCGGCCTGTGGGGGTGCTCTTGAATTGTGGTTTGGCACCTTGTCTGGGTGGACGTAATCCAGCACCGTTACCAGCCTTCTACCTAGGAGCAGCTCCGCTGGCGACTTGCCCGTAGCAGTACACGGCGTCGCATGCTGCAAAAACAACATTCGGGCGATGCGAGCCGACCAGTCACCCTCCATTAAACGCGCAATGGATCCTTTGGCTGTTCGTACCATGCGCTCAGCCTGCCCATTGGAGGATGGGTGAAAGGGAGCTGATGTGACCCCTCTTATGAAGTTATCTGCCAAGAATGCCCTGAATTCTTGAGATACAAAAGCTGCTCCATTATCTGACACGATGGTCTCGGGCAACCCGTGGGTCGCAAACAGCCGTCTCAACACTTTGATCACTGCGGCTGATGACATGCTGGGTACCATAGCTACTTCTAACCATTTGGAATACGCATCAACTATAACCAAAAAAACCTTCCCTTGGAATGGCCCAGCAAAATCTATGTGCAGCCGGCTCCAGGGAGTCCTGGACTGCTCCCACCAGTGGACCGGTGCTCTGGCCACTTCTGGGCGCACCTCTTGGCATGCCTTGCATGTCCGTACCCACTGTTCAACCTCATGGTCCATTCCCGGCCACCACACATAACATCGGGCTAGAGACTTCATCCTGACCATTCCCGGATGTCCCATGTGAAGCGTCTCTAGAACCCTGTTTCTCAGTGGTGCTGGGATGATCACCCTGTCTCCCCACAGGAGACAACCCTTGTGCAAGGATAACTCATGCTGCCTTGTTGCATAAGGCCTGAATTTTTCTTCATGCGGGCCACCTGGCCACCCCCTCCCCACCCAAGTGAGCACACGGGAGAGAACGGCATCTTTCCTTGTTCTCTTAGCTATTTCAGTAGCAGTTACAGGGGGCCCCGGAAGCGTTTCTAGCATCATGATGCGTTCCGCTGGGGCAGGATCCACATCGCTCCCACCAGGAAGGGGCAATCGACTCAATGCATCAGCGTGGCCCAACCTTTTTCCCGGCACATGGGTCAGGGTGTACTGGAACCCATTCAGGAATATAGACCAGCGCAACATTCTGGGGGAGAGGATTTGTGGCGTTTGTTTGTTTGGGTTGAACAACCCCAACAGTGGCTTGTGGTCCGTTTCAATGGAGAAATGGCGACCATACACATAGTCATAGAACTTTTTGATCCCTGCCACAATTGCCAGTGCTTCTTTGTCAATTTGAGCATAGTTGCGCTCCGTGGGCGACAACGTACGGGAATAGAAAGAGATGGGCTTTTCCGACCCATCCGGTTCCCTATGGCTCAGCACAGCCCCCAGCCCATATTGAGAGGCATCACATGCCAGGACCAGTGGCTTCGACTCATCATAATGAGCAAGGACGCTCCTGCTAGTCAGCATTCCTCGCAAGGAGTCAAAAGCCTTCTGCTGTGCCTGGCCCCAACGCCACACATTCTTTTTCTGCAATAATCTATGCAACGGTTCAGCTACCGAAGCTTTCTGGGGTAAGAATGAGTGATAAAAGTTAATAAGTCCCAGGAATGACTGCAACTCCGTCTTGTTCTGTGGGCGTGGTGCTTCAGTGATGGCCTTAATTTTAGCCTCCGTGGGGTGGATGCCTGCTGCGTCAATTTTAAAACCCAAGAAGTCCACAGTTGGCACCCCAAAACTGCATTTTTCCTTTTTCAGTTGCAGCCCCACCTCCTTGAACTTGAGTAACACTGCACGGACACGCTCAGTCAGTTCCTGGGGGTCTTTTCCAGCAATCAGAACGTCATCAAAAAATGGCAAGACCCCCGGCAGACCCCTTAACAGGCGCTCCATTAGCCCTTGAAAAATCCCTGGTGCCACACAAACTCCAAACTGTAATCTGTTAACTCTGAACGCCCCTTTCTGAGTTACGATAGTCTGTGCTTCTGCTGATTGTGGGGTTACTGGCAGCTGTTGGTAAGCTTGTGCTAGGTCAATTTTGGCGAAAACCTTGCCCCCAGCCAGTTTTGCCAACAGCTGTGAGACGACTGGAATGGGGTATGAGTTTCCCCTGAGTGCCTTATTGATAGTACATTTGTAATCTGCACAGATCCTAACTTCCCCATTAGCTTTAAGGGGTGTAACTATTGGAGTTTCCCACTTGGCAGAGTCCACGGGTGAGAGAACTCCCTGCTTGACCAATTTATCCAGTTCTGCCTCAATCTTGGGTTGCAGTGCAAACGGCACTCGCCTTGGTTTGAGTCGGATTGGGGCCACCCCGGGGTCCAGCTCAAAGTCAATTGGGGGCCCTTTATAACAACCCAGTTTCCCATTAAAGAGTTCAGCAAATTCCTTGCATAACGCCTCGCCCATCTCAGGGGAGGTTTGGATTGAATTAAGCCCTGATATACTCAGTCCCAGGGCGGGGAACCAGTCAGTGCCCAGGAGACTGGGGCGACTCCCCTCTGCAATCACCAGTTTGAGCACAGCCTGTTTGTCCCGGAACTGTACTTTCACGGCACACATTCCCAAAATGTGGATGCGGCTCGCTGAGTATGATTGCAAGGTTGTCGGGAAGGGCTCCAGAGAGGGAAACTTACCCCCAGGGAAAAACGTCCTCGCGGTCTGGTCCGAAACGATGGTGAATCCAGATCCGGAGTCCACCTCCATGTTGCACGGCTGACCCTCAATCTTCACCTTCACATGTGTCTTGCCTTGCGCTGGGAACTGCACGGTCTTCCCATTGATTTCCGTGAGGTAGTTGCAGTCCTCTAGGAGATGAGTCGCGGTGGATGGTCTGCGAAACGCCGATCTAGGTGATCCAGTTGCTCCTGACGTCGCAGATCTACAGACCCTGGCGATGTGTCCAGTCTTTCTGCATGTTCTACACCTAGCATCACGGAAACGGCAATCTTTCCGCTCATGGTTCCCGCCACAGCCTGGGCAAGCGCTTCGGCGATCCTTGTGCGCTGTGCCGGCCTGACGCACCGACTCGACTCCGCGGACTGGGCTCTGACTCGGACTGACCACTAGCTCATCCATGGCATGCGCAGCTTCTTTCTGCGGCTTGGTGACCTTGCAACTGGCCTCACGCTCCTCTCTTTCATAATTCTCCGTAGCAGTGGCCTCCTTCAAGGCGGAAGCAAGGGTAACCTCTTCTTTGGCCACAATGCGTCTTCGGGCCTTTTTGCTGCTCAAGCCCCCTACAAATCGATCCAGGAGAGTCTCTTCCAGATTTTGAAAGCCACAGTGCTGAGCAAGCTTCCGGAGTTCAGCTAGAAATGCAGCCACAGACTCTCCAGTGCGCTGCTGCCTCTTATGGAACTCCATCCGCCGGGCCATCTTGGTCTCGGTAGGTGCCAGGTGGCTTGTTAGGCAGGCAAGAATATCCTTGAGAGATGTCTCACTCAGCTTCGCTGGGGCGAGCAATGCCTTGGCCAGCTTGAAGGTCTCAGGCCCACAGCAACTCAGGAACGTGGCCCTTCTTTTGCCGGCATCAGTGATTCCTTGAGCCGCCGCGAAGAACTCGAAGCGTTCAACGTAGTCTTCCCATAGGTGGGGCTCTGATGGCTGGAAGGGCTCCCATACCCTTGGACTCTCCATTCTCCAAGCGGTGGGGTCGTCTTCTCAGCTGGCCAGTGAGTCTTGTCCTGTGCTGCAATCCGGACCCTGAGGCAGGCTGCGTTTAACTGCTCCTCAGCATTCCGGATCCCATCCTCGTCGCCAGTTGTAGTAGCGTGGGGCTAATGATTTCAGCTAGTGATTTCAGCTCTCTGACATTGCAGGCAAGGAGACAGCGTCTTCATGTAACAACTCTTTATTCAGGCAACAAGACAAGACTGAGGGAAGGAGGGAGGGGGGCTACATTTATAGGGACAGAGACATGGCAAGGAAAAGATACATTTTGGAGGGAACAATCTCAAGCAATCACACAGCAGCTTTTTGGTGGGAACCAATAAAGCTGAGGATCCAAATACAGCAGCTTGAATAAACCAATAGAAGCTGTTCCTTCTGGAACAGGAATGCAGTTACTTTACAGACAATAGTAATACAGAGATAACCTTTGAATCAATACACAACACTCAGTACATAACAATGTGAGGCAGAGAATATACAAGCTGGCTCCGACACAGGTTGTCTGCAGATTCCCGGTGCAAAGAAGGAAAGAAAAATAAACTTGGCCCTTTAAAGGAGCCCCAGGGGAGCTATCACTCCAGAGCAACAAGCTGCGTTGGTGTAGAGATTTCTGTAACTTCCACCTCAGTGCTAGAAGAGATGTAATTTCAAGCTCCAGCAGCCTGTGTGTTCAGGAAGGTCTCATTGGTAATTGTTCTGAAACAATAAATTGCTGAGCGGGGGAGAAAAATAAAAAAATAAAAAAAAGGAGCTGGGAGTGTCTAAAGACTGAGTGAAGAAGAACAAAAGTATTTGAATAATAAATCTGCTTTAAGTGGTGGGTTTTGAAATTATGTTATATATATCTTAATGGATCTATGTATTGTTAACTCTTGGGGGGAAAGACACAAGGTATAACTATACATATTTCAGCTCATTTAAATCTAATCTCCTACATAATTTTTTTAAATACACCAGTCTTTTTGGGAGCTACAGGTGGGGCCTCACATGACTGACTTCTTCTGCAGGCAAGAAAGATTCCCTGCTCGAAAATGTTGAAATACACATTTGTTAAAAAACAAGAAGCATTTTTACTGGGAATTACAGGTACAGACATTAAAAAGCAAGACTTTAAGCTTTTCCAATATGCAGTGACTGCGGCGAGAATGTTAATAGCGCAAAAATAAAAACAAGAACACCGACAAAAGAAGAATGGATTGTGAAACTAACGGAGTATGCAGAATTGGACAAGATGACGGGGAGAATCCGCGAACAGCGGGACCAGAAGTTCATCAAAGACTGGACTAAATTTGCAGACTATTTAAAGGAAAATTGTATTCAATTGAATACGTTGGTAGGACTGCAAGAGGCTTTGTAGAGTAAGGAAGAAATATTGTTGTTAGTACGAAGATACAGTGGTCCCTCGACTTACGAATGTAATGCGTTCCGAAGGGACCGCCGTAGGTCGAAAAAATCGTAAGTCGAGTCCCCATAGGAATGCATTGGGAGAAAAAAATTCGTACGTCGAAAAAAACCGCATCTAAACTTCGTAAGTCAAGGAAACCACATCTAAAACGGCCGCGATTTCCATTCGGAAGTCGAAAAAATTCGTAAGTGCGTGGCCACTTTCTTCACTTGTAACTCGAAAAATACGGAAGTCGGGTCATTCGTAAGTCGAGGGACCACTGTATAGTGATTAATTTTAGAAAATAATAATATAAAACAATGATTGATTTTGGAAATATTAGGAATAGATATTAGAATATCATGAGGAAGGTTTGACGGAAGTCACGGCCATAAAAAGCCAAAACGGTATAAGATGTGAAGATAAATGTGTGAATTTATTATTGTATTTATATAAAACCAATAAAAATGATTATAAAAAAGAAAAAGAAAGATTCCCTGCTCATAGACTATGAGTATGTTTAAATTATTATTTTTCTTTGAAGTTGCTAATGCCATGGCTGTCAAAAATGCCTTGCCTTCAGCGGATACTTTCCAGAGACACCTGTCTGCTGTGGATGTCTGCCACAAAACCCCAGGGCACTGCAGATGATATGAGGGCATGCTCTAGGGATGCTCACTTGGTTTCTGCAGGGCCCTGGACCAGCCTCTTAGGCCTCTCCATCACCTTGTGCAAACTTGAAATTTATTCTTATTCTGTGTGTGAGTTGTAGCATTTTGGGCTGTTTGGAAGGGGTGTTCACGTGAATGAATTCTCCTTGCCAAAATAAAAATAATCCCCGTGCATGGAATGCTAGCACATCAGGGAGAACGCTAGGCTAGAAAGACATCTTCCCCATGACATGTTAGGTTTTTGTGTGTGTAGTGGTTAAGAGCGGTAGACTTGTAATCTGGTGAACCGGGTTCGTGTCTCCGCTCCTCCACATGCAGCTGCTGGGTGACCTTGGGCTAGTCATACTTCTTTGAAGTCTCTCAGCCCCACAGAGTGTTTGTTGTGGGGGAGGAAGGGAAAGGAGAATGTGAGCCGCTTTGAGACTCCTTCGGGTAGTGATAAAGCGGGATATCAAACCCAAACTCTTCTTCTTCATCAGCGAAAGTGGCCACTAATAAGTCATAGCAAGCTACCCCTCCCTTTGTGTTTGTCTTGTATCGCAAAGTGCTCTAAAAGACGACGACGCATGTTCCCCATAGCTGTCAACCCTCCATTTTTTTTTGCAGGAAACTCCCTTATTCCAATGCCGTTTCCCGCTGCTATCCAAAGGGATTGTTGATATCCCTTAAATTTCCCGGATTTCAAAGGAAGCAGCTCCTCTCCCTCCCTGCCTCAGCTGCCTTGCTCGACTGCCAATAAGGAGTCTGAGACCGACTGGGGGCGGAGCTTGCATGCCTTGTGCAGCCAGACCCTCACGCCCAACCAGACAGACAGCCTGCCTGCCTGCCGTCTATGCGTTCACTCTTTCACTCACCTGTTCGCGCGCAACCTCTGGAGCGCAGGGTGGCGAGGCTACTTGGTACCATTGCACCGCCCTCGCGGCATCCCTTATTTTCAAATCCAAAAGTTGACAGCTATGATGTTCCCAGTGAATTTTTCCATAGGGCTAAGTCAAAAGCCCCCTTCAGGCATCGCTCACAGGGAGGGAGCAAGCATGGCGCACAGTTAGCCCCTCCACAAACAAACAAGGCTCCTTCACACCCCTGCCATCGCCACACTGGGGCGTAACTTCTGAGCTGGGGAGCATGCTCTGCACATGGAAGGACCCCCCCCAATTTTGAACCCTCATCACCTGGGCCGATCCACACATGGAGGAACATCAGAAATTGGACGGAGCTTAGTGACTTTGGGGGTGGAGCTAAATGTGGGAATGTTAAAGATAGTTGTTGTTGTTTTTGCTGTTTAGTTGTTCAGTCATGTCCGACTCTTCGTGACCCCATGGAGCATAAGATAGTAGGAAAGGATATAATGAATAAGTATTATCCTTCCTCCACTCACGCTAATGAAGTGATGTAGCAGAACAGATTCCCCGCAATATAGCTGGAAGCTAGTTTGCAGATTCATTTGAATCTCTTAGTTAAGTTTATTTCCTGGTGTCCCTCTTAAATGAATAAAGACATGAGAGTCTTTCTGAGTAAAGTAACAAAAAGCTTACAGTGGAACCTCTACTTACAACCATAATCCGTTCCGGGGGTCCGGTCATAACTAGAAACGTACATAAGTAGAGGCACACTTTTCCATAGAAAGTAATGGAAAAGTGAATTGATCCGTTCTAGACGCTGAAAAACACCCCCTAAAACAACAATTTAACACAGATTTTACTGTCTAACGAGACCATAGATCCATAAAATGAAGGCAATAATCAATGTAAAGGTGAAGGTAAAGGGACCCCTGACCATTAGGTCCAGTCATGACTGACTCTGGGGCTGCGGCGCTCCTCTCGCTTTATTGACCAAGGGAGCCGGCATACAGCTTCCGGGTCATGTGGCCAGCATGACTAAGCCGCTCCTGGCGAACCAGAGCAGCGCATGGAAAAGCAGTTTACTTTCCCGCCGGAGCGGTACCTATTCATCTACTTGCACTTTGATGTGCTTTCGAACTTCTAGGTTGGCAGGAGCAGGGACCTCTTGCAGGTGGCACCTCTTCCACAGCTTCGGGGGTGGGATGGGGGCCCTCTCCCTGTTGGTGGAGCCCCTGCACTGCCCTGCAGCCGACCAGGCAAGCACTTGGGTGCTGGCAAGGCCTCTGTTCGTATGTAGAGGAAAGTTCATAAGTCAAAGCACCTACTGAAGGTTGTAACTGGAATCGTATGCAAGTAGAGCCGTACATAAGTTGAGGTTCCACTGTACTCACATTTCAGTTCATGATTTGATCCCTGAAAGGCAGGCTTTACTTAACAGTTACACAATAAACAGTGAGTTCATCTCATATGGAGACTGAGCTCATGTGCTGCTGGCTGAGAGCCAGCAGACAGCAAAATTACATTAACAGAACAAAATGGCGGCAGGGGAGCAGCATGCAAGAGCAGTAAGAAATCAAGACTGAGAAAATGGTTGCGTGACTCGGCTCTTTTGTGAAGTCAGCCAGGGCCATGCCCATCTCCCAGGTCACATGCAGGGGGAGGAAGCTTCAGACCAGTGGAACAGGAAGTTACACTGACTGAATGTCCCCCTGCCTGTGCCCACTCTAGGGAAATAAGGAATGTTGCATTTGACTGTTCCAATGGAGGCCACCCCACACTAAACACATGGGCCCCGCTGCTCTTTTCACCACCCCTGAAGAGTAACGCCTGAAGAGGGCTAAAATGGACCTGCAAAGAACATCGCTTCCCTCAAGCCTCAAGAACACAGCATATCTCTTCCTTAAGGAAGAAATTGTGCATCCCCACTGGAATTCCCTTTGCTCACATTGTTTCCAGGGTCCCTAATTACTGCCTCACTGTCGATGATTATTTCCCATTATAGCTATTAACCTTGGCTTATTTGAGGCTAAATACGAGTACGCTGGGGATTCTTCATTGCATATATTACATCAGGAGAAAAATGGGGCTTTATATTTTTGCATACTTTATATACCGAGTTATTTCCACAAATCCTCTCATCTGCTCTTAAAAAGCAGAGGAGGGCTGAATTCCTAATTCATGACACGACACAGCTCCAAAAATGCAGCCAGTCTTGTTTGTTTCCCGAGCCTGCTACAACTGATTATATTAGCTTTGCCAAAATAAATATTTGCCAATAGAATAAACTCACAGTCCTCTCCGTTCTTCCTATGAGTCTCACTCAGCTTCTGATCACAGCCTCTCTATGTGATAAAGCCTAGCCAATCGCAACAAACCGTAGCCGTTCACAACTATATTCTGCATACAAGCCGACAGAGCCAAGGTCACCAGGGGCAACCCTTTGCGTATTTGCTTCTGTCTATCATTAACCACCAACACCATTGCTTAGAACTGGAAGGCCAGTTCAGCACCTCCTGTCACCCCGACTGTCATATTACATAATGTGGAAAAAGAGAGACCAAGGGAAATCCTTACCAGATAACACAGTCATATGTTTAAACAGGTAAGGCTACAATCCTGGCTAGGTGCTCAGGAAATAAAGCCATCAGAGAAAGAGAGGCAGCGTCAACAACATGCCCAGTTACGGCTCCAGTTGAGAAACGCCTCCCTTGGAATTAGTGCTGTATTTTGATTTTGTTTCTTGTTTTGGATTTTAATCACAGTCTGCTTGGGGACCGAATTTTTGGCTGAAAGATGCGGCTGTGATTGATAACGTTAAGTGACTATATAATTGCCAATTCTTGCAATGATACTAACAGTAAAACTGGTGGGAAATCAGCACCAGTCTCAAAATATACAGTATTGAATACCAGGGGCAGCCCAAGCATGATATTATTATTATTTATTTGCTCGCCGTTGAATGCACTTTGCAGGCTCTGCTGTTGACTACCAGCTTCTGCCAAGTTCCTATGGCACTTGTGTCACAGGCAGGTGCCTCGGGCAACTGTATCTCCCATGGTCCCTGTCAGGTTCACTAACGGTTGCTCATGAGTAAAGACAAAGTCCGTCTTGTCTTTCAACTATTTTATTGTGCAAAGTATGTACAGTGCAGAGCTATCCTAAAACACGACCATCTAGTCACTAGCAGAATCCGGAAGTGCCCCCCTTCTGCTGCGGCGCCAACACCAGAGTCTCGGCACCCTAAAGTGCCGCCTTCTTTCTCCCCTGAACCTTCTGCGTAAGCAGGCGCCGGAAACGGTGTCTGACCCTCGGAATGGGTCTGCTGAGCGGTGCCGGGTCTCTCTGCATCATCCTGGAGACCCCTTCCCACCTGGCTCCTCCCTGGTGACTCCTCCTTCCCTGGGGATGAGCTGGCAGACTCACTGGGAGACGTGTCCGTCGACAGCAGAGGCTGAGGCTGTCGGTACCCACTCAGTAAGTTAAAGAAACCTCTGTGTTGCAATCTTCAAACAGAAACCAAGAACGAGCAACACGACGGCCAATGAAAGTAGTATATTTTTTTCATGTATAATAACAGAAAGACAACGGACAGTGATCCGGTATTGACACTGTTTCATGTATGTCTTCTTCAGCATGTAACTGCAAAATATACATAAACAGATAAACAACCAAAAACCTGCATGCACATGATAGATAGATAATTTATTGTTACGGTTATCCACCAGCACGATAAATACAATCCAAAATACATTGTAAAAATATAAACTATAAACTATAAATATAAATTTTAAACTTTAAAAAATTTAAATAAAATACGATATCTCTACTTTAAAAATAGGGCTGCGGTCAATTATAACACTGGTCCGTCTTTAGTTCTGTCCTGAAGTTGTGTGGATGCTGCTAGCTAGATCGGACCGAATTTTTATAGCTCTAGCACAAAACTTGGCTACCTTTATAATAATAATAATAATAATAATAATAATAATAATAATAAGTTTTATTTATACCCCGCCCTCCCCAGCCGAAACCAGGCTCAGGGCGGCTAACACCAGTAAAAATCACAACAAAATCACAGCAAAGTATAAAAAACCATTAATTAAGATACAGGTTAAAAAGCCAATTTAAAATTTAAAATACAGCTTCATTTGTCGCCCATAAACAAAACCAAGAGGAGGAAACCATCAGACTGAGTCTGACCCGAAGGCCAGGTGGAACAGCTCTGTCTTGCAGGCCCTGCGGAAAGATGTCAAATCCCGCAGGGCCCTGGTCTCTTGTGACAGAGTGTTCCACCAAGTTGGAGCCAGTACAGAAAAGGCCCTGGCCCTAGTTGACACCAGTCTAACAGCCTTGTGGCTCGGGACCTCCAACAAGTTGTTATTTGTGGACCTTAAGGTCCTTTGAGGGGCATACCGGGAGAGGCGGTCCTGTAGGTACGAGGGTCCTAGGCCGCATAAGGCTTTAAAGGTCAAAACCAGCACCTTAAACCTGATCCTGTACTCCACCGGGAGCCAGTGCAGCTGGTAAAGCACTGGATGAATGTGGTCCCACGGCAAGGACCCCGTAAGGAGCCTCGCCGCGGCATTCTGCACCCGCTGGAGTTTCTGGGTCAGCTTCAAGGGCAGCCCCGCGTAGAGCGAGTTACAATAATCAAGCCTGGAGGTGACCGTCGCATGGATCACTGTGGCCAGATCAGGGCGAGAAAGGTAAGGGACCAACTGCTTGATACGTCGAAGATGGAAAAATGCCACCTTTGCTGTGGCTACAACCTGCGCCTCCATGGAAAGGGAGGCGTCGAAGGTTACACCCAAACTCTTGACAGAAGGCACTGGCACTAATTGGGCCCCCGCAAGAGATGGGAGTTGGCCCCCCAACCCCATGTCGTCCCGACCCAGCCAGAGGACCTCTGTCTTCGAAGGATTTAACTTCAACCGGCTCCCACGCATCCATCCAGCCACAGCTTCCAAACACCTGGTCAGTGTGTCTGGGACCGAGTCAGGGCGGCCGTCCATCAACAGATAAAGCTGGGTGTCATCAGCATATTGATGACAACCCAGCCCAAAGCTCCGGACAATCTGGGCAAGAGGGCGCATAAAGATGTTAAAAAGCATCGGGGAAAGGATTGCGCCCTGCGGGACTCCACACACCAAGGAGTGCCGCGGCGACAGCTCCCTCCCTAGTGCCACTCTCTGTCCCCGACCTTAGATAAAGGAGCGCAGCCATTGTCGGACTGTGCCCTGAATCCCCACGTCGGCAAGGCGGTGGTCCAAAAGTTCATGATCGACCATGTCGAAGGCTGCTGACAAATCTAAAAGAATCAGCAGTCCCGACCCGCCTCGATCCAGCTGTCTATGGAGATCATCTGTTAGTGCGACCAAAGCCGTCTCGGTCCCATAACCAGGGCGAAAGCCGGACTGAAATGGATCCAGAGCCGATGTTTCCTCCAGAAATCCACCAAGCTGTTCAGCCACCGCTCTCTCAATTACCTTACCCAGGTACGGAAGATTCGAAACCGGGCGGTACATTTGCTGTTACATTATCGTTAATATCTGAAAGGAGCCACTCTATGTAGAAATTGTCCGAATGTCCAGGTAGCTCAGTCAGCATCGTGTGGATAAGCTCGCCTTGCTCCTCCTCATAGAGGCGGCATCGCAAAAGTATGTGGTCAGTAGTTTCCACCTCTCCAGATCCACACAGGCAGTATCTCTCGCACAATGGGGTCCGTTTGTACTTCCCTTGGAGAACTGCGGAAGGCATTGTGTGATTACGTGCTAGAGTAAATGCTCTTCTATGAGAGGGTATTTCTAGTCGGCATAAATATCTGACTGGGCGGGACAGGTATCTCCTTTCCTCCTGAATTAGGAAGTAAGGTACTTTACTCAGATCCTTCTGTCTTTCTATGTCTGTAAAACCTCTGTTTAACAATGATCTTTGCTGAGTTTAAATCACGTGACGTGATTTAATATACAATGGAAGTTTTCAAGGAGCAGTGGTCATATGAATATGTAACCACTGCTGTTGGTTATCAGGAGTACAGAAGCTTATGAACCCACTCATGGCACCAGGTGAATTCCATTATAATCATGAATGAACACAGTTAAAGCAGCATCACTCCTAAACCAGAGCTAAATAAAGCAACCAAGATCCATTTCCGAATTCAACCCTTCCGGATGAAGCATCCTAAAAATGAAAATGAATTGGGATTCTTTCTGTCTTAATCTTTTTACAAAATCACATCTATTACTAGTGGTTCTCCTGTTGATCCATAGAACTGTAAGAAGTAGCTCAAGGACCACTGCTCCTTGAAAACTTCCATTGTATATTGAGGTATGCTATTATATTTCATTATTATATTACTGCTATGTTTTATTGAATTATGTATATTTGCATTAGATGTATTGATTTCATGGATTACTGTGATACATGTCCATGCAGGTTTTTGGTTGTTTACCTGTTTATGTATATTTGGCATGCTGAAGAAGACGTACATGAAACAGTGTCAATACCGGATCACTGTCTGTTGTCTTTCTGTTATTATACATGAAAAAATATACTACTTTCATTGGCCGTCGTGTTGCTCATTCTTGGTACCCACTCAGTGCCTGACTGGCAGGGGAGGGCACATCCCTGACAGTCCCTATCACTTTCCGAGCACCAGGAAGCACAGGGGAAAATAGACTTAGGGATTTCCAGATCACCTCGTGCCACTGTTGTTATAGTAAACACTGTTAGTCCAGGAAAGGGACAGTGATGATGAGGATGGTGGTGGCAGGGCTGTGTTCAGGAGGTGGGCAAGGTGGTTGGGGCCCCTGGTGCAGTTCCCCCCCCCCACAAAAAGGAATACAAGAAATAAGGTACGACAAAAAGAAGTCTTGTGGTATCTTAAACACTAACACCAGTTCCAGTCCATCACTGAGGCAGCCACCTCAGCTGGCAGAATCCAAAGCATGCCTCCATAGGTATGCCCACCAGCTACTGGAGAAGTGAGGAGAAGTAGCTGTGGTGGTGTTATAGGAATTTTAAGGTCTTAGATATATCATAAGTGTTCATAAGTGTACCAAGCAAACACGTACATGAATGTATAGGCCACATGTCTGAGGCAGCGCCAGAGGACAGTCCTGAAACCATTTTGACTCCCAAGCTGACCAAGTGTTTCTCTGCAAGGAAGGAGGAGGTGAAAGAAACCTTCCCATTGTCTCAGGAATTACCATCTCAAAGGAATGGCAATCAGAAAAGGCACTATAACCTGGCAGACAGGAAAAACAACAACATTCAAATTCCTGTTGTAGACGGCCTTTTCTATGATGTAGGTATGATGTATCTGGGGAGTGGTCTTGGGCTACACCCCTTCTGTGATGTATCATCATCATTTATTAAAACGGTCACAGACCAGCTTCGACTCACACAGCAATCAAATGAAAGATACAAAGAACATTACAAATAAAACATCAATTTAAAATTTGAGGACCTAAATTAAAATCAGATGTTTACATGCCCCCACTAGTTTCCTTTAAGAAGTTCTTGTTTCCTACGTTTAATGGCAGATACACAAAATTTAGCTATGTTAATCGTAATTTCATGATCCTTAATTAATGATGCGATTATTTTCCAGAAAGTGGCTGAGTCTTTCCTTCTGTGATGTATGTATGATGTATGGAGGGGTGGTCTTGAGCTCCAGGGCAGGCAATTTAAATGTCTATATAAGGGCAGGCACACCTTTGTCCTGGGTCCTCCTTCAATCTCTTGTGTGTGAGGGGAGTACCCTGTTGCAACAGCTTTAATAAAGATCAGGCTTACTAGCTGCTTTGCTTCTCAATATTCTCTGGTTGGCCTCTGTTATTTTCTCCTACCAATGGAGAACCTACAAAGGACTCTATAAGGGCTCTTGTGTACCCCATAAGGGAATGAGGGCAGATTTTTGTTTACAACAGTGGCTTCCAGGTTCTGGTGAGATACCACGGGAGCCCCGCATGATCTCACGGGACTCTCGTGATATCTTGCTGGAACCTGCAGCTGCAGCTGTGCAAGCCCGGTTAGCAAGGCTTTGGTTTGAGGCGGCAAGTGTGGGGCAGCACAGGTGCAGGGCTGCTCATTACCATTTCGCCCCAGGCAGCAAAATGGGGCAGGCTGCTCCTGCTCACCGTTTTAGCAGCATGCGGTGAAACACGGCACATTCATCTTTCAAACTATAGCTAAGTTCAACTGCAGTTGAAAGCAGCATGCAGAGGAGGTCTCAGACTGAAAGCAGTTCTCCAGGATCTGAGGAAGCGGCCTTCTACCAAATCAGACTACTGGACCACGCAGATCAGGACTGTCTGCAGCAGGGGTCATTGTTGCAGGCATCCCTCTGTCTTGAGAGACAATGGAGTGTTCCGTCTGTCAGACCTCTGCATTAGCAGCACTGAAGTGACCACATAACACTGGTCCCGAGAGATCTACATTGGCTCCCAGTACGTTTCCGAGCACAATTCAAAGTGTTGGTGCTGACCTTTAAAGCCCTAAACGGCCTCGGTCCTGTATACCTGAAGGAGCGTCTCCACCCCCATCGTCCAGCCCGGACACTGAGATCCAACGCCGAGGACCTTCTGGCGGTTCCCTCACTGCAAGAAGCAAAGCTACAGGGAACCAGGCAGAGGGCCTTCTCGGTAGTGGCGCCCTCCCTCTGGAACGCCCTCCCATCAGATGTTAAAAGGATCAACAATTACATGACATTTAGAAAACACCTGAAGTTCAGGGAAGTTTTTAATCTGTGATGTGTTAATGTATTTTAATGTCTGCTGGAAGCCGCCCAGAGTGGCTGGGGAGACCCAGCCGGATGGGTGGGGTACAAATAATAAATTGTTATTGTTATTGTTATTGTTATTGTTATTGTTATTGTTATTGTTATTGTTATTGTTATTGTTATTGTTATTGTTATTGTTATTGTTATTGTTATTGTCCCCGGGGCACAAGCCTGGGCAGTGCATCTGGAGGTCCTGGGCTGCGCAGATGACAAGACCCCCCTCTTGGCCTTGCTGATGTGGTCCAAAGGAAAGCAGAGGAAAATGTTTGGCACCAGCTTGGCTGCAGGAGTTGCTGGAAAAAAATGTACAAGGCGCCATCCGTCCATCTTAGGGACTCCACTCCAGATTTGCATAGGGTTTACTCCTTAGCCTTTCCTTCTCCCCAATATATCCTGCAAGGTAGCAGAGATTTAGGATCAGGGTTTTCCTTCTCTTTGATGGACTCACTTCCCACATTGATGAGCCCTATCTGCCCTTCACTTCCCTCTATAGCATGTGCAGAATCTACGTTCTTGATCAGTGGACCCACTTTTGGTCTCGTCCGCTCAATCCATCGAAGCCTGTCTTTACATGCAGGGGGAGTCCTTAACTCACCAAGGGTTTGAGACCTACCTTCACCTGGTTTAGCTGGCCAGTCGAAGCCGTTTCCCGGGGTGTGGCCACTGTTGCATGCTGACAGCTTCTAGAGGTGAGTGCAGCGTGGGGGCCAAAGGTGGACAAACTACCCCTGAAGAAGCACAACGCGCCCCCCCACCAGAGGAGGAGATGCCTAGAACCTAGAACCTACTATTGAACCCTGCATCTTCCCCCTTCACTCCTAAGCCCAAAGGCCATTTAGCTGCTAGTTTAACAGATCTGCTTCGACTACGATTGTTGGGGGGCGGGGAATCTCATTAAAACATCTCCAGCTCATAAGAACTGTAAGGCAAATCCCAAACTGGTTGAGAAATCACTAAAAACGGGGAATGGGATTTCATCAGCGCAGTTGTCACTTAATTGATACAGTTGGGGGGTGCGGGGGAGGGCACCTGGGGGAATTTGCAATTAACGGAAGCTCTAAAAAGAAATCTCTCTGAAGGTGTCTTCTCTGACATCACTCATGAGGCACGTTTTTGTTCAGGGATGTCAGAGCAGTCTAATTCAGGCATCCCCAAACTTCGGCCTTCCAGATGTTTTGGACTACAATTCCCATCATCCCTGACCACTGGTCTTGTGGAATATTTCGCATGTTGTGCTAATCAGAATGCTTAACCTGAATTGATGAAGCTATATAGCGAAACCTGTGAGTAATCCAGAGGACAGGTCTTCTTCGTCCTTCTCATGTGCCACTTGTGTTGATTTCGGCTGGATGGTGATGTTGCAAGACTCATATAAATATGCTTCATCTACTATTACATCCATGAGATTTTTGCTTTGAACTGTTGAAGAATTCTACTATCTACTCACCATCAACCAATTGTGAACGTTTTGTTGGCACCAAGATTTTGTTGCTATACCCAACGTGTTGCTGAATGGTTCAGTCACGTGAACATTATACATTCTGTTAGATTACGCATATATGGCTTGTTAATCATGTGGCTTCATTGAAACACTGTTAGTTTTTCAGAAGAGGATTCCAGTAAATCTTTTATTATAGTTTCAGCCATTGTGTGGTGATTTTGGTTGTTTATGGTCTAATTCTTTGACACAACCATGCCTTCAGGTTGGATCCTGAGGTGTTGGATGGCCTGAGCCAGGAAATGGACCTCCTCTCTGTACTTCTCCTTCTTCACCTGCTACTTTTTGAATCCTCCCTCCAACCCAGCTGCCTTCTGCTAATTCACCTGCTTAATTTGTACGCTGGGGCGCTGGCCTGCCTCGAAGTCGTGACCTTCACCCCGGAAGCCTGTCTGCATAACTCCAGATCTGTAGAGTCTGGCGTGTTCCTTGTTCACCACAAGAACTTTGGCATTCCTCCCATACTCCGCTAGAAGGAACCCACCATGGAGCGACGCTCCATTAATCAGGTCCTGCCATTTAATCGAGCCCAGCCATTTGTATTGATTAATCTGACCCATTAATCGATTAACATGACCACCCTATGGGAAACGCTGGTTGTGAGCTGTCTGCTCAACAGATTTTTGGCTAAAACCCCATAAATCTGTTTACAATAACCGCTGCTTCTGTTTGGCTGCTTCCATTTTATTTGCGTGCGAGTTATGTATCCGGTAGTTTATCATGCAGAACTTTTCCAACTGGCCAACTCTGGCAAAACATATTGAGCTAATGAGGAAACACTCGCACATTTTTTAATTAATCACTGTTCTGTGTCCTTGTCCTGCCATTGTTAACTCTAAAAATGCAGCATTTGCTCTACGACACACTTGGTTAACTTACCCAGTGATGCTTTCCCCCCTAACATCTTGCAGTGGCCTAATCCTGGTAAATATCTAAAACTGCAGCCAGGAGAGCTTGGTTATAGTGTTTCCCCCACCCTTCATTCTCGATGGCAACTGGGCATTGGTTTGCAGCACTATAGCAGGAACCGAGCAATGGGAGCTCACCCCGTCGCGGGGATTCAAACTGCCGACCTTCTGATTGGCAAGCCCTAGGCTCTGTGGTTTAACCCACAGCACCACCCGCGTCCCTCTGTTGCATGTACATGTTGTTTTTTTCAGTTTTCTGCAGACTGCCCTTTGTGCTTCGGTTTTCGAAAGTTTTGGAAGTTGAACGGTCTTCCAGAACGGATTACATTCAAAAACCGAGGTACCACTGTACCCCAACTGTTCCTATCTAGCAAAAAAACAAAAAACCCAAACCACCATTCATTGTTTCTGACACCTCATAAAACATTACCCCCCCCCTTATCTTTACCCTTGGCGGGGATTATAGAATCATAGAATTGTAGAGTTGGAAGCATCCATATGAGATGGCCATCCAACCTCCGCTTTAAAACCTCCAAGGAAGGAGAGCCCCCCACTTTCTGAGGGATGCTTCTGAACACTTATGTTTAGGTGTCATTCTTCAGCATTGCCGTCCATCTTCTTTTTTTTTTTTTTTTTAATGCTTTATTAAATTTTCAAAACATACAAGCAAAAGTTTTCAAAACAACTTCATCAAAATACACAAAAATAAAATGTAAGTAAAACAAAACAAAACAAGACAAAACAAAAAAAAAAACATAATGAAACCCCCCCTTCCCCCCGTGTTGACTTCCAGTCCAGCCGTTATTATGCTTTGTATCTTATCCTTATCACATTATATACCTTACTTTTTTTTGCTTATTCTCATTTGCTTAAGCTGTGAGCCCACTTATATATGCAACAGAAGATTGGCTCTCTCAACTTTGTTCCCTATGTAATCCTGAAATGATTTCCAATTTTTCTCCACTTCTTGGTCAGATAATCCTCTATTTTCTGCTATTTTTATTGCCATTCTTTGATATCCCATTAGCTTAGTTTGCCAATCTTCTGGATCGGGTAAATTTGCACTCTTCCAATTCTTGGCTATCATGAGTCTCGCCGCTGATATGGCGTACATAAAGAAACTTTTGTCTTTTTCTTTTATTTCGTCTCCTAAAATTCCTAGTAAGAAGATTTCAGGATTTTTCTTAAATGAGTACTTTAATATTTTTTTTAATTCATTATAAATTTTTTCCCAAAAGATTTTTACTTTTCCGCACTTCCACCATATATGTAGAAAAGTGCCTATTTCTGTGTTGCACCTCCAGCAGTTACTGTTAGACCCATTGTACATCTTAGATATCCTGCTTGGTGTTAGATACCACCTATAAACCATTTTGTATATATTTTCTTTTAAGTCGTAATTGGGGGTAAATTTAATATCTTTTAGCCATAACCTTCTCCATTTCTCTATTGAAATTTCTTTTCCTAAATCTATGGTCCATTTTCTAGTCGACTCGATTATTTGCTCCTCTTCTAACTCCCATTCAATTAATAATTCATACAGATTTTTTATATATTTTCCCTCTCCTTCTACTAAAATCTTCTCAAATTTAGTCGCTTTTTTTTCAAATCCTGCTTTTTTGTCTATTTGGAATCTCTCTCTTATTTGAAAATACTGAAGCCATACTTTAAATAGTGGTTTAATTTCTGTATATTCTTTCAATTTAATATTGTCATCTGTTATTTCTAATAGTTCTCTATATGTTGGCCATGTTCCTTCCAGATTAGCTCTTTTAACCGCGACAATTTCGAGTGGGGATATCCATAGCGGGGTTTTGGGTTCCAGCATTTTTCGATATTTTCTCCAGGTGGTATAAATTGATTTCCTTATCAGATTATTTGTAAAGCTGGTGTGGATCTTCATTTTTTCGTCCATAAGGTATTTGTGCCATCCATAACACATCCCCGCTCCCTCTATATCAAGCACTTCTTTATCCTTAAGTTCTATCCATTCCTTTAGCCACATTAGGCTGGCTGCATCATGATACTTTTGTAGATCTGGTAATCCAAGTCCGCCCCTATCTCTCTTGTCTATCATTATTTTATATTTTATTCTGGGTTTTTTGGCATTCCAGATGAATTGTGACAAATCTTTCTTCCATTCTTGGAAATATTTTGTCTTATCTAAGATGGGAAGGCATTGGAATAGAAATACCATTTGTGGTAAAATGCACATTTTAATTACAGATATTTTCCCCAACATAGATAATTTTAATTTTGTCCAATTTGCCAATTTTTTTTTAATTTCCTTCCATTTCTTTTTATAATTTTCTTGATATAAATCGGTATTTTTAACTGTCATTTGGATTCCTAGATATTTCATTCTCTTTTTTATTTCTATTCCCGTGATATGTTGAAGTTCTTCTTTGCTTTCCTGATCCATGTTTTTAACCAACATTGTGGTTTTTTTGTAGTTAATTTTAAAGCCGGCCAATTTTCCAAATTCGTCAATTGTCTCTATTGTTTTGGGAATGCTGGTGAGTGGATTTTGTACAGTAATAATCACATCATCTGCGAATGCCCTTGTTTTGTATTGTTTTTTTCCTATTGTTATACCTTTTATCTCTGTATTTTCTCTAATATTTTTTAGTAGGATTTCTAAAACTATTATGAATAAGGTTGGTGATAATGGGCACCCCTGTCTTGTACCTTTGGAGATATCTATTTCTTTGGATGCTTTACCATTAATTATTAATTTCGCTTTCTGATTTTTATAAATTGATTCAATTGCTTTCATTATTTCACTTCCTATACCTAATTTCTCTAATACTTTTATCATAAACAGCCAAGATAGGTTATCAAAAGCTTTTTCTGCATCCAGAGCCATAATTGCAGCTTCCTTTCCTCTGTTACTTTCTAGATGTTCTAGTATGTTCAGTATTATTCTTATATTGTCTTTTATATGCCTGCCCTTCATAAATCCCGCTTGGTCGCGGTGTATAATATCTTCTGAAATTTTATTTAGTCTTCTCACCAGAACGCCCGCAAAGATCTTATAATCGCAGTTCAGGAGGCTTATTGGTCTGAAATTCCCCACCAGCTCTGTATCTGTGTTGGGTTTTGGTAGCAAGGTGATCATTGCTTCTCTCCAGGTTTTTGGTATTTCACCTTTTTTTAGTATGTTATTCATTACTTCCACTAATGGTTTTAGTATCACATCTTCTAGGTATTTATAATATTCTATTGGAAAGCCATCGGGGCCTGATGCTTTCCCTTTTTTCATCTTATTTATTACTTCTTTTACTTCTGCCTCTGTAATTTCCTTATTTAATTGCTTTGTTTTTTCTTCTGAAATTTTTGGTAGACTATATTTCTTTAGAAAATCATCTATCTCCTTCTCATTAACTTCCTCCTTTTTATATAATATTGAATAGAAATTTTCAAATATTTTAATTATATCCTTCGGATTGTCAACTATTTTACCTTCTGTTTTAATTCTGCTGATTACCCTTTCATTTCTTCTCTTCCATCTTCAAAGTCTCTAGGAGTTAAGTTGGGAGTGGGTGCATATTATCTCTAGTGCACATACATGTAAATTCATATACAGAAACACTAAGGCTTGGATCTTAACCTGAGGAAGTTCATGGAAAAGCAGTTTTATTCCCTTTCTTTTCCGCACCCCCACCCCTCTGCAGCCACCTACAATACTAGATAAGTATCCTCTCCAGATGGTTGGAGAACCTTCTGGAATACGGGTAATGAGCCATGGGAGAGCAGGGGATTGGGAATATAGAACCCAAATCCAGTTTTGAATTTTCTGAATTTTCATGGTGCAAAGTTGACTATGGGGGACAGAAGGACACAGGGACTTCTCTTTCGTGAATGTCTTTAATTTCTTCTAAGATTTAAGACAGGCTTCCTCAACCTCGGCCCTCCAGATATTTTGAGACTACAATTCCCATCATCCCTGACCACTGGTCCTGCTAGCTATGGATCATGGGAGTTGTAGGCCAAAAACATCTGGAGGGCCGAGGTTGAGGAAGCCTGATTTAAGACTTAGGCTCCATAGTGTACACAGCCTGATGTTTCACACATTGTGGAGGCTGAGGTAAATTTTGAACTGGGACAGAATGTCAAGCAGCTTTATTTTTATAAGAAATCTCTTAAAGCAAGTAGACCAAGTATAGATGCAGTAACAAACAACACTTTGCTCCTTGCTCCTTGTCATTTACTAAGTTTGGATATAACAGGAAACTGTGGTTTGTTTAATAGTGGAAGTGGGTGCTTCTAATCTCCTTGTACCTGAGAAAGAGGAGGTGAGGGGGACTATGCAAGTCTAGGGCTCCATGCAATTTGTTCATATAGCAAGGAAACATGGTTTCATGTTCTGTCTAAACTGGGTCATGGTGTTTTTGCTTTTAAATCAGTAGTCAGGTTAGTAGAGAATAAATGAATACACCACAAAGGATTTAGAACAGATCCTTCTGCAATGCGTAAGAGTGTGTGTTTGTGTGTGTGTTGGGAGGGCCTTAGGCAGAATAGCTGTCAACTTTCAGATTTGAAAATAAGGGATTTTTTCAAACTTTCGGATTTGAAAATAAGGGATGCCTACAAGGGCGGTGCAATGGCACCAAGTAGCCTCGCCACCCTGCGCGAACAGGTGAGCGAAAGAGCGAGCGCGTAGACGGCAGGCAGGCTGTCTGTCTGGTTGGGCGTGGGGGTCTGGATGCACAAGGCATGCAAGTTCCGCCCCCAGTCGGTCTCAGACTCCTTATTGGCAGCCGAGCAACGCAGCTGAGGAGCCTCCCTGGCCTGCAGGGAGGGAGAGGAGCTGCTTCCTTTGAAATCTGGGAAATTTAAGGGATATCAACAATCCGGGATAGTAGCGGGAAACGGCATTGGAATAAGGGAGTTTCCCGCCAAAAAAGGGAGGGTTGACGGCTATGTTAGGCAGTGATCCTGGTTTGAGAAAATGCATGTTACAGTTGCTGTCAGGGATGTGCCCTCCCCTGCCAGTCAGACACTGAGTGGGTACCGGCAGCCTCAGCCTCTGTTGTCGATGGATACGTCTCCCATTGAGTCTGCCAGCTCCTCCCTGGGGGAGGAGGAATCACCAGGGAGGAGCCAGGTGGGAAAAGGTCTCCAGGATGATGCAGAGAGACCTGGCAGCACTCAGCAGACCCACTCTGAGGGGGAGACTCCGCTTCCGGCGCCTGCTTTACGCAGAAGGGTGCCGAGACTCTGGTGTTGGCGCCGCAGCAGGGGGGGGGGCACTTCCGAATTCTGCTAGCGACTAGATGGTCATGTTTTAGGATAGCTCCGCACTGTACATACTTTGCACAATTAAATAGTTGGAAGACAAGACGGACTTGGTCTTTAGTCATGAGCAACCGTTAGCGAACCTGACAGTTGCATTCTTATTTTATTTTGGTGTTCCTAGTTTCACCTGTGAAATGTTGGAAGGTGTGCAGTTGTAACTCGTTACATCCTGTGTGATTAGGTTTCGTTTCTCTTTGTGTAGGGATTTCTGCATTTCTTGCCAGTTAAACCAGCAGGATGCCCGATATGTACTGCTAGGGTTTAAGGAATACCTATTCATCTGGGAGATACACTGTGGCCCTGAGCACTTGAAAGGTCACTTGTTAAAAGGACCGTTCATAATCTAAATGGATGGTGTGCTTTTTTGCAGCGAGCAAATTGAAGGTGCTGCCTCGCAAATGGATTAATAATTATATCAGAACAGAAGATAGTTGCTATGCAAGTAACTTAAAACCAGATAATTTAAGAATAGTTTGGATGATTACTAATTAGATCCACTGACATGGGGGGGGGGGATTTGAATTATTCATGAAGGGCTCCAAACTGCGGGTAATTCGTTTTGTGCACTTCTCTGCAGCTAATTTGAAGGTTGTTTGCTAATTTATTTCCCCTTTCAGATCTTGCCTTCCCGACGTTCCTCTGCAATCGCAACCTTTAAAATAACGTAAGGGAATTGTTTTAGTGGGTTATCCCTGCGGGATTGGAAAAGCACCTGGGAACATATTGCGTGGCCTGCCATCTTCAATGGGCACTGTCTGATGATTGGCAAGACATGTGAAATGCCTCAGAAAGGGGGCAGAGTGGGTCTGGCTCCTGCCCTGGCATATTTACACCACGAGACACTGAATTTGTAAAAGGAACTTACTTGGTCAGGGCTGACTCCCCATCAACAGGGATGTGAAGATATGTCAATTTCTGTTTCTCTCCATTTTTCATTTCCCAGTCATAAGTCCATTTCATTTCCACATCAGTGAAGTTCTCATAAAAATTAACCAACATTTTCCTGTGGATTTCTGCTGCTATGCAATTTTCTGTATGTACTTTCTCCTAACATTTTGCAATTTCCCCATATCAAATGCAAACCTTAGTGCATGCATTCTTTTTGTGAACATTGGACAAATTCTGAAGGCTGGTTTACATATTGTTTTGAAAAGTGCAAACAGTGTAAGTTCCCCTTTAAATGGAAATAGAATCAAATTTCTCCCTCATCCCTATACAGTGGTACCCCTGGTTACGAACTTAATTCGTTTCAGAGGTCCGTTCTTATCCTGAAACTGTTCTTAACATGAAGCCCTATTAGCGATAGCGCGTCTCCTGTTCCGCACACGCCTCTGGCGTACGATTTCCGCTCGCATCCTGGGGCAAAGTTCGCATCCGGGAGCAACTACTTCCGGGTTAGTGCAGTTTGTAACCTGTGTGCAACCAGAAGCGTTCGTATCCAGAGGTACCACTGTATGTCAACCAGCTTCCAGGCCCTCCCATGTGCAGCATGAACATAATAGGACAACATGCACATGCTGCTGTCATGCGGCGAGACAGGGCAAAGCACACCCAAGGTGGAGAGAGAAAGAGAGTTTTTAGAATGGACAGAAGGCCAGGTAGGACTTGCTTCAGGTGGGATACAAGTCAAGGTGACGTTAAGGCTGGATAACAAGGTTTGAGTTGGATACAAAGCTCACACAGTGCTCTGGAGAACACAGATCTTCAATTTTTTTTTATTAAAAACAAAACAAAGTAATAATCATAAATAAATAAAAAAGTCCTCACCCACCCCACTCACACAGGAAACCAAAGACCACCACAGCCAACTACAAATGAACAATCACACCCTACGCCAACCCTGACCTCTCTCACCACCAAAGGAGCACAAGCGAACCTGCACAGAGAACCTGCACAAACGAAGCTGACACCAAACCCTACATATATTAAGTAAAATAGAAACATCGTCACCCCACCCCACCCATCTCCCCATCCCGCCCACCTCTCTCCCCCTTCTCTTCCTAATGTCTCAACAAACAAAACTGATGTGTAAAAATGTTACATGGAAAGAACACGAAAGAGACATTGCATATACCGTATATACTCGAGTATAAGCCGACCCGAATATAAGCCGAGGCACCCAATTTTACCACAAAAAACCTGGGAAAGCTTCATAGGAGCCACTGCCTGCCTCTCTCGAGTATAAGCCGAGGGCGGCTTTTTCAGCACAAAAAATGTGCTGAAAAACTAGACTTATACTCGAGTATATAGGGTACCTTTGTAAATCAAGAAAACCCTTAATAATAACTAAATAAATCAATAAGAATAAAAATATGCACCCCACCACTGAGACCATTCCATCTTAACAATCCAACCTCCCAAAATTTCAACACCTCTTGCGATGGTTTGACCCCTTTCCATTTTAACAGGACAAATTCTACAAACACCCTCCATATCTCCTCAAAATCATTTCTCCTGCACATTCCCTGTCTTACCTTAATGGCACATGTTAATTTATCATGAATAGCTATAACCCACACTTCTTCCATTTTATATTCTGCTTGCCCCTTCCACTTCCTAGCCATAAGAATTCGTGCAGCTGTCGATAAATTTGTGAGCGAACCTTCCACCCCATCGTAAATTGATAATTCACATTCAATTCAATTCAATTCAATTCAATTCAATTCAATTCAATTCAATTCAATTGATAATTGACTTTCGGTTAGCTTTAACCAAGTGATTTCTGTTATCTCCTTAAACACCCTTTGCCAAACAAATTGTGCATAATTACAGTACACCCCCACCACACGTGAACACAATTCCCTGTTTCCAGGCACCCCTTCCCACATAACACCGAATATTCCTTGTTTATTTGATTTAATCGGCCTGGTGTTAAATACCACCTCCAAACTAATTTATAGTCATTTTCTTTTTATTCTTATATGCTCCAGGAATAAACTTTGCCCTTACACCACACACCTCACATGCTTAGGGACTTTTGTTGTTGTTCAGTCGTTCAGTCGTGTCCGACTCTTCGTGACCCCATGGACCAGAGCACGCCAGGCACGCCTATCCTTCACTGCCTCTCGCAGTTTGGCCAAACTCATGTTAGTAGCTTCGAGAACACTGTCCAACCATCTCATCTTCTGTCATCCCCTTCTCCTTGTGCCCTCCATCTTTCACAACATCAGGGTCTTTTCTAGGGAGTCTTCTCTTCTCATGAGGTGGCCAAAGTACTGGAGCCTCAACTTCAGGATCTGTCCTTCTAGTGAGCACTCAGGGCTGATTTCTTTAAGAATGGATAGGTTTGATCTTCTTGCAGTCCATGGGACTCTCAAGAGTCTCCTCCAGCACCATAATTCAAAAGCATCAATTCTTCGGCGATCAGCCTTCTTTATGGTCCAGCTCTCACTTCCGTACATTACTACTGGGAAAACCATAGCTTTAACTATACGGACTTTTGTTGGCAAGGTGATGTCTCTGCTTTTTAAGATGCTGTCAGTGGTGGTCAATGATGGCAGCACCCACATTTTAGAACTGCCCTTAAACAGACCACAAATGGAAAGGATTTCCCTTGTACTATGTACGTAACCTAACTTTCAGTAATATTCTCTCTGTCTCTCCCCTCCCAGCCCAGTCTAATTTGCTGTTTAACACCTCCATTCCTTTCTCCTTGACCTTAAGGCCCCCTATAGCTGAAGTCTTTGGCAACACTCCATAAATGACAGCAAAAATACCCAGCATGGGCGATGTGGACTTTATGAAAAGCGTTTATGGCATCAGTCATCATTAACCCAGGTGTCCCTGTCACAGTCTGGGGTTGTCCCTGTCACATCTGGTTTCCTGCCTGAAAACGCTTCAGTTTATGTACATTTAGCTGAAAACAACTGCGAGGCTGGTCTCTAGGCAATGGCAGCTGGTAAAAGATGAATTATCTGTCACTCAGAGCGATGCTCCAGCCATGGAAACTATCAAGCATATCCGTGGACTTGTACGCCTCTGTACCCTTTTGGTCTGCTTTGATTTTCTTGCACTGAGCTGCCACTCAGCTTTGAAAGTCCCTTGCAACCTGTTATGGGAGAAGTGAAGTTCCCTGATTTCACCCCCCTCCCTTCCCCATGGCATTAGCCTTTTTTAAAGTTCCTGCTTCTAAAGCAAAACTTTTTATCTCGGGCTGCGGAGAGCAGCCTACAGAGTCTGCTGGGTGGAAATAATTCCACGGTTGCAAAAGTAGCAATTTGCCAAGGAATTGTGTTTATGCCCTTACGACTTCTTCAAGCATCTGTCAGGGTGGGGCCACCTGGCCCAGTTGAGGCACTTTATGCATAAAACAAACCTTCTCGTTTGAGTTTGGATTTTGCTCTTGGCCTGCTACTCCGTAATATTTAAATGCCCTTTTATACAGTCGCTTCGTTTTCAGCAGGGATCATGACCAACTTCTTGGGATGGTGGGGAAAAAAAATCTGTTGGGCTAATTTGGAACTGTTAAGTGAAATAATGACTGTTTTCCCAGGGGTACTTTGGAAAACACACACACACACACACACACACACACACACACACACACACACACACACACTTTTGTGTAATGTGGGTTTGTGTTGACTATTAGCTTTGAAATAGAAATTTCCGGTTGTGTCCAGCTAAGTTCTACTCAAAGTAGACCCACTGTGAGTAATAGATCCAATAATATTTATACACCACCGATCTGACTAGGCTGCCCTGGCCACTCTAGGTGGCTTCCAACATATATAAAAACATAATAAAACATTAAATATTAAAAAAAACGTTCCTTATACAGGGCAGTCTTCAGATGTCTTCTAAAGTTACTTATCTTCTTGGCTCGGGGGGACGGACGGACGACAGAACTCCACACCCTCCAACATTTCTCTGATGAAAATAGGGATGTCTTAAGGGAAAGCAGGACATTCTGGGATCAAATCAGAAACCGGGATGGTTTCTGTAAATCTGGGTCTGTCCCTGGAAAATAGGGACATTTGGAGGGCCTGTTAGCCATCCCCCCTTTTTAAACTTTATAAATGCATAGGCATAGGCAGGGACGCAGTGATGCTGTGGTCTAAACCACTGAGCCTCTTGGGCTTGCCGATCTGAAGGTCGGTGGTTCGAATCCCCGCGATGGGGTGAGCTCCCATTGTTCGGTCCCAGCTCCTGCCCACCTAGCAGTTCAAAAGCACATCAAAGTGCAAGCAGATAAATAGGAACCGCTCTGGCGGGAAGGTAAACGGCGTTTCCATGCGCTGCTCTGGTTCGCCAGAAGCGGCTTAGTCATGCTAGCCACATGACCTGGAAGCTGTCTGCGGAGAAACGCCGGCTCCCTCGGCCAATAAAGCGAGATGAGCGCTGCAACCCCAGAGTCGTCTGCGACTGGACCTAATGGTCAGGGGTACCTTTTTGTTGTTGTTCAGTCGTTCTGTCGTGTCCGACTCTTCGTGACCCCATGGACCAGAGCACGCCAGGCATGCCTATCCTTCACTGCCTCCCGCAGTTTGGCCAAACTCATGTTAGTAGCTTCGAGAACACTGTCCAACTATCTCATCCTCTGTCGTCCCCTTCTCCTTATGCCCTCCATCTTTCCCAACATCAGGGTCTTTTCTAGGGAGTCTTCTCTTCTCATGAGGTGGCCAAAGTACTGGAGCCTCAACTTCAGGATCTGTTCTTCTAGTGAGCATTCAGGGCTGATTTCTTTAAGAATGGATAGGTTTGAACTTCTTGCAGTCCATGGCACTCTCAAGAGTCTCCTCCTTTACCTTTACCTTTAAATACATAGGCATTTTCCCATTTCCCTCTTTCCCACCCTCTTTTCTGCCTATACTGCCTCCCTATATGATTAATGGCAGCCAGAGATCTTTTTACCTGCTTCACTCTTCTGTGACATCAGAGCAGCTCAACCAATAAGTGTAAGGGGTTTCCCTTATTGAACATAGACCATTGATATTCACCTCACACTTTGCTTCCGCACAGCAGTGATTACAGCGATAGCCTGACCTTTAAAAACACATCATTTATTAATCTCAATGAATAAGAATGGCGTTTTGCATGTTTTACTAGCATAGCCTTCAGACTATGACAACTACTTTTTGCATGGCTACTTGGTAATATTTAGGGTTTTTTCTGCCTTTATCTCTCGCAACGGAGGAAGATGTAATTTTTACAGAGCACAAAGTAATGAGCATTCCAGCAGGAAGAATTTAGAAAAATGTATTGTTTTCTGTTTTTATGCTCGGGGGAAGATCCTTAACTGTGATCCATTTCCTGGTAGCAGCCCAGATGTAGATTGCATTCTTATGGATCATTTGTTAACTGTGCAAAAATGCCACAGCACTGCAGAGTAGTTAGCAGCAACCTCACCAGAGATAAATTTGGGAGGGATCATTTATGATGTGTTTGTTTTTTAACAGCCAGTGTTAGGATTGTTACTTGGTTGTGTGAATCATTTTTATTTATTCATAAGATTGTTCATACCCATCAGGAAGAAGAGTTTGGATTTGATATCCCGCTTTATCACTACCCAAAGGAGTCTCAAAGCGGCTAACATTCTCCTTTTCCCTTCCTCCCCCACAACAAACACTCTGTGAGGTGAGTGGGGCTGAGAGACTTCAGAGAAGTGTGACTAGCCCAAGGTCACCCAGCAGCTGCATGTGGAGGAGCGGAGACGCGAACCCGGTTCACCAGATTACGAGTCTACCGCTCTTAACCACTACACCACACTGGCTATAGAACGACTTCCTGTTTGCTTCTCCTTGCTTGTGGTTGAAAACCATGTGCTCTATACTAGTCTATAGGTATTGATTTTCATAACTAAAAAGCAGCAGGATCTACTGTTGAAGAAAAAACTCTGGCTGAAGGAATTCAGGGTATCCTAAGTGTGCTAGAGCCCTGCAGCCAAATATTTAGCTAGAAATGTGAAAGCTTTCTCCATCTATGGAGGTCCTGACCAGGTTCACCTCTCCTCTTTCCTGCTTCCCTTCTGTAGCCCAACCTTGTTTTTCTAGTGCCTTTGCTTCTTTCAGGGACGCGGGTGGCGCTGTGGGTTAAACCACAGAGCCTAGGGCTTGCCGATCAGAAGGTCGGCGGTTCGAATCCCCGCGACGGAGTGAGTTCCCGTTGCTCGGTCCCAGCTCCTGCCAACCTAGTAGTTCGAAAGCACATCAAAGTGCAAGTAGATAAATAGGTACCACTCCGGCGGGAATTTAAATGGCGTTTCCGTGCGCTGCTCTGGTTCGCCAGAAGCGGCTTAGTCATGCTGGTCACATGACCCAGAAGCTGTACGCCGGCTCCCTTGGCCAGTAAAGTGAGATGAGTGCTGCAACCCCAGAGTCGTCCGTGACTGGACCTAATGGTCAGGGGTCCCTTTACCTTGCTTCTTTCAATGCAGGAATCTCAATGAAAGCAATGAAAGCTCTAGTTATCTCCCGCTTGGACTACTGCAATGCGCTCTACGTGGGGCTACCTTTGAAGGTGACCCGGAAACTGCAATTAATCCAGAATGCGGCAGCTAGACTGGTGACTGGGAGTGGCCGCTGGGACCATATAACACCGGTCCTGAGAGAACTACATTGGCTCCCAGTACGTTTCCAAGCACAATTCAAAGTGTTGGTGCTGACCTTTAAAGCCCTAAACGGCCTCGGTCCTGTATACCTGAAGGAGCGTCTCCACCCCCATCGTTCAGCCCAGACACTGAGATCCAGCGCCGAGGGCCTTCTGGCGGTTCCCTCATTGCGAGAAGTGAGGTTACAGGGAACCAGACAGAGGGTCTTCTCGGTAGTGGCGCCCTCCCTGTGGAACGCCCTTCCAGCAGATGTCAAGGAAATAAGCAGCTATCCTATTTTTGAAAGACGTCTGAAGGCAGCCCTGTTTAGGGAAGTTTTTAATATTTAATGCTGTATTGTTTTAACATTTGACTGGAAACCGCCTAGAGTGGCTGAGGAAACTCGGCCAGATGGGCGGGGTAAAAATAATAAATTATTATTATTATTATATATATCCATGTTTTGTCCCGTATATGTAAAAACCTCTAAGCGTTTTCCATATAAATAGTTTTCTGGTGAGCGTTTCTCATGCCTAATGTGATTCAGAGTTCACTCTCAATAAAGTGGTTCAGTCCTCATTCTTTGTGTGAAGATTACATCTTTGTACTAATCTTATCATGTTTCACCCAATTTGACATAAAATGCAGAGTGAATTAGTGAGATTGCTTCCATAATCATCCATTATTTCTAATGCTATCATTTATTTATTTTGAATACAAACGTCCATAACAAAATGCGTGTCTTTTCAACAAGTGGTGTTCCACTTAGGGATGGGCAAGGCTGTCAATTTTGGTATCTCATCTTTTCCAATTTGTCATTTCCCCAATTATAAAATGTAGCTGATGCTGTCATCTTTACTTGGAAGTTGTTACTAAGAAACTGAATTACCGTACAAGAATAACTTGACATTGCTACTGTGACTGCTTTCCTGTTGTTCACTTCAGAATTAGATTCTTCATGTGGAAGCTGAACAAATGTTTTTAAAAATCTACTTTTATTTTTATTCAATATTTTTCCTTCACTCAATTATCCACAGCGCCAGGTGAAATGCTGTGTAGTTCTTAGGCATTCTTAGGCATTTTGTGAAACATGGTAAGGAACATATTGGACGGCCTTAATACACATTTGAAAACGATGTGGGATTTATTCAGTGGTTACTGAGCTAGGGGGAAATGAAATACTAGGAGCTGAGAGATGAGGGTTCAGGCATGAGGCTCACTCTGTGACAAGCCAGTCAGTGGTGTTTTGTGAAGATAAAAAAGGAAAAGGCATCCCCACCCATTTGTGCTCCTTGGAAGAAAGATGGGATGTAAATGCATCAATGAATAATAAATAAATAAAACAATTTAGGTAGTATATTTCTTTTTAAAAAATAAACTTAACAAAGAATCTGCACCTTGCAACTTAAGAGTTCCAGCCTCATAAAACCTTAGCATGTTTGACTAATTAGAGCATGAAGGGGTTAAACCATAGAGTAGACTGTCCTGCCAGGCTTAGCTTATGTCATCACTTCTCACCTTGAGAGGAAGTGGATCATCAAGCCTTTGTTATTTCTCAGTGTCCATGTGGACTTCAGGATACGAGGAGCTCTGAGCTGGTCATTCCAGTGTGTGACTTTAACTAGCTTCTTTTGTTTCAGACCAGAATGGAGTATGAAACTTTCTTTCTTTCTTTCTTTCTTTCTTTCTTTCTTTCTTTCTTTCTTTCTTTCTTTCTTTCTTTCTTTCTTTCTCTCTCTCTCTCTCTCCCCCTCTCCCCCTCTCTTTCTTTCTTTCTTTCTTTCTTTCTTTCTTTCTTTCTTTCTTTCTTTCTTTCTTTCTTTCTTTCTTTCTTTCTTTCTTTCCCAGTAGTGTAGAGACTTTTACTTTTTGTAACCAAGCAACAATTTAATTGCCTGTGCACCTTTTCAGACTGCTGTATGGAAAAGCACATGAATCTGACCTTTGGAGAGTTTTGTAAGTAAACCATTTTATGCCTTACTAAACATGTGGTCTACCTCTATGCTTCCAATAGGAAACATTTTGGGACTCACTGGAAAGGCACATTTTAAAGCATTTGTAGCCTACATTTCCACAATTTTCTTTGCTTTGTGTTTTGTGGTTCTCTCACTAAACACGCCCCAAACTGGGCCTTACCTTTCAAGATTTAACAGTAACTGTGGGATAGCTCAGTTAATATTTCTGCATAGAGCCCTGCCTCCTCTGCTGCCCAAGTCAGTCAAAGCTCAAAAGTAGGCTGCACTTGAACTCTTCTGTTCGGATTACTTGCGTGTCGAGGTCCCCACAAACCACCCCTCAAATAACTCACACATCAGACAGAATTTTGTTTGGGTTTTTGACATGATTTTGGCCACAACTTTATTAAAATACAAATAATGTGAGTGGTTGCTTAGGCATTGGTTAAGACTATCTGTCCCACAGAGGACAGAACTAATGACCATCAGTAAGGGGAAAACACTCTGGAGATATAAAGGGAGCCGGGTGGTCTGACCCTCCTCTCTCTCCTCAGGCTCCCAGGGCTCTTGCACGGCCCTGGCCCCCGACCGGGGGTTTGGACAAAAGCATATCGAGCCCCTGGATTCCTTTAACAGAATTCCCCTAACAACAGCAAACAATTGGAGGGGCAGACGCAGTCCATCATAACCCCTCCTCCAACCAAATTAATAACCAATGCCTAACCGCCAACCTTACAAGTTGTGACTATTTGCTACGCAGTAGGCAAAAACCAGGTGGCACCAGCCAATCAGCCACATGGAAAAATTCCTACCAGGCCCCTGCCCCAACAGCAGACGACCCCATGACAGGCATAGCAAGGTCAACGCAGAGGCCTAAAATATAGGGAGGGAGGGTGGGTGCTTCGAAGCACTCAGCCAAGAGGGAGATCATGTTGCACACCAACCAATATATATCCACTGGGCTGTCCATCATCAATTTGCAACATACAATTCTCCCCAACAACACCCAGGGTCCAATCACAACAGTGGCCATCCATACGATCCCGCCCAGCACCAGAGGGGTGACTTGTTGGCCCCCACCGCAACACGTGCTCTCCATGAAGGAGAACACACTTTCTAGCAGGAACTGCACCAGGGATCTTAGCATACCCTTGCTATCACCATCACAATGATACCACTGTTCATGTAGAGATGCTGCTACTCAGGAACCTCCCCACTGGGTGGGGCACAGAATAGCTGACACACCCAGTGCAGATTTTTCAGCACACACATCAGCCTCTCTTATGGTACAGAAATCTTCCCCGATCTCCATGTTTTGAAAATCTGGCCACTACCGGGAATAGAGCATTTAGTCCAACTCTTTATTCAGCTGCTTTTGCCTTTATATTTGAAAAAGAAAAACCGAAGCAATTATTTCCTTGGTATTCCTTCTTCTTCTGTGAATGAAAGGGAAAGGCATTCTATTTTTCCTCTCGTATGTTTTTTTTTGTTGTGCGGACAATGGCATTCCTTTCTAAGCAGCATGCAAGTCCTAGCAACTTTTAGTAGGCTTCAGCAAGCTTGCTGTGCAGCAAGGATACAGCTGAATATTGCCAGTGTTTTGATAAATGCAACAGGATGTCAGACTTAGATTTCTGAGGATTGTTGTGACTGTTTCAGAACCCATTTAAAAAGAAAAAACGCCATAAAATAAATTCCATGGTTTAAAAAGAAAGGCGTCCGTCTGCTGGGCAGATGTATAGGTATGGTTTTAGCATAAAGGAGCCATACCATATAATCATGATTAGGGAATCACAGACAGAACTAATTGTTCTTCACAATTATTGTATAGTCATGCACTATTTTTTCCAGGAATCCTTCAAGGCTGGACAAACCCATCACACTGTGAAAGAATATTCACAGAGGAAAGCCTGAAGGATGGGTGTTTGAGGTACTTTGTTCTGCGATGGATGGAATATTGTCCTTTCCTCTGGAATAACCAATAACCTTTTTTTTATAAAAAAAATTTATAAAATTTTATTCAGATATACAACAAAAGAAATACATACACAAAATATACAAAATCCAAACACGTATACAAATGCACCAGTGCACATAGTAAAATGGACAAAACATATTACAGTATCGTAACCTGCTAAATGTTTTATAAATCACATCTTCCTCCGAAGATGTTTTGAGCATACATTTGAGCATACATTCTAACACATGTATACTAGATCTCAAAAGAGGAAAAAGAGAGAAAAAGAAACGTATAAAGATAAAGGATAAAAGATAAAGATAGAAGAAAAAGTACGAAGCGTATAAAGGTAAAAGAAGAAGGTATGAAATAGGAAAAAGAAGAAAACAAAAAGATGAGGGGTAAGCGAAAATAGAAAGGGAGAAGAAAAGAAGGGTAAATAAAAGGCAGAAGGCCCGAGAAAAGGGCCCATTTGCCAGTGATATAAAAGCTTCAAATAAGTGAAGAGAGAAAAAGTGTTTGACTTCTACCACATTTCGTTACACTTCCTATTTTTAACTTAGTAGAAACATCTGTTATTCTTTCTACGGCTTATCTCAATTTCTATTATCACATATAACATCTCTTATATATCACATAACCAATATCCTTTATGGAATAACCAATAACCTTTAATTAATACCCATTGTACTGTGAGAAGATCAGTCACTAATGATTTCTGATGAGCTCAGCTTCAGAGCCAAACATTCCTGGTAGTGCTTTGACAATGCTTGTGGGACTCATATTCCTAGGATCTAAAAGATAGAATACCAACAAGAGATTCTCTTAGCCTTATAGACAGTGAAAACAAAGGCTGAAGAGAGAAGCACACACAGAGAGATGATAGTTGCTCAGGGTTGCATATCAAGTCAATGGCAGAAGCCATTCAGTAAGAGAAAGTAAGCTGAGCCTAGGGCTTGCCGATCAGAAGGTCGGCAGTTCGAATCCCCGCGACGGGGTGAGCTCCTGTTGCTCGGTCCCTGCTCCTGCCAACCTAGCAGTTCGCTCATCTCACTTTATTGGCCGAGGGAGCTGGCGTACAGCTTCCAGGTCATGTGGCCAGCATGACAAAGCCGCTTCTGGCGAACCAGAGCAGCGCACGGAAACGCCGTTTACCTTCCCGCCAGAGCAGTTCCTATTTATCTACTTGCACTTTGATGTGCTTTTGAACTACTAGGTGGGCAGTAGCTGGGACCGAGCAACGGGAGCTCACCCCGTCGCAGGGATTCGAACCGCCGACCTTCTGATCAGCAAGCCCTAGTCTCTGTGGTTTAACCCACAACGCCATCTGGGTCCCAATAATAATATCCTCATCTTCAAACAACCCAGAAGACAGGAATACCACTTCTTCCATTGTATGTACAGAACAACAATCAGCTCAGATTTCTCCTTGATGGCCAATGCTGGCCCGATACTGAATTTCTGTATAGATTAAACTTTCTCAGCCATAACAATTAAATATGAAAAATGTGCATGGCATTTATGTGGACAATATTTAATCAGAAATAGATAAAAACATGAGCCCGCAGCTTGCAAACAGCCCCAGTCGGGATAAAAATTCAATTGAACAAGTTCCAGATGCTCGTAGCGACAGCAATTTTTACCCACCCAGCGACATCAAACATTTCTCTGGGTAAAAGGACTGCCTTTTAATAATGCCAAGACGCCTGGTGCCTCTCACTCTGGAACAACGTTCTGGCAGATGTTTTGTAAACCTGCAGCTTATACTCATATTCTGAACAAGTTATTTCAAAGTAAATTCCACTTAGGTACTCTCTCTGCAATCAGGAGGAAGAAGTGCACACACAATAGCAGGGGCGGAGGAAGGGGGGTGCACTGAGGGGGGTGACAAAATGCGGGGCCTGCAGCGCGCCCGAGCCACGTCTCTCTCCTGGTCTAGTCCTTGGGCTGGTCCACTTCTTTGAAGTCTCTCAGCCCCACTCACCTCACAGAGTGTTTGTTGTGAGGGAGGAAGGGAAAGGAGAATGTTAGCCGCTTTGAGACTCCTTCGGTTAGTGATTGTTGTGTATTGATTCAAAGGTTATCATATCTGTATTACTATTGTCTGTAAAGTAACTGCATTCCTGTTCCAGAAGGAACAGTTACTATTGGTTCATTCAAGCTGCTGCATTTGGATCTTCAGTCTTATTGGTTCCCACCAAAAAGCAGCAGTGTGATTGCTTGAGATTGTTCCCTCCAAAATGTATCTTTTCCTAGCCAGTCCTCTGTCCCTATAAATGTAGCTTCCCTACCCTCAGTTCCCTCAGTCTTGTTTGCCTGAATAAAGAGTTGTTACATGAAGCTGCTGTCTCCTGCCTGCTATGTCAGAGAGCTGAAATCACTTGCTGAAATCATTAACCCCATGCTACAACAGTGATAATTCTAGTTTTTGTCCCATTCTCCTCCCTGCTGAGGGCTTTTGAAATCCCACAGAGGGCCTCATAAAATTAGACCAAGGGCTACATGAGGCCAACCCTACAGCCAAGGCTGTTTGCGACATTGTGAAAAGGTGGGCTGCCTTCTTATAACCTATTCTGGCAAATGCCCGCCATGTTGGAAAAACAGGCCTAAAGTATGAGACTGCACCACTTCCCTGAGCACGATGGTAAGAGGTACAGCCATCATGTGCTGGTGTCATCATGTGCTCAATAGACAATCCCCCAAATAATTAACAAGGTACTGTACATAGAGCCACCTGCAGAATTAAATGCAGGTAAGTTGTGTTTCCCACAAACAAGAGACGAGTTTGGATTTAGCAGACTCTGGCTGTCATCTGCTCCAGCTGCTGTTGCTACTTTCCTGCCTTCTGCACCATCAGTATCTCTGGGAAGAGTGATTGGTTCCCTCCCTCAGCAGAAAGAAAGAAAGAGGGAAAGAGAGAGAGAGAAGTATATGTGGGGATGATTAGGGAGGCAGGAGAGGATATAATATTTAATAATATCCTTCCTTTGTTCAGTCGTTCAGTCGTGTCCGACTCTTCGTGACCCCATGCACCAGAGCACGCCAGGCACGCCTATCCTTCACTGCCTCTTGCAGTTTGGCCAAACTCATGTTAGTAGCTTCAAGAACACTGTCCAACCATCTCATCCTCTGCCGTCCCCTTCTCCTTGTGCCCTCAATCTTTCCCAACATCAGGGTCTTTTCTAGGGATTCTTCTCTTCTCATGAGGTGGCCAAAGTACTGGAGCCTCAACTTCAGGATCTGTCCTTCCAGTGAGCACTCAGGGCTGATTTCTTTAAGAATGGATAGGTTTGATCTTCTTGCAGTCCATGGGACTCTCAAGAGTCTCCTCCAGCACCATAATTCAAAAGCATCAATTCTTCTTCATCAATATCCTTCCTAACTTGCGCTAACAAGTTCCATATTCTAGCAGAGTTCCAAACACCCCCCTTTTAAAATTATGCAGCGATCATCTGAGTCTTACTATTAAAGATTCCTTCCTGGTAAAATCCCTTCTAATCCCTCTTTAAAAAAGAATAAACACAAGATTAACGTTAATATAAAAGTAGTTTGCTCACAGATTCATTCAGGTTCACAGACAAATCCCTGAAGGTAGGCTTAGGTTACATAACAACTGGAACTATTCCATAAAGGAGTTAGTCCCAAGTGACAGTGACACAGCAACATACAAAATGGAGTACACACACTGATCAGAACATGGAGGCCATGTGCTCCTCCATGCTAGCACAACAGACTACATCTTCAAGTCACATGTAGTGGAAGTCTGTCCCAGCTCAGGAGAAGACAGGAAGTCTTTCCCTGAGTGGTACAAAACATCCCCTAACATGTCCACTGTAGGAATGTTGTACTTGAGTGCCTGGAGGCGGTTGGAGGATGGATGGCGGCCAACAGATTGAGGTTGAATCCTGACAAGACAGAAGTACTGTTCTTGGAGGACAGGGTGCGGGCGGGCGTGGGGGATTCCCTGGTCCTGAATGGGGTAACTGTGCCCCTGAAGGACCAGGTGTGCAGCCTGGGAGTCATTCTGGACTCACAGCTGTCCTTGGAGGCGCAGGTTAATTCTGTGTCCAGGGCGGCTGTCTACCAGCTCCATCTGGTACGCAGGCTGAGACCCTACCTGCCCGCTGATTGTCTTGCCAGAGTGGTGCATCCTCTGGTTGTCTCCCGCTTGGACTACTGCAATGCGCTCTACATTGGGCTACCTTTGAAGGTGAGCCGGAAACTGCAATTAATCCAGAATGCGGCAGCTAGACTAGTGACTGGGAGTGGCCGCCGGGACCACATAACACCGGTCCTGAGAGATCTACATTGGCTCCCAGTACGTTTCCGAGCACAATTCAAAGTGTTGGTGCTGACCTTTAAAGCCCTAAACGGCCTCGGTCCTGTATACCTGAAGGAGCGTCTCCACCCCCATCGTTCAGCCCGGACACTGAGATCCAGCACCGAGGGCCTTCTGGCGGTTCCCTCACTGCGAGAAGCAAAGCTACAGGGAATCAGGCAGAGGGCCTTCTCGGTAGTGGCGCCCGCCCTGTGGAACGCCCTCCTAGCAGAGGTCAAAGAGATAAACAACTATCTGACATTCAGAAAATACCTGAAGGCTGCCCTATTTAGGGAAGTTTTTAACCTGTGATATTTTAATGTATTTTAATATCTGTTGGAGGCCGCCCAGAGTGGCTGGGGAGACCGGCCAGATGGGCGGGGTACAAATAAAAAAATATTATTATTATTATTATTACTTGACTGCAGTTTTACATCCCACAGTATGGCCTTGCCTCTTTTGCCTCTGGCCCCTGGCTTCATCCTTGCCCCCAGTTGGCACATGGCCAACAGATTACCACTGACAGATTGGCAAAAGTGGAGGGTTTCTTTGTGCCCCACATTAGAAAATGCTGCAGAACATTTTAATCGCATGAGCTGTCATGGTTTGAATTGAACTTAGTAATGAAAGCAAGAACTTTCTTGGAAACATCCACATATACTCCTCCAAAAATAAGCAGTTTTGATGATCTTTTGTTCCGCCCTCAGCTGATAAAGTCTCCCTCAAATTGTTCAAGGAGCCTTGATTGAAAGCAGGGTCTCTTTCTCTCTCCTCCTCTTGTTGCTATGGTGATCAGCCATTAGTTGGAACTTTGAATTTCCTTCCACAAAACCGAAATCTCCCTTGAATTTCCTATTTTCTGATATACAGACAGAGGAGCTGGGCTGAAAAGACGGGAGAAGTGAAACTTCGCCACGTTAAGCAATAGCCTTTTAAAGCCAAGGATCTAATAATACTTGCAGTGAATGGCCCAGCTGGTAACACTGCCCAGGCAGACTTCTCATTTTAAGCCAAGCAATTTTGCTTGGGAAGAATGAGTGAAGGAAAGAAAGAACAAGGAACAGTGAAAATGATGGTATATTTGTGAGTTGCATTCCAGGGTATGTGCAGAATAATAATCTATATATATAAAAATGTTCCCATTGCATGTTTGTCCAAAACACGCTTGCTGCGTAACCGCTGGACCAAATCGCATCAAATTTGGACACAGTGTTCCATTACCATGGCAAAACAATCTGGCATAATAAAAATTCAGAAAAACCACACCTGTCATACCTAAAATAAAGATTAAACGCAAAAAAAACCTGTCGCAGCTATTAGATGTCATCACCAAAACAGTGCCCTCTAGCGACGGCTATACTGGTACTACACCTACAAAAGCAAAAAATTGGCGCATCACCAGCAAAACGTCAGAGCTCCGTCGGCCATTTGCAAGCTCGCAAACCGGTAATTGAAAAGGGGGGGGGGCAAGAAGAGGGTAATAGAAAAGAGGGGGGGCCAAGAAGAGGGTAATTGAAAATGGGGTGGGGACAGAGAAGGGGCAGACGGAAGTTGAACAGGGGAACTTCTTGGCCGGCACTGTCACCACAGCCCGGGTCGCCGCCGTTAACGCCATCAAATGCAGGCCCAGCCCAACCGCCGCCCAGGCCCCTTAGCCACCCCGCCACCGTGAAAGGCAGGCCCCGTCCCTTCTCCACAGCTGCTCATGATGACGCCGTCAGAGCCAGCCTGGGCCGCCCACTGCCCACTTCCCCACCGCAGCTGCCATGAAAGGCAGGCCGGACACCATCCCCACAGCCGCTACCGGCCCTCTCATCTCCTACCACCACCCACAGACGCAGCCATCAACACCACAGCATTCACACACATAGCCACAGCAAGGCGTGGCCGGGCCAGCTAGTAATAATAATAAAAACCCTGTGAAAGATAATGCAAAGCAATCCCTGTGGATTTTGTTAGCTAATTACATAATTTTTTACATCCCCTATATCCTTAGAGCAGTTCCAAAATTAACATAAACATGAATCGATAATCCTAATGCATGTAAATCATTAATGGCAAAACGAAACCATGACATTAAGGTTGCAGTCTTAGACTGAAGAGCTATAGGATATGGCAAGAGGCCTCACTTGGATGATGCAACAGCAGATATACCACCAACGTGAAATAATATGTTGGCATGACCTCTCAGATATGCTCATGGAAAACTTATTGGTGCAGCTACTGCCCTGGTCAAGGTGTACTGGAAAAATGGCTAAACTGAGGTGGAGTCAGAGGTGGGTTGCGGGACAGTGCATGTACCCCACTCTGTCCTTCATCAAAGCAAAGAATCACTATCAGACTTCATGGTCACATTCCAGCCAGGCAGAAACAGGGAGCGTGTGAAGCGTTGCTGATAAAGGGGTGGCCTGTGGAGAGACGTCATGGCTGGAGATGGGTGTTCTACACCAAAAGAACCAAGATTACGTACAACTATGTACCACCCACACAACAAACGTAACCGGCTGATAAATTGGTCTCAATATAACATAATGTAATATTTACATATGACACACACTAAACATATACATAACTACAAATTGCAAATATGCAAGGATAAAGGAACATTCTACCGAAAAACTGCGACGTCAAAGTTCAAGTTCAACAAGTCCCTTGCAACCCACATGATTCTGTTGGAGATTCCAAAGAGCGAAAAAATAATAATTATGGAGATAATGAGTATGATAACATCTGTGACTCTTGGTAGTAAGACCTTTATATAAGCCTACTTAAGATGGTACTTTTGATTAAACTCTCTAAGCTCCTGATGGTCTGTGTTTGCACTTTTTCTACGACTGGTATGTATATACAGTGGAACCTCGACTTACGAAGTACTCGACTTACGTATTTTTCGACTTACGAAAGGGAAAAAGTGGCCACGCACCTACGAATTTTTCGACTTCCGAAAGAAAATCCGCTTGGATTTTAGATGTGGTTTACTCGACTTACGAAGTTTTAGATGGGGTTTACTCGACTTACGAAGGTTTACATAGGGTTTTCTTACGAATTTTTCGACTTATGTTTCCAATGCATTCCTATGGGAATGCCGTTTTTCGACTTACGAAATTTTCGACTTATGAGTGTGCTTTCGGAACGGATTAAATTCGTAAGTCGAGGTTCCACTGTATAGTATTTTTCTTGCTGGTTGAAAACATGTATATGGGTTTAAAAAACTGATTTATATTTCTTTACAACATATAGTATAATTTCTTGCTGATGAAGCTAATTTGGCGAAACAAGGACTATAATCCGGATAACCTTGTCATCCCTCCTTTGGATTGCTTCGTTTCTTCATGGCAATATCATCTTTATCTCTTGGATTGACGAGACCACAGTACCATTGCCAGACTCCACAGTATCTGTTACACTCCTTGTGGCAATTATACTCTTACATTGTGGACTAGCAAGACCACACATATGTTATATTGAGACCAATTTATCAGCTGCTTACGTTTGTTGTGTGGGTGGAGATGGATGTTCGCCTGGGATGAATCTCAAGAGATAGAGAGGCCTGAGTCACCACGTTTGGCCCTCACACCTGATGTTCTCCATCCCAAGCCATGGGATCAGAGCTCAGATGCAACCATTTCCCGTGGTTCTGTGACACAGTGCTCCTTTCTAACCCTGCGCTGTGAACAAGAACCTTGTCATACGTGTGGAGGAAAACCTTGAAACATGTTGCAGAGGTTCCAGAAATAGACCAGATGCAATTGTACTTCATTCAGCAGAGCTTTACTTGTGCTGAAGGCAAATGAGCATAATGGTCACAAATCCAAATATGTTGTGTACTGATTCAAAGTGTTATCATATCTGTATTACTATTGTCTGTAATCACATTAGGGTAAAGTAACTGCCTTCCTGTCCCAGAAGGAACAGTTACTATTGGTGCATTCAAGTTGCTGCATTTGGATCCTTAGTTTTATTGGTTCCCACCAAAAAGCAGCTGTGTGATTGCTTGAGATTTTTCCCTCCAAAATGTATCTTTTCCTAGCCAGTCCTCTGTCCCTATAAATGTAGCTTCCCTACCCTCAGTTCCCTCAGTCTTGTTTGCCTGAATAAAGAGTTGTTACATGAAGAAGCTGTCTCCTGCCTGCTATGTCAGAGAGCTGAAATCACTTGCTGAAATCATTAACCCACGCTACAACAAAATACATTCAGGAAGCGCTTACAAAAACTTATAAACTTAATTCATAATAAGACTAAACCTTAACACTAAGCATACTATGTACAGAACACCACACCAGAAGGAAGAGAGATAGAAAGAGAAAGTGAAACCCAGGCTCCTTCTGGCCTATATTTGTAGTCAGCATGACCTTAATTAAAAGAGATATAAGAGAACCAGTTCAAACCAGCTTCCCAGAAGGTATAACCAAAACAATCATGAAGCTTCTGCTTGCCTCTCTCACACAGAGAAGCTTCCAGAATCCTCTTGTATTAATCAGAATAGGAAAGATCTCCACAAATCAGATCAATAGTGTCTGCACTAAGAAATGCAAACGGACAAACCTAGGGCTTGAACGAAACTCACCAAATTCTGGAGCAAAATACAGTGGTCTTCGACTTACAAAGATAATCCGTTCCGACGGGACCTTTGTAGGTCGAAAACATCGTAAGTCGAGTCCCCATAGGAATGCATTGGGGAGAAAAAATCCGTAGGTCGAAAAAACCGCATCTAAACTTCGTAAGTCGAGGAAACCGCATCTAAAATGGCCGCGATTTCCTTTCGGAAGTCGGAAAAATTCGGAAGCGTGCGGCCGCTTTGATCGCTCGTAACTTGAAAACAACGTAAGTCGGGTCATTCGTAAGTCGAGGGGCAGTCCCTGAATAAGGGAGAAGATCTCTTTAATGGATCGCCACCCTGGGAATATAGAAATAAGTATTCTGGTATCCCACTTTAGCAGTATTCATTCCAATCTACCGGTATATACTGCACAGGAAGTTCTTGCTTGCTCTCCTAGAGTTCTTCACTTTTCAGCCTCCCCTGCCTTTGAATGTACAAAAACTCATACGGCCTCCTCAGTCCCTTGAGTTCTGGTGTAATTATTTTCAAATTTAGTTTTGACCTTGGGAGAGGAATTTCTTTCACCTGACCATCATGAATAACTTCTTCCCTAAGGGTGTTGCATTGGAAAAAATTGAAAGGTTTGTAGTTACGCAAGATCATCATCACAACCCACCCCTGATTGGAGCAAAACACGGCTGTCCATCCTTTTTTTTACCCCAGGGCAACCTACAAAAATCCAGTTTACCCCCAGTTTGTTCTGGTGGTGTAAACACTTTTGGACTATACTATTTCATGTGTGTGTGTGTGTGTGTGTGTGGTTTCAATGTTATGCCAGTGACAATCTTTATCATAATCCAGAGAACCTGAATGGAATGCTGTGGTGTTACAGTACTTAATTGGAATTTTCCATTATCTTTAACAACAATGAAAAAGAACAGTAAATTTTCAGCTGTGGGATAAACGGGAAGGGACTGAATTAGATCAGAATTGTTTTCCTAGTTTAATTGCATAGTTCCATCTGAGGAAGAAAGTATATGTTAAAAATAAATAAATCATAGAAACGTTATTTCAGTGGAGATGGGCAGGCACACTCCACATTCCACCCTGTGTACTCCAAATGCAGCCAGTGCGCACAGAAGTTACTTATGCCTTCTCTCCCTCCCCCCCTCTCCCTCCCCCCCTCTGGATTGGGGCAATTAAATCTCCTTGTCATTGCTTTTGTAGCACGAACGTCATTGTCATCACTTGTAGAGAGGCAACCAAATGAACTGGTAAACCCGAAAACCATAGCTGTCAACTTTCGGATTTGAAAATAAGGGATGCCACGAGGGCGGTGCAATGGCACCAAGTAGCCTCGCCACCCTGCGCTCCAGAGGCTGCGCGCGAACAGGTGAGCGAAAGAGCGAGCGCGTAGACGGCAGGCAGGCTGTCTGTCTGGTTGGGCGTGAGGGTCTGGCTGCACAAGGCATGCAAGCTCCGCCCCCAGTCGGTCTCAGACTCCTTATTGGCAGCCGAGCAACGCAGCTGAGGAGCCTCCCTGGCCGGCAGGGAGGGAGAGGAGCTGCTTCCTTTGAAATCCGGGGAATTTAAGGGATATCAACAATCCGGGATAGCAGCGGGAAACAGCATTGGAATAAAGGAGTTTCTGTTGTGTATTGATTCAAAGGTTATCATGTCTGTATGACTATTGTCTGTATGACTATTGTAACTGCATTCCTGTTCCAGAAGGAACAGCTACTATTGGTTCATTCAAGCTGCTGCATTTGGATCTTCAGTATTATTGGTTCCCACCAAAAAGCAGCAGTGTGATTGCTTGAAATTGTTCCCTCCAAAATGTATCTTTTCCTGGCCAGCCTCTCTCCCCTATAAATGTAACCTCCTACCCTCAGTTCCCCCAGTCTTGTCTTGTTGCCTGAATAAAGAAGTTGTTATATGAAGACGCTGTCTCCTGCCTGTCTATGTCAGAGAGCTGAAATCACTTGCTGAAATCACTTGCTGAAATCATTAGCCCCACGCTACAACAGTTTCCATCCAAAAAAGGGAGGGTTGACAGCTATGCCCAAAACACGTCTGTTCTCCCAAAGCTTTTGCTTTCCATTGTTTACAATGCACATTTCTGATTTCTCCGCTCAAATTTCTCTGTCTCCCTTGCACCTCCCAAGGGTGCAATTTCTTTTCAGGTGAGTTTGATTCAGGCTGCTTGAAAGCTCCCACCCTCAACGTTAAACAAAACAAAACAAAAACATTTAAGAGCTGCTTCATCTGCAACGATAAAATGGTTCTGGTGAACTGGAATGTGCCTGTAAGTCTAAACAGCGAACAAACGTGAGCAACATTTCAACAGATGCAAGTTCTTTGGGATATGAGAGATGGTAATTAATTTACCAATTAGTAAAATATTGATTCACAGGATCTTAAAACCTGTGTTTCTATTTAACCAACAACTCACTTCCCTTGACAGCTGTTTGTTTTAACATTTCCATTAGCCATGTGGCATCCATTCATTCCCTATCAATCACCTGGAATGAAATCCAGGCCATTGGCTCAGCAGTGCAGACATTTCTGCTTCCATTTTTTTTTTTTTTGTTCTGAAGAAAGGAATGTTCTGGGTGGATTTCTTGGGCATCGTGAATTCCCCCACTACACAGATTGATGGGGATGCGAGAGAACTTCCCAGTGAAAGTCCTGCATTAATTCCACCTGACTCTTTGCAAACTGCAGGTATTGAAAAATAAGCAATGGGCATTTTGCGACAAAAGTGTTAGGAGACCGATTGAAGCCTCTGTCACTCCCTTTATACCTCCCGGAAAATGAGAGCTGTATTTCCCCTGGTTCACTCACGAATCATACAAGGTGATTTCTTTCTCTCTCTCTCTCTCCTCATTGTGGCTTTATGTCACATACCTCATAAGGTACTTCTGCCAAACTCTTCCCCCCCCCCCTATTCAGGCTGCCCAGCATGGGGTGCGAGACTCATAGCAGTGAGCTGTAGGAGCTCTTTCATCAGAAATTGCAGCAGATGTATCACATTCCCTGAGACTGCTTTTCTGTGGTGATGGACGCTAACCCAGATGGCTTGAAAAGGAATTAAGTCAATTTCACAGAGAATGTGCCTTTGTCCATCACTAACTATTAGCCATGGTCCTGGAACTCTCAAGAACAGAAGCGCTGCACCTCTAAATAACGGTACCAGCGGATGGGAGGCAATCACAGTTGGACTTCCAACCGGATTCATTGGGGCTCTGCTGATGTTCAACTTTGCTGCTGTCTTGCATTGGCACCCTGGGCAAATCTCTTCTCTCTGTGCCCCTCTCTTCAATCACTGTTCTTCCTAAGCAGTGCTTTTTTGTGGTGGAATGTGAGGTGCCCATGCTGTAAATGGACTGTAGGTGCCGGCACAAAATGGCTGCCAAGGGCAACAGCAGCAGCAGCAGCAGCAGAGGCAATGCTTCTCTCATAAAGGTAAAGGTAAAGGGACCCCTGACCATTAGGTCCAGTCATGTCCGACTCTGGGGTTGCAGCGCTCATCTCACTTTATTGGCCGAGAGCCGGCGTACAGCTTCTGGGTCATGTGGCCAGCATGACAAAGCCGCTTCTGGCGAACCAGAGCAGCGCACCGAAACACCGTTTACCTTCCCGCCGGAGCGGTACCTGTTTATCTACTTGCACTTTGACGTGCTTTCGAACTGCTAGGTGGGTAGGAGCTGGGACCGAGCAACGGGAGCTCACCCCATCGCAGGGATTCGAACCACCGACCTTCTGATCAGCAAGCCCTAGGCTCTGTGGTTTAACCCACAGCACCACCCGCGTCCCGCTTCTCTCATACTGGTGAGTAAACGTAAAGGTAAAGGGACCCCTGACCGTTAAGTCCAGTCGCGGACAACTCTGGGGTTGCGGCGCTCATCTCGCGTTACTACCCTGGTCTCTCCCAGGTCCTAATCCGACATTTTGACCACTTCCCTGGCTCTCCATTATACTGCACGCTGTGCATAGCTATTTTCTATCAAGCATCTATATGCCTTATTTTTATTTACCGTCTTTCCCCCTTTTTAAGACACCGTCTTATAAATTTTTTGCCTCAAAAAAACACAGGGTGGCTTATTTTCAGGGGATGTCTTATTTTTATTACGTCAGCATGGTACGGTACAGCCTCCCCCTGTGCGCTGAGCAGGCGGGGCAAAACTCCGCAAGAGGCGCGTTTCCCCCGCGTGCCTCTCGCTGGCTCCCTGCGCACGGGGAACAGGCGGGGCAGGAAGAGGCGTCTTCACCCCCCCCTGTGCCTCTCCCTGCGCGCTAAGCAGGCGGGGCAGAACTCCGCAAGAGGCGCGTTTCCCCCCCACACCTCTCGCTGGTTCGCTAGCTCCCTGCGCACGCAGGAGGGGCTGAGGAGGCGACGGGAACAATGGCGGGACCATGGCTTACTTTTGGGGTACGTCTTACTTCTCACAAAGGTAAAAAAACCCTGCCATGGCTTACTTTATGACTATGTATTAAAAAAGGGGAAACAGGGTATTTATTCACCAGCTGATAATACCGGTAATAATAATAATAATAATAATAATAATAATAATAATAATAATAATGTTTGTACCCCGCCCATCTGGCCGGGTCTCCCCAGCCACTCTGGGCGGCTTCCAACAAATATCAAAATACATTAAAATATCACAGATTAAAAACCTGCCTTTCAGGGTACGCTGCCTTCACCAGGCATTTACACAACATTTTAAACACATAAAAATAGCAACAATTTCCATTTAATTGTTTTTTTTAAAAAATTAATTTAAAACTAGCAGCAGCTAAAATTCTTCAAGCACAGCATATTCATTAGCGAAATGCAGACTGGAATAAGAATATATTCAGAATGTTAAAAGTCAGCAGTAGCAAAGCCATATGTATTTATTGTCCATGAGAATATTCACTTTATTTGTGACTTTACATGGCACTTATAAATATTCCATGTTTATGATACTGGGGTACTATTCTCTCTCTCTCTCTCTCTCTCTCTCTCTCTCTCTCTCTCTCTCTCTCTCTCTCTCTCTCTCGTTGGGGTGTTGTTTAAGGAGGGTTTGTTGCTGTTATTGATATTATTTTTTTGTATCTTTGTTTTTAGCTCTTATTATGATTTATGTGGAAATTGTTCAATTTGCTTGTGTGCTTTTTGAAGTTTTTTATTCATTGTTTATGACTACTGTTGTTATATTTGGAATTATGTGCCCCCCCCCATGTTACAAGCCACCTTGAGCATGTAAAGGTGGCACACAAATAAAATGATGTACCTCTTGTTAGCAGGAGCGTCCTACTCTCGTGTAGGACCCTGGCAGAGACACATGCCTGGCTGGCATGTTCTCTCCCTCCTGGTCGTTCGTTCGGGAGCTTCAAAAGTTTTATTCTGCCCGAACATCACAGCGACTGATACCAAGAAGCATCAGCACACTTAGGGATCCGCAGAGTCTTCGCAGCATGCAGAAACAGACCTCAGCAACTCAGCATTGTGGCTAATCTACTTTATTTACATATAAACACACACGGAGCACTGCAAAATGGCTCCCTCTCTCTCTAGCATCAGACAGCAAAGAGAAAGAACAAAGGACAATAGTCCCACTTCACGGAACACAGTAACACAAACATCCTGTCTCCGCCACTTCCCATGCTGTGGAATGAAAACACATACCGTCATGTGATAGACAACAATCCCATGACACGGGGAATGAATCTCCAACACCTCACCCCCTCTCTCTTGAGTTGTGGTGCCATGTTTTCTGAGGAGCATTTTTCCTCCCCCCTCCCCCATGGTACATTGATTATTATATAATACACTAGCTGACCCGGCCACGCCTTGCTGTGGCTGATTTGGTGAAATGCAAAAGTAAGATACAGTATGAAAGAGAAAGCGTATGTTTACTTAAACCTTATCTCGTTGAAGTTCAGTCTATGTGTTCTCCGTTTGCCCCTCCTGTTTTTGTCTTTGTTTCTACAACTGTTTATTACTACTATTCCTCCTGGCGTGGCTCTATACCTGCTGACGGAGCCAGCAGTAGTGTTTGTGGGCGGTCTGTCTGTCGATTGGATGGTGGTAGTGACGTTGGGAAAGGAGGAGGAGGGGGTCAGAAACAGGTGTGTTGTGCTGTGCTGTTTAACGTCCACTGGAGGGCGCTATATTTTTTGCACAATCACATTTTTACCTGGGAAAGGTGTGGTATTTGTGCAATGTAAGTACATATGATCACTCCCATATGGGCATGGAACATTGTGTCCAAATTTGAACGGAATCGATCAAGGAGTTACGGAGAAAGGCGATTGTTAACAAACATCCAACTTGAACCATTATATATATATAGATTGCATCGTATGTGCAGTGCCTGGGATATACATGGAGTTTCTGGCTTCCTAAATGTGTGAACAGGCCCCGTGATTGTTTGCATTTGGTTACAATGCACAGCAGACTTTATTTGCGATGTCACCATGGGAGTAATTTTAATAGACGGACTGTCATGATCGCAAGGCTACGGGCTCATAACTAATCAATATGATCAGACGGGGGAGGTATGCATAAGTCGTGCTGGATGGATGCTGTGATTACGGAGAACGCTTAGATTTACAGCGGCGGTGCTCACATTTCCTTTAAACATTAATTATCTGCATTCATGGGTTACAAATCGCTAAATCACAAACATGGCAGGAGCCTATTTATACAACTGACAGAGCAAAAGGACAGCATTTCTGCAGCCCTTCCAATCTCTCTGTAGGTGAACACAGAAGTGTGTACTTTTCATCCATCACCCAGCGTACAAATGTGCATTGCAGCCAAGGGTTAATGATTCCTGGCTGGAGCATCTGCATTTTTGACCTCAGCTCAATCCTTTGCTTGTTATGTATGGAAACAGATTGTCTTAAAAGCTACTAAATCAAGGAGGTGTCTTTCCCCCCCACTTTTAGTGTGGGGGATGATCAATGGCAACTCGGCACGATGGCTACCGTTAAGTTGCTCCCCTCACACCTTGCGTGTAGGTTTCCCAGAGCCTCTGGCCATGGCAGGAAAGATAATCCTGGACTGGGTGGGCATTTGATCTGATCCTGCAGCCATGTACATATGAATCTCTTCAGCTGCCTCACGTGAGAGAGATAAGGGGTGTGGAGCCCTCAGATACGCCACAAAACTTCCAACAATCATGATTTTCATTCCTGGTACCGTATGGTATCTGGCGTGTATGGGGTGTTAGGAGAGGGGCAGTACCTCTGGTGGGGGACTTGCCAAGATGGAAGAAGATGGAAGCCTCGGTCCTGTATACCTGAAGGAGCGTCTCCACCCCCACCGTTCAGCCCGGACACTGAGATCCAGCGCCAAGGGCCTTCTGGCGGTTCCCTCACTGCGAGAAGCAAAGCTACAGGGAACCAGGCAGAGGGCCTTCTCGGTAGTGGCACCTGCCCTGTGGAACGCCCTCCCAGCAGAGGTCAAAGCGATAAACAACTACCTGACATTTAGAAAATACCTCAAGGCAGCCCTGTTTAGGGAAGTTTTTAATCTGTGATATTTTAATGTATTTTGATATTTGTTGGAAGCTGCCCGAGTGGCAGGGGAGAGCCGGCCAGATGGGCGGGGTACAAATAATAAATTATTATTATTATTATTATTATTATTATTATTATTATTATTATAAGCTGGGGCATGAAAAGGTCTGGGGAATAGGAGGGGAAAGTGTCTTCATAACTGGGCAGAAGGTGAAATGGGTGCTTAGTAGCTGGGGGGTGGGGGGGAGAGATGCAAGAGGCTTCCATGGGGGTGGTTGTGCACAAGGGTATGTGCACCCCAAATGATGAGGGGTGGTGACAAGGACACAGTGTGAAAGTAGGGGTTGAAAAAGGTAAAGGTAAAGGGACCCCTGACCATTAGGTCCAGTCGCGGACGACTCTGGGGTTGCGGCGCTCATCTCCCTTTACTGGCCGAGGGAGCCGGCGTACAGCTTCCGGGTCATGTGGCCAGCATGACTAAGCCGCTTCTGGCGAAACCAGAGCAGCGCACGGAAACGCCGTTTACCTCCCCGCCAGAGCGGTACCTATTTATCTACTTGCACTTTGACTTGCTTTCAAACTGCTAGTTTGGCAGGGGCAGGGACCGAGCAACAGGAGCTCACCCCGTTGCGGGGATTTGAACCGCCGACCTTCTGATCAGCAAGCCCTAGGCTCCGTGCTTTAACCCACAGCGCCACTTGCGTCCCAGGGGTTGAAAGTAAGCTTATTAATTACAGGAGATGGGAATGGTGGTTAATGTGCTAGGAATGGCAGGGGGGTTGGTGAGGAGAGTGAGTTGGGGTGCAGCCCCGAGTTTTGTTTTGTTTTAAAAAATCTTACAGTATTGGGGATCAATTCTGCCTGTGTCAGAATGACTGAGAAATCTTGGGGGGGGGGGGGACCATTCATATTAGTTGCTGGAGTATAATGTGACTGCACAAAAGGCAGTATAAATTATTAGCTGCACAAGATTGTGCTGTGCTCTTTGATTCATTTATTGATGAAATCAGTTGAAGCTTGCAACCCTATAAATTACCCCACTAGTCTGATTGCCACCCCCCCCCACCTCTGCAAGTACATTGATGGAGTCTCACTTGTTTTGGATAGATAGAAGAACACATCTCTAGATTCTACTTGATTCATTATTTCCCCACATATCTTGAGACACCCTTTAGAGATAAAACAATTTTCAAAAGATGGAAAATTGGAATATGTCTCCTGTGATTGCTACATTGGGTGATAACCTAGGTATTTGGTCGTTTATAACTTCTATTTCCACCAGGATGATGTTCTGCTGTATGCCAACATTCATCATGTTGCTAAATTCACATCTGTACCTAAAATGAGTTTTCATTGCCATGTCAACTAAAAGATACAGTCCATCCCTGTTAATTTAATTTAATCTCACTCTGTGTCATTTCCCTTGTTCTTTGTCTTGCAAATTAAAGGAGATTTTGTGTTTACCAAAATGTCTGCCTTTGACATTTTTATGAGTAGCTATTGATAGATGTATTCTGTTCCTGAGACGATATTTTATAAGGGAAAATCACAACCTGGTTGGAATAGCTTATAGAAACAATGAGACAGTATGATCGTGGGTGTTTTCTTATCCAGGGGTTTTAATGTAAGAATGCCCTACATCGCTGTGACCCATTTTGTTGATGTGGTAAGAGATATATCATTTGAAAGCTGAAAAAGAAGAGTAGGAAGCAGACTGCACTGGGGACGGGGTGCAACCTTTCAGTTTGGGGGACCCCTCTCCCAAATACTCTTCTTTCCCTGAAACTACATAGGAGAAGATCCCTGTTTTAGGGAATTAGTAAAACAGCTCTTGTGACTTCAGTCCTAACCATGAATCCCCACACAGATCTATTTGCATGGCCAAGCAACTAAGGGGCAGATGTTGCCATGCCATGCCCGTCAGAAGGAATACTCTGTTCAAATTGCCTGTTGTCCTTGGACCTGCTAGGCTGAAAATCATGCATAGGCAAACTCGGCCCTCCAGATGTTTTGGGACTACAACTCCCATCCTCCATGACCACTGGTCCTGTTAGCTAGGGATCATGGGAGTTGTAGTCCCAAAACATCTGGAGGGCCGAGTTTGCCTGTGCCTGCTGAAAATCAACACACTCTCTCCTGCCCCATTTCTTTTGAGATGTAGATTATGAGCCTAAAGGCAGGGATTGTTTCAATAAACAATACTGAGCATTGTAAGCTGGTCACTGAGTTTTTGGTTACCAGACTGTAAAACTTAAAATGCCTAACTCAAATTAATGCATGAATGGGTTAAGACCATAGAGTAAGCTGCCCTGCCAGGCTTTGCTAGGTCATACCCTCTCACCTTGGGAGGAAGGGTTACCAAACTCTTTGTTCCTTCTCTTCCACCATGGGAACCCTACCAGTAAGGAGGTCTAAGCTGGGTGCTCCAAGCTTAGACCGTGTGGCTTAAGCAAGCCATCTTTGTGTTTCCATACAAATAATTTAGAAACATTGGCCATTTTTGGAACCTAAGTTATACTGCCTGTCTTTTCTTGCTGCTGCATGGAAAAGCACATGAATCTGACCTTTGAAGAGTTTGTAAGTAAACCATTTTTAACTTACCAAAAGTGTGGTCTCTTTCTATGCTGAGGGAAGTGGAGAACTTTGGAAGTGACTTAGAAGGGGATATTTTATAGGTCTAACAGCCTATATTTCCACACTTTGCTTTGCTGCATGTTTTGTGATTTTAAATCTCTGCTGGGGCTCTCTCACCAAAGAGAACTTGTCCCAAACCGGGATCTAGGTATCCAGGGAATTCTCATTTTATTTTACCATACCTCATACATTTTCCCTTTTAACAAAAATACTACAAAATATTAAAACCAACACATATAACCACAACAGAAATCTGGAAGAAAAAGCTCAACAGTAAAACGTGACCGCATAGAGATGAGCCGCACCCATCATTTGTTCACCCATTCAGACCTCAGCTAATTCTCAGTCATCTTCATAGCTATGTTTCCACACACATTCCCACCCAGTATTTGCTGGGTATTTTGCTAGTTTTACATATGATCCAGCTAGAGCCAGAAATATGATTGTAAGGAGGCCTAAGTATATACCGGTGCCAGGTCAATATGAAAGAACAAAAATCTTTAAAAGGAGGAGGAGGAACAGGTAAGTTTGTCATGTTTGAATTTATTATTTATTCATGTTTGAATTTATTATTTACTCAATTTAATCTAGTTTAAGTAGGAGTTCAAGTACTCTAGATTTTAGACTGACCACTCATTTCTAGTCCATTCAAAACAGAGAGATTATCTCTTTCGGTTGCAGTGTTATCATTTTTGCATGTGAGAAGTATAAAACCACAAGCCCATTAGTAGCAATAATGTTTTATGCAGCTGCATGGTAAGTAAATGATAGCTCCTAAACAATTCAAGGCATGTCGATAACATAGAAGCAGAAATGGGTTAGTCTGAATCCTTCTCAAATGTAGCATCTGAGCAGTAATGTGAAGAAAATGGAGTGGTTCATAGTCAGATGAACATGGTACTTGAACATTTCATCCAGGCTTTCGTTATTCAGTCTGTAAAATGCTTTTCACCTTTCTTGGGGACTGGATCATACTTTTTGCCAATGGTGTCTTAGAACTGCAGAGTTGGAAAAGACCATGAGGGTCATCTAGTCTAACCCCCTCACAATGCAAGAATTTTTGTCTAGCTTTGGGCTTGAACCCGTGACCCTGAGATTAAGAGTCTCATGCTCAACCGATTGAGCTATCCCAACATCTTTAAGAAACAGTTAATGCCCCATTGAGGAACAATCTCGCTGCCCCTGGTTTACAAGACCAGTACTCTAACCCAGGGGTCCCCAAACTAAGGCCTGGGGGCCGGATGCGGCCCAATAGCCTTCTAAATCCGGCCCACGGGTGGTCCAGGAATCAGCATGTTTTTACATGAGTAGAATATGTCCTTTTATTTAAAATGCATCTCTGGGTTATTTGTGGGGCCTGCCTGGTGTTTTTACATGAGTAGAATGTGTGCTTTTATTTAAAATGCATCTCTGGGTAATTTGTGGGGCATAGGAATTCATATTTTTTTTCCAAAATATAGTCTGGCCCCCCACAAAGTCTGAGGGACAGTGGACCGGCCCCCTGCTGAAAAAGTTTGCTGACCCCTGCTCTAACCATCAAGTTATGGAGCCAATCTTAATATCTGAATTCTAAAAATAAATACCGTATATACTCGAGTATAAGCCGACCCGAATATAAGCCGAGGCACCCAATTTCACCATAAAAAACCTGGGAAAGCTTCATAGGAGCCACTGCCTGCCTCACTCGAGTATAAGCCGAGGGCGGCTTTTTCAGCACAAAAAATGTGCTGAAAAACTAGGCTTATACTCAAGTATATACAGGAAATCAGTGTTTGCATAAAGTTGCAGTGATAAGACCTCAAAGAGTACAAATTTAAGATATCTAAAATATGAACCTTGTATTTCACATTGAGAGCATTTTCAAAAACAACACAAGGGCTCTTAAGACCAATGACTTCCTTTCTGACAATGATTTTTGATCGTTCTCTCATTGAGAATGTTGAATGTTCATTTTCTAATTCTTGACCTTCCTGAACTATATTAGAGCAACAATGCTTACTTTGATTACCCTTAGGTTCAAATATTTATCTGCGACGTTGCGATAATTAACGCGGTTGCCACGGTTTGCAACACCACAGTGGTTTCTCTCAGACCCCAGCTGCGCATTTGGTGAAAATAACACTTTTCCCTTTCAGATTTTTAGTAAGTGACACGTTAGCAGCTGCTAAGTGATGTGATTGCAGGTCATTCTCTATTCCCTTGAAATGTTTAATAATCTAAAGAAAAGCCCTGAAGGATTACTACTAATGGATGTTCTGGCATTCTGTGCTGCTAGACCCCACTATTAACTCCATTTTCATCTGGGTGAACTTCCAATAACTTTGGAAGACAGCAGTTCCAGCAATAATGCAGGAAGACTCCATTTTTACCCTCCCATTCTGCCTATTCCTCTGCTTGCTCCCAAGGCCTCGTTGGACAGAATCAATGTTAATGTACTGGTAGTCTGTTTCAAACCCCGGTGAGAGTCTTTTCCAGAACTCTGTATGATGGATCATTTTCATATTTCAGATCCTGGAATACAGGCTTTTAAAAGGAGCAGAAAATGAAATAGAAGAAAAAGACCCCTGGAGTATATTTGCTGAGAGCTTTTCTCTACTTATCTCTTATTGCCATTGAAAACATGAGCGTCTTGACTGAGTTGTATCAAGACGGTCCATTAAGGCCAAGGATGGGGAACCTGTGAACCTGCAGACACAGTTGGACTACAACTCCCATAATCCCTGACCACCCCTGACCATCTGGAGGACCAATCCCAGATCTAGCCAAGCATGAGTGTGGAGAGATGAGGATCTGGGGAGGCCATGGAAGGCTTTAAGATAACTAGATAGACAGGAACAAACAGGAAGGAAGGAAGGAAGTCAGTCAGTCAGTCAGTCAGTCAGTCAGTCAGTCACCTGGTCTGAGAGGTGAATGGCTTTGCCAGCAGAGTACTGGATAGAGGTGAGGAGGCAGAGGGTTAGGGTTAGGCCAGACAGTAAGAGCTTGCCAATTTCCGTTTCTCCTGAGCTTCTCATTTTTCCAATTTTATATTTGGTTCTTTGCATTTCTGCATCAGAGTGGAATTTTTTAAAAAAGTCATCACCAAAATTAATGAGCATTTTGGTGCAGACTTTTTGAATATACTACTACTACTACTAATAATAATAATTTATTATTTATACCCCGCCCATCTGGCTGGGTTTCCCCAGCCACTCTGGGCGGCTTTCAACAGAGCATTAAAATACAATAATCTATAAAACATTAAAAGCCTCCCTAAACAGGGCTGCCTTCAGATGTCTTCTAAAGGTCTGGTAGTTGTTGTTCTCTTTGACATCTGAAGGGAATATACACATTTGTGTGTGCAATTTTGTCTAACACAATGTTCATATTGTTTTTTTCCACGGATATTTGCATTTTGATGTATGTTCCCCCCTAATGTATGAACTTTTGTACTTGTTGCTTGGCTGAGAAAACTGCATCGCCAAATTAATGAAATGTGAATTTTGCAGGAATAGCTGTGTTTTGGTTCATTTTCTGTTTAAAATATAGAGTATGCTATAGTGCTGGAAGTGCTATCAATTCTTAAGGAAATCAGCCTTGAGTGCTCACTGGAAGGACAGATCCTGAAGTTGAGGCTCCAATACTTTGGCCACCTGATGAGAAGAGAAGACTCCCTGGAAAAGACCCTGATGCTGGGAAAGATTGAGGGCACAAGGAGAAGGGGACGACAGAGGACGAGATGGTTGGACAGTGTTCTAGAAGCTACCAACATGAGACTGACCAAACTGTGGGAGGCAGTGGAAGACAGGAGTGCCTGGTGTGCTCTGGTCCATGGGGTCACGAAGAGCCGGACACGACTAAACGACTAAATGACAAAAGTGCTGGAAGAAAAAGATTCCATTGGTGCCAGTAAAAGGCAACTATTTGTGATCATCTAGGGGTGCCAACAGGGTTTCATGGCCCAGATACATTTTTTTGCAGTGCCTCCATCCCCAACAGCAATTGCTACTTATACCAATTAAGCCTAGCCTACTTGACAGGGCTAGTGCAAAGAAGGGTCAGGAAGGATGGACTTTGAGCTCCTGGGACCTGGAGAGAGGGAAGCAATATATAATATATAATGCCATTCACAGACCATGTAAAGAAAAACAAACAAGTAGCCCCCTCTTTAACGGAAATGTTTCATAGTCCTGATATTCCCCCCCCCCCCGATTTCATTATAGCAGAAAACGAGAAATACGTTGCTGCCCCGGCAGCGTATCTCTTCTTTCTTGAATCCAGAATCTCAAGAAGAGCCTTTACGCTTGCCCGAAGCTCGGCGCTGCCCTCGCCAGTTCTGCTAGGATCCTTCGGAAAGATCCCATACGATCAGAGACTCTGCTCCTGCTCAGTAGGTAGCCCCGAGCATCTATTCTTTAGATGCCCTTTTTACGACAAGGCCCGCAGAGACATCATTGCCCCCCTATTGGAGAGGTTAGCTGACCTTCCAGATAAGACCAAACTAAATGCCCTTTTACTAGGCAAAGAGCAAAAGATAACCCGGATGGTGGCTAGATTCTGCACGCAGATCTGCAGGCACAGTCTACCCTCCCAGAACAAACCAGTCAGCGGAGTATCGAACTTGGTGTTGGGCTGTGGGTAGCAGCTCTTCTGTTCGGGAATGGAATGAAGACCTTGAGCAGAAGCTGGGAAAAGGCAAGCTGGACCCTCCTCCTGGATATTTTTAGCCCCTTTTAAATTTTAGACTTCTATATTCATTCTGAGTTTTAATTTCTTTTAGCTCTGTAAAGCACTTTCCAGATTTTAAATGCTGGTCTATGACCGTAATAAAAATTTGATTTGAGTCCTGATATTTAAAGCAAAATACAAAAAGTTTGCCAACCCCAATAAATAAAAGCATGCAAGGAAGACTCTAAGTATTCGCAACTTTGGTGTCTGAGCTACCAACTCTCAGCCTCGCCTGCCTCACAGGGCTGTTGTGAAGATAAAAAAGAGGGAGGGGAAGACAATGTTGACAGCTTTGAGCTTGTGGGAGGAAAAGCTAGATGCAAATAAGCAACAAGAACAACAAACACTCTAAGCATGTAGGGTGTCTCAACTAAGGCATAAACGAGAAACGTTTTGCCAACCTTAATAAGGATACTTAATAATAAAGTATCCTTGTGTTAAAGTACGGTCTACAGCAGGGGTGTCAAACTCCGGCCCTCCAGATGTTTTGAGACTGGTCCTGTTAGCTAGGGCTGATGGGAATTGTAGTTCCAAAACATCTGGAGGGTCGGAGTTTGACACCAGTGGTCTACAGGAAGTTAAACTTGCTGCAGCTGTAAGGAGTTTGAACAGGTTACGATTGTGTTTGCTGATTCATTTTGCATTTTGTATTTGCTATCTCCATGTTTTGCTTTATAAACTTTCTTTGCAGACATCTGATCGACTTGTGTTTTTTTGTTTTATTTTTAAAGGAAAGCTAAGAGGCTTATCCTGTTCCCAGCTCTGTGCTCATCTTCAGTTGAAAGGATTTCAGATAGTAAGTACTGGCAATAAACCTCTTTATTGTGGTGTAGCCAGTGTGGTGTAGTGGTTAAGAGCGGTAGTCTCGTAATCTGGGGAACCGGGTTCGCGTCTCCGCTCCTCCACATGCAGCTGCTGGGTGACCTTGGGCTAGTCACACTTCTCTGAAGTCTCTCAGCCCCACTCACCTCACAGAGTGTTTGTTGTAGGGGAGGAAGGGAAAGGAGATTGTGAGCCGCTTTGAGACTCCTTCGGGTAGTGATAAAGCGGGATATCAAATCCAAACTCTTCTCTTCTTCTTCTTCTTCTTGAGCTGCTGGAGAACTGCTACTGGTCAAACTAAACAACACTGAACTAGATGAACCAATATTCTTTCTTGGCGCACTTTCGTACAGCGGTGCCTCAGTTTTCGAACATAATCCATTCTGGAAGGCCGTTCTAGTTCTGAAACTTTCAAAAACTTAAAACTCAACAGCCAACAGCTAGGCCTCAGGGTCTTGCGTCCAGCGGTAGCCGCGAGGCATGTTCGGAAACCGAAGCATTTACGTCTGGGTTTAAAGTGTTCGAAAACTGAAATGTTCGTCAACAGAGACGTTCGAAAACCAAGGTACCACTGTATGTCCCTTCACAGTGTGTAAAAGCTGGTGTGTTGTGGTACCTGGAGTCATACACTGATTCCCTGTGCTGGTCCCGTGGGTTACCCGAAAGGTGAGGTCCAAGTCCGGTCCATGGTCAGAGGTGAAACGTAAAGGCAGTCCATAGTCACTGAAGCTGGGTGCAGGGCAGGGAGTCAGGCAGGCAAAGGCGGGAACAGGTAGGTAAGCAGGGAACCAGGGCGGGTCAGGAGCTCAGGCAGGAAAGCAGGACAGGTTTCAAGCAGGAACACTGGCAGGAACTGGTAACCAACCATGTTGCTCCTGCAACTTGGGGCTGGGGCTGGCCAGCTTTTATCTGCCCCGAGGCAGAGGGTGGCCCCGATCCTCTGGTGACTCGCCTCTCCTGGCTTGGAGGCAAGCACTCCTCCTGCGGGAACTTAGTCCCCTTCGCCTCTCTGCCCTTCGCCTCTGCAGCTCAGGAGAGGCTGGAGGGTTACCGGACCCAGAGGCAACCTCAGCTTCCCCTGACGGGGCTGGGAGTGGAGCACCTGCAGGCAATGGGCCCTCCATCCCATCAGGAGCCAGAGCAGACTCATCAGATGCCTGCACCTGAGGACCCAGCACAGGTGAGGACCCTTCAGACTCAGGCCCTAGCCCCTGCTCTGCTGGTTCTGGAGGCGGGGAATCCTGTGCAGGCTGGGATCCCTCAGGTTCAGCATCTGAGTCTGAATCCCAGGCCATCACATTCCCCTTCCTATCAGCACAGCTGTGTGTGTGTGTGTGCATCCTGCCCTGAGTATTTATTCTTCCTCCACATTTCCTGGTTTGTAATACAGCATAGATTATCTCTTCCTATAACAGGGAGAATCCATCATCCTGCACCATTTAGGAGACGAAGGATGAACATGTTGGACTAGTTTATGTGAAGAAAATTGTGGCGAAAACAAGTCAGCTCTTGGGAGCAGAGAACATTTGTTCTCCCCCATCCCTAATGTCAGATCCTCTTTTATCTCCTCAGTTTTTGCACACCTGCTGTGATCCTCAGCAGCCCTATACTTCTTATAAGAGGCAAGAAACATAAGCATGAAGATAGCATTTCGAAGCAATCCCCTGTTGAAATCAGGCAGTCTATTGGATTTAAAACCACACTCTTGCTTTTTTATTTTATTTTATAAGACATGGCATACAGCTTGTAATGATCTTCCCAAATTGGTCATTACCAAAGTTAATGGCCTGTTTATTAGAACATCAACCTTGGCTTTGCTGCGTGCCATTAATTAAACAAATCTGTTATTAACAACCGGTAGCCATGCATTTGGAGGGGGGGGGTGCTGCTGTAATGCTTTGATAATTATGATGCGGTCAAATATATATCTTGGCACATCAATCAAATCTGTGCCTGCCGCAATACGAATGCACGGTAGACCTAAGTTTAAAATAATGTCACCCAGTTAGTTTGTGCTGGGTAAAATGTTATGGGAGAGTGGGGAAGGAGAGCGGAGGTAAAACAAATAGGCTCCCAAATGAATTTATTATGGATTATTATGTATTGGACTCGCCTGGGTTCCATTCCAGGGGAAATTAAATTGAAAAATCAAGTAGAAATAACTGCATCAATGCTTTTGTGTGGTGTCAAGTAAAGCTGAAGCTACTTGGGCTCTTTTCTTTAGCTAATAGCTAACGTTTCCTCAGATGGGTGCTGCTAACTAGCTGCTTGAATGACCGTTCCCCACATCAAATGGGGTGCGCATTTTGCGTGGTCGTGAGTAGCCCCCTGGGATCACGGTAGTTGGGTCTGGCACCGCCTTCCCAGGTTGGATACCTGTGGTCTCCACCTACTCCAGCAGCCGCCCAATCCCGGCTGGGGAGGTGTTGCCAGGGGGATTGGCCAGGTAGAAGGAGGGAACATACAGTACACAATAGAAGTTGAGTCATACCTGGGAAGCGGCCGTTGGAATCAGAGCTTCCCCACCCTCCACTCCTCAATTAACGCTTATTATGCAGATGAACCTTTTATTTTCCACAGCCACACAGGCACACAGACGCTGCTATGACAAAGTCGCTGTTGAAGGGCCGGAAAGGACTTTGCCTGCATTGGCAGGTTTCGCCTTTCCCGTAGCAATTCGTCACAACTTTGGCGGTTGCAGGCCTTGGGCGGAATCCTTTAGTCATCTAACTAAAATGGGGGGTGGGTGGGGGGGTGACCCCCGCCCCCATTGCGGCTGCGATACCAGGGTTCCCGTTAAAGGGGTCTTAGGGGGAGGCATTGACCATACGCCCAGAGGTCGTCATTGCCCTCCCCCTCCAGCGGCGGCGAACAGGGGGGCGGGCTAGCAGCTTGAACATATGTTCTCCAGAGCTAGCCCACTCCTCACACATGCTGGATAACCCTGAAACTACCCAGAACGCCGGCTGGGGGGCTGGGAAGGATAAACAGCCAATGCCTGAGCCAAGGTCTCCCTACATCTGAATCTTAATAAAGTTGTGGCCATAGAACGTTGTCACGTGTCGTTATTTCCCTCAGGGGCTGCCCGGGGTTCGGGGGGACTCCGCCTGACCACGCAAAAGACATAGAGCTACTGACATTTCCCCCTCACAGAGCTACAATTCCCAGAATGTTTTAACAATCAATTCCTTTTTCCAGGGAGCTATGGGAATAGGGGTCTCAGTCAGCTACAGCTCCCAGGATTAGCCATAAGTGTTAAAGTGGAACAATGGTGCTTTAAATATATGGTGCAAATGTAGCCTGTTTGGCTTGGGCGAAACAGTTTGAGATTATGAATGTAGCCAGCAAAAGATGCTGGAGTTTGGATTTTCGCAGGTAGCTGTGGCCTCCCAGACTATGTTGCTGTTGTTGTTTGCAGAAGATGGGATGCAAACACCCAGAGGCGTAGGAAGGTCAGGTGGTACCTGGTGCGGAAAATTTCTTGTCACCCCCCACACACATTGATTTTTTTTTTTTGCCTGCAAAAATAGTTTTACGTTATTTCATATTTTCTTACAAAGGAATAATAATAAGTAAAAATAAACTTTTATTTATATCCTGCCCTCCCCGGCCGAAGTCGGGCTCAGGGTGGCTAACATCAGATACATAACCAAACAATAATTAAATTACCTCCTAAAAACATGTCAAAATCAAAGTAAAGTCTAATTAGATGGCTTTCGCAGGGTTAGGGTTGGGAACAGTAAGTGCTCCACTGAATTGAAATTTCAGCCTTCACGACTTAGGAAAACGGCCAAGTAAACAGCTATTTTTGTGGAGGAGGGACAAGATATTAACTGATATGCATGAAATTTCATATATAGCTATATAATCCCTAGTATAGTAAGATAAGACCTTTGGAGCAGGCATTTAAAAAAAAAAGTTTTTTATGAACCACCCTAGTAGGGCAGTAATTGTTCCTTGATAATTTGTCACCCCCTCCATGATGGAACCTGGGTTGAGCCGCCCCCCCTGCCCCCACTTCCTATGCCCCTGCAAACACCCTACTTCATTATCCGTACACCTGAGAGTTCTTTTCTTTGGGACTTGTATTTCCCCACCTTAAATACAGACTCTCTCTGGTGCACTTTTCATTGTAGAATACGCAAAGAGGTAGACCTATAAAGCAGGCTTTCTGGGACATTGTCTCCTGCACAGCATTAGGAATGTCCTTGGATTCCAGCCACTTACCATTATCAGTATTTTTTTTCCTGTGCCACAAAAAGCATTTGGGACAAAAAAAGTATCCTGGGACAGGGGTGGGAACCTCAGTTTTGCATATTGTTTGCCAATGTAAAATGTTGGGGCAATCCCCCCCCCCCCAGTGATGTACTTTTAAGTGCTCAGAGTTTTCTTCTTGAGAAACAAAAATACTCTGGGACAGAAAAAAAACTCAACCCAAGAGATCTATTTATTTTTGCTGCTGGAGTCATGTGTGTGTGTTCTAGCCAATGTTAAAGTATTGGTCTCCCCTCGCTTCAAATGGAAAATAAGACTTCTCTTGACCCTGGTTTGGTTTTGGATCATTTTGCAATGTTTTAATACTCCAAGATACATTGGTATTATAGCTTGGGGGGAAAATCAGACATCATTGAATGAAGATGCATTCTGGTTTTATCTCCCACTTGGACTACAGCAATGCGCTCTGCGTGGGGTTTCCTTTGAAGGTGACCCAGAAACTACAATTAATCCAGAATGCGGCAGCTACACTGGTGACTGGGAGTGGCTGCCGAGACCACATAACACCGGTCCTGAAAGACCTATAGAATCATAGAATCATAGAATCATAGAGTTGGAAGAGACCACAAGGGCCATCCAGTCCAACCCCCTGCCAAGCAGGAAACACCATCAAAGCATTCCTGACAGGTGGCTGTCAAGCCTCTGCTTAAAGACCTCCAAAGAAGGAGACTCCACCACACTCCTTGGCAGCAAATTCCACTGTCGAACAGCTCTTACTGTCAAGAAATTCTTCCTAATGTTTAGGTGGAATCTTCTTTCTTGTAGTTTGAATCCATTGCTCCGTGTCCGCTTCTCTGGAGCAGCAGAAAACAACCTTTCTCCCTCCTCTATATGACATCCTTTTATATATTTGAACATGGCTATCATATCACCCCTTAACCTTCTCTTCTCCAGGCTAAACATACCCAGCTCCCTAAGCCATTCCTCATAAGGCATCGTTTCCAGGCCTTTGACCATTTTGGTTGCCCTCCTCTGGACACGTTCCAGCTTGTCCGTATCCTTCTTGAACTGTGGTGCCCAGAACTGGACACAGTATTCCAGGTGAGGTCTGACCAGAGCGGAATACAGTGGTACTATTACTTCCCTTGATCTAGATGCTATACTCCTATTGATGCAGCCCAGAATTGCATTGGCTTTTTTAGCTGCTGCATCACACTGTTGACTCATGTCAAGTCTGTGGTCTACCAAGACTCCTAGATCCTTTTCACTTGTACTGCTCTCAAGCCAGGTGTCACCCATCCTGTATTTGTGCCTTTCATTTTTTTTGCCCAAGTGTAGTACTTTACATTTCTCCCTGTTAAAATTCATCCTGTTTGCCTTGGCCCAGTTCTCTAATCTGTTAAGGTCATTTTGAAGTGTGATCCTGTCCTCTGGGGTATTAGCCACCCCTCCCAATTTGGTGTCATCTGCAAACTTGATCAGGATGCCCTCAAGCCCATCATCCAAGTCATTGATAAAGATGTTGAATAAGACTGGGCCCAAGACAGAACCCTGTGGCACCCCACTAGTCACTTCTCTCCAGGATGAAGAGGAGCCATTGATGAGCACCCTTTGGGTTCGGTCAGTCAGCCAGTTACAAATCCACTGAATGGTAGCATTGTCTAGCCCGCATTTTACCAGCTTCTTTACAAGAATATCATGGGGCACCTTGTCAAAGGCCTTGCTGAAATCAAGATAGGCTACATCCACAGTGTTCCCTTCGTCTACCAGGCTTGTAATTCTGTCAAAAAATGAGATCAGATTAGTCTGACATGACTTATTTTTCAGAAACCCATGCTGACTTTTAGTGATCACAGCGTTCCTTTCTAGGTGCTCACAGACCGTTTGCTTAATGATCTGCTCTAGAATCTTTCCTGGTATTGATGTCAGGCTGACTGGGTGGTAATTGTTTGGGTCCTCTCTTTCCCCCTTTTTGAAAATAGGGACAACATTTGCCCTCCTCCAGTCTGCTGGGACTTCACCTGTTTTCCAGGAATTCTCAAAGATTACTGCCAGTGGTTCTGAAATCACCTCTGCCAGTTCTTTTAATACTCTGGGATGTAGTTCATCTGGCCCTGGAGACTTGAATACATCTAAACTAGCCAAGTGTTCTTGTACTACCTCCTTACTTATTCTGGGCTGTGTTTCCCCTGCTGAATCATCTGCTCCATATTCTTCAGGTCAGGCATTGTTTTCTTTTTTGGAGAAGACTGAGGCAAAGAAGGTATTGAGGAGTTCTGCCCTTTCTGCGTCCCCTGTTCGCATTTCACCTTCCTCTCCTCTAAGTGACCCCACTGCTTCCTTGTTCTTCCTTTTGCTACGGACATACCCATAAAAACCCTTTTTATTGCTTTTAACCTCTCTAGCAAGCCTGAGTTCATTCTGTGCTTTAGCTTTTCTGACTTTGTCTCTACATGTGCTGGCTATTTGTTTGAATTCCTCTCTGGTGGCTTCCCCCTTTTTCCATTTCTTGTACATATCCCTTTTAAATCTTAACTCAGTTAAAAGTTCTTTAGATAGCCACCCTGGCTTCTTTAGGCACCTTCCATGTTTTCGTCTCATTGGTACTGCTTGAAGTTGTGCTTTTAATATCTCCCTTTTAACAAACTCCCACCCATCATGAACTCCCTTCCCTTTTAGTATTACTGACCATGGGATCACACCCAGCATTTCCCTAAGTTTTCTGAAGTCGGCTTTCTTAAAGTCTAGAATTTGAGTCTTAGTATGCTTGGTTGCTCCTTTCTGATGTATAATAAACTCCAGAAGAGCATGATCACTCCCACCTAATGATCCTGCCACTTCTACCCCACTAACCAGGTCATCACTGTTGGTTAGGACCAGATCTAAAATGGCTGATCCTCTTGTTGCTTCTCCCACTTTCTGGACAATGAAATTGTCTGCAAGGCCAGTGAGGAATCTGTTCGACCTTATGCTCTTGGCTGAGTTTGACATCCAACAAATATCAGGATAGTTGAAATCCCCCATTACTACTATCTCATTTCCTTTTGAATGCTTGGTCATCTGTTCCAGGAAGGCATCATCTATGTCCTCAGTTTGGCTTGGGGATCTATAGTAAACCCCCACAATGAGATCACTGTTATTTTTCTCTCCCTTAATTTTGACCCAGATACTCTCAATTTGGCTTTGAAGTTTTAAATCATGGATCTCTTCACAGGTATACACATCCCTGACATATAACGCCACTCCTCCTCCTTTCCCGTTTGGTCTATTTCTCTGAAATAGATTGTATCCCTCTATTACTATATTCCAATCATGAGACTCATCCCACCAGGTTTCAGTGATGCCTATTATGTCGTATTTAGTTTGCTGTACCAAGAGCTCAAGTTCATCTTGTTTATTTCCCATGCTCTGTGCATTTGTATACAGACATTGAAAACCATTGATCATTCCCCCTAGTCTCCTACTTAAGGATTTAAGATCACTGCTTCTGTACCCCTCAGTAGGGAATCCCCTATCACCACAACCCGCCTCCTCTTTGGCTTGGTTGGGATTCTTACATGTGCTGTCCCTTCCAAGGTCACCTGCACATTCCCGGAGGGCTGACTTTGCTGCTCGTCTTCATATACCTCATCAACTGTGATGAGGGAGAGATCTTCCAATGGAGTTTGTTCTTCATCTTCCATGTTAAGGGAGAGCACTTCAAATCGATTTTGTAGTTCTAAACACTCAGAGTGATCCCTGGGCATTCTACTTCTGTGGGTCACGTGCCTCCAAACATCTGGCTCCTGAGTTGGAGAACTGATCTCCTCAGGGATGTGCCCTGTCTCCTGCTTGGTGCAGACAGTGTGCTCTGCTGCATCCAAGAAAAGCTCCAGCTCTTTAATTTTCTGGAGCGTAGATACACGGGCCTGAAGTTGCTGGACCTTGTCTTCGAGTAGGGCAACCAACTTGCAATTGCTGCAGGTGTAGCTGTCTACAACCTTTGGCAAGAAGACAAACATTGCGCAGGAATTACAGGCGACTACAGTTGTTCCCTCCCCTTCCTGAAGTTGCCGGACCTTGTCTTCTAGTAGGGCAACCAACTTGCACTTGCTGCAGGTGTAGCTGCCTACATCCTTTGGCAAGAAGGCAAACATTGCGCAGGAATATTGGCTCCCAGTACATTTCCAAGCACAATTCAAAGTTTTGGCGCTGACCTTTAAAGCCCTAAATGGCCTTGGCCCAGTATACCTGAAGGAGCGTCTCCACCACTATCGTTCATCCCAGACACTGAGGTCCAGCTCCGAGGGCCTTCTGGCGGCTCCCTCACTGCGAGAAGTGAGGTTACAGGGAACCAGGCAGAGGGTCTTATTGGTAGTGGCACCCACCCTGTGGGAATGCCCTCCCATCAGATGTCAAGGAAATAAACAACTATCTGACTTTTAGAAGACATCTGAAGGCAGCCCTGTTTGGGGAAGTTTTTAATGTTTGATGCTCTATCCTGTTTTTAATATTCTATTGAGTCTGGTCTTTGGGGTATGTGGGTTTCTTACACAAGATCTCCCAATCAGCTATAATGGAGCAAACTGGATCCCCACCCTTTCACCTGATTTGCATGCCATTCCTGTTTCTTCTATTCTCCCTAGATATGTAGGGCCTCCATATGTCCGGGTTTTCCCCAGACTTATCCGGGAATTGGGCTGCAAAATGGCACCCGGGCAGATTTTTGCTGAATCGTCCACAACTTTGTCTGGATTTTCACTTTTTGGGAATATGGTAACCCTAAAATCTTATGCACCTTTGTGTCTGCCTATGGTAACCCGCTGCACCACCTCATTGCATAATGAGAATCACCAGGAGCTGGTTAATTTTAAAGAGGTGCCATTCAAGTGATGGCTGATACGCAGCCATAAGGGCCCAACTGGGAGGAATCAAAGCGAGAAATAATTCAAGACGGATAATGATTAAAACCCGTAATGGCAAGCTCTTTCCGCCCTAGCCATTATGGCTGTTTAAAGCAACTGATAATTAACAGGTCCTTATTATCAAAGGAGCTGTAGAAATGTAATTTGTAATACAAGACTGTGACACAACATATATGCCCCTAAATGGGGATTTTGAAAACAGAAGTGACATGCAAATTAATAGGTCTTGTTGCGGGATAAATGCCCTCTGCCACTCCTCACCTGTGGCTCTCTCTCTCGCCCGGAAATTCCAATGCTGTTAGAATATGCTGGTGTAATAATTCATTATCCCTTGCAGAAGTTCCACCGGGGCTGAAAATTCCTGAGGACATCAACAGTGCACACTTTTCCTAATTTAAAAAAAGATATTTTATAACCTGATTTGATTATTAATGCACATGGTTTTAAACAAATGCAAAATGTATGTAAATCGGAACTAAAATAAAAATAAAAATATTATACCCACCTCTCACAACACACTTTAGAAAGAGAGGAAGGGGGCAGAACAGATTGAAGGAAGCAGGGCTTTGTTTCAGCCGGCACCTCTCAGGTGGGCACCATTGCCATTCTAAAGAGAATGTGGTTTATGGTGAGTTCCAGCACCTCTTTTTATAGAAAAATAGCACTGGGCAGAAGAGAAAGGGAGAGGTCATGGGAAAGGGGAGGGGTGGAGGGGTTGGGAGGTCATCTGACATATCAGGCTATGTCCTTCATTTCATCATTGTTCATACCTTTGGGTGAACTGTTATTAAATGTTTCCGTTTAGGTGCAGAATAAAAGGTAAAGGGACCCCTAACCATTAGGTCCAGCCGTGGACAACTCTGGGGTAGCAGCGCTCATCTCGCTTTATTGGCCGAGGGAGCCGGCATACAGCTTCTGGGTCATGTGGCCAGCATGACTAAGCCGCTTCTGGCGAAACCAGAGCAGCACACGGAAACGCTGTTTACCTTACTGCCGGAGCGGTACTTATTTATCTACTTGCACTTTGATGTGCTTTCGAACTGCTGGGTTGGCAGGAGCAGGGGCTGAGCAATGGGAACTCACCCCGTTGCGGGGATTCGAACCGCCGACCTTCTGATCGACAAGCCCTAGGCTCTGTGGTTTAACCCACAGCACCACCCGCGTCCCTAGGTCCAGAATGCTGTGGCCCAGAGTGTTTGTTGTGGGGGAGGAAGGGAAAGGAGAATGTTAGCCGCTTTGAGACTCCTTCGGGTACTGATAAAGCGGGATATCAAATCCAAACTCTTCCTAAGACCAGTTTAGGCTGATTTGCCAGCAATGACCATTCCTGGACCACAACAGTCTGGCTTCCCTTGTCCACCTGGGAAATGGGACAGCCCATTAGGACCATGTTACTGGTCCTGGAAGCACTGCATGGCTGCCAGTGAGCTGCCGGGATCCATTTAAGAGGTTGGTGCTAGTATACAAAGCCCTAGATGGCTTGCGACCCAAGTACCCAAAAGAGCATCTCCCCCAGTATCGACCATCTAGGACAGGTGAGACTTTGATGAAAATAGGTAAAACAGTGAGCAGATTCTGACCCCGAAATGCCAGCGATTTCACATAGTGAGCACATTTATGACCACCAGCTCAGCACATTTTCAGCGCTTCATTTCGAAGCCATTCAGAGAGCGGTTGGAATTAATGTTGATAACTTTAATTATAGGTATATGAGCCTGATTTGTATGTGAATTATAGCTCCCTGCAGTAGGACATAGGGATTAAGCATCCACAATTATAGGTTTGAATGAAGGCTTGACAGTTAATTGAAATACCACTCCCCAAACCCCTGACTCTTGAAATTCACTCACCAGCAAGACAATTTTTCGATGCTGTTGTGAATACACTGCAGAATGCATCAACAACTGGCAGTCCTCAGACCCCATGGAGAGGGCTACCACCTGGCTTTCCGTTGCCAACTCAGAAATAACTGAGGATGCCCGAGGGAGCATTTTATTTTTATCATATTTATACCCCACCTCATCTGCTTTCCCTGGCAATGAACGTGGGTGTTATTCTATGCTATAAAAGCACAAGACAAACCATATGTCTACAATACCCTATGAGAGATGTATGCTCAGAGGAGATAGTGCCTGGTTCTCATGGAAGAGATAAACACGCCACATGATAGGTGGGGGCTCATAAAACTGAATGCTCTTTCATATAACCACTGAATGCTCTTTCATATAACCCCTGCCCCAGTGCTTTTCTTTTTTCTGAAAAAGAGTGCTGGAACTCACCGCCTCAGTCACCAACCCAGATGCCAATACCATCTTGAAACCAAAATCATGTGACACATTGCCAGGCTACACCATTTTATAGGGAGACTAGCTGACCCGGCCACGCCTTGCTGTGGCTGATTTGGTGAAATGCAAAAGTAAGATACAGTATGAAAGAGAAAGCGTATGTTTACTTACACCTTATCTCGTTGAAGTTCAGTCTATGTGTTCTCCATTTGCCCCTCCCATTTTTGGGGCGGCCCAAGTGTCACCCCCCTCCCCTGGAACCCGGGGCACCCCGCACCCCTCACGACGCCACTGCTGGCACATCAGAGAGATGGCTAAACAGTTTCAGTTCATGCATTGTTTGAGAAAATGTAAATTAGGTAGGTTCACCTTTAGATGAGAACTGCATCAAATTTCTCCTCCATCCCTAGTAGATAGAAGTGAAATCAAGGCGGAAAGTAATCGTTGGTTACTGAGCAACCATGTTTGGGGGCCCAGGATTATGATATTTGCTGTGATATCTCACAACAGATTTGTTATCTGCTGGAGAGTGGCTCATAGCTTCTGGCAAATGCTTTACCAGTAATATTTATAAGGACAAATTGAGAAACTCACTCTAGGGAGTTTATCAATGTGGGAGATGCAGCTAGAGAGGAGATGAGCCTTGGCATCTGCCACAGAACCCAGGTGTCCTGCGGAGTTTCATTCTCGATAGATCAACCTTGGTGCTTATGAGTTGGATAAACACAGCACAGCTCCTTTGTCAGTTCAGTAAACCAGAAAATGAGATAAGATCAAAACAATAGTCCGTGCTGGCTTTAAACCAGAGGTAATGGCTGGTGAGGTTTATTTTTTTGAAAAAATGGAAAAACCTCCAGATAGAAGATTGCAATTATTATCATTGGACAAAGATGATACCATCAATGGCACCTAATATTTGAGAGTGGAAATAATGGAGAAATCTATTTATTTGAAAAGTAGGGCAGCTCCTGGGGGACCCAGGTGGTGCTGTGGGTTAAACCACAGAGCCTAGGGCTTGCTGATCAGAAGGTCGGCGGTTCGAATCCCTGCGATGGGGTGAGCTCCTGTTGCTCGGTCCCAGCTCCTGCCCACCTAGCAGTTTGAAAGCACGTCAAAGTGCAAATAGATAAATAGGAACCGCTCTGGCGGGAAGGTAAACGGCGTTTCCGTGCGCTGCTCTGGTTCGCCAGAAGTGGCTTAGTCATGCTGGCCACATGACCTGGAAGCCAATAAAGCGAGATGAGCGCCGCAACCCCAGAGTCGGACACGACTGGACCTAATGGTCAGGGGTCCCTTTACCTTTACCTTTACCTAGGGCAGCTCCTTACGCTGTTGGAACATGGCGTCGCATTTGTCCTCCAATTATTCTTTCAAAATGTCATGAAAGATACCGAAATGTGATTTGTCCTTGCAGTGCTCTCTCAAGACCCAGGATAAGCATGCAAAGTTCCCATTTCAGGTCACCGAGGGCTAGTTTGTATCTGCAGCAATCATACTGCAAAGGTTTTCCTAGCATGTGCTACCTCCAGCTGCAGGTGGAGGAGTCATGTGCCAGCAAGAAAAAGGATGGTTTAAGTGAAATTCCCCCCCCACAGGAGGAAATGAGGAGGGCCTCAAAACTCAGATCCACACCCACCTGCCATCTCAGCTGGCAGAAGCTGCTTACAGAGGCTCCAGAATGGTGTTTGGAATAGGGATAACTTATGCCCAGGGCCATTGCAAGGGGTGTGTGTGGGGTTCGGTCTGCCCTGGGTGTCATGCCTAGGGGCATAGCTGTCAACCCTCCCTTTTTTTGCGGGAAACTCCCTTATTCCAATGCTGTTTCCCGCTGATATCCCGGATTGTTGATATCCCTTAAATTTCCCGGATTTCAAAGGAAGCAGCTCCTTTCCCTCCCTGCCAGCCAGGAAGGCTCCTCAGCTGCGTTGCTCGGCTGCCAATAAGGAGTCTGAGACCGACTGGGGGCGGAGCTTGCATGCCTTGTGTAGCCAGACCCTCACGCCCAACCAGACAGACAGCCTGCCTGCCGTCTATGCGCTCGCTCTTTCGCTCTCCCGTTCGCGCGCAGCCTCTGGAGTGCAGGGTGGCGAGGCTACTTGGTGCCATTGCACCGCCCTGGCAGCATCCCTTATTTTCAAATCCGAAAGCTTTTGGAAAATCCCTTATTTTCAAATCCGAAAGTTGACAGCTATGCCTGGGGTGTGTGACAAAATCCCCCCAGGTGGATCGGCATGGCGGCGCTCACACCCCCGGTGGGTGGAGTTTCGCGATTGGCGTGATCGTCATCGTGAAAATCTGCCCGCTGATCACGCAAATACGCCTGGCAACTAGCCTGGCGGGTGGCATTCGCACCCCTCGACGGGTGGCGCTAGCATCCCTGGCAGGCGGTTTTATGCGATCGGTGGTCGGACTTTCGTGATTGGCGGGCGCCACCAGCACCCCCAGCGGGCAGTGCTCGCTCGCACCCCTGGCTGGCGGCGCTGACAGTTCCGGGGGAGGCGGTCAGATTAGCGTGATCTGCAGGAACTTTGGGGTACCCTAAAATTGTTTGAACAACTCTGGGCAACCTTCCCTAAAAAAAGCTCAACAACTGTAGGGAACGTTCCCAAAAATTGCAATGTGGGCGGTGTTTGACAATTTCCCCCCCCCCCACTGGGTAACACCTGACCTTGCTACTCCTCTGCTTATGCCCGCTTACTATAGTTAGGATTGCTCTATCAGAGACAGACCTATGATTCCTGCTTTGTCTCTGACATGAGCTCACTAGGTAGCTTTAAGAAAGCGTGTGCTCTCACTGTTCCATGTGCACAAAGCACTTTGGAAGCTCTAAGATCTCTGTAAACAGAATCGCTCATTAATATGCTTTTGCACGGAGCTATCTGACTTCCTTCAGGCAACCACAGTGTTAACATTTTTTTTTATTAAAAAAAAGAGGTTCGACTTACACATATGGGTTTGATTTATTGCCAGCATATGCTTAGTAGCCACTTTCTAAATTATCCCGTTGCTTATTTGAATTATTACAAATAAGAGTGTGTGAAATGTCAATTGATTGTTCAGCTGTAATCAATAGCATGGAGAGGGGAGCAATATTTTTTTTTTGCTAGCTAGCAGCAAATGACTCATTCCACACTCGCGGGGTTCATATCAGTGCCACTGCAGGTAAGGGAGAATGTGTCACTACAGTACCTATCGTGGGTTGCGTGTTTTCGGGTTGCGGACCTCACCAAACCTGGAAGTACTGGAATGGGTTACTTCCGGGTTTCGGCGCATGCGCAAAAGCACAAAATGACATCACGCGCATGTGCAGAAGCGCCGAATCCCATCACGCGTGTGTGCAGATGCGGCGCTGCGGGTTGCGAATGTGCCTCCCGCACGGATCATGTTCGCAACCCGAGGGTGTCAAGAATTAAAATATGAAGGTAGGAACTCCTTGATTATGTTTGATTGTGGTATATTAGGATGTTTCATTTGTGGGATATTTTTTGTGTGTGCAAATTTCTTTAGCAAGGGGTCTTAAAAATATGCTTTGGGGTGTGAAGAATTCAAAGCTGCTATTATTTTTGCGACTGGACAACATTTAGTTTGGTAAGTCTATGTTTGGTGAACAAGCACGAAAACTGCTTTTGGAAAACCAGAGAATTATAATTTTACCTTCTGAAAATGTCAGGTAGTGCTAGATAATAATAATAAAGAAATAATATTAATATAGAATATAGCTGCAAGTGCTTGGCAATATTTTTTTTAATGATTTCTCTGCAATTTTACACACATTTTACTTCCCAAGCAAAACGAAACTATATTAGCTTAACCAAAATCTATTTTGAATTCCCAAGTCACATTGCAACCTTTAAAAGGTTGTTAAACACCCCTCATTTTTGGAATTTGAAAGTTTAGAAATTCAGCATGCCCTAGAATTATAGTGCACTGTGAGAAAACTGCTAGCATGTCACAAAAAATAAATAAAGCTCCCACGAGTCCTAAGTCTCTATGTACAGAGGCGGCTGCCCTCTTCATTTCTCTTTCTGATTAGCTGCCATGGCCTTGCTGGGGAACGGTGATTCTGATGTATCTGAGTGCCTTGGTCATGAATGGGTCATTCAGCCATTCTTGCTGCAGAGACCCAGAGGAATTCCATGCCCTCAAAGGATGCTACCCTTTGTGTGTCTCTTCATGAGTTGCTGCTCTGGGTTTGCTGCCTCCTCACTGGACAGCTCACTTAGATCAGTGGCATATGCAACAAATACTGGGTGGGAGACCTCTAATGTTGGTTGTACTAACATTCACATTCTAAATGTATACATTCTGGGAAGGACGTAAGAGTGAATGTGTGCTCTTATCGTGCATAGAATCATAGAGTTGGAAGAGACCACAAGGGCCATCCAGTCCAACCCCCTGCTAAGCAGGAAACACCATCAAAGCATTCCTGACAGGTGGCTGTCAAGCCTCTGCTTTGTTGTTGTTCAGTCGTTCAGTCATGTCCGACTCTTCGTGACCCCATGGACTAGAGCACGCCAGGCACGCCTATCCTTCACTGCCTCTCGCAGTTTGGCCAAAATCATGTTAGTAGCTTCGAGAACACTGTCCAACTATCTCATCCTCTGCCGTCCCCTTCTCCTTGTGCCCTCAATCTTTCCCAACATCAGGGTTTTTTCTAGGGAGTCTTCTCTTCTCATGAGGTGGCCAAAGTACTGGAGCCTTAACCTCAGGATCTGTCCTTCTAGTGAGCACTCAGGGCTGATTTCTTTAAGAATGGATAGGTTTGATCTTCTTGCAGTCCATGGGACTCTCAAGAGTCTCCTCCAGCACCATAATTCAAAAGCATCAATTCTTCGGCGATCAGCCTTCTTTATGGTCCAGCTCTCACTTCCGTACATTACTACTGGGAAAACCATAGCTTTAACTATATGGACCTTTGTTGGCAAGGTGATGTCTTTGCTTTTTAAGATGCTGTCTAGGTTTGTCATTGCTTTTCTCCCAAGAAGCAGGCGTCTTCTAATTTCGTGACTGCTGTCACCATCTGCAGTGATCATGGAACCCAAGAAAGTGAAATCTCTCACTGCCTCCATTTCTTCCCCTTCTATTTGCCAGGAGGTGATGGGACCAGTGGCCATGATCTTAGTTTTTTTGATGTTGAGCTTCAGACCATATTTTGCGCTCTCCTCTTTCACCCTCATTAAAAGGTTCTTTAATTCCTCCTCACTTTCTGCCATCAAGGTCGTATCATCAGCATATCTGACCCTCTACTTAAAGACCTCCAAAGAAGGAGACTCCACCACACTCCTTGGCAGCAAATTCCACTGTCGAACAGCTCTTACTGTCAGCTCTTACTGTCAGGAAGTTCTTTCTAATGTTTAGGTGGAATCTTCTTTCTTGTAGTTTGAATCCATTGCTCCGTGTCCGCTTCTCTGGAGCAGCAGAAAACAACTTTTCTCCCTCCTCTATATGACATCCTTTTATATATTTGAACATGGCTATCATATCACCCCTTAACCAACAGCAGTGAAAAGATGGGCATAACATTTTACAAGGACAGGAAAAAACATCACGGACAGAATCATTGCCACACACAGGGAGAACAAGGATATAGTTTGTGTGCCTCACCTGTAGTTTTATAAATCATTTAATGTGTCGATATGAATGGAAGTTGTTAATATTGCAGTTGTTGTATAAGGGATTGTTATCTTGACTGGAGTGTAATTGAAATTAGTAAGATTTTGGAACGCAGAAATAAAGAAAATCATCAAACCATCAATTCTAGCACGCGGGGGGGGCACCTAAATGATATAATTTGGTATCTGAATGGTATTAGTAATTGTATTATAATTTTGCATTGTTATAATGAGGTTATTATTGGACTGTAATTGAAAACTAATAAAAATCATTATCCCCCCCCAAAAAAGAGTGAATGTGTGCTCCAAGAGTAATAAAAATGTGTTTCTGATTATTATTTAGGGGCAATTGTCCCCCTATCCACTCAGAGTGGGGCTATCCCCTGCAGACCATTGAATCAACACTTGGTACGTCCAGAACATTCCAAGATAGGCAAAAATGCTTCCAAATTATGATGTGAGGGAGTGACTAGAAACATGAAGATTGTAAATGTGTTGGCAAAAATTTAATGGTTAAGCACAGTTGGATGCCAGATAAGGCTACTCTGTCATGGGCCTCTGTCCCTGTGGTCCCACAGCACTCTGAGGAAGTGTAAGGTTCTTAGGACTTATGAGGAATTGGTTTGGGACATTTCCCCCTGGGAAGAACCTTCAGTAGCTTATCCTAGGCCTGCCCAGCCAAAGGACATGTCCCTACCATCACCCTTGGACTTTGCGAACAAGTCTTACAGAAGCAGAAGAACACAGGAAGCTGCCTTATTTTAATCAGACCATTGAGGCATCCCCAGTCCTACCTGAAGATGCGAAGATGCTGGGGATTGAACCTGGGACCTTCTGCATACAAAGCGAGTGCTCTATCACTCAGCTATGGCCCTTCCCCAAGAATGTAGAACCAGGCAAGGGTCCTTTAAGGAGCACAGCTGGCTTCTTCAAGGAGGCAGGGCTTAATAAGGAACGTGGGTGGTGCTGTGGTCTAAACCACAGAGCCTAGGGCTTACCGATCAGAAGGTTGGCAGTTTGAATCCCCGCGACGGGGTGAGCTCCCATTGCTTGGTCCCTGCTCCTAGCAGTTCGAAAGCACATCAAAGTGCAAGTAGATCAATAGGTACCACTCCAGCGGGAAGGTAAACGGCGTTTCCGTGCGCTGCTCTGGTTCGCCAGAAGCAGCTTAGTCATGCTGGCCACATGACCTGGAAGCTGTACGCCAGCTCCCTCGGCCAGTAAAGCGAGATGAGTGCCGCAACCCCAGAGTTGTCTGCGACTGGACCTAACGGTCAGGGGTCCCCTTACCTTTACCTTTGCTGTCAGTATAAGGCCTCTTTGGCTCCCTGTTGAGGCAGCATTTCTTTGCAAGGCACCCAGCAGGACCAGCAGGGAGCTATCCAGGGTGCTGATTTCATCCCAGGCTGAATGAGTCAGGCTTGCTCTTTTTCTTTTGCTCAGCCTCCCTGAGAACCAACACCCCCCCCCCCCGAAGAACAAGAATGGTCGGGGACTATGACTTAGTTCACATGTTCCTCAAACCTATGATTATGAAACTGCCAGGAGTCCAGTCATTAACTCAGTAGCATCTGCCCTATTTAGAAGAGGCTAAGATTCTTTGAAAGTGGAAGATAGATGCTGCGGATTCAACCTGCTAGGACTATCCGCATACAGCTTTAACTGGAAATGCTGGAGATTTGACCAGCATATTGAGGCAGGAGAAGCGTCAACGACTGGCTTCCCATCACTCTACCGTTTAGCTCAGGAGTTGGCAAGGTTTTCCGGCCATGGGCCGGATCATTCCCACGGACAATTGTCCGTGGGCCGGACATGTGATCTCCGGCGTCTGGGCATGCGCAGATGCGGTTTCCAGCGTCGCATACATGCACAGATACCATTTCTGGCACCACTTGGCGAGTCCCTGCGCCGCGCTGCGCCACTTTAGCGCAGCGCGTGGGGGGGACTTGCCAAGCAGGTGGCTCAGTGAGTGGGCGGCTCATGGACCGCTTAAACGGATCCGGCCGGCACATGGGCTGGAGGTTGCCGGTGCCTGGTTTAGCTCTTTGGGTGGGGAGCGGGTGAGCAGCAGCCAGTCCCACTCCTGCTGACATCTTAAAATAGGGGGAGGGGAGTTGGGTTTGTGTGAAAACTTACCAGTTCACCCCTGCAAAAGACATCATTTTTGTTTCCTGTGTCATTCCCAGAGGACTTGTAGGAATTAAAAATGGCAACTGCCAGCCACTCAGTCTCTCGCTGGCCTCTGCAAATTGATGAAATATCCAGCACCCACCAGCAGTTTTACTCCCTGCTTATAGGGCAGTGAATCTGGGCAAGCTATTTTGACATTGCCCTGGCCCCTGGGTCACAGAATCCAGCTTTTCCAGAATTTGGATGGCCTGAGTAGCACAGAGTACATGCAGTTCTGGAAATGAATGTGACAGAAATGAAAAGTTCCAGGGCAGGCAAAGCAGGTACAATCACCAACTTCTATATGGTAAAAATGTATTTTTTGCATTAGTTTTGTGGAGTCCATAATTTTGCTCCACAAACAAAAGGATGCACCCGGCTAAGTACTACTAAGCATGCCCCAGCTCGCCCCGCCCCACGGGTGGCTGGCCCCACCCCCACGGGCAACTAGCCCCGCCGCATGGCACAGGACACGTGTGCCACCCCAGGTGCCTGATCGGCTTGCTCTGCCGCTGGAAGGACGACCCCCCCCCATCTTGCACAGAGACACAGCAAATCACCTTCTCAGAGGGCAGGTCAGTTTGCTACCTCTTTGTGCTGTGTGCATGTAATTGGATCATTCAGTCGCTCTCGATGCAAAATGATGCAGCCTTGAAACACATTTCTTATGACTTCTGCCAAATAGCAGATGACAGTGCTGGAACGTTTTATTTCATCATTCATCCCCAACGTGAATCCCCCACCTTAGAATAATTACTTGGTCCGGAGAGTGGAATGACTTGTGAGAATTGGATTTGTTAACTGGACATAAATCAATGGGAGCCTTAACTCAGGCTTATCCATAGGCAAGAAACAATCGATGATATAGGAAGGTCTGATTCCCAGGAGCAAGTTAAACTATTCTGATAGCAACATCTGTACAAAAGTAAACACTGAAGCTAAGCATTTTTTCTGACTCATTTTACCTTTCTCTCTCTCCCTCCCTCTCTGGCTATGTACACACCATACATTTGACACACGGCTTCCCACAACCAACCTTCAGAATTGTAGCTCTGTGAGGGGTAAACTACAGTTCCCAGGGTACTTTGAGGGAAGAAATGTGCTTTAAATGTATGGTGTCTTCTCAGCCCCTCTTCCTCTCTCTCTTCCTCCTGACTCCACTTATTCCAGTTCTTAAATTCTCTATCCATTTCAGCTCCTGCTTTTCACCCATCTATCTTTCTTGCAGAGGCCTCCCCTTCCTTCGTCTGCCTGTTTCAGCTTTCACACTCGTGCTCCCCTAAATCTGCCTCTGGTTCCAGGAGGCATCTTAAAGCAACATCCATGTTTTTGCATGGCTTTTACTGCTATTTTAATTTTTATTATTTATGGTTTGTTTTATGGATGCTGCTTAGAAATGCTAATGATTAAGCAGTATATAAATGCCATAAATAATCAACGTAACAAATGATTTAAGGAGGTAAAGTATTCAGACATGCCAGCAGTGGCCTGAATGGCTCAAACCTTGCACCTGATGTGTTCCAGATGATTCCAATTGTGGGTGGGACTGGATGCTTCGGGGATTGGCAGAGGGAGCTATCAAAATTCATTTGGCAAGGGAAGAAACTGCGAATTAAACACCAATTACTAATTGACAATAAAGATAGAGGGGTTACCAGACTTGAGGCTCTATTATGAAGCATCCCGCCTCTGCTGGCTAAAAGAATGGATAATCTTGCAAAATAGTGATTTATTGGATTTGGAAGGATGGGACAACAGATTTGGGTGGCACGCCTATTTGGGTTATGGGAAAGTAAAAGTACACAGGGGTTTTCTAAATCATATAATACGGAAATCATTATATATGGTGTGGGATAGGTACAAAAACTTATTGGAACCAAAAACACCTTGCACCTGATGTATATAATCTGTTATGCTTCTGCTGATCTCACTCTGGTAGTAACCATGAATGAATGGAAAAGTCACTAGTGAAGAAATTATGATATAAATGGTGGTTGCGTGGTCAGCTGAACTCATTATCATTGTTCACAGAGACATTTGATAAACCACAGCCTACTCCATCAGTTGCAGTAGGTTGTCATATTTTCCAACATTTCCCTGATGAAAATAAAACAGGTAAATGACCCCTGACAGTTAAGTCCAGTTGCAGATGACTCTGGGGTGGCGGCGCTCATCTTGCTTTACAGGCTGAGGGAGCCTGCATTTGTCTGCAGACAGTTTTTCTGGGTCATGTGGCCAGCATGACTAAGCCGCTTCTGGCGCAACGAAACATCAAAACCAGAGCAGTGCACGGAAACACCGTTTACCTTCCTGCCGGAGTGGTACCTATTTATCTACTTGCACTTTTTGGCATGCTTTTGAACTGCTAGGTTGGCAGGAGCTGGGACAGAGCAACGGGAGCTCACCCTGTCGCGGGGATTTGAACCGCCGACCTTGTGATCTGCAAGCCCAAGAGGCTCAGTGGTTTAGACCACAGTGCCACCGCACTGATGAAAATAGTGACGTCTTATTCCATACCCTCCAATATTTCTCCCATGAAAATAGGGATGTTCTGTTGTTACATCTATATTGCAACTTACCCCCCCACGAGCTCAAGGTGTCATAAAGGTTCTCCCCCTCTCCATTCACAACAACTCTGTGAGGTAGGTTAGGCTGAGAGACAGCAATTGGCTCAAGGTCACCCAGTGACCTCCAAGGCTAAGTGAGGATTTGAACTCGGGACTCCCAGGTCCTAGTCCAACCCTCTGACCACTACACTACACTACACTGATTGTTATGCCATACACCATCTCTAAACTAGAGACGAGAAGCCTGTGGCTCTGGCTCCCATCGACGAGTTATGGAAGTTGTGGAATTGTAGATCTGTTGAAGGGCAAACTACAGCTTTTGGGATGACTGTTAAAGCGGCATAAATGTGCTTGAATTGTACAGCATGGATGTGACTGTAGTCTCCAAATACCTGACAGGCTACAGGCTCCTCATCCCTGCTCTAAAGCAAGGGAACCTTTCCTAGTCTTGCTGCTGCAGGAAGGGCCAACCCACGCACCCAAACTGTTATGTTGCAAATTTGAACGGCATCGATCCATGCCATAGTGAAGCAGTCATTTAGCTGCTTAACCACATGCCCACTTTGCAACTTCTGGAATTGCATGCAGCCTAATGGCTCATAGTTAAAGCTCTCTTGGGCCCATCTGCCATCTGGAAACCACGAGAAGGCCCTTCTTTCCAACTCTTGCTCTGCTAATTATCTAACACTGCAGATCCACATTGGGCAGCCCTCGACTCTGCAGTATCTTCAGTTTGTTATTTGTTGGCGCTCCTGCTCTTTTGTTCCAAAACTTTGTCCCCGCTAGTTTACTTTTCCTGCCCGCAGTCCCTTGCATTTTTCAAGGCATAGGTGAGGAAAGGAGGTAAGACAATTGTTGGCATCCACCTGTCTCAAAAGACGATGGAGTGCGCCTCCAAGGGTGAAGTCAAACCGCTGGAGAATCACAGCGCCTGCTGTGGCTGCAGAGACTGCTAACTTGTAACTTCTGCCTCTCACATTGTTTTTGTGGCATTAACAGCACTGAAGTGACCTTCCCAAGGAGCAAGCCTGGGCAGTGTGTAAGGAGGTTTTGGGCTGCCCAGATGACAAGACCCCTCTCTTAGCTTCACTGATGTGGTCCAAAGGAAAGCAAAGCAATACATGGGCAGCAGCTTGGCTGCAGGAGTTACGGAAGGAGGCGTACAAAGTGCCAACCAACTGTCTTAAAGACTCCCCTCCAAATTTGTTTGTTCCTTAGCTTTTCTTTTCCCGAAGATGTCCCGCAAGGCAGTGAGTAGGACAATGCAGTTCTCAAAATGGCAGGCTACTTGAGTAACAAAAGGACAGACTAGCAGAGGTGCCACTTCTTTAAACCACTCGCGCTCTTGTGCCTTTAGCCACAACACAGATAAACACCTGGCACTTTCCCCCTTCACTTTGGCAACTTTGTCCAAGTCGGCAGTTTGGTTTTGTCAGGCTTAATCACACTATCTTTATCTTGCTATATAACATGCAAGAAAACAGTCATCATGCTGCAGCTTGTGTGACTGACAGGAGGCAGTCTGGTTGGCACAGTGAGCAAGCAGGCAGGTGATTGGCCCAGGTAAGGAGTGCCATGCTCCTCCTGTTGTCGTTGCTGTCACTCACCCGGACACTTGCTCACTTGTTTGTGCACAACAGGGTGAGGGACGAGCCTGGGGTCTGAGTGGACGGCTCAGCTGAGTGAGTGAGCAAAGGGGTGGGTGGTCTGGCAGAGTGAGTGACCACTCAGTTAGGTGTGAAGCCCAGGCAGGGCTTCACATGTCCCATACTGTTGTCCCCACTGCCATGGGTTAAACCCTTCTCACCTTAGTCTGCTGCTACTAGAAGGAAGGGACACGGGTGGCGCTGTGGGTTAAACCACAGAGCCTAGGGCTTGCCGATCAGAAGGTCGGCGGTTCGAATCCCCGCGACGGGGTGAGCTCCTGTTGCTCGGTCCCTGCTCCTGCCAACCTAGCAGTTTGAAAGCATGTCAAAGTGCAAGTAGATAAATAGCTACTGCTCCGGTGGGAAGGTAAACGGTGTTTCCGTGCGCTGCTCTGGTTCGCCGGAAGCAGCTTAGTCAACCTAGCAGTTCGAAAGTACATCAAAGTGCAAGTAGATAAATAGGCACCACTGCAGCGGGAAGGTAAACGGCGCTTTCCGTGCACTGCTCTGGTTCGCCGGAAGCAGCTTAGTCATGCTGGTCACATGACCTGGAAGTTGTACGCCGGCTCCTTCGGCCAATAAAGCGAGATGAGCGCCACAACTCCAGAGTCGGTCACGACTGGACCTAATGGCCAGGGGTCCCTTTACTAGAAGGAAGCATACATTTAAATTTTGGGGGTAAACTGTGGGGGAGGGGGAGTTTGGAGCAAACTGTGGGGGGATGAAGATTGGCAATGGGGGTGGGTATAGGCAGGAATGGGGGGGTTAACAGAGCTGTGAGGGGTTGGCGTGGGGGTGTGGGGTTGGCAAGCAATGGGAGCAGGGGTGGTAGCCCCTATTAATAATAAAAACTTGTATTGATTTGTAATTGCTTGAAAAGTAAGCACTTCCTTGAGCACATAAAATGCAGACCCTGCCCAAGGGGCTTAGGTCTAACAGACTAAATTAGACTGTCTAATTTAGACCAATTCTGTAGAGAATCAACAGGATTAGGAAATCTATTTTTTGACTTGCTATTTCCAAGAGTGTGTGGTTATTGTTGGCAATGGTGTGTCGCTGGCAAGGAATAATTTGAGGAGGGTCAGGTACACACATAGACTGCAAGTGGATTTTGTACCTGTGTGACTTCATAGGCATTTTCTTACACCCATACAGGTAGATCATATGATTCTGACTTGTTCTGGTTCAGATGTCTCTTTCGCTTTTCTTAGGCTGTTCGTAAAGGAGCAGAACCACGGTCAATTAAAAAATAATAATGTATCAGCCCTGACAACTGGCTGCAAAGGAAAGTGGAAGTCCTGTAGCTTTAAAAATGGTGTGGTGATAAACTGAGCGGGTGCAGGTTATAATGAGAAAAGGCACGCTTTGTAAAACTTCTACAAAACTATTAACAAACCTTTTGTCCCATGGACCACTTTAAAATGGCAAAGGGTCTTGGTGGACCACTTAATGATTTTTCTGCTTGCTGTGGCAATTGTAATGCACTATTCTAGATGCTGTAGGATTTTTAATTCATTTTTTTCAGTCAAACAAACTACCAGAATGAAGCTTGTGGACCACTGGTGGTGGTCTTCCAGTGGTCCACAGACCAGAGAACCCTTATGTTAAAGTTGCTGGAGTCCCGCTCTCCTTGTTGTTTTGACATATTAGGTGAGTTTTATCCTATAACTTCGAGTGAATAGAAGCAAAGATTCTTCCAACAAACAGGCAAACTTTTAGGTTCAAAGTGCTGAGGTTCTGCATATTGAGGAGACATTTTTCTATACCCAATAGCTGATGATATCTCTACTGTTGGCACAAATAAAATATGCTTGCTTTAGTTGAAGAGAGTTGGACCCTCAGGATCTCTTCCAACTCTACCATTCTATGATTCGATGAAATGAGCCTAGGTGGCTACTGGCTACTGAACATACCCCACCTGCTTGACTGGGCTAACAGTTGGAACATATGAACCAACAACCGAAAGGTCCTGAATTTTTGCAGATGGCTGGCAAGGAGGAGCTTAAGGGGAACTGCAAGAAGAAAGTGATGCTGCTGTCAAGCTGAACACTGACTTCAAAAGTGCTTGCCTTTCTGCTTCCTAGTTTGTATATTTATAAACAGCTATTAAACCACAGAGCCCTAGGGCTTGCCGATCAGAAGGTCGGCGATTTGAATCCCCGCGATGGGGTGAGCTTCTGTTACTCGGTCCCTGCTCCTGCCAACCTAGCAGTTTGAAAGCACGTCAAAGTGCAAGTAGATAAATAGGTACCGCTCCGGCGGGAAGGTAAACGGTGTTTCCATGTGCTGCTCTGGTTCGCCGGAAGCGGCTTAGTCATGCTGGCCAAATGTCATGCTCCCTCGGCCAATAAAGCGAGATGAGCGCCGTAACCCCAGAGTCTTCAGCGACTGGACCTAATGGTCAGGGGTCTCTTTACTCTTTACCTTTATTTTAAAAAAAATACCCCAAGTCTAGTACAATGGTACCTTGGTTCTCCAACTTAATCCGTTCTGGAAATCCGTTCCAAAACCAAAGCGTTCCAAAACCAAGGGGCACTTTCCCATAGAAAGTAATGCAAAATGGATTAATCCGTTCCGGACTTATAAAACCCCTATAACAGCAATTTAACATGAATTTTACTATCTAACGCAGCGTTTCCCAACCGGTGTGCCGCGGCACAGGAGTGTGCCGCAAGCCACCGGCTCCTGTGCCGCGGGAAGACACCAGCTGCTGTGCTTCCGGGTCGCTCCGGGCTTCCCGCGCCGACCACCGCCTTCGCGGGGCTGCCGGGCGCTTCGCCCGCTGCCTCTGCCGCCCCGGTCTTCCGGGTCGGTCCGGGCTTCCCGCGCCGACCGCCGCCTTCGCGGGGCTGCCGGGCGCTTCGCCCGCTGCCTCTGCCGCCCCGGTCGCGGTCGGGCGGGAGGTGCCGGTGCCACCGGGCTCGCTCGGGGCCGGGTGGAGGTGCTGCCGGGGGGCTGGGCGCTTGAGGGGGGGCGGGCGCCTGGCCCGCCGATCTCCCGCTCCATTTTTGCCCGCCTGGGTCCTTCCCCTCCCGCCCGCCAGGGCGCGCGGACACCCCGCCCCCTGGGTCGGGGTGCATGTGGTGGTGGTGTGCCGCGAGATTTTTTTCGTGGGGCAGGTGTGCCGTTGCCCCGAGGAGGTTGGAAAACACTGATCTAACGAGACCATTGAGCCACAAAATGAAAGCACTAAACAATGTACTGCAGTCACACAATCAGTCAGTCAGTAGCTGAACTGGGTTCCACACAGTCACAAAAACAAAACAAAAAAGCAACAAAAACGCAACATAAATAGCAAAAACAGACAGACCTCAGTGTAACACTCAAAACAGAAGAGTAACACTCAAAATGGAAGACGTTCGACTTCCTAAAAAAAAGTTCGCAAACCGGAACACTTACTTCCAGGTTTGCAATGTTTGGGTTCCAAGTTGTTTGAGTATCAAGGCGTTTGAGAACCAAGGTACTACTCTATTTTTTCAAGGAAATTCACCCAGTAAAAAGCTGTCCCTCTAATGTCCCAATGACTTGGACAACATGGGGGGAAATAAAATATTTGGAGGGCAGGAAGGGAAGCACAGGCTCCTGATCCAGCATTTTTTCAGTCGGATGCCAAACGGAAGAAGCCCTGCTCTGGGAATAAAACCTGTAAGGCCCATTAGGCACATTACTGTCAACAGATGATCTGCCCCACGCTTGGGCTGGTTGCTGGAGGCAAATATTTATAGGGCATCATTATCCTGATTAGGGAGCTGGTCTGCTCAGGATTGCTGAGAGCTGGAAATGGCTTCATTGAGATGCCACTGGAGCACTAATTGAGGCAGCCTTTTAATTAGCGACGATGCGAGAGCAGGTGGAGAGCAGTCAGCAGCAAATCTGCTTCAGGAGGAATTGAGCGGGTGGCCAGCCGCACCTGCAAGTGGAGGAGAGCAACCCGTGAAGCTCGGGTCACAGTGCAAATGGAGAATTCCCCGGGACCTCTGCCAAGATTTGCCTTCAGCCCTGTTTCATTTAACTTGGAAAGCAGGAGGTGAAACTAGAGATGGGTGGAGTGAGTGGATTGCTTTCTTCCCTTGATCATAGTTAAGGAATTGGACAGCAGCAGCATTTGCTTAAAGGTAAAGGGACCCCTGACCATTAGGTCCAGTCGTGACCGACTCTGGGGTTGCGGCGCTCATCTCGCTTTACTGGCCAAGGGAGCCGGCGTACAGCTTCCGGTCATGTGGCCAGCATGACTAAGCCGCTTCTGGCAAACCAGAGCAGCGTACGGAAACGCCGTTTACCTTCCCGCCAGAGTGGTACTTATTTATCTACTTGCACTTTGATATGCTTTCGAACTGCAAGGTTGGCAGGAGCAGGGACTGAGCAACGGGAGCTCACCCCATCGCGGGGATTTGAACCGCCGACCTTCTGATCGGCAAGTCCTAGGCTCTGTGGTTTAACCCACAGCGCCACCTGCGTCCCTAGTATTTGCTTATGTCAGGGATCTGACCTCACACAAGGCACTGGAGACAGGGAGGGAGCAATGGAGGGAAGCGCAGCCTCTCTTGAAAAGCAGTTCGGAGTCCAGTGGAGATAGCAAGGACAGCCCCAGTGGTGGCGAACAGGAACTGTCAGGCAGTGCGGTGGAGAGGAGGGTCAGAGATGCTGATAGAGCCCTGAATCGACCTGGGGAAGTCGCGGAGCTAAGCAGTCAGTCATCTCCGTCGCTCCAGCTCCGTAGGGGGAAGAAACGTAAGGAAAGGCGGAAACGTTTCGGTATTCCGAAGCTCTTATGCTGGGGGAGGAGTAGGCAGAAGCCACTCCCAGATTCTGGAACCGATTCAAGCGGACATGAATCTTAGACGATCTGATGTACATAGATTGTAAATAAAGCATTAGCTTTAGAAGAATGGATGTTTCTGCCTCTTTACTCTCAAGGAGACAACCCTGAGCCCTTACAGCTTAGCTATCTTAATTTTCTTGAGTCTTTTCTCCCAAGATTCTTTCTGTCCACACTGCCTATTTTTCTGCCTTTATCCTCTGAGTCAGTTCACCCTTGCCTAGCCAGAAACCCTTGGTGCATTCCCTCTCCATTGGCATTTGATTCTTCTGCCCATCACCTGGGCTTCATGCCTCCTTTTACATGTGTTCTTTAGGGCAGGAATGTCACTCTGGTCCCCGGTAGCTTGCTAGTCCTCATTGCATCTGGGGTTGACACTCTTGCTTGCTTTCCTGAAAGAGCATCTCCACCCCCATCATTCAGCCTGGACACCGAGGTCCAGCACCGAGGGCCTTCTGGCGGTTCCCTCAATGCGAGAAGCCAAGTTGCAGAGAACCAGGCAGAGGGCCTTCTCGGTAGTGGCGCCCGCCTTGTGGAACACCCTCCCACCAGATGTCAAAGAGAACAACAACTACCAGACCTTTAGAAGACATCTGAAGGCAGCCCTGTTTAGGGAAGCTTTTAATGTTTGATGAATTATTGTATTTTAATATTTTGTTGGAAGCTGCCCAGAGTGGCTAGGGAAGCCCACCCAGATGGACGGGGTATAAATAATAAATTATTATTATTTCCTCTGGAGGAAGGCTTGGCAGTCAGCATCTGTAAGCTTGCCCCCCTTCCCATTCTTTAGCCTTGCCTAGTAATACGGAATCTAAAGGAGAGGGTTCGCCAAACGCTTTACTGACCTGCTTTGGAATGTAAATTTGCCCTGTTAGTAATGCTTGGCTGTATTCTGAACCGAGCACAATCTCCCCCGAAAAAGTGTCTGATTGTAATCTGAGCCAGTTCAGTTCCTCCCCTGGAGCCTAGAACGTTGCCATGGTAACATTGTAACATGTCGGAGAGCCTTAGAAATTAAGTTCTCCGGGCTGCCTGAATCCATATTACGGGCATCAAGCACTCTGAAAATTACACGTCCCAGAGCTCCTAGTGCTTGGGGTGCTGAACAGCATGTCATCAGCGGCGGAGCAAGCCAATCAGGCGCCTGGGGAAATGCATGTGCCCTGCGCCAGGGGCGGGGCCAGCCGCCCATGGGGCGGGGCCAGCCAGGGCAGGATGCTCCGCGGGGCCTCTGAGGAGTCTGTCTGCTTCCTCCCACTCAGTCACCCTACAGCTGAGGGGAAGGCGGTGGGCGGACCGTTTGCAGATGCGCAAAGCCTGCGGGCGCCCAAGCCACCGCGTCACTCCCAGGAGAGACGCGTGGCTTGGTCGCCCTGCAGGCCCCTCAGAGGTGGCACCTGGGTCGAACCGCCCCCACCGCCCCCATTCCTCTGCCCCTGCATGCCATGGCAACATTCCAGCGAGCAAGGAGGAGAGACCTCGCAGAAGGGTCCATATGACCTCCATATTGCCGCTGCCAGGGAAATTGGGGAGGAGAAGAAGACTCAGAGGGAACTGTAGGTGGAGATGTGAAGGCCCAGGAAAGAAAAAGAAATTGAGGGGAAACCCTCAGTCACACCCAATCCCCCCTCCGTCTTTTCCTATGGGCTTTCAAATCTCTGGGTTTAGTGCAGGGGCGGGGAAACTGCAGTCTTCCAGCTGTCATTGGACTCCAAATCCCATGAGCCCCAGCCAGTATGGCCCATGCTCAGGGGTGATGCGAGTTGCAATCCAACAGATTCCGGGAGGCCACGGTTCCCCCCATGGCTGATGAAGTGTTGAACGAAACAGATTGGTTATCCGGAAACTCTGTTCCGGCGATATTTGGTGACAGATTCTGTATATATCAAACTTTTCTGGCGATATTTGGTGACAGATTCTGTATATATCAAACTTTTGAATTATTCTACCGTGACTGGTGAAGATGTAGAGACTTTCGTTGTAATTTCTTATCACTGTATTAGTATATAAATAGTGTTTAGTGCATAGCTGTAAACTTTCGGATTTGAAAATAAGGGATGCCACGAGGGCGGTGCAATAGCACCAAGTAGCCTCGCCACCCTGCGCTCCAGAGGCTGTGCGCGAATGGGTGAGCGAAAGAGCGAGCGCATAGACGGCAGGCTGGCTGGCTGGCTGGTTGGGCGTGAGGGTCTGGCTGCACAAGGCATGCAAGCTCCGCCCCCAGTCGGTCTCAGACTCCTTATTGGCAGCCAAGCAACGCAGCTGAGGAGCCTCCCTGGCCGGCAGGGAGGGAGAGGAGCTGCTTCCTTTGAAATCCGGGAAATTTAAGGGATAGCAACAATCCGGGATAGCAGCGGGAAACGGCATTGGAATAAGGGAGTTTCCTGCAAAAAAGGGAGGGTTGACAGCTATGGTTTAGTGCCATTGATACTGACCATCATGTTGTGTTATTTTGTTCAGCTTGCCTCTACAGTCGTGGCAGAGAATTCAGCACAGTGTATGAAATTAATGGATAAGTGAATCTATTTACATAGCACTTCCTATGCATCACCTTGCAATCCAAAACAACCCTGCGTGGTAGACTAGCATTATAAACCCTGTCCTTCCGAGAGAACCTTGTGAGATTTTAACTGGTGAGATCTGCAGCTCCGTTTGGGTCACTCGGCTACACCAGCTTTTATGTAACGTTACACCTGGGCACATGCGATCCATAACGGTGAAGGCTTTATGGCGAGATGATGCCAGCTTTATTAAGCAGCCTGACCATTTGCAAGGGAGGGTCAGACACACTGCTGGAGAATAGATTGGCCCCCCCGAGTTCACAGAAGGTGGCCATCTCTGGGGTAGCTGAAATAATAATAAAGGTAGAGAAATTTATGGTCATTCAGAATCAGTGCGACAAAAGCATTAAGTAGAAAGAGCAGTGATATACAGTAGGAGGATACAGAGACCTTCTAGGTAAGCTTCCCCCACTGCCTCTGAAAGCAGCCTCAGAAATTTCAGTTTGTGTTGCCCGCCTCCCCATCAGTTTATCCCTGTGCCATAAACACTCTCCTTTTAAGACGAGGAATAAATCCCTGTCATGCAGAGCAGCTTGCATTCTGAGAGCAGGCTTTTCACAATTGATAGGGCCTTCAATTTGCCATGTGACAGATTATTGCTATCGTGTGACTGCCTGTTTGAGTATGGAGCCATTGTCGGAGATACTTTTATTTCCCCAAACGCCTTTTTCTTCCTATATTTCTACTTCTCTCCCTCTGTTAGGTGCTGCAGCTGATACGATATAACATGCGTTGCCTTGTCATCATCAAAACCTGCGGATAAATAAGTAAATGTCTAAAGGCTGCCACCCATCACGGTACAGAGTGCAGTTGCTATCATGTTAACTGATCATATTGTTATAAGTTTGGGGTAGGAAGACGCCCCACTGAACCCAAAAATTTAAGGGAAGTCAAAATCTAAATAATATTTGGGATAGACTATTGTATTTTTATATTCTGTTGGGAGCTGCCCAGAGTGGCTGGGGAAACCCAGTCAGATGGGCGGGGTATAAATAATAAATTATTATTATTATTATTATTATTATTATTATTATTATTATTATTATTTTGGGAAACTGATAAAGAGGATAGACAGTGAATTCAACAGGGGGGACTTGAGGAAGTCAAATGAAAAATGAAATTGAGGAAAGGGAAAATATCTGGCCTACAGAAATGGGCCAGACTCAAGCAATGATATGGACTATATTAATTACATTAAATGTGAAATGTTTATTGTCTTTCCTGGTGAGAGAGGGGAATGGAAATTTGCTTCCCCCAGTAAGAGGGGGGGAAGGATGAAAATTAAACGGTAATGTAAAGTGCTTAAAATTATTAAAATCAATTTTTAAAAATTTGGAAAAATTATTATTATTATTATTATTGCAAGGGAAAATGCAAGCTACAGAACTGTGCCAGACAAGGAATCCCTGGGGCGGCTTCTGCAAACCAGCCTGGCTGGTTAAATGTAAGCCATGATGAAACAGTGAGGTGATAGGGAAAAGTGTCATTTTGCAAGAGGCTTGGGTTTTTGGTGAGAGGTGGGCAGGAAAGAAGATAAGATAAGATTTCTTTATTGTCATTGTACAAATACAATACAATGAAATTGGATGCTTTCCCATAAAAACAACACAAAACATTACTTGTGCAGCGATTGATATAGTATAGATTTGAATGCTCGAAAATATTTCAATTGGTTCTCTTGAAACAGTCCTTCAGCTGGTGAGTAGCACATTCATGCCAGATTTTAACAGTCCTTGTTATAGTGAGAGCCCGTTTCCTGAGGGGATGTATGCTGGTACAAGGAACAGAGACCTATGGTCAGTTTAGTTCAAATGTGGGAGCTGTAAAGCCCTGTAACCATATTTTATATTCAGATAGACCTTTCCAGTGCGCACAGTTTTAAGTTCAGTATGGTTGAAATCTCCAGCAACGATGTTCACAGTAGTCTTGCTGGCTGCTGATAAAGCCCCACAGCCCCGCCCTTGCTTCTTCTCTCTGAGTCGCCTTTGCCTCCTCCTAAGGGGATAGTAATCCATGGAGAGCTTCGTACTTTAGCTACTTCCACCGTAATGTTGTCTGGGTGAAAATAACCAGCTCTTACAAGTTGTCCGCACTGTAACCCGACCTCCATTAGGCAGTCCCCCATTAGCTGCTGGTCAGGCCAGAACCATCTTGGCTGGAAAAAGCTTCACTAAGAGACTGGGGTAGAATCTACACGCATATCAAAAATGCTGCAAAAATACATTGTTTAACAAAACGTTTTGAAAAATACATTGAATTTGGCATGGCTCTCTGTCGCCATCTAGTGTCGCATGTGTATAGTGCAAAATCAAATCTTTATTACGGTCATAGGCCAGCATTTAAAATCTGAAAAATGCTTTACAAAGCTAAAGGAGATTAAAACGCAGAGTGAATATAGCAGTCTAAAAATTTAAAAGGGGCTAAAAATATCCAAGAGGAGGGTCCAGCTTGCCTTTTCCCATCTTCTGCTCGAGGTCTTCATTCCATTCCCGAACAGAAGAGCTGCTACCCACAGCCCAACACCAGATGTGTATAGTGCACTTTACAACACATTTAAAATCTTTCATTTGTAGCTGTACAGCTGAGTCCTGGAAGCCATGGCTGGATCTAGACACATCAAAGAAGCGTTTCAGTTTAAAGCGTTGTAAATTTAAACAGGGAAAACAGGTAGAGTAAAACGGGACTCCACATCGCCACCTGGTGGCACAATGTTATATTGCATATACAACACATATAAATCGCTTTTTCTGTACCAGTCTAGCTGAGTCCCCCGACTGACTGCTGCTTTGGCCCCAAGCTTATGGAAGCTGAGAGGGGCAATGAGAGACACAGGGGGTATAATGTTCTGCACCCTCTCCATGAAGGCTTCCAGGTGTATATATATGTTAATAAGCCATATTTCTTAAAGGCACACGTCTCCACTTTGCCTCGATCTTCCCAAAGGAAACACAACCCTCGGGAGTATCTGGAACTCCTGGAATCTTATAACACTCATGGAGATTGGCATTTAACAATACGGTTGCTGCTTTGCTGCAGTGTAGTCAGGGCCGCAGAGGGGTGACCTGGAGCAAAACATAGTTTTTGTCCCAATTTCTTGCAAACTGCCCCCCCTTCCCTCACTTTTCAGTAGGTAACACTGTGTATTTAGGTACATGAAATCTTTGAGATAACAAATGTATAACATAGTTTAGTAGGTAGGGTATTTAACGATGACAAATTCGTAATTAACCATGAATATGGATTCACAAGATAGGCAAATGGCCTGCCTATTCTGTACAGAATTGGCACTGATGGTTATTAATGAATTTATCTATTTATTTATTTTTACGTTGCTCAAATACAAAAAGGAACATTTTTACAATCTTGGGAAATTGTAAATCATCACAGAATCATTTATAAACACGGCTTACAATTACTGAAACGAAGAGCAGAAATTATCACCAGACAATTACCACGAGGCCTCTAATTTGTCATTTTGGGGCAAGTTATTCAAGTGGGCTATGGCCTTAGCACTCCAGACAATCTTGGATGCTGAATATTTAGATCTATCTCAGCCTGGCTTAAGGCAGGGCTAGGGGACAGAAATGGACTTTGTCACCCTGGTGGATAGGTTTATGCCATTTCCAGTTAAAAAGGTAAAGGGACCCCTGACCATTAGGTCCAGTCGTGACCGACTCTGGGGTTGCGGCGCTCATCTCACATTATTGGCCAAGGAAGCCAGCGTACAGCTTCCGGGTCATGTGGCCAGCATGACTAAACCGCTTCTGGTGAACCAGAGCAGTGTACGGAAACGCCGTTTACCTTCCAGCCGGAGAGGTACCTATTTATCTACTTGCACTTTGACGTGCTTTCAAACTGCTAGGTTGGCAGGAGCAGGGACCAAGCAATGGGAGCTCACCCCGTCGTGGGGATTCGAACCATCGACCTTCTGATCAGCAAGCCCAAGGCTCTGTGGTTTAACCCACAGCGCCAGTTAGCGTACCTCAATAAAGATGGGAAATCTGGACTCTACATGACAAAGTGAGAAGCCGTGATGGCTTAAGGGTTTTCGTGATGGTCCCAGCATTTTGGGGGCAGTTGGAGACCATACACCATTATGCATCTTCTGATATCAAAGAAGCTGTTGAAAGTTGAGGCTAAATCTAGACAATGGATCCAAGCAATATACTTGAGATGCATGTTTTTAAGGCCTACCCAATTTTGTGATTGTAAGTCGTTGCCCTTGAAGCTGACCCAGAAACTCCAGCGGGTGCAGAATGCTGCGGCGAGGCTCCTTATGGGGTCCTTGCCGCGGGACCACATTCACCCAGTGCTTTACCAGCTGCACTGGCTCCCGGTGGAGTACAGGATCAGGTTTAAGGTGCTGGTTTTGACCTTTAAAGCCCTATGCGGCCTAGGACCCTCGTACCTACGGGACCGCCTCTCCTGGTATGCCCCGCAGAGGACCTTAAGGTCCACAAATAACAACATTTTGGAGGTCCCGAGCCACAATGTTGTTAGAGTGGTCTCAACTAGGACCAGGGCCTTTTCAGTACTGGCCCCAACTTGGTGGAACACTCTGTCACAAGAGACCAGGGCCCTGCGGGATTTGACATCTTTCCGCAGGGCCTGCAAGACAGAGCTGTTCCTCCTGGCCTTTGGGTTGGACTCAGTCTGATGTTTTTTCCTCCCCTTATGGTTTTGATTTTGGGCGATAAATGAAGCTGCATTTAAATTTTAAATTGTATTTTAACCTGTATTTTAATTAACGGTTTTTCTTTCTTCTATATTTTATTGTAATTTTTATTGGTGTTAGCCGTCTAAGCCCGGTTTCGGCTGGGAAGGGCGGGGTATAAATAAAATTTGTTATTATTATTATTATTATTATTATTATTATTATTATTATTTAACACTGTATTTTAAATTATTGTAACCTGCCCTGGGACCATGGGGTGAAGGGTGAGTAAGAAATCAAATTAATCATGATAACATTTAAGGCTGAAGAGAATGCCTGGCTGCCTTTTTGGCATCCCTATCAAGAATCTGTTAGCGCAGGTGGCTTCGTTATTTTGCTGCTTCCTTCCTTTGTGACTTTGAAGAATTCATTTAATAATTGTCATCATCTCCTTTCCCTTGTTGACTTACACTCAGCTCCATCTAAATCCTTCAAAAACAGAAGCCGTCCATTAGGCTGCAACTTGTAGGTCCCAATGGGTCATGTCTGAGGTTACGGAGTAAAAGCTTTGTAGATTTCACCCTTCAATTGAAGTTACTTTAAATCATTTGCATCCTGCTTTTCTTTGCTTTAAAAAAACCCCAAAGTGGGTAATTTGAAGATACACTGTTTTGCTCCTCAAAATCATACTGCATGAATTTTGATAAAGATTATTCTCCAGATAGTCTCTAAATAATCAAATTGCTGCCAAACACAGTATATTTGGCATTGTATGCAACTTGATTTCAATATTAGGTATTATACAGTTGGTATTTCAGTGTTTGATCTCTAACATTCCATGAAAATGTGCTAAGCGACGTACAATATTTAGTATCAGACAGCCTTTGGCTGGCATGCAGTGTGGCATCCAGTATCTGGCAGCTTCCAGCTTGTTTTTATATCAGAAGTCTGCCAGATCAATAAAAAGTTGCCAGCAAGTCTGAAGCAACTGAATCTCAGAGTGTAGAAATTTTATATCCAAAATTTCATTGGCAAAATTGGCAAATGTTGAATATTTGAATACCTATCTCAGTGCTATCTCCATATTGTCTTCTAAAATATGGTACAGTGGTACCTTGGTTCTCAGACTTAATCCGTTCCGGGAGACCGTTCCAAAACCAAAGTGTTCCAAAACCAAGGCACACTTTCCCATAGAAAGTAATGCAAAACGGATTAATCCGTTCCACACTTTTAAAAACAACCGCTAAAACAGCAATTTAACATGAATTTTACTCTCTTGGTTCTCAAACTTAATCCGTTCCGGGAGTCTGTTCCAAAACCAAAGCGTTCCAAAACCAAGGCACACTTTCCCATAGAAGGTAATGCAAAACAGATTAATCCGTTCCACACTTTTAAAAACAACCCCTAAAACAGCAATTTAACATGAATTTTACTCTCTAATGAGACCATTGAGCCATAAAATGAAAGCAATAATCAATGAACTGTACTATAAAATTGTAGCATAGTAGATGATGAAAATTAAAATTATTATTTTTTCTTGCTTGCTCTGATGATAGTCATTGTTTGGAGGGGGGACTTTTATCCATTTCCGCAGTCACACAATCAATCAATTAGTAGCTGAACTGGGTTCCACACAGTCACAAAAACAAAAATGAACCGAAAAAGCCTCAAAAACAAAAACGCAAAATAAATACCAAAACGAAAAGCGCCAAATACCTTGGTTCTCGAACTTAATGCATTCTGGAAGTCCGTTTGACTTCCAAAATGTTCAAAAACCAAGGCGCGGCTTCTGATTGTTGCTGACGCACCAGAAACAATAGCTGATAGTCACATCAGATGTTTGGCTTCCGAAAAAACATTTGAAAACCGGAACACTTCCAGGTTTTCGGTGTTTGGGAACCAAGACGTTTGAGAACCAAGGTACCACTGTACTATGGTACTGTGACCCACTCTTCCCCAAGCTACAGGCCCCTTTCCCATTTCATTCACGACCTCCTATCACTTGAAGGCTTCCTGACAACCTAAGGAACCTCACATGAATCAATCACTCTATTTCAGCTTTAAGCTCATAAGAACAACAGAACTAGAACAAACACACAGTACAATTTGATTTAAAAAATTAGAACCAGTAAAACTTAAGAGTACAAATTAGAAATAGATACTATAAGGAATTTTCAGCTTCCAAACAGCAGTGCATTACGACGTTTATATGTCAAAACGGAAGTTAAAAATTTCGCTATTTGTAAAGTCACATGCTGATCTGTATCTTGCAATAAAAAGGCCAGGCGAAAATCTGCCGGGTGCCCAGGCAACTTGTGGGTTAATGGTAACAGTAAGTTCTTCCGGACAACACAATACACAGGGTAAATACTATATGGTGAAGTGTTTCGATCGATCTATTATCACAGGAACATAAAACTGAGACTTGGCCCCTAGCAAATCTATGAAAAAGGGAATTTGAAGGGAAAACATTAAAATGTGCTTTGATAAAGGCAAAACGATGACTGGCAATAGAAAGGGATGATAGGTAAGATGGCACATGAGTTGGAGAAATAACACAACTGACGCGGGGAACATAGCCCCCCCACCAAGGATAAGATAACCCCACATGCTTTCTCTTGCTGCCTTTTCTATCCCCGGAACCAGTGCTTTTTTTTCTGGGGGTACGAGGGGGTATGCATACCCCTAAACATTTTGTGAATCTAAGTTTGGCCTCATTGAGGGGCAGTATTTGAATCCCTGCGATGGGGTGATCTCCCGTTGCTCTATCCCAGCTCCTGCCAACCTAGCAGTTCAAAAGCATGCCAATGCAAGTAGATAAATAGGTTCTGCTGCAGCGGGAAGGTAAACGGCACTTCCATGCACTCTGGTTTCCGTCACGGTGTCCCATTGCACCAGAAACGGTTTAGTCATGCTGGCCACATGACCTGGAAAGCTGTCTGCAGACAAACGCCGACTCCCTCAGCCTGAAAGCGAGATGATCGGCGCAACCCCACAGTCGCCTTTGTCTGGACTTAACCATCCAAGGGTCTAAACCACAGAGCCTAGGGCTTGCCGATCAGAAGGTCGGTGGTTTGAATCTCCGCAACGGGGTGAGCTCCCGTTGTTCGGCCCCTGCTCCTGCCAACCTAGCAGTTCGAAAGCACGTCAAGTGCAAGTAGATAAATAGGTACTGCTCTGGCGGGAAGGTAAAAGGCGTTTCCGTGTGCTGCTTTGTTTGCCAGAAGCGGCTTAGTCATGCTGGCCATATGACCTGGAAGCCGTCTGCGGACAAACGCCGGCTCCCTCAGCCTATAGAGCGAGATGAGCGCCGCAACCCCAGACTCGTCTGCAACTGCACCTAATGGTCAGGGGTACCTTTGCCTATACCTTTACCTTTATTTCAAAATGAGTAGGAAAATGAGAGTACCCCTAAACATTTTTTTATTAGAAAAAAAGCATGCCTGGAACCCCTTCCTGAACATCTTGCCTCCTTCAAATCTCTCCCCCAAATCTCTAGTTGGCCATAGTAAAGGTAAAGGGACCCCTGACCATTAGGCCCAGTCGTGACCAACTCTGGGGTTGCGGCGTTCATCTCGCTTTATTGGCCGAGGGAGCCGGCTTACAGCTTCTAGGTCATGTGGCCAGCATGACTAAGCTGGTTCTGGCAAACCAGAGCAGTGCACGGAAACGCCGTTTACCTTCCTGCTACAGCGGTTCCTATTTATCTACTTGCACTTTGACATGCTTTTGAACTGCTAGGTGGGCAGGAGCTGGGACCGAGCAACGGGAGCTCACCCCATCGCAGGGATTCGAACCGCCGACCTTGTGATCGGCAAGCTCTAGGCTCTGTGGTTTAACCCACAGCGCCACCCGCGTCCCTCATTGGCCATAGGTAGCAACTTTTCCAGGTTGCCGGCAGGAGTGAGGTCTAGCACCTCTCTTCTGGGATACTGGCTCATGCATGAGCAAACTCCAAGAACGAAGATCTGGCAGTGATCCCCGGAGAAGCTTCTTTTCCAACGAACCTGCCAGAAAAGCCTGTGTTGTCACACAACACCACGACGCTGTGCGAGAGAAAGAGAGAACTAGCACATTCATAATAGGCTTACTATTCCCTTTGGGTTGTTATAAACAAAATCAATCTGCACTAATGACTGCAGCAATAAATTTAATCCTCTGTCATCTGGTAACAATCTGCACTTACCCAGTTGCAGCTCTGACAGAGAATAATAGAATTTGCCCTTTTAAAGTTGTAAATTACTAAGAAAATGCTGAGCCTTACATTCCGGGTTGTTTTTAAGCTGAGGAAATATTGGTAATACTTTCACTAAGCATACTATTAAAATAAATAAACAGTATTTATTGCTGCGGCTGGAGTAGGAAATGCAGGGCGACTATTTGTCATGCAAGACGCATCCCCGCCCCCCACCCAATATCTGCCGAGAGCAAGGAAAGATCATCAGTAGCTCATTTCTTATGTGGTTCCTGTTCATTTTTTGGATAGCCGAGAAGATACAAAATAGAGGCTGCCTTTGAAAAGTGCTCGGAAATTTCAACTGGCTCCAACAGCTGCAGCCAGATTGCTGTCTGGGACTGGCTATAGGGTGGAAATTGCTATAACAGCTCCTCTGGCTATGGTCGATTTCAAAGTGCTGGCTATGACCTATAAAGCCCGACATGGCTTAGGCCCAAGCTGTCTGTATTCCTCATATGAACTTGCCCGCGTTTTGAGATATTTGGGGAAGGCCCTTCTCTTGGTCCCACCCCCCTCCCAGTCAAGCTTGGTGGGGATGTGGGACAGGGCCTTCTTAGTGGCGGCTCCCAAACTCTGGAACTCCCTTCCTGGAAAGGCTTTTTGTCCTTCCACTGGCAGGTGAAGGGCTTTCTTGTTCCAATAGGCTTTGGGGAACTGACTGCTTTTAATAAGATGGTTGGTGGCGTGCTATTTTTTTTATTGTACTTATCTGTATGTCTTTAATAAATGAGAGAGAGAGAATTTTAATTCTATTAATGTTTAATGGGTTTTTAAAAATGATTTTCCCCCATTCGTTTTTTTACTGTTCTTATTTTTATCTGTAAGTCACCTGGAGTGGGGGGAAAGGTGGGGTATAAAATGACAACAACAATTCTTCCAAAAGAACTAATAAGCCTAAAATATTATGAACTGCACTCATAATTCATCAGAGGAAATGTCCTATTGTTCAGAGGTGTACCGTACTTTTCTGTGTATAAGATGAGCGTTTTTTACTCTAAAACAGGCTTCCTCAAACTCAGCCCTCCAGATGTTTAGGGACTACAACTCCCATGATCCCTAGCTAGCAGGACCAGTGGTCAGGGATGATGGGAATTGTAGTCTCAAAACATCTGGACGGCCGAGGCTGAGGAAGCCTGCTCTAAAATAATGTTCAAAAACGTGCCTCGTCTTATACATGGATAGTGAATGGAGTGGATGGGTGATTGGCTGCAGCCATGAGCAGGAGCTGGTCAGCGACAATTTGGTGGGTGATTGTTGTCTGCTATTTTTTGCATGCCGCTATGTGAGTTTTTCAATCTAAAAAGTAGTCTATGAATATCTAGAATGTATTTATTTTAAATATTTAAATGCTATCCTATACAGTGGTACCTTGGTTCTCAAATGCCTTGGTACTCAAACAACTTGGAACCAAAACACTGCAAACCCGGAAGTGAGTGTTCCGGTTTTGCGAACTTTTTTTGGAAGCCTAAAGTGTGCTCCATTTTGAGTGCCACACTTCTGCTTTGAGTGCTATGCTGAGGTCTGTCTGTTTTTGCTATTTATTTTGTGTTTTTGTTTTTGCAGCTCTTTTTTTGTTTTGTTTTTGTGACTTTGTGGAACCCCGTTCAGCTACTGATTGATCATAGCTGTCAACTTTCGGATTTGAAAATAAGGGATTTTAAACAACTTTCGGATTTGAAAATAAGGGATGCCGCCAGGGCGGTGCAATGGCACCAAGTAGCCTTGCCACCCTGCGCTCCAGAGGCTGCGCACAAACGGGTGAGCGAAAGAGCGAGCGCGTAGACGGCAGGCAGGCTGTCTGTCTGGTTGGGCGTGAGGGTCTGGCTGCACAAGGCATGCAAGCTCCGCCCCCAGTCGGTCTCAGACTCCTTATTGGCAGCCGAGCAACGCAGCTGAGGAGACTCCCTGGCCGGCAGGGAGGGAGAGGAGCTGCTTCCTTTGAAATCTGGGAAATTTAAGGGGTATCAACAATCCGGGATAGCAGCGGGAAACGGCATTGGAATAAGGGAGTTTCCCGCAAAAAAAGGGAGGGTTGACAGCTATGTGATATATTGTGTGACTGCAGTACATTGTTCATTGCTTTCATTTTATGGATCAATGGTCTTGTTAGATAGTAAAATTCAAGTTAAATTGCTGTTTTAGGGGTTGTTTTTAAAAGTCTGGAACGGATTAATCCATTTTGCATTACTTTCTATGGGAAAGCGCGCCTTGGTTTTGGAACGGACTTCCAGAACGGATTAAGTTTGAGAACCAAGGTACCACTGTAACCATGTTCTAATAATACCAATAATAAAAACCCCGTTTACATTCTAAAGGGAAATGGACAATTCTGCTCTGTGATCTGCTATTTGTGTGGCCTGCTCACAAACTCTCTCTCTCTCTCTCTCCATCTGTCCCCTCCTTCTTTTAAAAACCAGTTGTAAAATTTTAAATGTGGTTACTGCACTAGATTATATTTTACATAAAGCAATCTGAGTAGCAACTCACAGAGGGGTGCCATATTAGTAAAATTATTTATCTAAATCTGTAAGACATGCAATTTTTTAAAAGAATTAATTATACACAATAAAAATGAATGGATACTATTTAAGTTTTGTTTTTAAGAACCTAAAATTATGAAAGGGCCTTTCCTATAAATCATTAGGTGATTCACACAGTCGTTTAAATAATGCACTAGTTAATAGATGGTATCATCTGCAACCCATTAATTTCTTTTCTACTCTGAATGTGAAATATATACAGGTTGCTCTTGCAAGTGTTTTAATATTTCTGTGGCTCAGAGTTGCTAATATTCCTCTGCAGTCTGGGTGCATTAGCAAAGTGGCACAAATGTGACTGTGTTTGCCCAGGAACCAAGCTTAGAATTATTCATACTGAGGATTACTTCCTCCTGAGATCTGCACCATATGCACTTTTCTTCATAAATTAAAGACTTGCTGCATACAGGGGGCAGGGAATTCCAAGGAAAGTAGCCTGAGGATGGAAGCAACTGGACTGAATGGAAAGACACACGAGGAAAGTGGATCTAAGTCATGGGTAGGCAAACTAAGGCCCGGGGGCCGGATCTGGCCCAATCCCCTTCTCAATCCGGCCCGCGGACAGTCCGGAAATCAGCGTGTTTTTACATGAGTAGAATGTGTGCTTTTATTTAAAATGCATCTCTGGGTTATTTGTGGGGCATAGGAATTTGTTCACCCCCCCTTCAAAATATAGTCCAGCCCCCTCAAAGTCTGAGGGACAGTGGACCGGCCCCCTGCTGAAAAAGTTTGCTGACCCCTGATTTAAGTGTTCCCAGTGGGACAAAATATAGCCAGATTTGGTTCCCTCCCCTTCAGGTAGGTCTTTGTTTAGGGTGTTTAGAGCAAACAGAAAATTTGGGGAGTTTAAAAAAACCTAAACATCTTTCCAGCATGAGTGAATGGCCAGTAAAATGACGAATGCAGTTCAGCATAAGCACGTCAGAGCAAAATAAAATCTTAATTTCGGGATCTGAACTGGTGGTGAATGACCAGGAATGAGACCTTGTGGTTGTAGCTCAGTGACTCTCTCGGTGAAGGCATGCAGCAGTTGTGACAAGGATATAGAAAGGATACTGTAAGGACCATGGCCACTGGTCCTATCCTGGCAAATAGAAGGGGAAGAAATGGAGGCAGTGAGAGATTTTACTTTCTTGGGCTCCATGATCACTGCAGATGGTGACAGCAGTCATGAAATTAAAAGATTCCTGCTTCTTGGGAGAAAAGTGATGACAAACCTAGACAGCATCTTAAAAAGCAGAGACATCACCTTGCCGACAAAGGTCCGTATAGTTAAAGCTATGGTTTTCCCAGTAGTAATGTACGGAAGTGAGAGCTGGACCATAAAGAAGGCTGATCGCCGAAGAATTGATGCTTTTGAATTATGGTGCTGGAGGAGACTCTTGAGAGTCCCATGGACTGCAAGAAGATCAAACCTATCCATTCTGAAGGAAATCAGCCCGGAGTGCTCACTGGAAGGACACATCCTGAAGCTGAGGCTCCAATACTTTGGCCACCTCATGAGAAGAGAAGACTCCCTGGAAAAGACCCTGATGTTGGGAAAGATTGAGGGCAGAAGGAGAAGGTGACGACAGAGGACGAGATGGTTGGACAGTGTTTTCGAAGCTACTAAAATGAGTTTGACCAAACTGCGGGAGGCAATGGAAAACAGGAGTGCCTGGCGTGCTTTGGTCCATGGGGTCACGAAGAGTCGGACATGACTAAACAACAACAAGGATTGGAAAGGCTCAGAAAACGGCAACCAAAAATGATCAAGCAGGGTAGGCAGGACACAACATTTGCAGCTTTTCAGTCTAGGAGAAGGCAAGTGAGGCACTACATGATAGCATGAAATTATGCATGGTTTGGACAGAACTAATAGGGAGACATTGTTCTCTAAAAACCTTAGAACTTGGGGGCATTCAATGAAGCTGAAATGCTGGAAGTTTCAGCACAGACAAAAGAAAGCATTTCTTCATTCGGCACATCATTATGAATGGAGAAGTATTTTATCTTGCTTATGCTATGTTATTCTGAGATGCCTTCACTGCTTTCTAATCTGTATTCAAGGCTGCTACTTAATAAAAGCACCGAACCGCTCTCCACGGCTGTTGTTATTGCCACTGAATCTGAAAGAATTCTTGCATTTGGCAAAACAGTCACAACGATTGCTGTTTCCATTCTGCTCCGCTTTGGCTTCCGCCAAATCCTACCGTATTCATCTTGCTGCTCACTACTTAATATTAGGTGCGTAAAGCGGGTTCTCCTTCATGGAGAGCATGTGTTGCGGTGGGGGCTAGCAAGTCACCCTGTTGCTGGGCGGGTTAGGATAGATGACCATGCCAGGTGATTGGGCCTGCGGGTTGCTGGGGAGAATGCTATGTAGCAATTTTTGATTGACAGCTCAGAGGTTATATATTCCCAGTGCAGGCAGCATGCGGCCCTCTTTGCTGCGTGCATCGGATCACCCGCCCTCCCTCCCTTTATTTATGCTTGCGCGTTGACCTTGCTATGCCTGTCATGGGGTCGTCTGCTTAGGGGCAGGGGCCTAGTAGGAATTTTTCCATCTGGCTGATTGGCTGGGCCATTTGGTTTTCGCCTACTGCGTAGCAATTAGTCACAACTTGTAAGGTTGCGGTTAGGCATTGGTTATGAATTTGGTTGGTGGAGGGGATGTGGTTGGCTGTGCCTGCCCCTCCAATGCTGCTGCGCGGGGAATTCCGTTAAAGGAATCCAGGGGCTCATCATGCTTTTGTCCGTATCCCCCGGTAGGGGGCCAGGGCCATGCAAGAGCCCCTGGGAACATCTGGGGAGAGGCGAGGGCCTGGGACCCTGACCCCCATTCTCTCCCCAGAGCGTTTCCCCCTGTACTGACTTCGCTAACCGGGCGAATGTCAGTCTGCCCCCAGGAGGGGCAGCTAGTTAGAACCAATGCCTAAGCAACCACTCACATTTGTATTTTAATAAAGTTGTGGCCAAAAATCATGCCAAAAACCTTAAACTTAAATTTCTGTGTGTGGTGTGAATTATTAGGGGGGTGGCTTGGGGACCTCTACACGCAACTTGTGAAACTGTTGACATACATTCATTGCAATGTAAAGGAAATGTCAGATTATGTGTGTCATTGTGGACTTTAAAATCAGCCATGATGTGAATGAATACCGGTCATATTTACTCGAGCGATTGCCATTCCTGGCCACAGGTGAACACACAAACTGCAGCAATTTCTGCCTCCTTTTCTGTTTTTGTTGGATTTCTGCAGCACCCCCCATTTCCCCCTCAAATAACAAAAATTGCGAGCAAGTGGCCGCCCAGTTTATCATCTACTCCAAGGCAGCCTGGAAAAATTCTGCCTGGGGATGGGCGCAGCATTACATTTCATAAAACAATAAGGTGCATTCATATTCTGATGGAAGCTGCTAGCGAGGCCTCTGTTAATTTTCTCTAGTTTATTAGCAAATTCATAACAAAGCATGTTATTTATGCAGGGTGTATTCAAAGATTTATCTTCTCGGTAATATATGAAATTAGAGCAGCAGCATTAGTGATGTAGATAAATGCATTAGCATTTCTCCTCTAGCTCAGGGTCAGGATTATATCACAAAAGAAATTAGTTTTGTGGTCTCATTGCAAAACCAAATTAGGCCCTGCCCTTCACCGACTCACTGTCAATCACAATCGCAAGGAAAGAGTTGTGATTATGCCGTTTTCTAGTCTCATTTACACAGAGCTTTTTAAAAGGGAAGGAAGAAGGGAAAAAGAACGAGGCCCTAGCAACTTCATTGCTTAGCAGAGTCTACGTAAGAAGCCCTGTCTCCTGTACTGAGCTTTTAAACTCTTGCCTGGTCCTTTCTATGGTTGTGATAGACAGTCCGTGTTTTGATAGGCATTTTCAAAAATGAACTGAAATACTTTATTGTCACTTGTACAACTTGTATACAGTGAAATTACATGAGCATCCCCACTCAGCTCTCTTAGTCTTAATTCCCCTCGTTTACTGACGCACACCCACCTAACCCAAAAGTCAGTTGCCCAATTGTTATCTTTTCATTCAGTAGCCTAACAGCCCACGGATAGAAGCTGTTCTTTACCCTGTTGAAACAAAATAAAAAAATTCCGTCCAGTAGCACCTTAGAGACCAACTAAGTTTGTTCTTGGCATGAGCTTTCGTGTGCATGCACACTTCTTCAGATACACTGAAACAGAAGTCACCAGACCCTTATATATAGTGAGAAGGTGGGAGGGGTATTACTCAGAAGGGAATGGGTGATAGGCTGATAGTTGTGGTAAACCTGTTGACGACTGTTAACGACTGCAATTAGTCTTACAGGAAAAAGCAAGGGGTGAGAAGGTTAAAAAAGCTTTGTCATGTATAATGAGATAAGAATCCAATGTTCAGACCAGGTCTCTCCATGGTTTTAAGCTTGGTAATGAGTTGCAATTCAGCAACTTCTCTTTCCAGTCTTTACCCTGTTGGTGCGACTAATCATGCTTCTATATCTTCTGCCCGAGGGCAGGAGATTAATAAAGTGCCCGCCAGGGTGTGAATCATCCCTGAGGATTTCCCTCACTCTCCTGAGGCAACAGTCTTCCGCGATGTCATCCAGCGGATTCACAGGACAGCCCATAATATTTTGTGCTGTATCCATCACCTTTTGTAGGCACTTTCTACCCGTGGCTGTCAAACCGGCGTACCACACCGTGATGCAGTATGAAAGGACACTTTCTATTGTGGACCGGTAGAAGGAGATCATCAAATAGAAGGTAGAAGGAGATACTGACAAGCTGGAATGTGTCCAGAGGAGGGCAACCAAAATGGTCAAAGGCCTGGAAACGATGCCTTATGAGGAACGGCTTAGGGAGCTGGGTATGTTTAGCCTGGAGAAGAGAAGGTTAAGGGGTGATATGATATATAGCAATGTTCAAATATATAAAATGATGTCATATAGAGGAGGGAGAAAAGTTGTTTTCTGGTGCTCCAGAGAAGAGGACACGGAGCAATGGAGCAAGAAGATTGAGCAAGCGGACACGGAGCAAGAAGATTCCACCTAAACATTAGGAAGAACTTCCTGACAGTAAGAGCTGTTTGACAGTGGAATTGGCTGCCAAGGAGTGTGGTGGAGTCTCCTTCTTTGGAGGTCTTCAAGCAGAGGCTTGACAGCCACCTGTCAGGAATGCTCTGATGGTGTTTCCTGCTTGGCAGGGGGTTGGACTGGATGGCCCTTGTGGTCTCTTCCAACTCTATGATTCTATGAAATATTGGTTGACATCGTTCTTTCGCAATACTCTGAGGAAGTGGAGTCTCTGTTGGGCTTTCTTAACCACTTGGGTTGTGTTGATTTTCCAAGTAAGGTCTTCAATGAGATAAACTCCAAGGAATTTAAAGGAAGAGACTCACTCCACACAGCCCTCCCCGATGTACAGCGGGGCTAGTTCTCCTCTCTTCCTCCGAAAATTCAACACCATCTCCTTTGTCTTGCTGATATTAAGGTGTAAGTTGTTCCCTAGGCACCATGTAGATATTTTTTGGACCTCCCTATACGCTGATTCGTCTCCACCTGTTATTAAACCCATTATGGTAGTGTCATCTGCAAACTTAAGAATTGCAGTAGACAGGTCAGGTGATACACCATCATATGTATACAATGAATACAGGTAGGGACTTAGCACACACAATGGTCATAATTCACTGCAAGTACTTCATTATCTTTGCAGATAAACATGGTGGACAACAAATTGGCACATTTGCAGGCAAGGATGGCTGAATCGACCAGCTTGGGGTTTTCTCAATTAGTCATTTGCATGACCAGGCAGCGACAGCCCCAGCCCCCAGGGATCATAAGGAAGGAATAAAGACTCTGACGATGTTATATGGAATTAAAATAAGGCCACAACTTTATTAAACTTCTGAATGTACGAAGACCTTGGCTTAGGCCTTGGGCGTGTATCCCCCCCCAGCCCCCCAGCCGGGGGGAACTGGGGCTCATCAGGGTAAATGGGATATGGGGGTGCTCTGCGAGACGTAAGTGTAGGCAGGCAGCCCAGCCCATATCTCCAGACGCAGGGTAGTTCACTGACAACCTTTCAGTGTATGGCCAGTGATGCCCATTATATAACCCCTTTAAGAGGGGGACCCTGGAATCGCAGGGGGGTGAGTCACTACTTCATGCCCCCCTTTAGAAAAGGCTAAATGATTCCACCCAAGGCCATAACAGCCAAGGTTGTGACAAATTGCTACGGGGAAGACAAAACCTGCCAATGCAGGAAAATTTCTTCCCTGCCCTTCAACAGCAACCAGTCAAAGACCGCAGCAGCGCCCACTAAACAGGAAGAAAAAGTTAACCTGCAAACAAGAAAACATTAAACAAAGGGAGGGTAGGGAGGGTGAATCTCCCGAGCCGACTGCCTGGCTATTGTCGGCTCCACCCCCTATTTATAAATGGGGTGGCCCCACCTCCCAGCAAGAAACTTGATTACTGAGGCTGGGCGTAAACCTCCAAAAATTAACACTGAGAGGCAAGCCAGTCCCTATTTGCCAGTAAGCTCCCTGGGAACTGTAGCACCGCGCGCGATCCCGCAAAGGGCACCCACAATGTAAAGTGTGAGTGCTCATTGTCTCAAGTTTGGCTGGCAGAACAGCTCCGTCTTGCAGGCCCTGCGGAAAGATGTCAAATCCCGCAGGGCCCTGGTCTCTTGTGGGAGAGCGTTCCACCAGGCCGGGGCCACGTCCAAAAAGGCCCTGGCTCTAGTTGAGGCCAGTCTAATTTCCCTGGGGCCCGGGATCTTCAGGGTGTTGTTAGCAGACTGTAAGGTCCTCCGTGGGGCATACCAGAAGAGGCGTTCCCATAGGTATGGCATGTAACAACAATAATAAAATAAAGTAATCATGAGACAGTCAGAAGATTGTTCGTTAAATTATCTTCCTCCACTTCCCCCCTGGATCTCTGTCTTCTTCCTTTCCCTCTTTTCATCTTAAGTGATGGAGTTTACCCTGTTTCCCCTATTTTAAGACGTAGTCATAAAATAAGCCATAGCAGGATTTTTTCACATTTGCGAAATATAAGCCGTACCCCGAAAATAAGCCATAGTGAAAGGTGCAGTACTTGGAGTACTTCCTTGGAGGGCGCCAAGGAAGAGGCGGGGCTGGGCGTCCAGTCCCACCACCAAAACCAGTCAGCCCCAGAAACAGCGCTCAGGAACTGCAGAGCAGGGCGCACAGGAAGGGGCAGTGGGTGCGACAAAGGCACTCCAAAGGTGTCTTCGCCCACGCGCTTGCCCAACTCTGCTCAGCGCAGAGCACATGGGGCGGACGCCGTGGCAGAGAGGGAAGGCGGCACGGGCTTTCCCTGCTCGCCGCCACGACGAAATCCCCCGAGTCGCCCCGCGCGTCGCCCAAGAGGCCCCTTGGAAAATAAGGCTTCTGTCAAGTTTCGAGGAGGGAAGGCGGCAGAGGAGGAGCAGGAGAGAGCGCCCAGCGAAAGCGGGTCTCTCTGGTGCCCGTTTCCTCAAAGCTCAGCTTGGATTCTCCCCCCGCTGCCAGGAAGCAAACAAAGAGCTCCGCGCCCGTCCCGTCCTTCGCAGCCCCAGAACTCGAGCGTGGCCTTGCCAAGGCGTGCTTACGTAATAAAAATAAGGCATCCCCTCAAAATAAGCCATAGTGCGTTTTCTTGAGGGAAAAAAAAAAAATAAGACGGTGTCTTAAAATAGGGGAAACACGGTAGAAACCTTTACTTTAAATTTCTCTTCATTGTGTGATTTTTAAAGGCTACAGGACCGCCTATGTGTTGTGGATTCCCTGCAGTTTCCAGGCTATTGATTGCTATGTGCTCCGTGTCAAAAAATTCCCCAGTGACAAATATTCAGCAGTAATGACCTTGTTCTCTAACAGAAACAAGGGGCACCTGGAGAGAATAATGAAAACCAAAGGCATCAGATCACCTGAGACTTAACGCAAGACAACATCAGCTGACAGCAACATTCACTTCCACACCAGGCAACCACTGCAATTGACGTTTTGTTCAATTTTGGCAATTTCTTGGCCTGGAAATATACTACGCCTAGATGATCAATATATTCCAGTCTGCATCTCTTAAGAAAGGTTGTTACAACAAGGTCAGCTCCATAGGTGCTGTAAAATCACTAAGCACTGTCAGGCTGTCATCTAATTAATTTGTCTTCAACACTTTGATAAGGATAAATCTGTATTGACATGCAGAATGCAGAAGGGGCAAGATTCACCATGAATGACAAGAGACGGAAGGGTGGAGTGCACAAGAATAACGGAAAAGAAAGAACAGCATGTTTCTTTTACAGAAAATAATGGAACAATAATCTCTTGCCTGGAAGGGTGTCACCTAGAGGTACATTTCACGTATTTTATGCAAAGTCAAGCTTTAATTTGCTATCATGCACACAGTCAACCGGCTTCAGCCAATCTGTATGGCACAGTGGTCTGGTTTGCACAACACAGTAAGATGATCCACAGTTTACACAGCCCCAGTAAACCATGGATTTTTGCAGGGAGACCAAAATGCTTGTTTACAAAGCTATTGTACTAACGACCTTACTGTATGCTTGTGAAACATGGACCACTTATAAACCATAGCTGTCAACCCTCCCTTTTTTGCAGGAAACTCCCTTATTCCAATGCTGTTTCCCGCTGCTATCCCGGATTGTTGATATCCCTTAAATTTCCCAGATTTCAAAGGAAGCCGCTCCTCTCCCTCCCTGCCGGCCAGGGAGGCTCCTCAGCTGCATTGCTCGGCTGCCAATAAGGAGCCTGAGACCGACTGGGGGCGGAGCTTGCATGCCTTGAGTAGCCAGACCCTCATGCCCAACCAGACAGCCAGCCTGCCTGCCATCTACGCGCTCGCTCTCTCGCTCTCCCGTTCACGCGCAGCCTCTGGAGCGCAGGGTGGCGAGTCTACTTGGTGCCATTGCAGCACCCTTGCGGCATCCCTTATTTTCAAATCCGAAAGTTTTGGGAAATCCCTTATTTTCAAATCCGAGTTGACAGCTATGTTATAAACGCCATCTCCAACTCCTTGAAAGATTCCATCAATGGTGTCTCCGAAAAAAATTACACATCACTTTGGAAGACAGGCGAACCAATGCCAGTGTACTGGAAGAGTTACACAAAAAAGACAGTCACGAGAAAAATGACGGAAAGAAGGAAGAACCTAGGCTCTATCATGACACTCCCTAATGTGGGATATAAGGAATGAAATAACTAAACCAACATAACTCATAATTCAAAGTAGATAGGAACTAAACGCCGCAAAAGTATAAGATAAACTATTAAAGAATATTCCACAATTAATTAAGTAACTTGAAGGCTTAAACTCATACAATAAATAACCTAAATAACCTAACGAGACGCCGGCTAATGTTCCCGTTTCACTAGGGCTGTCAGTTTTCTCAAAGGTAATAGTTTACAAAAGCTCTAAGAGCTTGCAAGGTTATCTTTCTGAGAGAAAAAAGAAAATAGAAAATGAGCAGTCTTAAAGGATCAATAAATCTCTACAAATTCTTATGAAACCCGCTGTGCATATTTCAAAAATAAATGGCAGTCCTGCCTGTTTTTCCAAACTTATACCTAAACCATGAGGAGCGGCATTTCTACACCCGAAGTGCTAAACTGAACAGCTAAGCTGTTCCTGGTCTCAAGACTTTAAAACATTTTGGGAGTTCTGCAAGTGAGTTGGTAGTTTTTAGTGTCTTGAGACACGCCTTATTTTCATTGAGTACTGGCTCTTTAAGAAACCAGATCCAGTTGAGTATAAATATCAGGGACCAGGAACAGCCTACAGCTATTACCTTTGAGAAAACTGACAGCCCTAGTGAAACGGGAACATTAGCCGGCGTCTCGTTAGGTTATTTATTGTATGAGTTTAAGCCTTCAAGTTACTTAATTAATTGTGGATTATTCTTTAATAGTTTATCTTATACTTTTGCTGCGTTTAGTTCCTATCTACTTTGAATTATGAGTTATGTTGGTTTAGTTATTTCATTCCTTATATCCCACATTAGGGAGTGTCACGATAGAGCCTAGGTTCTTCCTTCTTCCAGTGTACTGGAAAAAGCAAAGATCACCAGTGTCAAAGCAATGATTCTTCAACATCAACTTCGTTGGACTGGTCCTGTTGTGCAGATGCCCGATTATCGTCTTCCAAAGCAACTACTCTATTCTGAACTTAAAAATGGAAAGCGTAATGCTGGTGGTCAACAAAAGAGGTTTAAAGACTTTCTCAAGGCAAATCTTTAAAAATGTAGTATAAACATCAACAACTGAGAAACACTGGCCTGCAAGGGCTCCAATTGGAGAACAGCCTTTACCCAAGGTGTCATGGGCTTTGAAGACACTCGAACTCAGGACGCAAGGGAGAAACGTGCTAAGAGGAAGGCATGCTTGGCAAATCCACACCGTGATCAACTCCCACCCGGGAACCAATGTCCCCACTGTGGAAGGACGTGTGGATCCAGAATTGGCCTCCACAGTCACTTACAGACTCAGTGTTGAGACCGTGTTTATGGAAAACAATCTTACTTGGCTACAAGGTATCGCCAAAGATGAAGAAGACGACACTTCACATTAGTATATGGGGAAAATTAGTATTCAAACAAAGATTAAATTGAGAATGAAAAAGCAAAATCAGAGTTTTATTACGGAGACATTGATTAATATGCAGGTTGCTACACAGTTAAAAAAAGGTTGGTGAAGAGATCTGAGCTGGGGCAACTGAGGTAGGAAGATATGTCAGGCACTAATTGGTATGAAGATAAACTTAGAAACAAAAAGGAAGGGGGAGAAAGGAAAGCACCAATATTATGTATCTCAGAGCCTGAGAAAAATGAGGCAGGGGCTGACTCAGAGATCCTCCTTGGCACCAGACTGTCAGTGCTTGTCTCCTGGGGTTGGTGGGTTTCAGAGGCTGGCTGAGCCTTCCTGAGATTCCCAAAGCCTGTAGCATCGTGAGGTTTCCCTGAATGGAGCATGGAAGAGAGGCATGTAGCCCTGTATTCCTTGGGCTGCATTTCCTAACTGAACTTAGTTCAAACCTGTTGAAATCGGGGAAAGGAAGGAAGGGAGCCAAGTTAACTAAAGAAAGGGTTGCAGCGACTTGTATGTTTCTTCAAATTAACCCACCTCCTAGACCAGTGATGGCTAACCTTGACACTCCAGATGTTTTGGAACTACAACTCCCATCATCCCTAGCTAACAGGACCAGTGGTCAGGGATGATGGGAGTTGTAGTTCCAAAACATCTGGAGTGTCAAGGTTAGCCATCACTGTCCTAGACCCACAAAATGGGCCCTTGGAGAGTTCGTGTGTGGAGAGCCAGCGTGGTGTAGTGGTTAAGAGTGGTAGACTCGTAATCTGGGGAACCGGGTTCGCGTCTCCTCTCCTCCACATGCAGCTGCTGGGTGACCTTGGCCTAGTCACACTTCTCTGAAGTCTCTCAGCCCCACTCACCTCACAGAGTGTTTGTTGTGGGGGAGGAAGGAAAAGGAGAATGTGAGCCGCTTGGAGACTCCTTCGGGTTATGATAAAGCGGGATATCAAATCCAAACCTCCTCCTCCTCCTCCTCCTCCTCCTCTTCTAAACCATCCCTGCTACTTTTTGGTTCCTAATTCTGACACACACACACACACACACACATTTCTGCTAACTGCTGCCAGACAGTTGCATCCAGAGGCATCTTTCTGGCAAGGTGGCTGCAAAAAGCGCATAACAGGAAAATGTGTGCATGCAGTATGTTACAGAGGGCCATCTAAGGCCTCTGTCTGATTTCTGTGGCTGGACATGAGACCCCAGCATCAAAGCTACTCTTGGTAGCTTTGATCAATCTCTCTGTGTGGGACAACAATACAACAATACTGGGAGTGGTCTAGCCTACAAACAATGTTAAGGATTTCTGCCATATGAGCAGAAGAGGCAAACATCATTATCCATTTCACTACGTCTTGACACATCTGAAAGGTGACACTGGGTAATAGCCCACATATTCTATTTTTGCATCTGTACAGGGATGTTTACGCTCTTCCTTTTGACTGTGATTTGGACATAATGAGAGACCATGGCTTTTGCATGCTTTCCCCTGGCAAAGAGAGTGCCTAATTGAGTCTTATTAGAATGTCGATGGACCTTCAAAATGGATAATCACATCTCAAAAACACTTGCTGTTGGACCGTGCGGAAGAAAGCAATTCTCTTTCTCTCCCGTATATGTGTAATATGCATGCATGGGTGGAAATATAATCCTTTAATCAGAACCTTTCAAAGTCTGGATGGAAAACAGGCAGGCTCGTGCTATCAACTTCCCCATAAATTATATCCTTCATTGAGCTCAATGGCATGATCAATTTGGTCATTGGGAGTGGATGGATTTCAAATGAGTCGGGTGACAGGAATTCATTCGGTGCCCTGGGAATCACCAAAGAGCTTGCAGCAAATGTTGACAATGGGGTGAATTTAAACATGGTGGAAGGATGAGGGGGAAATCGTGTAGGCAAATGGGGTGGGGAGGGGGAACAGAGGCATACCAAGGCCTTTAAGCGGTCCTAACCCACACATCATAGTTAATTAATCACCTTGGCTGACAGCTGTGTATGGCAAATTGCTGTGGAATCGTTGACTTTGTCTGATAGCTTGTTCCCAATTGCCTGCATTTTGGTATGAAATGCAGTGCTTCAGGGATCCACACCTAATCTAGCAATTGTTTTATTTACATAAAATCCATGAACGGCATCTGCGTGTAGCATTTTGAATTACCTGCAAAATTGTGCCCAAAGTTGAATGAATTGTGCGCTGCGGTTGAATGAATTTGAAACATTGAAATTTGGGCGAAACATAAAGTCAAAAAATAGGGAAAGCCAAAAGAGTTTTTCAATGAGCTTCCTACTCATACATTTCAAGGGGTGGGTACGTTGCACGCAGCACTGCTTCTGTCCTGCTGCAGTTCACCAGCAGCTATTTATCTTGCAAACTGTTGTGATGAAATTGCAACATTCCCACTCATTGCCTTGGAGCCTGTGATGTTGCAGTCACAATTGTGCTTTGTATGGGATGGGATAGGGTCCTGTCCCAGTTGGCTCCTCCATGACTCAGTGACATGGGGGTATTCCTGCTGCAACAGCTAACAAACAAACAAACAAACAAACAAAATAATATTTATACCCCACCCATCTAGCTGGGTTTCCCCAGTGACTCTGGGCAGTCATCACTTGAATGGCACCTCTTTAAATTTAACCAGCTTTAAATTTAGGCAGACACAAAGGTGCATAAGACCCATATTTTAGGGTTACCATACAGTGGTACCTCGGTTGACGAACTTAATCCGTTCCGGAAGTCCGTTCTTAAACCGAAACCGTTATTAACCAAGGGGTGCTTTTCCTAATGAGGCCTCCTGCCCCCGGTGCCCTTCCACCGTTCAGATTCCATTCATAGACTGAGGTAAAGTTCTCAAACTGGGACACTACTTCCGGTTTTGCGGAGTTCATAAACTGAATCGTTTGTAAATAGGGCTGTTCTTAAACCGAGGTACCACTGTATTCCCAAAAGTGAAAATCCAGACAAAGTTGTTGACGATTCAGCAAAAATCTGCCCAGATGCCATTTTGCAGCCCAGTTCCCAGATAAGTCGGGGGAAACCCGGCCATATGGAGGCCCTGCATATCTAGGAGAATAAAAGAAACAGGAATGGCATGCAAATAAGGGGAAAGGGTGGGGATCCAATCACGTGCTGGGAAGTGCAGTTTGCTCCATTATAGCTGATTGTGAGGTCTTGTGTAAGAAACCCACATACCCCAAAGACCAGACTTCCTGAGATGAGGAAAGTGAAGGAGAAATGTACTGGGAAAGTGGGGTGGGTGGGTAACACTCACTATGATGCAACATTGTCTAACCTTCCCCAGAAACAAACAAACAAACAACCAACAACAACAACAACAATTTATTACTTATACCCCACCCATCTGGTTGGGTTCCCCCAGCCACTCTGGGCGGCTCCCAATAGAATATTAGAAACATGATAGAACATCAAACATTAAAAACTTCCCTAAACAGGGCTGCCTTCAGATGTCTTCTAAAAGTCAGATAGTAGTTTATCTCCTTGACATTTGATGGGAGGGCGTTCCACAGGGCAGGCGCCACTACCGAGAAGGCCCTCTGCCTGGTTGCCTGTAACCTCACTTCTCACAGTGAGGGAACCACCAGAAGGCCCTTGGCGCTGGACCTCAGTGTCCAGGCAGAATGATGGAGGTGGAGATGCTCCTTTAGGTAGACTGGGCCGAGGCCATTTAGGGCTTTAAAGGTCAGCACCAACACTTTGAATTGTGAATCACTTCTACTGTCATGGATGCTGGGGGCATCCTATCATTGTGGCACCACTGTTTTTGGAGAGAGCGTCTTTCTGGGCTGAGTGCATACCAAAAATGGCCCCCACTGCCCTGGCACTATGGTACCACATCCCTCCCACCCACGTCTATTTCATGTACTAGGTTGCACTGGTAGGCAGTTCAGCACCCACTTCGATAGGTTTCATGAGTGGCCAAGTGCTTACCTGGGCTCAGAGCAAGGCTCTCATAGACATTCCTACCACGCCAATTAATCCTGCTCAAATTGTGCTGCATTGCTGTACATGGGATCTAAATTAAATGTCTGAAACAGTTCTCTAATCGAGTTTCAATATTCCCATCGCAATATTGCTTGGAACTACCACCAGCCAGCTTGTGAGGTAAGATATTTATTTGACTCCCCGAAGCATTCATACTTGGTTTCTTCCCTCCTCTGGACAAAAACTGATAAAGGCTCTTAGAGAAAGGAAGAATAATGGTGGTGGTGGGGGGGGGGACATTTTAGCAATGGTAACTGCCTCTCGCCTGTGAGGCTATCCATCAAATTATTTTAAGGTGTCAGTCACAATAAATCGCGCTTTGGTGACACCGTCTTTGGCAGACAGCCACAAACCTCTTCTAAAATTGGCTCGAGGAACACACATTTTTTTCCTGTCTTTGGAGAAACAAAGTAATTAAGGAGGTGCACGTCTACCCCCTCTCCAAAAAAACAACCCCCACCTCTGATTCCACCCCTGTAGAAATTTGCTTCAATACACATTTACCTGGGATTCTTCTTTTGCTCATTTCATGTACAGAAGTGTAATGATTTCTACTGAAATTATTCACTGCAGTAAACCGCTGATGCTTAAAAAGAGCTGTACCCAAATATTATCCAGTTTTAATCAATAGCAACTAGCAATTTGGGCGGAACATTTCCCCTAAACAACAGCTCGCACAAGGTTTCATTTTTTTTTTTTTAGAAAAACCTATTCAGCGCCATCCCCCCCCCCCATTTACCAGAGGCAGATTTAGGGGAGCACAACCGGTTTGGCCACACTGGGTGTAGACCGGGGGGGGGGGAGGCGCAGGGACTACTGCAACTGTGAGGTACAATGGGAGGCAGGAAGCAGGGGGGGGGGACACCGAATTTTGGAGTAATTGAGGGTGCCACAGAAATTTGAGACTCCCAGGGTCCACCACTGCATTGACTGCATCCTTCCCCTAACCCAGGGGTCGGCAAGCTTTATGGGGGTGGGCTTGTTCACCACCTCCTGGTGGGCCGGAGTGTGTGTGTGTGTGTGTGTGTGTGTGTGTGTGTGTGTGCGCGCGCACGCACGCATGCACACACGGCAGAGGGGGCTTCTCTCTCTCCCCCCTCTCTCCCCCAGCTCCTCCCGTCCCCCAGCGTACTTAGGGTGCTGCCAGGGGCGTAGGAAGTGGGGGGTGGGGGGCGGCCGCCCCAGGTTCCATCATGGAGGGGGTGACAAATTATCAAGGAACAATTACTGCCCTACTAGGGTGGTTCATAAAATTTTTTTTTAAAAAAAATGCCTGCTCCAAAGGTCTTATCTTACTACACTAGGGATTATATAGCTATATATGAAATTTCATGCATATCAGTTAATATCTTGAGCCTCCTCCATGAAAATCCCTGAAACGAGATACTAAGAACTAAAGTGCTAAACTGAGGTAAAACGTTACTCAAAATTGAAATAGAACCATTAAACTGCAACTTAGATAAGATAAAGATAAAGCCAAAATAAGAACCTTTAAAATGAAAATACCTGACGAGAAGCCAGCTAATTTCAGTTCAGTGGAGCACTTACTGTTCCCAACCCTAACCCTGCGGAAAGCCATCTAATTAGACTTTAATTTGATTTTGACATGTTTTTAGGAGGTAATTTAAATATTGTTTGATTTTATATCAATGTTATGTATCTGATGTTAGCCGCCCTGAGCCCGACTTCGGCCGGGGAGGGCGGGATATAAACAAAAGTTTATTTTTACTTATTATTATTCCTTTGTAAGAAAATATGAAATAATGTAAAACCATTTTTGCAGGCAAAAAATAAAAATCAATGTGTGTGGGGGTGGGGTGACAAGAAATTTTTCGCACCGGGTACCACCTGACCTTCCTACGCCTCTGGCTGCGAATCTTTCATCTCCTATTCAGCCAGAATATATGAGTACATCTAGAGAAAGCCACCAGCCTCCTGTGACCTTCTGTCTCAAGGAAACAAAGCACAAGGATCCACATATCTGAAACCTCTCACTGCTATGAAATCGGGGTGCAGACAACATTTCAAATCAGATAAGGGGATAGGGCTTCAAAGTCCTCCCATAATGGCTCCCATCCTTCCTTGAGGAAGTGATGATTATTGGTTCTGTAATTAAGAGAAAGCTACTTACAAGAGCCCTATTCGTATCCGTTATGATCTCCCCCTGGGATCATTTAACTGGCTGATTTGGACAGCCCAGACAACAAGTGAAGACCAGCTCTCCTCTCCTCCTACAACCCTGTAAACATAATCCCCAATTGATTGGTCTCTAATACATCAGACCCAAATGAAAAATTAATTAGATTGGCTGCAGCCCCACAGCGAGCACTTTAGCACTCTGTTGTTTTGGCCATTGGATCCTTTGATTTATGGGCAAAGTGCAGGAGATTTGGGGGGGGGGAGGGATTAGCACTGGGTGCTCACAGGCTCCAGCTAGTTTGCTAGAAATGAAATGTAAGTGGGGGTGGAGAGGTCTCTGTTAAACATGGGGAGAAAGCTCTAATAAGCTTTTGAGTGATTTTAGTAGTGTTGAGTTGGATATTCTCCAGGTCTGATATTCAACAGTGATGGGATGAAGAAAGACACCCGCCAAACGCTCAAACTTACCTTCTCCTTGGATGATCTCAGACATTGTTTTCTTCCTCTGCAGCTATTTGCCGGCAATTTCCCCCGTTTTGCTACACCTTGAATTATCCCAGACAACCAGGGATTTGGAGGATAACTTGAATTATCCCAGACAACCGACTCTGGGGTTGCGGCGCTCATCTCGCTTTATTGGCCGAGAGCCGGCGTACAGCTTCCGGGTCATGTGGCCAGCATGACAAAGTCGCTTCTGGCGAACCAGAGCAGCGCACGGAAACACCGTTTACCTTCCCGCCAGAGCGGTTCCTATTTATCTACTTGCACTTTGACGTGCTTTCAAACTGCTAGGTGAGCAGGAGCTGGGACCCGAGCAACGGGAGCTCACCCCGTCGCAGGGATTCAAACCGCCGACCTTCTGATCAGCAAGCCCTAGGCTCAGTGGTTTAACCCACAGCGCCTTGTAGTTAATGGAAGGAATAAAGACTCTGTACATACTCGTATATAGCACATGCTGAAATGAATGAAATAGAATGCCAATAGAAAAGCATAGTTGCAGCAGCAAAAGCTTGCATAGTCTAATATACAGGGCGGGTTTTTAAACAATAAAAACATGCAAACAGTTTCTCCCATAGGAAGTATGACTTGCGACTAACCAGAAATTAAAATGGCCTGGCCTGTTTTTGTGCTTTGGTGACTGAGTATTAGAGAACAATGCTAATCTCCATGCCAGGGAAAGCATCATCATCTGATTAAGACGGGATTAAAAGGTGTAAAAACAGGGCAAGCTCTTTTCCCTGGGACAAATCCTATCTGTAGTGAACAGCAGCAAACAACTGCCTAATATTTCCTATTCAGATGACAGAATAATAAGTCTACAAGCTATAGTTCCATTTTTGAATGTTCATATTCCATTGCAAAGTTAGCCTGTATTTAAGACTATTAATTTCAATTGTCTTAAAAGTGCAAGACACTCCGTGTTCGATTGTGGCTGAAGTGTGCAGTGACCTTGGCCAATTCAAGTATCAGTCTACTGAAACACTGGCAGTATTTTTCTTTGCTTGCTGTTACTTTGGTGCAAGATGGGACTGGACTACGTACAAATCCAGCAGATATTGCGATTAGTGAGTTTTGGGAAAGGGAGAGAGAGAATGAAGGACTATGGGAATAATCATTATGCACCACTGCTTTGAATAAAGATATTGCCAGGTTACAATTCAATTTACTGAAAAAATGAACCTATGTTGCCAATACTTGTGGTAGACCGATATAACGTAAGCAACACATAAGCGGCGTACTCAAAATTACCAAACCAAAATTGCTAAATAATTTCTAAGCGGACAACTACAAGAATCAATACTTACAATTCATATGCTAAATCTTTGCTTGGCTTAGGCTACAACATTGGGTTTGCTTCTTCAATAAATTCTCTCTCAAAGTTTTGATATATTTGCATACATTCACTGATAATATAAACCAAATCCTATTAGTATTTAAACATTATTGGTAAGATATCAACATTTCTAGATAAATTTTTGCAAACTAAAATGCAAGAATCAATACTTACAATTCATATGTTAAATTATTTCTTTCTTTACAACCGTGGGGACTGAAGTCAGATCTCGATCTTTCAGTGTTCATTTAAATCGGGATACTAGCAGTTAAACACATAGAAGTAACACGGGTACTGTAAGTACTGTCAGTATCCATACCCCCCCTCTTCTCTAATGATTAACACCTGTTAGACTACCCTTTGTGAAATGATGTATTTATATCCGATCCAAACACAGCAATTTTGCTAGGCTTACAAATGTTGGAACTTAAGACAAGAAAGAATTTAACATATGAATTGTAAGTATTGATTCTTGCATTTTAGTTTGCAAAAATTTATCTAGAAATGTTGATATCTTACCAATAATGTTTAAATACTAATAGGATTTGGTTTATATTATCAGCGAATGTATGCAAATATATCAAAACTTTGAGAGAGAATTTATTGAAGAAGCAAACCCAATGTTGTAGCCTAAGCCAAGAAAAGATTTAGCATATGAATTGTAAGTATCGATTCTTGTAGTTGTCCGCTTAGAAATTACTTAGCAATTTTGGTTTGGTAATTTTGAGTACGCCGCTTATGTGTTGATCAGGTTACAATTCAATGACAAGAAGCCATCACTGATCTTATTGACCCTGTAGGACCCTCTGAGTACATTATAGTGGTCCTGGCTCATTAATGCTTTAGAGTTTTTGTCAGATTTCTCTCTTAATAGGTTTAATTACAGGAAACCAAAGCAGCACCTATTCCCTTTTCCTCATACAAACTGCTACTTAAAAAAAAATATCTTCTGAAAATGGATTTGGAAAATCATCTGATATCTGCGGTAGTACATGAGTATCTGGCTCTCTTGAACCGTTTTGATTTCATTTTGAAGAAAATTAACAATCCTGGAACATGCAGTCAGGAAGCTAGAAATGTGTGTAATTTCTGCCAGGCCTATGTTTTAAGTCATCGTCACAATAAAGCTAGTCAAACATACTGCCAGACAAGTTGCAAAAGTAATTACCGTGATTTGCAACTGACCATTATTTTAGACTGAGAGGTGAAATGATGTTCTGACAGGTGGTGTGTGTTAGGGCCAGAGAAGCTAGTGAACTTCAAAGCCAGCCCAACAGAAGTGGCAGGTTTTACCACTGGAGACTGGTGTTTTCATGTTGCTTTAATCAAAAGTTATCAACCCTTGTTGTTCTCAACGAACCAGTACACTCAGCTACACCTTTTCCTCGTGACTCCAGAAATCCAGGTACAACTAGAGGGGCAATGATAAAAAGAAAAGGAAGAAGACCAAGCTCCTGCACCTTTAATAGGTGTAAATAAATTTTAAGCAGGTATTGCTTGTCATCTGAGCACCCGTTTTGCCAATTAACATGGCAGGTTCTTTAGAGGATCTTTGGTAAACAATATAGGAGGGGGAAAATATTTTTATTTGAACAGAATAGGAAAACCTCCTCAAACAGCAACCAAAAAAACAGTAAACCTTTAAAAAAATTAGTTTTCCAAATTTTTCCAAATTACTTTAATTTAATACAATTTCTTTTTAAAAGATCAGGTTTCCTGCTCCTGTTGCAAACATATGTCCATCTTTTCCTCCTGTAGCCCCATCATCTCTTCAGCAGGCCATCAATGCCTCTGTTACAGTTGCTGCCAGAATTCTAATCGCAAAAGGTTGGAAGGGAGAGGATATTCCATCTAAATCAGACTGGCAAAATAAAATAAGAGAGTACGATGAACTGGCGAGATTATCAGCAAGGTTAAGAGACATTACAGACGATTTTTTTTTCCAGAGAGTGGGATATATACAGAATTTCTGTAAAAGAACATTGTCAAAAGATCAATCCGCTGGCAGGTTTTGACTGAGTTTCGGTGTGCAAATAGGATAATTGTATAAAGTAAAATTCACAGAAAGTCAAATAATATGGAGAAAGTAAACTTTAAGCACGTATTTAAGGAATTTAAATTGGAAGATTGGAGGTCTTGGCAAATTTAATCACAAAGGGATGTACAAAGCAAGCATGAGTTAAAGAATGAATAACTTTATTTTTTATTTCTCATTTTGCCTATAATATCTATTGTACACTTCTGTTATAAAGTTGTCAATCAATAAAGCATTTAAAAGCAAAAACAAAAAACAAAACAAAGAGAGCCTCGGTTATTTCTTAAAAATATAAAATCGATTTCACTTCATAATCGTTATTGTCTCAGACCTGGTGTGTTGGGAGAGTTAATTCTTATCTCCCTTTGTCCAGTCTTTGCAGTGTTTACAAAGTCACATTCCAACTTCCAATGTTCACCACTTGCATGCAGGCTGCGGCTACAAATAACTCACAGATTACATGTCCACTCTCCGCCATTAAAATCCCACTCTGGAGTTCTTCCTCAGCATGCAGCTAAAGACAAAGTATTTTCTCAAAATACAGCCTCTTGCCAGATCAAGGCAGCAGCCATTCAGTCTTTTTACTCAACATCACTCCCTCAGACTCCTGGTCCAGGCCAAAAATCATTTTAAATCAAACCCATTCAGCCTTGGTGGAGGGGGAGGGCATAATAAAACCTTGTTAAATTCCTTATTGAGCATGAATCAAAAGCCTCCCCCCCTTTCCTCAAACAGTAAACTTTCTTAAACAGCAATAAGAAGCCTCCTATACCAAGAAATAAACAATTCCCCCACCAGACCTTCACCTACATACAGCGCCAGATCCAGCCATAGGAAACCTCAGCGGCGTTTGGTTCATCATCCTCTTCCTACTTGACTAAGTTGCCCTGCACCATGTTTACCTGCCCCAACCAGGCAGGGCTGGATGTCTCTACAGATGCCACCTGTGCCAATTAGGGCTCCTAATCTGGGCAATCCAGCCCCAGCCGGGCCACCCTCAAGGGCAGGAGTAATAATAATAATAATAATAATAATAATAAATTTTATTTATACCCCGCCTTTCCCAGCCGAAACCGGGCTCAGGGCGGCTAACATCAGTAAAATTACAATAAAGTATAAAAAGAAAAACCGTTAATTAAAATACAGGTTAAAAGACAATTTAAAATTTAAAATGCGGCTTCATTTATCGCCCATAATCAAAACCAAGGGGAGGAAAACATCAGACTGAGTCCAACCCGAAGGCCAGGCGGAACAGCTCTGTCTTGCAGGCCCTGCGGAAAGATGTCAAATCCCGCAGGGCCCTGGTCTCTTGTGACAGAGTGTTCCACCAAGTTGGGGCCAGTACTGAAAAGGCCCTGGCCCTAGTTGAGACCAGTCTAACAGCCTTGTGGCTCGGGACCTCCAAAAAGTTGTTATTTGTGGACCTTAAGGTCCTTTGTGGGGCATACTGGGAGAGGCGGTCCCATAGGTACGAGGGTGCTAGACCGCATAGGGCTTTAAAGGTCAAAACCAGCACCTTAAACCTGATCCTGTACTCCACCGGGAGCCAATGAAGCTGGTAAAGCACTGGATGAATGTGGTCCCTGTGCAAGGCCAAACCTACACCTCCTCCATTTTTTATTGCACATTTTCCACTACAGCACCCTCTTTGAAAACCCCAGGCGCTGCTATACGGTATATAATGAGCTAAAAAAACAAACAAAAAAACACACATTTAAAAATACCTTTGTTTAAAAAAACAGAAGCCTTTTTATTGGGCATAGTGAGTGAAGAGATACCAAGGGAAGATTAAAAAAAAATACTGTTTATGCATGCAACAACTGTGGCAAGAATTCTTTTAGCCCCAAAATGGAAACAGCAAGAAGTACCGACAAAAGAAGAGTGGCAGATAAAGATGGACTTTGCGGAATTGGCGAAGCTGACAGGAAAAATCCAAAACCAGCACGATCAAGTGTTCCAAAAAGACTGGAATAAATTTGTACAATATCTGAAAGATTCTTGTAAGCAATTAACATCACTAGCAGGGTTATCTGAAGACTTCTAATGAGAAGTTTTCTACCTTTCTATATTTATTTAAATTTTGAGTTATTTTGTAATGTGCGTATTTGGAATTGGAAAACGTACAAAATGCAATGATATCAAGGTTAATTTTGAAAGCCATGAGGTGGGAGGGAAGGAAGTCAATAGGCTCTAAAGAGCCAGGGAGGTAAAGTGGATAATAATGATGTGAATGCATATTATTAAATGGAAAATAAAAAAAACTATATGTAGAAAACCCCAGGTGCTGCTTGCACACTGCAAAGTGGCGTTGGGAGATGGCTATTAGCTGTTCCCCTTCACACATAATTTCTCCCCTGCAACTCCCCATTAACTTTCTCCAGAGTTCGGGTTCCAGAAGTGTGTTTGTCATCCCGAAAGTGAAAGGTCCTGTACCTTTAAGAGTTGCACAGGAGGTAGAATTTCCTCAAGTGCATGTTATGGCGCCAACAGGATGGCGTGTCGAAGCCAGGTATCAGTACCGGGGTCAAGAGAAGCCGAAGTCAGGAGCAGTCCGAGTCTGGAACCAGCCAAGGTCAGGTGTCAGTACCGGGGGTCAAGAGAAGCTGAAGTCAAGAGCAGTCCGAGTCAGGAACCAGCCGAAGTCAGGTACACAGGATCAGGAGCAGGATGAGCAGGCACAACCATGTGCTTCAGCACAGCAGTTGCAGGTGCTGGTGAGGGAAGCAGCCGGCCTTCCTTAAGTAGCCAGCTCATCACCAAGCCTTTTACGAGCTGCAACTGCCTCCAATTGCTCCCTCCGTTTCTCAGCTCTACGCTCTACAGCTGAGATGGGAGGAGGGGAGGGGGCCCTCCGGCTCCTCTCCTCACAAGGGCCTGATTCTGGCTCAACTTCTTCCTCCTCCTGTTCTGGCCTTCCCTCTTCCCCATCTGCTTCTTCCTCTTCTGAGGAGTGTCGCCACCAGTCTTCTTCAGGTAAGAATCCCTCCATTCCTCTGGACTCTTCCGTGGTTGCCGCTTCGCCTAGGGGGGCTTGCCACCACTCCTGCTCGTCTGGTGCAACCCTGACAGTGCAGCTTTCCCACATCACAATACTGCACAGGCAGGAGAATTATACACCTTGTATAATTCTCCCTTCTATGCCACCCTTAAAGATATAGGAGGCCCTGCAGTATCTGAATCTTGCACTTGCATCCTTAAATAAGATCACGGCCTCCTTGTGGGGACTGTGTCCTATTCCGGGTTCTGTACGGTGCCTATAACTCTGTTGGCATTACAGAAGTTTCACCATTGTAATAATAGTTGTAACCTTTTGCATGGAACACCATTAACCTATGACTCCAGTGCTTGTTAAGCATGAAATACTTTTGCATGACATTAAAGCACTAAATGTCCCCAAGTCTGGTTGCAAATGAGGCAAAAATGGTAATGCTCGCGAGTGGCCCCAAACGTTTGACTGTAGAGCATTTTAAAATACTGCCATGGAACTCTTTTTTTCCTGGAATGTTTCATCATTTTGGACCAACATGGAGATTTTAACATCGCCACCTCTCCGAATAGGCGGGTGAATCGTGTCTCACTCCATTTTAAGTAGTCCATGGAAATAAATTCCTTCTCAGATCTGGAAAGAAAATTGGAATTCTATGTCAATAAAAAACTTGGCATTGAATTGAGAGCTAAACTCCGCAGTAGAATCACCTCTGTTGCTGGACTGTATTACGTCACACTGTGTGTGGGATATCAGACACTTGACGACTCCTTGACATCCAAAGCCCCCTCTACATACAAGACTAGCATCAGGGCAAAACTAGATGCTACACAGAAGATATGAACTGAAAACTGCCCAGAAACAGCATTTAATCCTTAACGCGGCACTGTTCAGCTCTTGACAGTGTCAGTTTGCATTTCTTAGTGCAGAAAGTCTTGATCTGATGTGTAGAGATCTTTTCTAGTCTAATTAATTCAAGAGGGTTCTGGAAGCTTCTGTGTGAAAGAAACAAGCTGAAAGCTCATGATGTTTGTGTTATTCCTTCAGATAAGCTGAGTACAGCTGGCTTAAACCAGTTCTGTTATCTCTTCTGTCAAGGTCATGCTGACTATAAAAGTAAGGCCAGAAGGAGCCTGGGTTTCACTTTCTCTTTTTTCCTTCTGGTGTGGTGTTCTGTACATAGTATGTTATAATGTTAATTATAAGTTATTGTAAGTTTAAGTTAAGTCTGTTGCAACTGGATTTCTTATGGACAGTGCCAATCCTGAATGTACAGTCATATCTCATGTTGCGAACGCTGCAGGTTATGTTTTTTCGGGTTGCGCTCGCGCCGAACCCGGAAGTACTGGAACAGTTTACTTCCGGGTTTTGGTGCTCGCGCATGCGCAGAAGCACTAAATTGTGCTTCGCGCATGCACAGAAGCTCCGAATCATGACCCGTGTGTGCGTAGAAGCGGCGCTGCGTGTTGTGAACACTGCGGGTTGCGAACGTGCCTCCCACACAGATCATGTTCGCAACCCGAGCGTCCACTGTATTGAATTTGCAACCATTCTGCTCATTTGCCTTCAGTAAAGCTCTGCTGGATGAAATACAAGTGCCTCTGGTCTATTTTTTGGGAATCCTGCAGCGTGTTTAAGTTTTTACTCTGCTAACTATACATTGGAATCTACTCTGGATCAATATTGAGTAGAATTTCAATGACAGACAGGTCTTAAATGTACAGTACAATAATTTACATGCTTAATCAAAAGTGAGTCCCACTGTGCTCAAAGGGTGTTACACATTAATAAATGTGTGTAGGACTGCAGCCTAAGTTAATGGCTGGCTCGTTTCCAAGCAGAATTCAAAGTTGTGGTGCTAATCTTTCAAGCCTTTGAGATCTGGGCACCTGAAGGATTGCTGCTTTTGATATGCACACGCTTGCATGTGGTGAGGGTCGAATATGTCCATTTCAGTTTCTCTGAACTGACAGCCTTACGTTCAGTCTTCACCATGTACATCATTTGTGGACAGGTTCTTCTACCAGCGGCAGTTAACTATTATTAAATACTTTTGCACCGTGACCTAATCAGGATTTAAACTCAATTCAGTAAAGGTAAACGATACTAATTGACTTGTTAAGACCACCATCTGTCGATGAAGCAGACCAACTTGTTTTTTGCTAGAGAATCCTTTCCCTTCGGTCTTGTGATGGGAAAGATCTGACTTGGGAGGCCAATTCATTCTTCTTACGTAAACGATGGTTGTTTTTCCTTTTTCCAGCTGGAGGTTAGTTGGTAATAACATCAAATTTTCCAAGGCAGATAAAAGCAGAACATCATTAACAATGTAGTATTTCAAATTCAGATTTCACATCCCATTCTCCACTGTTGTGCAGCTTTTCAAGGTTGCTTATAGAAAGCAGGGAACAGAAGGTGCAGAGATTATTATTAACTGAACAAGAAGAAAAAACTGAAAGTTTCTCTTTTTCCATCAAAGATATAAATCTTGACATACTATAAAGTGCAGATAAAAGAAACTAATACTTTAAGCATGTTTTATATGTGTGTGTGTATATATATATAAAGGTAAAGGGACCCCTGACCATTAGGTCCAGTCGTGACCGACTCTGGGGTTGCGGCGCTCATCTCGCTTTATTGGCCGAGAGCCGGCGTACAGCTTCTGGGTCATGTGGCCAGCATGACTAAGCCGCTTCTGGCGAACCAGAGCAGCGCATGGAAACGCCATTTACCTTCCCGCCGGAGCGGTTCCTACTTATCTACTTGCACTTTGACGTGCTTTCGAACTGCTAGGTGGGCAGGAGCAGGGACCGAGCAACGGGAGCTCACCCTGTCGCAGGGATTCGAACCGCCGACCTTCTGATCGGCAAGCCCTAGGCTCTGTGGTTTAACCCACAGCGCCACCTGGGTCCCTTATATAGATAGATAGATAACCTGACTTCTTTGTAATTCTCAGTTTAGTTTCCTTTTCCCCACGCCCTTTAAAAAAGAAACTAAACTGAGAATTACCAAGAAGTCAGGTTATACACACACACACACACACACACACACACACACACACATATACACATACATTATATATATATATATATAATGCTTTTAAACAGCTGTGTTTTTCATGCTATTATATATATATAAATTAATTCTAGCATGAAAAACATAGCTGTTTAAAAGAAAAGCTCAGACACTTACAAATTAGCTTCTACACAAAAAATAATAATAGAAATGATTAGTGAAGGGTTCTGCCTAAATGTCTACATTATGTTACAAATAAATGCTTTATACAGCCTTACGTAACTTAAGGTCAATGGATGTTAATGGATTTACTCTAACTAGTTGGCTATCGCCCTTAGAAATTAGTGTCTACTTGTACTTTTCTTTGGTCTTAAAATCTCACTACTGGGCTCAGGGGGTGCATCCAGGTAGATATTCTATGGAGGTAAAAAAGGTAAAGGGACCCCTGACCATTAGGTCCAGTTGTGACCGACTCTGGGGTTGCGGCGCTCATCTCGCATTATTGGCCGAGGGAGCCGGCATACAGCTTCCAGGTCATGTGGCCAGCATGACAAAGCTGCTTCTGGCGATCCAGAGCAGCACATGGAAACGCCGTTTACCTTCCCGCCGGAGCGGTTCTACTTGCACTTTGACATGCTTTCGAAGAAGAAGAAGAGAAGAGTTTGGATTTGATATCCCGCTTCATCACTACCCAAAGGAGTCTCAAAGCGGCTCACATTCTCCTTTCCCTTCCTCCCCCACAACAAACACTCTGTGAGGTGAGTGGGGCTGAGAGACTTCAAAGAAGTGTGACTAGCCCAAGGTCACCCAGCGGCTGCATGTGGAGGAGCGGAGACGCGAACCCGGTTCACCAGATTACGAGTCTACCGCTCTTAACCACTACACCACACTGGCTCTCAAACTGCTAGGTTGGCAATTCTATGGATGTAGCTTCCCGAATAACTTGCATACAGAATGATTGCCTGTCTGAAATAAGTAACGGACATATTCTTTGGCTACCAGTCCCTGTAAATCAAAGTAATTACAATCTGTAATACATCAAACAAAAGTCTAAAATACTTGAGGGGAAAGCCATTCTTTTCACACGGATGCAAATTCTGCAAGTTGTAAAGCATCATTGGGTTCCCATTGCCAGCTCTTCAAAGCAAGAATTCTGACAGCTTGGCAAGGCCTGGGGAATGAAGCCCAGTGGCTCAAGGCATGTAACCCAATGGTTGTGGTTGGATGCGCAAAGAGGCCCGGTAGTTTGGAGGAACCCAGAAGAAAATGCACATCAGTTGTGCACCAAAATATTTTTTTGATAGAAAAGCAGTCTCACCTCTTGTTTTTTGTCAGCAAAAACGACCACCGCTAACCCAGTTAGGCCATCTTTTTTTTCTGGTCACACAGCAACCCTCTTTGTTTTTCCAGCTTTCCATCAGGTCCTCATTAAACCACAGTCATGGGAGCGGGAATCTTGCCTTTTCCGATGAAACTTTCATTTCCCCAGGAATATGGGAGCTCACAGCCACACATAAATGTGGGAGATGAGTAGGAATGTGGATGAGGGAATATTGTTTAATATTTCCTATCCCAGCTTGTGCTAACAAGCTCCAAACTAGCAGAGATTCTCATCCCCAATAAAGCGCAGCAAAACGTGGCGATTAAGTTCCTATGAACTTCTAGAACAAGGCAGATCCTGGCATATATTTCCCCTGGTTCCCTCTTAACAGAAAATACACGACACATAAGCTTTTAAAAGTATAAAGGTTTTACTCACAGACATCCAAGCTTATACAAGTCTCAGAAGGCAGGCTAACTTAGATTAAATGTATTTACATGTGGAGATTCTCCTTAAGGGAGAAGGCTGCACCTGGGCCCTCTCGGCTGGAAGCCAAGAGTGCATCTTCTCTTGAGATGTTGCATCTTCGAAGTTCTGAGGGAAGAGAGAGAGAATGGCAGCTCACCTGTATCTTTGAATAGCTACAGGTAAGGCCACTCCCACTTCTGGTCACACAGAGGGAGGAGTCTCAGTCCAGGAAGAGGAAACTGTGGCTGGAGGACTGAGGCCCCTTGTGTACATTCTAGGAATGTTGTGATTGACTGCACCAGTGTTATACATCCCACAATAAATGCCCTGGGGATGCTCATTTTTGTTATATCAAGAGAGAGACAAGGAAAACACAACAACTGCTCCTTTGGTGAATTTAGCCGGTGGTGAACCATGTCAGATATTCTTCCAGACATGAAATAATTGGGGTTTTCTTTTTTGAAGGGACAAATAACAACTTTTGTTTCATATTCTCTTAATGGGCACGCAACAGAGAGATACCGAGATATTGTGCACACACAAAATGTGTCCAAATACTAAGCGGCAAGGTATGAGCCTTGTGTCCTGGACTTTTTTTTTTTTTTTTTGCCATTATTGATCTTTATTGGTTTTTCTTTTTCACCATACCAGACATAACATAATCATGTATTTTACATTCTTTTTCTCATTTCCATCTTCCATTTTTGCTACGCAATTCTTTCCTCATTAACTTCTGATTACACACATTTTTCCTATTCCTCCGATGACTTCCAAATCCTCCTTAGCTGTCTTCTTTCACTCAAATTTTACATCGCTTTGTTTTTCTACTTATACAATACATTACCAACTTTTCCGTCTATTACCAGGTACTGAACAAAACAAAAGATTTTATACTGTATAAATACATTATTGAATTGTTTACTTCCTATTTACAAAACCAATAAAATTTGTACTTTAAAAATTCAAACGCTATATGTGTTTTATTTAAACTCTACTGCTATATAATCCATAAATTTCTTCCATTCTCTATCAAATTTTTTTTCGTCTTGTTGTCTAATTTTCACTGTTAATTTGGCAATTTCCAACAGAAACAAAAATGAGCAACACGACGGCCAATGAAAGTAGTGTACGGTATATATTTTTCTTGTATAATAACAGAAAGACAATGGACAGTGATCCGGTATTGACACTGTTTCGTGTACGTCTTCTTCAGCATATAATAACTGTAAAATATAGATAAACAGATAAACAACTAAAAACCTGCATGGACATGTATCACAGTAATCCATGAAAACAATACATGTAATGTAAATATACATAATACAATAAAACATAGCGCCAATATAATAATGAAAAATAATAGCATACCTTAACATATAATGGAAATTTTCAAGGAGCAGTGGTCATATGAATATGTAACCACTGCTGTTGGTTACACGAAACAGTGTCAATACTGGATCACTGTCCGTTGTCTTTCTGTTATTATACAAGAAAAATATATACACAACTTTCATTGGCCGTCGTGTTGCTCATTTTTGTTTCTGTTGAAGATTGCAACACAGAGGTTATTTTGTCTTGCTAAGTAATTTGGCAATTTCGACATATTCCATTATTTTTTGTCTCCAGTCTTCAATTGATGGTATTTGCTGCTGCGTCCATCCCTGTGCTAATAACAATCTAGCCCCTGCAGTTGCATACAGAATTTTTTTTATCACATTTCTTGACATCATCAGTGACCAGTCCCAATAGGAAGGCTTCTGGACTTTCTTTCCTGTTTCATTTCTGACATGGTCCTTTCTCACCCAGGGCAAAATGGCTTCACAGTGTGTGTGTGTGTGTGTGTGTGTGTGTGTGTGTGTGTGTGTGTGTGTGTTCATTGGCCTGTTCTTAGATTATGAATTATAAATCTACGGAGAGGGAGAGACAGCTTGATGGAACCCAAATTATGTTACAATAGATGGTAATGAATGTCCTCTTTCAGCGGGATAATAGGATTCCTGTTTGTTGGCAGTTGTTCAGCCGTCGCCGTTTCTCCATTTCTTCCACTGGCCTTGACTCTAATCCAGGGACTGCAAATCCCTGGCTTCTCTTTTCAGCTGTCTCATTAGTGGCACTCCATTGGGCAGCTCCCACAACAGCCGTCCAATGGCATGAAAGTGACACAGGGCAAAGGACTGTGACTGATTGGCAAGCATTAAGCTGAATTACAAGGCAGGGCTAGGAAGCAGAAAGGGGAAGGGGTGCTTGGGAAGAGGAGCAACAACTAAGGAGTCTTAAGTGCATGCCTTTGCTTCTGCAGGTCGCTCTGTAAGAAAACGCTCATCTAACAAAGCGGGTTCTCCTTCATGGAGAGCACGTGTTGCTGTGGGGGCCAGCAAGTCACCCCTCTGTTGCTGGGTGGGATCGTATAGATGTCGACTGCTGTGATTGGGTCCTGGGTGTCGTTGGGAATATTTGTATGTAGCAATTTGTTGATGGAAAGCCCAGCGACTATATACTGCTTGGCTCGCAGCGCAATATTCCTCTTTGTTGCGTGCATCGGATCTCCCTCCCCGCCCTTCCCTTTATTAGGCCTCTGTGTTTGACCTTGCTATGCCTGTCATGGGGTCGTCTGCTCTTGGGGCAAGGGCCTGGTAGGATTTTTTTTCCATTTGGCTGATTGGCTGGTGCCATTTGGTTTTCACCTACTGCGTAGCAATTAGTCACAACTTGTAAGGTTGGCGGTTAGGCATTGGTTATTGTGTTCGTTGGTGGAGGGGTAAAGATTGGCTGTGTCTGCCCCTCCAATGCTGCTGCTGCGCGGGGAATTCCGTTAAAGGAATCCAGGGGCTCGCCATGCTTTTGTCCATATCCCCCGGTCGGGGGTCAGGGCCACGCAAGAGCCCCTGGGAGCATTTGGGGAAAGGCAAGGGTCAGACCCCCGGCTCCCATTCTCTCCCCAAAGTGTTTTCCCCTTTTACTGACAAATGTCAGTTCTGTCCCCAGCGGGACAGATAGTCTGAACCAATGCCTAAGCAACCACTCACATATTTTGTATTTTAATAAAGTTGTGGCCAAAATCATGCCAAAAACCTTAAACTTAAATTTCTGTCTGAAGTGTGTTTCATTTGAGGGGTGGTTTGGGACCTCGACACGCAAGTGAGCAACAGAAGATACCATCTTTTTACATCTAAACATTGCACAAAGGAAAACCAATGGGCAATAGCCAACGCTAGTCATACAGTGGTACCTCTGATTGTGAACAGGATCCGTTCCGGAGGTCTGGCCGTATCCCAAATTTTTGCAACTGGAGAGACCGCTTCTGCGCATGTGCGAGCGGCGGTATACTGCTTCTGCGCACACGCGAAACACTTCCAGGTTTACCGCTTTTGCAACCTGAAGTTTATGTTACCCAAGGGTAACGTAACCCGAGGTTCCACTGTACTTGTATTGGCCCCATTGAAGTGGGTCTACTCCAGTGTTTCTCAACCCTGTGCCTCCAGATGTTTTTGGCCTACAACTCCCATCATCCCTGACCACTGGTCTTGCTAGCGAGGGATGATGGGAGTTGTAGGCCAAAAACATCTGGAGGCACAGGGTTGAGAAACACTGGTCTACTCTATGACTAATGTTGAATATCAGCCGATTCAAACACAGATATAACTGCATTGTTGGACTTTAGAAACCAAATGTAAAGTGGTTGAAAACAAACAGAAAGTGGTTGGCTAATGGAGGCTCCCCATGTGTCACTTTTGTGACTAAATTTAATAATAATAATAATAATAATAATAATAATAATAATAATGTGCTTTAGAACTCTATGTATGGTTCTAAATCACTTCTACGAGCCTTTATTGGCATAAGTTAAAACAGTAAAATAATAAAATCAGTCACAGTCATCCAAATGCATAATATATAAAAGACTAGATAGCCGCAATTGAATAAATCAGGCAACTTTAGAGTTAGCTTTAAAGATCTCGGCTAAGTACCCTGTAACAATCTTGGTAGTTTCAGGAGTATCATCCCTCAACAAATACTGGATTACAGTTCTAAATCATGTGGGGAGCAATGCTCTCCTGCTCCCTACCCCCACATGTTTGCATATAGATAACTAAAAGGAATGCCTAAATAGCATCAAGACATTTGACTCGGTCAGCTCCCCATTCATGTCAATGGAAGAGCTACTCCACACACCTTGAAGGAGAAACATTTGCACACCAGGCCACAGGTGCCCGCCTTGGCTCAGCATGAATTGGCTACTATTTTAGCCTTTACATTTTAGCCTTTTCATCTATTTCTGCTGTTTGTCCACCAGTCAAGAATTCTAGGATGTCAAGGCCATGTGGTGAGTTTGAGGTCGGTGGGAGCAGGATTTATGCCTCAGTTCCTTCTAATTCCTGGATCCAGCAAAGATTCAATTGTTGGAACAGCCAGACTAGCTTCTTGGTAATGCTTGATTTCTGCTGGAATCAAAGGCTGTGGCTATGGGAGAAGCAAGACCTTCTTGGGGGGTTAATGCTGCAAGTCCTCCATAATAATAATAATAATAATAATAATTTATTATTTATACCCCGCCCATCTGGCTGGGTTTCCCCAGCCACTCTGGGCAGCTTTCAACAGAACATTAAAATACAATAATCTATTAAACATTAAAAGCTTCCCTAAACAGGGTTGCCTTCAGATGTCTTCTAAAAGTTAGATAGTTGCTTATTTCCTTGACATCTGATGGAAGGGTGTTCCACAGGGCGGGTGCCACTACTGAGAAGGCCCTCTGCCTGGTTTCCTGTAACTTGGCTTCTTGTAGTGAGGGAACCGCCAGAAGGCCCTCGGCACTGGACCTCAGTGTCCGGGCTGAACAATGGGGGGGGGGAGACGCTCCTTCAGGTATACTGGACCTCTAAATACCTATTCCAAATACGCAGTGATTCATTGTACCAGTTCTGTTTCATGGTTACCTATTACCCCACTCTCACCCCCCACCCCCGCAATGGCTCTCTCAGTAGTCTTTGTTCCATCAAGGGCTCAGGTTGTATATATGGGTAAATAAGCCATATACCCTAACGGCACCACAGTCTCCATGGTGCTTCATTTCCAAAAGGAAAAACGAACTCTCGGTAAGCACCTCGGTAAGCACCTCGAACCCCTGGAATCTCACACTGCTCAGAGATATGTACGTTAGCTGCCCAAAACTCTACACCACAGCTTTAAACTGGATGTTGCTGGCCTGCAATTCTCATCAGCTTTCTCAGGGGATGAGGCAAAATACTGCTTGACAATTTAGGTTGCAGGAGGCAGCAGCCGACTGGACTACTGGTCCAATACCATATAACACGCTGACCATTCAAAAATAAGTTTTCAACTTGAGTTTTTGTTGTTACTGCTAAACGTCCAGGGACGCGTCCAAGGCTCGCATCTCTGATGATGGTGACAGATAGCCCTTGCATGACTTGCTGCAGGTGTTGCTTCTGCTTTTCAAGGCTGCCTGCTTCTTGGACAAAAAGCAACAGGAAGGTTGCACTAGGCCAAAATGTTCTATTCCCCCCCCCCAATTTTTTTTAATTAAATTTTAACAAACAGAAACAAACATAAAAAAATCAATAAACAAACATCAAAGAAAACAACAATAAAAAACATAAAAAACAAACATACATCCTTTTAACCTATTCATCCTTCCTTTTCATTGTGGGTTGACTTCCTCCTGTCCTCCCTTCCTGCGTTCCTTGTATATCATCTTTAGTAATTTCTTGACATCATTTAACCCTTTTTTATTTAATTAACACCATATCTCTTCTTATCTAAGATCATTTACATTAATTCGAACAGTCATAAACCTTATATCTATCTTCTACCTCTACAGCCTCATTTATATTCCAGCTTACTTCTACTCTTTAATCTTACAGTACTTTTTAAAATATAATTTGAATTTCTTCCAATCTTCTTCCACCGCTTCCTCCCTCTGGTCACGAAGTTTCCCGGTCAGCTCAGCAAGTTCCATATAGTCCATCATTTTCACCTGCCATTCTTCTATCGTTGGTAATAGGCCAAAATGTTCTATAAACTCACATGAAACTTTCACAGAAGTGTGTCCATTCCCTGCTTCTTACCTACGGGGATTTTTTGGAATGACTGCGAATCAGCTTCTGAATCTGTCCAATGCATGCGTGGGGAAGTCATTGGCAGACATCTAGTACTCTGGCAACGATGATTCATGGGCTGCATTGCTTTCCCATTTGCTCTCCAGTCGAGAAAACAGTTCCCCACTAGATCTTGTTCCTGTGCCTCCAATATAGCAAGTGGAGCTCCATGCCACGCCAACAGAAGTCGGCCCTGCTGCCCCTGATCCTGAAAAGCCACTGAGCAAATCCACAGCCCTAGCACAACTAGGTTGCAAGGGAAGACCACATAGAAGCTCCTCCACAAGAGATGCTGGTGCCAAACCAGCAAGAGAAGACCATCACCGCCATTCTCTGCTTGTAAGGCTTCCTGTTGGTTGGTCGTTGTGACAATCAAAGATGCTGGAGTAGATGGACCTCTTGTGTGATCCAGCAGTCCCCTTCTGGGCTTGAGGGCATCCTGATCAAGTTTGCAGATGACGCCAAATTGGGAGGGGTGGCTAATACCCCAGAGGACAGGATCACACTTCCAAATGACCTTAACAGATTAGAGAATTGGGCCAAAGCAAACAAGATGAATTTTAACAGGGAGAAATGTAAAGTACTACAATTGGGCAAAAAAAATGAAAGGCACCAATACAGGATGGGTGACACCTGGCTTGAGAGCAGTACATGTGAAAAGGACCTAGGAGTCTTGGTAGACCACAAACTTGACATGAGTCAACAGTGTGATGCAGCAGCTCAAAAAGCCAATGCAATTCTGGGCTGCATCAATAGAAGTATAGCATCTAGATCAAGGGAAGTAATAGTACCACTGTATTCCGCTCTGGTCAGACCTCACCTGGAATACTGTGTCCAGTTCTGGGCACCACAGTTCAAGAAGGATACTGACAAGCTGGAACGTGTCCAGAGGAGGGCAACCAAAATGGTTAAAGGCCTGGAAACGATGCCTTATGAGGAACGGCTTAGGGAGCTGGGTATGTTTAGCCTGGAGAAGAGAAGGTTAAGGGGTGATATGATAGCCATGTTCAAATATATAAAAGGATGTCATATAGAGGAGGGAGAAAGGTTGTTTTCTGCTGCTCCAGAGAAGCGGACACGGAGCAATGGATTCAAACTACAAAAAAGAAGATTCCACCTAAACATTAGGAAGAACTTCCTGACAGTAAGAGCTGTTCGACAGTGGAATTTGCTACCAAGGAGTGTGGTAGAGTCTCCTTCTTTGGAGGTCTTTAAGCAAAGGCTTGACAGCCACCTGTCAGGAATGCTTTGATGGTGTTTCCTGCTTGGCAGGGGGTTGGACTGGATGGCCCTTGTGGTCTCTTCCAACTCTTTGATTCTATGATTCTTTTGTACTCCTCAGAGAAGCAGGGGAGACTGAAAACATATACAGTGCATGAGAAAACACAGCATGTTTGCTGGGTACAAAGGCCTCTAAATACCTACTGGTATTCCAAATACGCAGTGATTCATTATACCAGTTCTGTTTCATGGTTACCTATTGCCCCACTCTCACCCCCCAACCCCCGCAATGGCTCTCTCAGTAGTCTTTGCTCCTTTATATATGATTTCCTCATCTAGTTGGCTAAGTCCCCATCCGACCCCCCTCAATGATCTGCAGCAGACACTATTTCCCCCAATTCATCAGTGACAAACATTTTATCCAACTGCTATGATGTATCATAGCTCTGGAGTCTTGCCACATTTACAGCACGCTAATTGACGATGGATAGCACCCAAGTTGAAATCAACAAATGGATATGTTTGTCATGTTGTTAAAATTCAATCTGCCTGACTATGACTGAGAGCTTCAGAACTCACCCCCACCCACCCCCAAAATGATAAGCAAACTGTCAAGGCTATATATATATATATATATATATATAACTTTCACACCTTTAATTGAACATATTTTCCTCAAAAAATATTTCTAAAGGAGCAATTGCACTATCCAGGAGTGAATGCATGTGTTTGAAATTGAGCGCATTTTGAGAAGGATCGTTTAATTCCTTGCCTATGAACAAATCTCACTCTTTCACTCCTGTTTGTGAACATCTCTGTTCAGCAATAGAAAAAAGAAGAAGGAATGAACAGAGAGATGTTCAGACAGATACCTGCGTAAGGAGTAGCAATATGTGCCCTTCCTAAGGTTTATGAAGATGATGGTAAAACTGTGTAAGATGGAATTGGGGGTAGGGGTGGGTGGGACACAAAGATCAAAGATGAAATTGAAAAGACCTCGCACCATTTCAGAGTAATTATGTAATTTGTTTTAACAGAATAAGTTCAAATAGATTCTCTCTCCCTCCCCAACAGGGCTTTCAAACCTGCATCGGCAACAGACATCAAAGGCACCTGCGCTGCCTCTAGACATCAAAGTGCTGGGGGAGCCACCCGCAGGCAGGTCCCCCAAGTGCTGACTCCACATGGACCAGAGGAAAATGTGATGCGCTCCTTATCCGGCGCTTCCCTTTTGAACTAGATCTGCAGCCACGCTAGACATAGCAGTTGCATTGGTTAATTTTGAGATATTTAACACGAATGATGGGCAAAACCTGCCAGTCACACTCCAGAAAGGGGCCACGGGACTCCAGCACCACAATTCAAAAGTGTCAATTCTTCATGGGGGGATTGATCAGGTTCACTCTTTTGGCTCTCTGGCATCCATTAATGACTTATTATACAAACGTGTTGCAGACTTTGCATCCTTTAACACTCTTTTGGAAGGAGTGTATTTGTGGGCTGGGCCAGAGTGGTTGATTTTACATGCAAGCAAAGCACAAACAGTGCTGTTGTCTAATGACATCCTATTCTCTGTAACTATTGGTGAGCAACGCAGCTGAGGAGCCTCCCTGGCCGGCAGGGAGGGAGAGGAGCTGCTTCCTTTGAAATCCGGGAAATTTACGGGATATCTAACAATCCGGGATAGCAGCGGGAAACGGCACTGGAATAAGGGAATTTCCTGCAAATAAAGGGAAGATTGACAGCTATGCCCATTGTGTCTTGAGACAGACGGATGCCAACAAATCTAAATTGTGCCATTTATTAATCCCTAACATTCCCATAGCAACTCTGGTTCCCTGGCTATTGCACACTGAATGTCTGCTCCGAAGTAAGTCCCTTTGAGTTCAATGGGCCTTCGCAGCCTTTAGCCTGTTGGAGTTTGGTAATCTGCATAGTAATTGCTGTTCTTTATTCATCATGGTGCAAAGGCCACCTTGACTATCCCATAGAAAGGGAAGGGAGAAATTTTTGGAAATAATTAAATAAGAAAAAGGGGAAAGCACACGAAGGGCACTTCTGTAGACGTTTCTCCCGTATCAGAACCTGCTTATCTCCATCCAGTGCATAAGATTTACTTTACTGCTGGTCTCCATGGATACTACAAAGGACAGAGGTCATAGCTTTGCAAAGCATTTCCTGAGGTAATTGCTCAATTTTCATAGCTCGCTAGAAACCCTTGGTGAGCAGGGAGGTTACGTCCCCTTGGGCTATTCATCATGGATATTTTCCAACTCATTCATTTTAAAATGACCTGAGCAAGGACTTTGTAAATGAGAATCTATCACATCTTCTAAAGCATTGATAAGGGGGAAAGAGACAAAAATGAGAACCTGGGGGGTGGGTGAGTGAGGCTGTTAGTGAACAGAGCCTGACCACACATTCCACCCGTCACCCCCCGAATAGCCACGGTGTAATCCACACCATACATGTATGGCTTCCCCAAAGGATCTTAGGAACTGTAGTTGTGCGGAGAGTTGGTAGGAGACCCCTCGCTGAGCTATAATTCCCAGCACCCATAGCAAACTACAGTTCCCAGGAATCTTTAGAGGACACTTTATCTGTTGAAGTGGTATAAGAGTACAGTGATACCTCGGGTTAAGAACTTAATTCATTCCGGAGGTCCGTTCTTAACCTGAAACCGTTCTTAACCTGAGGTACCACTTTAGCTAATGGGGCCTCCCGCTGCCGGCGCACGATTTCTGTTCTCATCCTGAAGCAAAGTTCTTAACCCGAGGTACTATTTCTGGGTTAGCGGAGTCTGTAACCTGAAGCGTCTGTAACCCGAGGTACCACTGTACTTTCAATGTATGGGGCAGATTTGTCCCATTGTGTAAACCAAGCCTTGACTTTAGTCAATTCTGAAGTGGTCCTCAAAGGCAGATAGAAAAGGGATTGTAGCAGTTCTGGGCATGCTTCTCCATCGGTTGTCTATATTTGCTTGTTTTTATTTTCATGTATTCCATTACTTGTGTTTTATGGCCTTTAAAAAATTGGAAGTTGCTTGGAGGCCATTTCTGTGCAGCAATCGACTAATAAGTTATTGTTGTCATGTTTCTTTCCTTCACAAGCTAATTATATTTCTCCTTTACCAGCTCATTTCCTCTGCTGCACCCTTCTCTAAAGGAAAACAATCCACTAAAGGAATGATAAGGAAAGCATGGCAGAAGCAATGGATGGTGAAAGGCTGCTTTTCATGTTATGACCATAATGTGTACAGTCAAACCTCGGTTCCTGAATGCCTCCTTTACCCTATGTTTTGGCTCCCGGACGCCGAGAACCCTGAAGTAAGTGTTCTGGTTTTCGAACATTTTGAACATTTTTCTGAAGCCGAATGTCCGACGCAGCTTCTAATTGAGTGCAAGAAGCTCCTGCAGCCAATTGGAAACCGCACCTCGGTTGTTGAACATTTCGGAAGCCGAATGGGCTACTGGAATGGATTACGTTCAACAACCAAGGATTGACTGTACACAATTATTAATTATTATTATTATTATTATTATTGGATATGGAATAACTGATTGGTTCAAAATTGGGAAAGGAGTACGACAAGGTTGTATATTGTCTCCCTGCTTATTTAACTTATATGCAGAATTCATCATGCGAAAGGCTGGACTGGATGAATCCCAAACCGGAATTAAGATTGCCGGAAGAAATATCAACAACCTCAGATATGCTGATGATACAACCATGATGGCAGAAAGTGAGGAGGAATTAAAGAACCTTTTAATGAGGGTGAAAGAGGAGAGCGCAAAATATGGTCTGAAGCTCAACATCAAAAAAACTAAGATCATGGCCACTGGTCCCATCACCTCCTGGCAAATAGAAGGGGAAGAAATGGAGGCAGTGAGAGATTTCACTTTCTTGGGTTCCATGATCACTGCAGATGGTGACAGCAGTCACGAAATTAGAAGATGCCTGCTTCTTGGGAGAAAAGCAATGACAAACCTAGACAGCACCTTAAAAAGCAAAGACATCACCTTGCCAACAAAGGTCCGTATAGTTAAAGCTATGGTTTTCCCAGTAGTAATGTACGGAAGTGAGAGCTGGACCATAAAGAAGGCTGATCACCGAAGAATTGATGCTTTTGAATTATGGTGCTGGAGGAGACTCTTGAGAGTCCCATGGACTGCAAGAAGATCAAACCTATCCATTCTTAAAGAAATCAGCCCTGAGTGCTCACTGGAAGGACAGATCCTGAGGTTAAGGCTCCAGTACTTTGGCCACCTCATGAGGAGAGAAGACTCCCTAGAAAAGACCCTGATGTTGGGAAAGATTGCGGGCACAAGGAGAAGGGGACAGCAGAGGATGAGATGGTTGGACAGTGTTCTCGAAGCTACTAACATGAGTTTGGCCAAACTGCGAGAGGCAGTGAAGGATAGGTGTGCCTGGCGTGCTCTCGTCCATGGGGTCACGAAGAGTGGGACACGACTGAACGACTGAACAACAACAACAACAATTGTTGTTGTTGTTGTTGTTGTTGTTGTTGTTGTTGTTGTTGTTGTTATTTATATACCACCCTATACCCAGAGGTCTCATCCCTTGGCAAGCCCTTGGCAAGCAAATAAAAAGCTGAATTTCTTTAGTTAAATGTGTGGCATACGTGCCGGGTGAATATGTCAAATGTACAAAGAAGGAAAAATTCTCTAGCCTAACGCTTTTTCTCTCAGCCAAAGCATGTTCTCCTTCATGGAGAGCACGTGTTGCGGTGGGGGCCAGCAAATCGCCCCTCTGGTGCTGGGCGGGATCGGATAGATGGCCACAGCTCCGATTGGGTCCTGGGTTGTTGTTGGGGAGATTTAGTTGTTGCAATTTGTGATGGACAGCCCAGCGGGTATATAACCCTTGGCACACCCTGTGATGTTCCTCTTTGGTGCGTGCAACGGATCTCCCGCCCTTCTTCTCCCGTTTATTAGGCCTCTGTGTTGACCTTGCTATGCCTGTCATGGGGTCGTCTGCTGCTGGGGCAGGGGCCTGGTAGGAATTTTTCCATGTGGCTGATTGGCTGGTGCCATCTGGTTTTCGCCTACTGCGTAGCAATTAGTCACAACTTGTAAGGTTGGCGGTTAGGCATTGGTTATTGTGTTCGTTGGTGGAGGGGTAAAGATTGGCTGTGGCTGCCCCTCCAATGCTGCTGCTGCGCGGGGAATTCCGTTAAAGGAATCCAGGGGCTCGCTATGCTTTTGTCCATAACCCCCAGTCGGGGGCCAAGGCCACACAAGAGCCTCTGGGAGCGTTTGGGGAGAGACGTTGGGTCTGGCCCCCAGCTCCCATTCTCTCCCCTAAGTGTTTTCCCTTTACTGATGGTCATCAGTTCTGTCCTCAGTGGGACAGATAGTCTAAACCAATGCCTATGCAACCACTCACATATCATGTATTTCAATAAAGTTGTGGCCAAAATTATGCCAAAAACCAAAACCTAAATCACTGTCTGAGGTGTGAGTTATTTGAGGGGTGGATTTCCGGGCATGCGCAGTGCAGTCCATCCTGGCCGGCGCTGCTGCTCCTGTGGCAACCGAGCGAGCGCCGGCTCGTGGGGCTGCCCCACCCTGTCGTGCTGCTTTACAGACAAACGGGGAAGCCCCATGAAGCAGCGCTTGCTCGGTGGCTCGCTCGGTCGCCGTGGGAGCAGCAGCGCCGGCCTGGATTGACTGCGCATGCCACAAATTTCTGGGATTTCTGGGCATGCACAGTCCCTCCTGACGTGCGTCGTGACATCCTGATGCATGCGTCAGGACGCCCCGTCCCCAGGGGGTGTCTCTGCATGGCAACGCCGCCCCAGGCAGCCAAGAGGCTTCCTACGCCACTGGCCCCATCTGCCCCTCAGGATTCAGATTACATTGGGATACTGAAGGGAAGATATAGGGCTGCAGCAGTTCCCCTGAACTGTGCCAAACATGGAAATTCCTGGATTTAGCCTATGCAAACTAGCCTGGCTGGGCTGCTTGAATAGAAGCCATGATGAAACCATGGCCAGACATCTACAAATCAAATAAGGCAGGGGTGACCAACTCCCAGGGCAAAGAAATTGAGCCTTTTTTAGGGGAGCCAAAGTTGTTGAGCTTCTTTGGGGGAGTCAGTGATCTACCAATGATCTACCACAGATGTCCAGTGATTTACCGGTAGATCACGATCTACCTGTTGGACGTGCCTGAAATAAGGTGTTTTGTTGTTGTTTAGTCGTTTAGTCATAATAATAATAATAATAATTTATTATTTATACCCCGCCCATCTGGCCGGGCCTCCCTAGCCACTCTGGGCGGCTTCCAACAAATATAAAAATACATTAAAATATCACAGATTAAAAACTTCCCTGAACAGGGCTGCCTTCAGGTGTTTTCTAAAGGTCATGTGGTTGTTTATCGCTTTGACCTCTGATGGGAGGGCGTTCCACAGGGCGGGCGCCACTACTGAGAAGGCCCTCTGCCTGGTTCCCTGTAGCTTTGCTTCTCGCAGTGAGGGAACCGCCAGAAGGCCCTTGGTGCTGGACCTCAGTGTCCGGGCTGAACGTTGGGGGTGGAGACGCTCCTTCAGGTATACAGGACCGAGGCCGTTTAGGGCTTTAAAGGTCAGCACCAACACTTTGAATTGTGCTCGGAAACGTACTGGGAGCCAATGTAGATCTCTCAGGACCGGTGTTATGTAGTCATGTCCGACTCTTCGCGACCCCATGGACCAGAGAACACCAGGCACTCCTGTCTTCATAAGGTGTTTGGGTCTCTGCAAAACAGGGGTTGTCAAGGAGGGGAGGGGCCTGGTGCCATACAGGAAAATGGAAGAAGAGGGAGGCGATGACACGAAAGGGGAGGTGTTGCGTTTGACTGGGTGTTCTGGGAAGGAAGAGAAAAAACGGAGACCATCTTGTTGGGGTTGCGGGGCTGCAGCCAGTGTTGCTGACTGGGAAGCAGGAACGAAGGGATGGTGCTTAGGATAGCTCTGTCTACAATGCTGGGTTGCTATGAAGAATATGTCCTCTCTTTTCCAGGACACGATCAGCGATCCATAGTTAAAAGCAGAAGTCTTTTCCAACATCAGGGTCTTTTCTAAGGAGTCTTCTCTTCTCATGAGGTGGCCAAAGTACTGGAGCCTCAACTTCAGGATCTGTCCTTCTACTGAGCACCCAGGGCTGATTTATTTAAGAATGGATAGGTTTGATCTTCTTGCAGTCCATGGCACTCTCAAGAGTCTCCTCCAGCACCATAATTCAAAAGCATCAATTCTTCAGCAATCAGCCTTCTTTATGGTCCAGCTCTCACTTCCGTACATTACTACTGGGAAAGTAAATATGTGTAATTAAACCATATTTCTCAAAAGGCACTACAGCCTCTGCCGTGTCTCGATTCTCAATGGAAACACGACTCTTTGTGGTCTTTGATATGGGAGATAACAGGATGGGCTTCTGTACCATAGGCAGTTAGGCCAGTCAAACCACTCTTCTGATGCTCTTTCAGATTTTGATGACCGAGCAGCTCCTGCATCCAACTGACATGTACCTTAGAAGCAGGGCCTCAGAAATGGAAATGTGATGTTAGGCAGACCATTTTTGAAACTAAGTTGTACTGCCTATCTTTTCTTGCTGCTGTATAGAAAAGCACGTGAATCTGACATTTGAAGAGTTTGTAAGTAAACCATTTTTAACTTACCACACATGTGCTATCTTTCTATGCTAAGGAAAGTGGGAAATTTTGGAAATGACTTAGAAGGAGATATTTTAAAAGTCTAGCAGCCTATATTTCCACACTTTGCTGAATGTTTAGTGATTTTAGATCTTTGCTGGGGCTCTCTCACCCAATAGTATTTGCCCCAAACCTTGCTCTAGGGCTAGGCATCCAGGGAATTCTCCTTTTTTCTTTTAACCAAAGTACCAAAACCCCAACAAACCTAGTGCCATACAGATCTATTTTTTAGTCTTTTTGCTGTGCTACCTCCTCATTCCTACTTGTGATGGTGATTTGCTAATGTGCTCTGATGAAAATTGGTCCCTAAAGATCATCACCACAGGAATCATTTGTTTGGAACAGTTTATCAATACACTCCAGGCACATTCAATATTGGTTCATTTTACAAGGAATTACTACAAGTTGCCAGCTTCTTTTATCCTGATGTGTTTTCACAGTGCATTAGAGAAATGATATCACTCTCTGCGATATTACTGCTAACTGGTCAAGTTAATCAGTTCACCCTCTTGATAAGACAAATGCAACAGATGTTATAGACATTGCTTATGTAAAGAGAAAAAATATTTCCTATGCTGTTTGTTTTCACAATACTCTCAGGACATTATTTGTAATGGTTCTTACTGATAATTTAGCTCCAGGGTAGAGAAAAAGGCATTCTGGGCTTACCTTTTGCCTCACTCTTTCCAGACAAAGGTCTGTGATTTAACACTCCATGTCCAAGTGTTGTTTTTTGGTTTTTTTTGTTTGTTTGTTTTGTTTTTTTGCCCTGAGCTTTCTCCGAGAAAACCAGCTCTTTAAAGCTGAATCGGAGCAAAGAGCAATTCGCGTTTCCCATGGATTGATATTTGTATACCCTCCGACATTTATCCGATGAAAATTGGGACACCCTAGTCTACATCAGGAAGTTTCTCCCATGTTGTATCTCGCCACACATATAGAATTCATAGACACATCTACATCGGTTACCTTGAGCCAATTACAACCTCTCAGCCTAACCTCCATTTTTGGAGATACGTACACCATTTTTCATTGTTCTCTGAGATGTGGAGGTAAGGAAGAGCGAGACATAGCTGTCAACCCTCCCTTTTTGGGCGGGAAACTCCCTTATTCCAATGCCGTTTCCTACTGCTATCCCAGATTGTTGATATCCCTTAAATTTCCCAGATTTCAAAGGAAGCAGCTCCTCTCCCTCCCTGCCGGCCAGGGAGGCTCCTCAGCTGCGTTGCTCAGCTGCCAATAAGGAGTCTGAGACCGACTGGGGGTGGAGCTTGCATGCCTTGTGGAGCCAGACCCTCACGCCCAACCAGATAGCCAGCCTGCCTGCCGTCTACACGCTCGTTCTTTCACACACCTGTTCGCACGCAGCCTCTGGAGCGCAGGGTGGCGAGGCTACTTGGTGCCATTGCACCGCCCTCGCGGCATCCCTTATTTTCAAATCTGAAAGTTAGAGGAAAATCCCTTATTTTCAAATCCGAAAGTCCAATAACTCTTCCTTTTAATGCATTTTCACAGCGTCTCGTTGGATAAGACAAAATCTGTTTCGCAGTGCACCTCTGTGACGAAGCAATGTTCCTCTGCTGAAATGATTCTGTATAAGCCAACCACAATCTTAGCAGAACGGCCAATGGCTTGCTTTGTTTTCATAGCTAATGAAGCTGGACACTCCTTTTTCTTTAAATCTCCCAGTGTTCACATCAAAAAGCTTTGCCATGTTCAAGAGTGATTGTCTTAGGGGGAGGGGCGTCCTTGCAAAACCTGCTATGCCATACAAAACCATATGGATGGCACCTTGTTCTTCCGTGGAATCTCTTTTTCACACCATGAAATGGGGGTGGGGCCGGCAAACAGTTTGAGGCAGATGGTGTTAACTGTATTTAGACCTTGCAGCAAATGCTGAATTGTATTTAAGAGCAAATCTACCACTTGCAAACTATTGTCTGTTTAACTGTATTTAAGCTACAATTAACAAGCTATATCTTGCTCATGTGAGTTAATTAAGGCACTCACAACTATTAAAAATGACTGAAATGTGATAAATAAGAACCTAGTTCAGTGTGTAATTATGGAAATTTGCATAAGATAAACATGGATATTGCCTTTTCCCCATAAAAAAAGTATTGCATTAAAACAAGGACAGAGCCATTTAATTAGCATTATAGGATAGATGGAGCAAATTAATTATATGTAATTTCCTTTAAATAATTGTAGACTGTATGGGACGCCAAAATGGCTTTTGCGCCCTTTGTCAAGAAGGCTGGTTTGCCTGCCTGCCTTCAGTTAACGCTTTCAATCCAAACAGCATGGCTGCTACATCATGGTTTGAATGTGAATCGGAAGTGTGTTGTTTAGTAAAGGGCTATTTTGTTTGCAGTCCTGCATTCCGTGTGTGAATTGGTAGTCCGGCAGCAGAACAGTTACACCCACCAGACTATAATCCTCCTATCTTTCTCAGATAAAGCAAGACTTCCTTCTTAAAATGAAAAAAAAAAAGAGGAAAGGAAACTGGATAGCACATGGATTGATTCCAGTGCAACACGTATTTTACATCAGAGCTAAGAGCTGATAGCCGAGAATTCATAAGGCTCCCATGGAGAAAAGATAAGCAGAAGACTCTAGCCCCCTTTACTTCTCTATTTGTTGTTGAACAATCTTGTCTCTCCTTTGGTGGCTAATTGCGCGGCAAGGTCCCAAACCCTCCTGGGAAGTGGAATAAAGACACATAAAACAGTATTTTAGGTTAATGGGTGAAAAAGGCCACAACTTTATTGGTTACAGAATGTGAGTGGTATTGGCTTAGGCCAGGGGTCAGCAACCTTTTTCAGCCGTGGGCCGGTCCACCGTCCCTCAGGACATCGGCCCTGGCTGCTCACTAGAAGGACAGATCCTGAAGCATCGCTTCCAGGGAGAAGACTCCCTGGAAAAGAGACCCTGAAGTGGGGAAAGATGATGGTGTGCAGCCTGGTGTAAATTAATTTGTAGCCTGGGGGGCTTAGCGCGGCGTGGACTGTCCCCGAGAACCGTAGACTGTCCCTGGGACAGGTGAGGCTGCTGATCCATTATTTTCAAATCCGAAAGTTGACAGCTATGCGCAGGGGCTATCCCATCTCATGCGCGTGGGGAGGGCTTGCTCCCAGCCTGCAATGTCATCTCCCTGGAGACGGGAAATGGCTTTGTCCCTGCTCCTCTCTGTGATGGCAGCCTGTGAAAATTAACCACTAAAGGGAGATGGATAGAGAAACGTGGACAGGGATTCCTGCTTTTGCTTCTCTCAGGAGGCACAGGAATGTCTTGGGGGATGCTGCAGAATTCTCAGCAGTGTGAGCCTGCCTTACGATGAATGTCAAATGCGGGTAACTTGCAGTTCACCCAAGGGTTTGGTTCCGGGGGTCCATGCGCAAATGCAAAATCATGTAAAGTGTCCCCTCCCCAGCAAAGGGCTGGATGTTGCTTCCTCGGCTCTGGGAAAGGGGGCATGAGGGCTCTAGGCATAGCTGCCAACACTCCCTTTTTTTGCGGGAAACTCCCTCATTCCAATGCCGTTTCCTGCTGCTATCTCGGATTGTTGATATCCCTTAAATTTCCAGGATTTCAAAGGAAGCAGCTCCTCTCCCTCCCTGCTGGCCAGGGAGGCTCCTCAGCTGCGTTGCTCAGCTGCCAATAAGGAGTCTGAGACTGACTGGGGGCGGAGCTTGCATGCCTTGTGCAGCCAGACCATCACGCCCAACCAGACAGACAGCCTGCCTGCCATCTACGCGCTCGCTCTTTCGCTCACCTGTTCGGGCGCAGCCTCTGGAGCGCAGGGTGGCGAGGCTACTTGGTGCCATTGCACCGCCCTCGCGGCATCCCTTATTTTCAAATTCAAAAGTTGACAGCTATGGCTCTAGGACTCTCTCAAGGCCCTCGTGCCTCCTCCCCAAAGCCCAGTAAGGAAGGAAAACAAACTGGGTACATGGGTGGGTGGGGGAAATAAATAAATCGCACAAAGCTGCAATAAGTGAAAGAAGCATAAGATGTGGGTTAACTGTATCTTACTTTCAGTGATGAAAGTCAGGCATCAGGGGTTGGTAAACGGCGTTTCCGTGCGCTGCTCTGGTTTGCCAGAAGCGGCTGAGTCATGCTGGCCACATGACCCGGAAGCTGTACGCCGGCTCCCTCGGCCAGTAAAGCGAGATGAGCGCCGCAACCCCAGAGTCGTCCGCGACTGGACCTAATGGTCAGTGGTCCCTTTACCTTTAACTTTACACATTAGAAAGGGATGCAGGTGGCGCTGTGGTCTAAACCACTGAGCCTCTTGGGCTTGCTGATCAGAAGGTCGGCGGTTCGAATCCCCGCGATGGGGTGAGCTCCCATTGCTCGGTCCCAGCTCCTGCCAACCTAGCAGTTCAAAAGCATGTCAAAGTGCAAGTAGATAAATAGGTACTGCTCCGCCGGGAAGGTAAACGGTGTTTCCATGCGCTGCTCTGGTTTCACAGCAGGCTTAGTCCTGCTGGCCACATGACGCAGAAAAACTGTCTGCGGACAAATGTCAGCTCCTTCGGCCAGTAAAGCGAGATGAGCACCACAACCCCAGCGTCATCCATGACTGGACTTAGCGGCCAGGGGTCCTTTACACATTAGAAATGTTGGAAGGTATTGCTCTGATGAAAATAGGGATGTCCTATTCAAATAATAATAATAATAATAATAATAATAATTTTTATACCCTGCTCATCTGTCGGGGTTGCCCTAGCCACTCTGGGCAGCTTCCAACATATATAATAAAACATTTAAACATTTTAAAACTTCCCTTCGGATGTCTTCTAAAGGCTGCGTAGTTACTTATCTCCTTGGCTCGGGGTCATATAACTCTATACTCGTCAACATTTCTCCAATGAAAACAGGGACATCTTAAGGAAAAGTGGGAGTTTTTGGATCAAATCAGAAACTGGGACAGCTTCTGTAAATTTGGGGCTGTCCCTGGAAAATAGGGACACTTTGAGGGTCTGCATTAGAAGCTTAAAACACAGCAAGGTGGTTCCCCACCCACCCCACCCCACCAGTGTTGTGGGCCCATTCTGGTCAATTCTCCACACACAGAGGTTAGACAAGCATCCTTCTTGCTGAACTGGCAAAGCCTTTCTTATTCCAAAGGGCCTTTTGAGGTACTGTTTGGTTTTATGATGTCTTTATACTGTTTTATTCTCTGTGTGGTTAACTTTGATGTATACCATTTAGAAATCCTAACGATTAACTGGTATACAAATGCTTTAAATAATACATAATATATGCAACAATAATAAATCTTTAATAGTCCAAATCCTGTATAGTGCATTATAGCATAAGCCAAACACATTTTGACACAGAGGGGTCTTTCACAGTGGCCCAGTATAACATCCAAAAACCTAAGCTTAGCAAATCAGTAGAAAATAAGAACATTTGAAGGTCAGCACTGCTAGGATGAAAGAACAGCAACCATGTATACAAAACAACGGACCAATATTTCATCAATAGACTTTGACTCTTGGATATAAAACTTCAAAGGAGGAATGCAAAACAATTACTTCAAATCTCCAGTATAAACAGCCCTCCTGGATAAACTGATAATTTTCAATATCCCTAATTAAAATAATAGAAAAATCCACCTTCACAAACCCCAAGCCACAAAATTAACCTTCTCAAAGCTTACTGAATTGTTATTTGTCAATACAAACAATCCCAGGCCTATTAGTATTAGCCTACAACTTCCATACAAATTTATCTTCTTTCTCCAGACTCAAAGCCTCTGGTGAGTATACGTGAAGCCCTTCTCTGCTTCAGTCATTATTAAGTTTCTATCAAGGCTGTGTTGCTTTCCTACAACAGCTGTGGACTCACACCGATTCACTTAACCGCTTCTGTTCCAAATTCAACGAAGGTGCTGCACCTTCAATAAGTACTAATGCAGGACTAATAACAACAGAATCCAACTGCAATGGCTAAAAACAAACAGAACTTGAAGCAGATGGGCAAATAATCCAAAATCCCACATAGAGAAATCGCAGTAGAGGAGTTCATTTCAGTTCTTTGTTGAGGCCATCAGGTGATTTCAATGAATAAATCTCTCTCTCCTTTTAAATTTTGCTTCCAATGGTACCCAGTGATATTTTCAAGACTCCAGATATTTCTCAGTGGTCTGGTTCACATATCACAGTAAGTCAAACTATTCCTTTTTTATATATATACATTTTTTTATTCATTTTAACACAAATGCATACATACTGAACACAACTTATCAATAACAAACATAAAGCATAAAAAGCAAGAAAAAAAAGAAACAACACAAAATATCAATTAATATTTATATATTCCAACTTCTTAACATTCTACCATGACTTCCCTCGACCTCCTCCTACTGAATTTCACTTTTAATCTATTTTAGTAATCTAATCTTTTCTAATAAACTTATTCATAATTTCCTAATATCTATTTTCAATCCTTTCTAAAGGATTTGTCAAATTTCTAGAATTTTGCCAAAAACTTCTTTCTAACGTAAGTCAAACTATTCCATCCCAGATAGAAGGAGCGTACCGTTCTTGAAGTCAAACTATGGTTTCCCAGGACTGCACAAACAGGTCATACCCGCCAACATTTATCTGATGAAAATAGGGGTGTTCTAAACAACAACAACAACACCCCACCGATCTGACTGGGTTGCCCCAGACACTCTGAGCAGCTTCCAACATATATAAAAACATAAAAAGGTAAAGGCAAAGGACCCCTGATAATTAAGTCCAGTTTCAGACGACTCTGGGATTGTGGCGCTCATCTCGCTTTACAGGCCGAGGGAGCCGGCGTTTGTCCGCAGACAGTTTTTCTGGGTCATGTGTCCAGCATGACAAAGCCGCTTCTGGCGCAACGAAATATCGAAACCAGAGCAGCGCATGGAAACACCGTTTATCTTCCCGCTGGAGGGGTACCTATTTATCTACTTGCACTCTGACGTGCTTTCGAAAAGCTAGGTTGGCAGGAGCTGGGACCGAGCAACGGGAGCTCACCCCGTCGCGGGGATTCGAACCGCCGACCTTCTGATCGGCAAGCCCAAGAGGCTCAGTGGTTTAGACCACAGTGCCACCCGCGTCCCTATATAAAAACATAATAAAATACTAAACATTCAAAAACGTCCCTATACAGGGCTGCTTTCAGGTGTCTTAGTTGTATAGTTACTTATCTCCTTGCCAGACCCTCCAACATTTCTCTGATGAAAATAGGGACGTCCTAAGGAAAAGCAGGACATTCTGGGATCAAATCAGAAACCGGGATGGCTTCTGTAAATCTGGGACTGTCGCTGGAAAATAGGGATATTTGGCGGGTCTGTCATGTGGTCTCCTAGTGCAGTGTTTCCCAACCGGTGTGCCGCGGCACACTAGTGTGCCGCGAGACACCGGCTGCTGTGCCGGGCTCCGGCTGCCACCCGGCCAAAATGGCCGCCACCCTAAAAGGAGGAGCGCTCTGCGAGCGCTCCAACCGCCAGCCACCTGAGAAGCCTCCCGCGGCTCCCGCCACCGCCTTTCCAAGCCTGGGCGCTTGCCTGGAGGCTCGCACACCAGCCTCGGCAAGGACCTAGGAGTCCCGGCTCCAGCTCCGCCCTTTGTTCCGTCCCCCGCGCTCTGCCCGAGGGAAAGCGCGCGAGAGGAGCCTCTGCCTTCCTCCTCCTCCTCCTCCTGCAAGTCGCCGAGTTTCTCGGGAGCTTCTTCGGGAGACGCTCAGCCCCGATGGCTTACGGGCAGGGAGAGGCGGCGAGAGGCGAGCGCAATCCTGACATGGTTTGGATACTTTTCAGAGCCAGCCCTTAATCCTCCCCGTTAAAATAAAACTAGGAAAGGGTGAAAGTTGGTATGGATCTCGAAATAGCCGGTAGATGGAGAGTAGGGTGGGGTGGGGGACGTGGGACGGACAGACGGACCGATGGCAGGGAGAGAGGCAGGAGGATTTGGGTTTGAATGAAGTTTACTGGCGGGCGCATTCCTTGGTCACTTTGCGGCGCAGTTATTTCCAGAGGCGAGCAGGGTTCCGAGTGCCTGCGGAGCGGAGCCTGCGCGCACGCGAGCTCCCTCGCAGTGTAGCAGGGGCTAGGCGCGTGCAGGAGAGGACGCCGCGCTACAGCTGATCCCAGAGGTAACTCTGGGTCAGGAGACCCGGCGCAGCCGGGTGGGGGAGGAGCGGTGTGCCGCGAGATTTTTTTATTGATTCAAGTGTGCCGTTGCCTAGATTAGGTTGGGAAACACTGTCCTAGTGAAGGAAATTGCAGCTGCCTGGCTTCCACCGGGTCTTTTAAATGGTTGGTTTAGCTGAGCTAAACCAACGTATGGATTAGAGTGTTGTCCAATTCTGGCTCCCACTTATCTAATGTTGGTCTGCACGCAAACCTGCTGTTCTCACATGCAACCCTGAGACAACGTATCTCTCAAATCAGAGGCAGAAAAGGGGACCTTCCCTTACACCTAGGAAATAGGGTGGTTTTCGCTTTGTATCAGAGAATGTCCTGATGGTATCCGTGCAGCTGCAAGTGATCTAAGTTGGCACTGTATTTTACTTGTATTTAGTCAACGGAGCTTAAAACTTTGAAACTGCCAAGCTTCTCTAATATTGTATTTGTAACTGACATCCCATTCAGTGTTGCTACCTCTCTCGCCCTGACCTGGCCACAGTGATCCATGCGACGGTCACCTCCAGACTAGATTATTGTAACTCGCTCTACGCGGGGCTGCCCTTGAGGCTGACCCAGAAACTCCAGCGGGTGCAGAATGCCGCAGCGAGTCTCCTTACGGGGGCTTTGCTGCAAGATCACATTCATCCAGTGCTCTACCAGCTGCACTGGCTCCCGGTGGAGTACAGGATCAGGTTCAAGGTGCTGGTTTTGACCTTTAAAGCCCTACGCGGCCTAGGACCCTCGTACTTAAGGGACCACCTCTCCTGGTATGCCCCGGGTAGGACCTTGAGGTCCTCAAATAATAACATCCTGGATATCCCGGGCCATAAGGATATCAGGCTGGCAGCTACTAGGGCCAGGGCTTTCTCGGTTCTGGCACTGACATGGTGGAATGATCTGCCGCAAGAGACGAGGTCCCTGCAGGATTTGGCATCCTTCCTCAGGGCCTGCAAGACGGAGCTGTTCCGCCTGGCTTTTGGGTTGGTTTGAGTGTAACCCTGACGTTTTATTCCGTTGGTTTGTTGGTGGGCTGCTTAAAATGAGGTGGCATTTAAATTTTAAATTATATTTTAATTTGCATTTTTAACTGTTTGTTTTGTGGTTTTATGTGGTTTTATGATTGTTAGCCGCTCTGAGCCCGGTCTTGGCTGGGAAGGGCGGGGTACAAATAAAAGTTTATTATTATATTATTATTATTATTAATGAACAAAAGAGGACCAGGAAAATTTGAACGCCACATCACTGCTTGAAATTCCTTACATTGAATGCCAATCTTTCAATATCCTTTGGATGTATCCGTTACATCCATCAAATATGAGTACAACCACAGTCCTATTTTCACTTTCCTTATTAACTTGGGGTTTTAGAAAGGTTATTCTTTTTCACCCCTTTGGCTTGTTACATGTGCTCTTTATACAAGGCTAGCTCCAGTATTCCCTGTTCTGAAGTTGTTTTATCAATATTTTTGATTGTCTGTAAAAATCAGATACCATCACAATTTCTCCTTGGCCTTATCATTTCAGCATATGGCATTTTTTCCCTTATATGTTTTGGATGGAAGCAGTCATGGGCTGAAAAAGAATTAGCCACTATTGGTTTTCTAAAGACAGCAGTATTGATGAGTTTTTCAATACTACATCATCCAAAAAAATGTATTTTACCATTATCCTAATTGATGTTAAACTTAGTGGTGTCATGTTTCCTTGAGGATATACTCTCTAAAACTCCAATAAAGATTCTTCAGCTACAAATCTCTAAGATACATAGCCATCATGTAAGTATTTCTATATTTTATTATTATTTTTATTAATAAATTTTATTTCATTTATAATTAACAAGATAAAACAAGTAAAAAACAAACAACACAAAATTCATACCATCTTCAAACATCACTTCACAATTTACTTAAATTCTACTACTTCTTTACTTTTACCAAAACAAGATATGAAAAAGAAAAAAAAATACATCATTTAAGTATTTCTAATAGGTTCCTATATATTTAAGAAACTCATTGTTCCCATTTATAACATTTATTAGTTCAACCCATAAATAGATTTGACAGCTCTAGATCAAATTTGCAACCTATACCTGTGCCAGGTATCTGCTAGGGCATAGCATAGCATAGATAACAGCAGTTTTTCCACCCTGGGCTGATTTGGGAGGGCAGGATAAAAAATTAATAAAGCGAGTTCTCCAAAGGAGAGCTGGTGTTGCGGTGGGGCAAAAAGCCACCTCCTTTGTGGGTTTGGCTAGCTGGCCACAGCTAGCTTGACCAGGACTTGTTGCTGGGTAGAAGCACATGTATCCAGTTTGATTGACAGCCCAGCGTCTCTTAAAAGAGTCTGAACGTGGTGCGACTTCCCTCTTTCTGAGAATTTCGGATCCCCGCCCTCCCTCCCTGGTATAGGCTTGCGTTGACCTTGCTGTGCCTGTCATGGGGTCGTCTGCCTTTGAGGCGGGGGCCTAGTAGGAATTTTTCCATTGGCTGATTGGCTGTGCCATTTGGTTTTCGCCTACTACGTAGCAACTAGTCACAACTTGTAAGGTTGGCGGTTAGGCATTGGTTGTGTTGGTTAATGGAGCGCAGTAGCCCTCCATAAGTGATCTGGTGCGTGGGGAATTCTGTTAGAGGAATCCAGCGGCTCAAATATGCTTGTCCGAACCCGGTCGGGTTGCAGGGCCGTGCATGAGTCCCTGGGACCTCTGGGGAAGGGGGAGGCGTCCGCAGCCCAGCCTCCATTCAACTCTCCCCAGAGCGGGTCCCCCCCCCCGGTGACGCGGAGTCAGCTCTGTCCCATTGGACAGCTAGTCTTCGCTGACTAGTAGTCAGCTCTGTCCAGTTGGACAGGTGAACCAATGCCTACACAACCACTCACGTATTTTGTATTTTAATAAAGATGTGGCCAAAACTATGCCAAAAACCCAAACAAAAATGTATGTCTCCTGTGTGAATTTATTGGTGGGGGGGGGGGGCTTGGTGACCTCCACACGCAAATAACATTATAGATACCAGTCCTGAAATTGAAGCATTTTTCTTTACTGTCACTTTGTCTGGAGACCATATATATTTGGATTTAACAAATCCTGTCTTATTTAATGTGTTTTCATATTTTCATATCTCCACAGGTACACTGTTATGCAATTATACCACATCCATGGTTACTAGATTTTTTTTTTAAAAAAAACCCCCACCTATATCATTCACAATGGATTGTTCCTGAAGGATAAATTGTTTGTTTTTTTAAATGAACCACAGATTCTGATATAGTTTCTGAAACAGAACCAGAGTCAGATATATTTGGGACACTTGGCACTGGAGAGGCTCTTTTGTGAATGTTTAAAAACACTGGTGTACTTCCCTGAGTCTAACAAGAAAATCGCAAGTCTTTCTATCTAGATCTCCTTCTATCAGTTATCAACATTCTTCCCCTACTTCTGCTTTCACCAGCTGTGATAAATCACCTTATTTCCAAAGATAATGTGTTTTGGTTTCCATTTTCTACCACAGCAAGGCTTGTGTCCTAAACAAACCACCCACTCCTTTGGTCTGCTGGCTTAAAGACTAGATCTTCTCGCCTCCTCAAACCTGCCTCCTTGACCCTTGCCCATCTTGGCTTCTTAGCCAAGGAGGTGGACTATTTTTTTTATTTTTTGGGGGGGGGGCAATGTTGCAGGAGCATAGCTGTCGACCCTCCCTTTTTTGGGCGGGAAACTCCCCTATTCCAATGCCGTTTCCCGCTGCTATTCCGGATTGTTGCTATCCCTTAAATTTCCTGGATTTCAAAGGAAGCAGCTCCTCTCCCTCCCTGCCGGCCAGGGAGGCTCCTCAGCTGCATTGCTCGGCTGCCAATAAGGAGTCTGAGACCGACTGGGGGCAGAGCTTGCATGCCTTGTGCAGCCAGACCCTCACGCCCAACCAGACAGACAGCCTGCCTGCCTGCCGTCTACGCGCTCGCTCTTTCGCTCACCCGTTCGCGCACAGCCTCTGGAGCGCAGGGTGGCGAGGCTACTTGGTGCCATTGCACCGCCCTCACGGCATCCCTTATTTTCAAATCTGAAAGTTGGCAGCTACGTGCAGGAGTGATTCATGCATCCCCTGTAAGGCCTGAGAAATTTCTGCACAACTTTGCAAGACAGCCAGCAGAGGGAGCTCAACGTGTCCAGTGGAAAGTAGAAAGAACTCCTCCTTTTCTTTGCTAAGATCTGTTGCTAAAGCTGTGGCACACCACCTCCAATGTTGAATACCTCTTTCCTCAGCTGCCCCCCTTTTTTATCCCAAAGCTTCCCAGGCAGTCTGTGGGTGAGGAGAGCAAAGGAGGAGATGCTCTGGCTGTGTTTGGGCTCAAACGCTTAGCACTAGGACGTGTGTGTGTGTGTGTGTGTGTGTGTGTGTGTGTGTAAGGTTTTTTAGAAGTTAGCCAGGATTTTAAGAAACGAAAAAGGATGTTCTTTGTTAGCAACTCATGCATAGCTAGTTCCTTACAAGTTTAAAGTTATTCAGAGAAGCAGCAAGACAGAACAATCTCTGCTTTCATCAGGCCTTCCCTGGCTTGCCCTCTTTCAGCTGCTTGAAAAGGAGGCAGGAGTCCCGGTGTGCTTTTTAACACTGTGTTTTCTAGGAATTGTGCTATTTCCTTCACAGTTCTCTCACCTGGTGGAGAAAGTTTCAAAGAAGCAGCACTGGGGTGCTGCAATGCGGAAAATAATAATAACAACGGAGCAATATCAGGTTTTTTGCGTGTCGAGGTCTCCAGACCACCCCTCAAATGAAACACACTTCACACAAGAATTTTTGTTTAAGGTTTTTGGCATGATTTTGGCCACAACTTTATTAAAATACAAAATATGTGAGTGGTTGCTTAGGCATTGGTTAAGACTATCTGTCCCGCTGGGGACAGAACTGACATCCATCCGCCTATGGAGTCAGTAAAGGGGAAAACACTTTGGGGAGTGAATGTGCACCCGTTCTCCCCTAATGCTCCCAGGGGCTCTTGCGTGGGCCCTGGCCCCCTACTGGGGGATATGGACAAGCATGGCGAGCCCCTGGATTCCTTTAACGGAATTCCCCGTGCAGCAGCAGCATAGAAGGGGCAGCCACAGCCAACTCCACCCCTTCTAGCCTTGGAGGGGCAACCACAGCCAACTCTGCCCCTCCAGCAACCAATTTAAAACCAATGCCTAACCGCCAACCTTACAAGTTGTGACTAATTGCTACGTAGTAGGCGAAAACCAGGTGGCACCAGCCAATCAGCCAAATGGAAAAATTCCTACCAGGCCCCTGCCCCAAAAGCAGACGACCCCATGACAGGCATAGCAAGGTCAACGCAGAGGCCTAAAACAGGGAGGGAGGGAGGGAGATCCGATGCACGCAGCCAAGAGGGCTCCTAAACCACGTGCTTTGCAATATATAGGCTCTGGGCTGTCCATCAACAAATTGCAACATGTAAATCTCCCCAACGACACCCAGAGCCCAATCACCACAGTGGCCATCCATACGATCCCACCCAGCAACAGAGGGGTGACTTGCTGGCCCCCACAGCAACACGTGCTCTCCATAAAGGGAGAACACGCTTTGTGACACTGGCATCTAACTCCTGCAACAGGCTGGGATGCGGCTGAAACATCTTACAGGAATAAAGAGCTGTAGGCAGCAGTGACTGGTGCCCAGTAGACCTGCTAGGAGGGGTGTGGCAAATGAGGAGCCACAGAGGCGTGCTCCAGTTGTTCTAGTTTCCTCCCCACCCTCCTCCCTTGCAAAGATTCTGTGGTGCCATGGATTGGCTGGATGTAGAGGAGCGTCTCCACCCCCATCGTTCTACCCGGACACTGAGATCCAGTGCCGAGGGCCTTCTGGCGGATCCCTCACTGCGAGAAGCCAAGTTACAGGGAACCAGGCAGAGGGCCTTCTCGGTAGTTCATACCTGTCAACCCTCCCTTTTTGGGCGGGAACCTCCCTTATTCCAATGCCGTTTCCTGCTGTTATCCCGGATTATTGATATCCCTTAAATTTCCCGGATTTCAAAGGAAGCAGCTCCTCCCCCTCCCTGCTGGCCAGGGAGGCTCCTCAGCTGCGTTGCTCGGCTGCCAATAAGGAGTCTGAGACCGACTGGGGGCGGAGCTTGCATGCCTTGTGCTGCCAGACCCTCACGCCCAACCAGACAGACAGCCTGCCTGCTGTCTACGAGCTCGCTCTTTCGCTCACCCGTTCGCGCGCATCCTCTGGAGCGCAGGGTGGCGAGGCTACTTGGTGCCATTGCACCGCCCTCGCGGCATCCCTTGTTTTCAAATCCGAAAGTTGACAGCTATGCGGTAGTGGCACCCGCCCTGTGGAACGCCCTCCCTTCAGATGTCAAAGAGAAAAACAACTACCAGACTTTTAGAAGACATCTGAAGGCAGCCCTGTTTAGGGAAGCTTTTAATGTTTGATGGATTATTGTGTTTTATTATTTTGTTGGAAACCGCCCAGAGTGGCTGGGGAAGCCCAGCCAGATGGGCGGGGTATAAATAGTAAATTATTATTATTATTATTATTATTATAGCAGCGGTGGGAGGCACCAGCCGGGGAACTGCCAAGGGAAGAATGATCAAAGCCAGGGGATTGGCGGTGGTATGACAATGAGCGGTCAGAGGTAGAAGCGGGAGCAGACCGGGAGGAGGTGGTGTCGGAAGCTGGAGAGGCAACAGGGTTTAGTGAGCAGGAAGAGGCTGTGGCAGAGAGCAGTTCAGACTCGGAGGCAGGAGAGGAGTGGGGGCAGGAGAACCCAGCGAGTCTCCCCCCTCCTGCTCTGACCATCTCTCTTCTCAGCTGGTTTCCCAGAATTAGAAGTACAGTGGTACCTCCGGTTGTGAATGGGTCTGTTCCGGAGGTTCGGCCGCATCCTGAGGAATTCGCAACCGGAGGCCCGCTTCTGCGCATGTGTGTGGAGCGCTTCTGCGCATGCGCGTGCGGCGAAACCTGGAAAAATACTTCCTGGTTTGCCACGTTCGCATCCTGAAGTTTATGTATCCAGAGGAATACGTAAGCAGAGGTATGACTGCATTATTATTAACTAGTGGTTTTTAGCCCGTTAGAAAACGGGCGCTAGAACGCACGCGGTCAAACCCCCCCCACTTCCCGCACCTCCACAGACAGCTCGCCTCTCTCTCTCTCTCTCTCTCTCTCTCTCTCTCACACACACACACACCCATCTTCCCCCCCACCCACCTCCCCCCCCACTTCCCACATCTCCACACATAGCTCACCTGTCTCTCTCCCTCTCACACACCCACCCACCTCCCCCCCACCCATCCACCTCCACACACAGTTTGCCTCTCCCTCCCCCACCCAGCTCCCCCCAGACCCCCCACAGCTCGCCTCTCTCTCTGTCACACACACACCCTCCCCCTCCCCTCCACAAATAGCTTGCCTCTCTCCCTCCCCCCCACACCTCCCCCCACCCATCCCCGGCGACCGGGCGGCAGCGCGAGGCGGGCAGGGGGCAAGGCCCCCGCATCCCACCTCCGGCGCTAGAACATATGAGGGAGGCCGGAGAGGAGGCCCAGGCGAGGAGGAGGAGGAGGAGGCCCACGACTACCACCGGGAGCAGCGGCGGCGGCGCAGCGGGAGCCTGACCTCCCCCACGGCCCGCGCGCGCGTGCAGCCCCTTCCCTCCCTCGGCCTCCGGTTGGCCGGAGCGTCCGTGGCAGCGGCGGCAGAAGGGAGCACGAGGGAGGCCGGAGAGGAGGCCCACGCAAGGAGGAGGAGGCCCACGACACTCCGGACCTATGCATAATGCAGGGCGCAGGAGAGCGGGCGGGCGGCAAACGCGCGGCCAGCCCCAAGAAGGCACCTGCATGCAGCCGCACCCGCCCCTGCCTGGCCGGAGGTTAGTGATCGAGGAGGGAGAGGGAGGCGTCCCCTTCCCTCTCGCCTCCCCCCCGCGGCCTGTGTGGGCGGTGATGTGGGAGCCCGCCCCGCTCCTCCCTTCCTGTGCGCTCGCTAGCCCTCCTCCCCGGGGGCCTGGCCGAGGATGCGGCGTCGCGGCCTCGGCTTCGCCTATAGCCGAGCGCCGGGGTTGCGATCCGGCCTTGCTTGGTGCGTCGCTGCCGCTGGGGAGGAGGGCGAGGAGCCGCCGGCGCCGCCGGGGGAAGCCAGGCCCACCCGGAGGCGGCGGCAGCAGCGGGTGAGTGCAGGCGGACAGGGGCACCCCGGCAGCGCACTCTTCTGGGGACCCAGCGGGCGGCGGCAGGCCCAGCTCCGTGCGAGGCAGCAGCACTGAGCTAACTGACGACGCGCGTGCGTCGTCGCTGCCTCTCGGACACGCCCCCTGTCATCGCCTATTGGTCCCTGTGTGCGGGGGTGGGGAGGGAGAGGCGTAACCGCCTTTGCCTATTGGTCTCTTCCCTCCAATCCCTGCGTCCGCCTCCGACATGCGCACTTAAAATTTCCACTGACACACGGACGGCGCCGCAGGGACATAGGGAATTATTATAGAGGATTATTATTATTATTATTATTATTATTATTATTATTATTTACTTATACCCCGTCCAGCTGTCTGGGTCTCCCCAGACACACTCTGGGTGGCTCCCAACAGGATATTAAAAACACAATAAAATATCGAACATTAAAAACTTCCCTAAACAGGGCTGCCTTCAGATGTCTTCTAAAAGTCAGATAGTTGTTTATTTCCTTGACATTTTAATAGGAGGGTGTTCCACAGGGTGGGCTCCACCACCGAGAATGCCCTCTGCCTGGTTCCCTGTAACCTCACTTCTTGCAGTGAGGGAACCGCCAGAAGTCCCTTGGAGCTGGACCTCAGTCCCCGGGTTGAACGATGGGGGTGGAGACGCTCCTTCAGGTATACTGGGCCGTTTAGGGCTTTAAAGGTCAACACCAACACTTTGCATTGTGCTCAGAAATGTACCGGGAGAAGAAGTATGAAGAGGGTGGAGCAAAAACAGAGAAGATGACAGAGTCTCATATTGCTTGGGAAGGAACCAGGAGAGAAGGAGACCTATACCGGTTTTCTGCCCTCCTCCTTTGCAAAAAACAAAACAAAACAGCAGATATATAAACACTGCAGTTTTGTTAATACTTTCATTTAAGTGACTTACCTTAGTTCAGAAAGGTCACAATCCTGTCCTCAATCCAAGCTGAAATTTTAGAAAGACTAGAAACATTAAGAAACAGACTGGCTGGGAAAGACGTATATAAAGATACCAAGGAGGATGACCTAAAAAAGGGCCAGATTTCACCCAAAATGACTCCTACACAGGAATATAACTCAGCAGACTGTCGCCCACATAACCTCCAGGTAAAGGCAGAGATAAACCTGCCTTTAATTATGAAAGCACAACACATAAGGGACGGCAGTATATCGCCCCCTAAAAGGAAAACCACCCGGTCTTTCGGACTAAAATGAGATAGCTAGATGAGGAACTAGGTTTCAATCAGACAGGTCACAATCCCAGGCACTGTTTTGTTAATTATTTTTAATAATTTGTATTAAGTTTTCATTAATAACAATCCAATCCAATCCAATACCAGGGCTCGTTTTAATGCCCTCCCCTCAGCTCTCTTAGAGGGCAAATATAGTAAGATACCGATCGATCAAAGATTATGCCCCTGTGATTGTAATGAGATTGAATCCACTGGGCACGTTCTCTTATACTGTCCACTGTATCGTGACTCAAGGAAAGAACTGATTGAACCGCTGTTGGGGAAACTGCCAGGCCGCTCTGAGGAAGCCTACATCAGACTCCTCCTAGCGGATAAAGATATGATATGGAGACCACTACTAAGAGCCTTAGTAGATGATAAGGACCCCAAAATTACAATTAATGTAGCTAAATTTTGTGTATCTGCTATTAAACGCAGGAAACAATAACTTCTTAAAGGAAACTAGTGGGGGCATGTAGACATCTGATTTTAATTTAGGTTCTCACATTTTAAATTGATGTTTTACTTGTAATGTTCTTTGTATCTTTTACATGTTCTACTATTTGATTGCTGTATGAGTCGAAGCTGGTCTGTGACCGTTTAAATAAATGATTATGATTATGGAGACCACTAGGATCGTCGCAAAATTTTGTTTTATTGCGACAAGAGTAAGACGAATAATGACTGAGACTGAGATTTGAGCTTTAATCTCTGAAGGAATGTGAATAGGTGGTAAAGATCTATTAATTTAAAATCTTAATGTAAAATTTTAAAATCTTAAGTTTTAAAATTTAATTTTAAATGTAAGTATCAGTTCTATGAGATGGGTTCTAATTCTGTATTATAACTCAACCTCCAATACTATTTCTGGTTATGGATTGTCATTAACTGTTCTCTGGTCTTTGACCGTAATAAAGATATTTGTATTTAGCCACATCAATGAAATGCCAAATCATAATACAATCAAAAGAGCCAATTATTCCATTCCAAATTAAACATTTTTGGAATGTTTTCAGTGTATGTTTAGTTATAGTTTTTAGTGTGGGTTCATGCTGAAGAAACTACATAACCACTGAATTGCACAGGGATCGCGCCCTGCTAAATATGTACACATTTGCAGCCTGAATTGGTTTTTCTTAAAGGTGGACCACGCATAATTCTTAACAAGGGACCCTACAAATTTATAGACCTATAGGAAAAGATTATTCCCCTTCCCCACCTTATTCACTTTTTTTGCATCTCCCCCTGCCCAAGAATGTGAAATAAGGTGGAGGGATATTAAATGGACTAGGATCTGGATATAAATTATGCAGCTAAATGCACGGAGGCATTAATAAAACATGCAGGTTTTTAAAGTGTAATAATAAGAATAACTACAGATTTGTATTTATTTTCATGTAATGAACACTAATATATATATTAAAAAGGCCCAGTGTTTTTTTTAAAACAAAACAGAAATGATTATCCCAAGCACAGTTTTGAACAGCACACATTAATTTTACTCGCGGAATTTTCTTCTGTAGTCTTTCTCCGCAGCTTGGGAACGTTAAATAAAATGGCATCTATTGTTGGGAAATGCTCTCCTCAGACAAGCTGCCTAGCCGTGGCTGTTTGCAGACCTTCCGGATGATATTTACACAACTCTAATCAAAAATGTTGATGTGCTATTTATTTACGCTTTACTTTCTCCCACAGACATCTCCCCCCCCCCCCCGTGTCCCCCTGTAGCTATCTGCCTCCTTCGGCTGCTCTAGTTGTTGCATGTGGTTAATAAATGACTTTCTCATCCATTCCAGATTTTATTACAAAGAGCAAGGAACCGCTGGGTAAGTTACACAAAGCAAAATGGCTGACATTAGCTGATGGGAAGATTTGTGGAGGGAAGGAGGGCAATTTGCTTAAACCAAAAGAAAAAGAGACAACATTGTCTCTCCAGCCTCTGAAATTTGTTTAGTGTCCTGCCTATCAACTGTGTATTTGAACAGGTTTCATTACCTAAAAAAGAAAGTGCAAAACCATTGAGCGCTGTTAAAAATATGCTAATCCTTTCTTAAGCAGAAAACGAGGGAGGCTCGTTAACTGTTTTATTCCTTTCCCAAGTGGGTGGATGAGCCTTGCGCAGGAACATAAATATAAGAAAACCCGCCATTAATGTTAACTTTTCATGCTATCCATAGCAATGTTTAACATTTGTCATCTGCACACCCCCAGCATGAAGATAAAAGTAAATGTAAAGGGACCACTGACCATTAGGTCCAGTCATGTCCGACTGGGGTTGCAGTGCTCATCTCGTGTTACTGGCCGAGGGAGCCAGCGTACAGCTTCCGGGTCATGTGACCAGCATGACTAAGCCACTTCTGGCGAACCAGAGCAGCGTATGGAAACGCTGTTTACCTTCCCGCAGGAGCGGTACCTATTTATCTACTTGCACTTTGACGTGCTTTCGAACTGCTAGGTGGGCAGGAGATGGGACCGAGCAACGGGAGCTCACCCCGTCATGGGGATTCGAACCGCCGACCTTCTGATCGGCAAGCCCTAGGCTCAGTGGTTTAACCCACAGCGCCACCCGCGTCCCTTAGCATGAAGATACTAAGGAGTAAATTGGTTGAATATGGGATGCGGCTCATATTCTTATCTCATTAAAGCCCACTGTGCCAAATTTGGTATACTTGCTACCAAGGTGAGGTCTAGGAACTGCAGATCACCCTGGATGAGAGGCAGCCTGCTGGCTTCAAGCACTGGATCACAAAAACAACGGACCTTTGTTCTTCGCTACCCACCTACCCAAGAGATGGGCAGAGGAGGCTCTGTTGCAACCTCAAACCCTGAGCTAATAAACTTTGGAGTTAATAAAGCCATTAGGACTGCAAGGGAATTTCCATGGGGTCTTCTTGGGCTCCATGTTCACTACAGATGGTGACAGCAGCCACAAAATTAAAAGACGCCTGCTTCTTGGGAGAAAAGCAATGATAAACCTAGACAGCATCTTAAAAATCAGAGACATCACCTTGCTGACAAAGGTCCGTATAGTTAAAGCAATGGTTTTCCCAGTAGTGATGTATGGAAGTGGGAGCTGGACCATAAAGAAGGCTGATCGCCGAAGAATTGATGCTTTTGAATTATGGTGCTGGAGGAGACTCTTGAGAGTCCCATGGACTGCAAGAAGATCAAACCTATCCATTCTTAAGGGAATTAGCCCTGAGTGCTCACTGAAAGGACAGATCCTGAAGCTGAGGCTCCAATACTTTGGCCACCTCATGAGAAGAGAAGACTCCCTGGAAAAGACCCTGATATTGGGAAAGATTGAGGGCACAAGGAGAAGGGGACGACAGAGGATGAGATGGTTGGACAGTGTTCTCGAAGCTACCAACATGAGTTTGACCAAACTGCGGGAGGCAGTGGAAGACAGGAGTGCCTGGCGTGCTCTGGTCCATGGGGTCATGAAGAGTCGGACATGACTAAACGACTAAACAACAACAACAACAACTACCTACCCAAGAAATGGGCAGAGGAGGCTCTGTTGCAACAAACTCTGTTGCAACATCAAACCCTGAGCTAATAAACCTTGGAGTTAATAAGGCCATTAGGACTCCCTATCCCATATCCTCTCAGGCCAGTAAGACTTGAATTCTGATGCCAAAGGGTGCTCACCACTCTCTACTATGTCTCTCCTTCCCTCAGGCCGAGTCCTAGAATCTGTGCAATAAAAATTAAGAATAATTTTCCAAACCTTTACCACAGCACCAATAGATAACGGCCTGCCCTCACAAGGGGTGCCAACTTGAAAAATATATATTGGGGGGCCCCAAGTAAGCCCTGCCCCACATAATCGATCACATGATGTGGTGCATGCGCACCATTTAAATGGCAATGTCCATCAACTTTGGGGGGCTTGGCCCCCTCAAATATTTTATGGGGGGCAAAGCCCCCACAGCCCCAATGAGTTGGCTCCTATGGCCCTCACACAATTGGGATAGCCAGCAGAGATTCCAGGGTAAATGGCAGCTTCTTTTTTGGTGTGTGATCACAACCTTAATTCAAGTACTACTCCAAGAATGTCAAGTAAGATCTTGGGCCCAAACTGAAATACCCCAAAGGGGAATATTTCCTCTCCTTGCCCACTAGGGCTGAGCCAGTAAGTGGAAGGAGTTTTATCACACCAAGCACCTCCTAATAATTCATAAAAGGGCCTCCTTCTTTTCTCTTGCATCTCCCCATGCAGGTGTGGTCCATTCTGTTTTGCTGTCTGAGGCGAAATGGGAAGGTGCTACCACATCACTGGAAGCCAGCATATGATCCAGGTGTGGGCAGATGGGGTGCTCCCAGGGGCACTGCTGTGTGGGGTTTCACTGCCCAAGGTGGCTGTTTCAATCTGCCTCATGTGTGGGCTGTCCCTGTCCCCAGGACTCCTCTTATCTGACTGAGGAAGGTCAGCGACAACACATATGGCCCAGCCTTCCCTCATGCTCCACCCCACAGAGCAGGTTTGGGGCTGCCTTTTCCAGATCCGGTAAGACATCGCAGGGTTCCCTAGTCTGCTGAGATCACGGGACCTGGTAGATCAAGGAATGGGATTTGGTAAAGTAGGGGCAGAACCAAGAAGATGGCTCCATCCCGACTGGTCAAGGAAGGAGCCTAGCTGTGCTTAGGGCACTGATGGACACAGGAAGAAGAAGAACAACAAGAAGAAGAACAAGAAGGAGGAGGAGGAGGAGGAGGAGGAGGAGGAGGAGGAGGAAGAGGTAGAAGAAGAAGAAGAGGAAGAAGGAGGAGTTTGGATTTGATATCCCGCTTTATCACTACCCTAGGGAGTCTCAAAGCGGCTCACATTCTCCTTTCCCTTCCTCCCCCACAACAAACACTCTGTGAGGTGAGTGGGGCTGAGAGACTTCAGAGAAGTGTGACTAGCCCAAGGTCACCCAGCAGCTGCATGTGGAGGAGCGGAGACGCGAACCCGGTTCACCAGATTACGAGTCTACCGCTCTTAACCACTACACCACACTGGCCCTCAGGGAGCTGAGTGTATAGGAAACACTCTTAAATGAAACAGGAAATGGCTTGGCCTCTTGAGGCTGGCACCTCACCCTTAGATTTAGCTGCTTCTCAGGGAAATGAAAATTCAGGGCAACCGGCATTATGACATTGTGAGCAAAACCCACAGTTAAACTTCCTTGCATACAGCTTGCCTGGTTTTCGTAGGCAATACAATTACAATGGCTTATCGGAGCCTTGGTTTTTTCATTGTTTCACCTTCAGGTGACCCTTCCACATTGGCTTATCAACAGAGGAATCCATGGCCTAAAAAACACCCCACCACGCCAAAATCTGTCATGTCAACCGAAAATGAAGGAGCCAGCTGAGGAAATTCAGAAGAAGAGTACTCTTTGGCTGGCCGAGAGAACCATGGAAATGGAGCAGTGACGTGACAAATCATGCCACTGGGTGAAGAAAGTCCTAATTGCTGGTACCCTTATTGGATTGTGAGAGGACACTGGGAGTTTTGTCCATTGGTCCTGAGACTCTCATCAGTTCTGGATTAGAGCTGCAAACTTTTGGTTTCAAATAGGGGCATCACTCACAGAAGTCTCAGATTTCAGAGGCAGAGCATGGAGGAATATATAGTAGGGGAGGGGCAGGAAAAATGCCAGAAAGTGGAGATTGCAGGATTTTTGGAGCCCAGCATGATGAGTGTGGTTTTTCTGGTTGTTTGGGCCAGTACTCCATTCTTGACGATCCCCTTCTCCCTACGGGAAGCTGGAAGTAAAAAGATAACCTCACACCATTAATAAAACACCAGAGATGATCCAATGAGGAACCTTTCGCCTTCCCAATATTCTCAGAAGCTGCAGGGATGTTTGCCTTTCATTTCCGTTCTCTCCCCTTGCTTGCTCGCTCCCTCCTTCCGTCCCTATCTTTCTAGAGAATTCCCTCGCCTGTCTGCCTTCACAAACGGCTTCGCTCAAGGCAGCCGGCTCTCCTTCCAGGCTCCGGTGCGCCTGCATGCCTCCGACCCTTGATCTGTGCTTAATGTATCCTCCCAGAGCCTGGCCACTGGGACCGAATTTCAAGGCATATCCATATTAGATTATTGTGATGTTTTTATCTTTCCGTGATTGGGAACCATTCTCTGCAGCCAAAACAGACACTTCTCCGAGGGTGCTGAGTGAATTTTTAGCTCTCCTCTGAGGAGTTAGCTTCAATAAAACATGAGGCCAGTACCAGCGCTGAAGGGCTTGAGTGATGTAACATCTCATGCGGTTCATGCATTTCTCTGTAAGTTTACACTAGTGTGAACATTAGCCTTGCCAGCCTGTGTTGCTTTAAGTGAAGCTTTGCACGCAAACATGGCCTCCACAAAAGCTACCTCAGGCTAAAGCACTCCCGTCATCGACAAAATTAAGTATTACACTGGGTCTCTGGTGGGCAACTCGGCTTGTGATTCGACCGTCTCACATGTTTTATTAATGGCGCGAGATTGTCCTTTTATTTCCAGGTTCCCACAGCAGGTGAGCTTGTCATATCCACTAAAGAAAAACCAGAGCAGATTGCCAGCCACTTGCGTGCACTGTTTCGACAGTTCTTAATTTCTGTTGAGAGGCACGCAATATAAACAAAGTTTTGCTTAAGTGCTGGAACATTTGTCTAAGGTTTGATACACGCAAACCTCCACTTCTGCACCATGAAAACAGACAATTTCCCCCCTTCTGTTAACTCAGTGGGTGCTGAAGCTGATTTGGTGCTGTGATAACAAAGCAGGTTCATCTAAAGCAGCAGAAACGTTAACCTAATACCATGCATAGGATGTTCAGGGCAAATGAGGGTAAAAGCGAGCCTGAACATCAAATCAGGAAGTCCCTGGTTTGAATCTTGCTTCTTATTGTGAGTTCAGCAGATGACCTTATCCTACCAGTGATGGCTAACCTTGACACTCCAGATGTTTTGGGACTACAACTCCCATCATCCCTGACCACTGGTCCTGTTAGCTAGGGATGATGGGAGTTGTAGTTCCAAAACATCTGGAGTGTCAAGGTTAGCCATCACTGTGACCTAGCCGCTACCTCTCAATATAGCCCCCAATCATTAGCATGTTGGTAATAATACTAGCCTACCTTACAGGGGGGATGCGGGTGGCACTGTGGGTTAAACCACAGAGCCTAGGGCTTGCCGATCAGAAGGTCGGCAGTTTGAATCCTCGCGACGGGGTGAGCTCCCGTTGCTCGGTCCCAGCTCCTGCCCACCTAGCAGTTCGAAAGCACGAAGTGCAAGTAGATAAATAGGTACTGCTCCGGCAGGAAGGTAAACGGCGTTTCCGTGCGCTGTTCTGGTTCGCCAGAAGCGGCTTTGTCATGCTGGCCACATGACCTGGAAGCTGTACGCCGGCTCCCTCGGCCAATAAAGCGAAATGAGCACCGCAACCCCAGAGTCGGACACGACTGGACCTAATGGTCAGGGGTCCCTTTACCTTTTTACCTCTCAATATAGCCCCCAATCATTAGCATGTTGATAGTAATACTAATCTACTTTACAGGGCTCATGTAATCCTATGTTTAAAATGCTCTAAAATGCCACATAAATGTTAACCATTATCATTAAAAATGAGGTTTGCCACGAAGAGCCATTTTTTGCAAGGTAAACAATGTTTCGAGTTCTATTTAGCCTGTTTCTGAACGCACTTTTCTTTTTTAACTGATGAAAGGTTTGCTGTTCCCTCTAGGATTGCCAACTTACATCCTCAAGACTGCATCTTTAACCGATGCATATGAAGTCAGAGAGGCTGTTATTTCTCTGTTCCTCTCCCTATCCCTAGGTCTTGTCACTCAGGCCCAGGAAGGGGTAATAAATGCTCAGAACCAATGTACACAGCCTCGTCCTCACTCCTGGGCAAAAAAAGGGAATCCATATATATAGGAAAGGAGGAAGAGATAGCTATAATAACTGTAAAGAGAACCATCTCTTGGATATCACACACATATCAGGGACGCCATGTGACATCTTGTTGTGGGACCTTGCTTGTTCTCTCTCTTTCCAGTGTTCAGGCATGAGTGCCATTGCTCATGCAGCCAAAGGAGCATCAGCCATGCGCAAGAGAAAGGCATTGACAGAGAGGGGGGAACTTGACATTTGCAGAAGCATAAACAATCCTTGCAGGGCAGGTAAAGGTAAGATAAAGGGACCCCTGACCATTAGGTCCAGTCATGACCGACTTTGGGGTTGCGGCGCTCATCTCGCTTTATTGGCCGAGAGCCGGCGTACAGCTTCCAGGTCATGTGGCCAGCATGACTAAGCCGCTTCTGGCGAACCAGAGCAGCGCACGGAAACGCTGTTTACCTTCCCGCCGGAGCGGTACCTATTTATCTACTTGCACTTCATGCTTTCGAACTGCTAGGTTGGCAGGAGCAGGGACCGAGCAACGGGAGCTCACCCCGTCGCAGGGATTCGAACCGCCGACCTTCTGATCGGCAAGCCCTAGGCTCTGTGGTTTAATCCACAGCGCCACCCACGCAGAGGGGACCTCAAAACAGTCCAATGAGGGCTGAGTGACCACAAAATCCCAAATGACTGTTGGGCACAGCTGTCAACTTTCGGATTTGAAAATAAGGGATGCCGCGAGGGCGGTGCAATGGCACCAAGAAGCCTCGCCACCCTGCGCTCCAGAGGCTGCGCGCGAACGGGTGAGCGAAAGAGTGAGCACGTAGACGGCAGGCAGGCTGTCTCTCTGGTTGGGCGTGAGGGCCTGGCTGCACAAGGCATGCAAGCTCCGCCCCCAGTCAGTCTCAGACTCCTTATTGGCAGCCGAGCAACGCAGTTGAGGAGCCTCCCTGGCCGGCAGGGAGGGAGAGGAGCTGCTTCCTTTGAAATCCGGGGAATTTAAGGGATATCAACAATCCGGGATAGCAGCGGGAAACAGCATTGGAATAAGGGAGTTTCCCTCAAAAAAAGGGAGGGTTGACAGCTATGCTGTTGGGTGGCTGGGGATAAAGGAAAAGAAAACTGGGTAGGAGCAGGGATGTGTTTGGGTAAACTTTCGTAATATGGTGCCCTGTGCGAGGCCAATATTTGGCACCTCCAAATGGAACGCCATAGTTATGGGTCTTCTCAATTTTGCACCCCTTCAGCTTGGCACACAGTGCGGGGAACAGCCTGCGTCGCCCTAAATCTGGCGCCGGTGGGAGGAGAAATTGAACTGTTAGTAAAGTAAGAAGAAACACGTGGACATAAAAAGGGTAGAGAATAATAGCATTATAGAATCCTAGAGGTAGAATTGGGCCTGAGGGTCATCTAATCCAACCCTCTGCAATGCAGGAATCCTACCCACAGGAGTCTCTGGGTGGGCTCAAACCACCAACCTCCTGGTTAACAGCCAGACCCACTGACCTACTGCACCATCTCACTGTCTGAATATCTCACACTGAGAAGCTATTTTAAAGAAGACTGAGGATGCCCCGTGGGCACAGAATGCAGAGTGATTGAGTGAGAGGAAAATCAATCAGGTGGGGGGTAGAATGGAATGGAAAATTGTGGCATGGCTGACTGACTGAATAGGAGCACTCGAAGCTGCAACATTTTGTTGCAGGTCCCACTTGCACGTCTATATTTTTTTAAAAAAACTTTTTAAATTGATTTTAACAATTTTAAGCACTTTACATTACCGTTAAATTTTCATCCTCCCCCCCCCCTCACTGGGGGAAGCAAATTTCCATTCCCCTCTCTCACCGGGAAAAACAATAAACATTTCACATTTAACATAGTTAACATACTTCATATCATTGCTTGAGTCTGGCCTATTTCTGTAGGTCAGATATTCTTCCTTTCCTCAATTTCATTTTTCGGTTGACTTCCACAAGTCCCCCCTGTTGAATTCATTATCTATCCTCTTTATCAGTTTCCCAAATTATTCACAAAATCATAAAATACCAAAAACATTTTACTTACTTAACAATCCTAATTCTACACCTCGGCTCCTAACTACTTCTGATACTTTCCTAAACCCTTAACAATTTCCCTCACTCCAACCTAATTTTAAACTCCTAAATTTCCTCTTTTTACACCCTTTCCTCCCTCCGGTCTCAAAATCTTTAGCTAATTTTCCCACCCCTATCCTCCTAATTTTTTAACATATGTTCATAGAATCAGAGTTGGAAGAGACCACAAGGGCCATCCAGTCCAACCCCCTGCCAAGCAGGAAACACCATCAAAGCATTCCTGACAGGTGGCTGTCAAGCCTCTGCTTAAAGACCTCCAAAGAAGGAGACTCCACCACATTCCTTGGCAGCAAATTCCACTGTCGAACAGCTCTTACTGTCAGGAAGTTCTTTCTAATGTTTAGGTGGAATCTTCTTTCTTGTAGTTTGAATCCATTGCTCCGTGTCCGCTTCTCTGGAGCAGCAGAAAACAACTTTTCTCCCTCCTCTATATGACATCGTTTTATATATTTGAACATGGCTATCATATCACCCCTTAACCTTCTCTTCTCCAGGCTAAACATACCCAGCTCCCTAAGCCGTTCCTCATAAGGCATCGTTTCCAGGCCTTTGACCATTTTGGTTGCCCTCCTCTGGACACGTTCCAGCTTGTCAGTATCCTTCTTGAACTGTGGTGCCCAGAACTGGACACAGTATTCCAGGTGAGGTCTGACCAGAGCGGAATACAGTGGTACTATTACTTCCCCTTGATCTAGAAGCTATACTCCTATTGATGCAGCCCAGAATTGCATTGGCGTTTTTTAGCTGCTGCATCACACTGTTGACTCATGTCAAGTTTGTGGTCTACCAAGACTCCTAGATCCTTTTCACTTGTACTGCTCTCAAGCCAGGTGTCACCCATCCTGTATTTGTGCCTTTCATTTTTTTTGCCCAAGTGTAGTACTTTACATTTCATTAACGCCAGTATCCAGATCCATTCATTTTAGCCAGTTATAAAGGAAAAACCAAATCAGAATATACCACTTGCATGTCTATAAACACAATCAAATTATCAGGATCCTTCTATCAGTCTAAGTCAGAAGGTATCAATTGTAGGTAGCATACTGTCATAGGTGACTGTGGTATTATGTGTTATTTGAGTGTGCATATTCATTATTCTGTGTAGAAAATGGATGAGTTGGCAGACCTCCCACTGAGTCTTCAGCACACTCATGAACTGACACTCATGCATAAGTTTGTACAGAATGGATTAGATGGCAGGTCCCCTGATGAGTTTTCAGCTTCCATATATTATGATCATGCACATTTGTGTGAATTGATTATATACATCACAAGATTAGATCCTGTAAGTGGTGATAGTGTATTTTATTTCTACAGTTCTTATGACTGCCGTTTTTTTCTTATCAAGATTGGAACCTGAGATATTGATTGTGATTTAATGTAGTTATAATCCTATCTACGGGGTGCCTTTTTCTTTTTGTTCTGTTCTGCGCACGCTGCTTTCAGAAAAGGCACCATTGAAAAATGTATTGGAAAACATGAGCTGTGAGATTTCATGTGGCCATTTCCTAAAAGTGATTTTGATGGACCAGTAGTTTCATCATAAAAATAAATAATGAATAAATACAAAAATTAAATAGTAGTTTGACAGCACTTTCCCACGGGGCCATTGGGGAAAATGAGCAAACTCAAACCCAGTGACTTTTTCTGTTCAAGAAGTAGTCTCAACGGAATATTAATTGGAATGCTAATTAGGGTGATGCAGCCATAGCAAGTCTTAAATGCTAACACTGAAGACATAATGGTTGCATCTTGCTAGCAGCCTTCAAAAAGTGACATATTTTTAGATATCTCCCCCGCCCTCAACCGCTAGAGCTGCCCAACACGAATAATCAGACTTGGGAATAATAATGAGAGGTTGGGGGAAGGAGAAGGCATAAAACTGTTGCTTTTACAGTCTGAAAACCCATCTACAAGACAAACCAAGGCTCCAGGCTCAATGTCCAGTTGAGCATTTTCAACTTGCTGACTTCACTGTGATTCAATAACTTGTAACATGCTAATTTGCTGGTCAAATTCCACCAAGTTCTGGTGTGATCAAAAACAGCACCTAGAAGGGTAACAGAGTGACTCCCCTGTGTATTTCTGGAGGTGATACCTTCCCTTGGCTCCAGCATCCCTTTTGAAGCATCCTTGATGCCTCTGGGTGCCAATCCTTGTCCCCAGCATCTGGTACCCAATGTGATATCGCCTTTGAGAATTGAGGTTCATGTTCCCCTTAGTTATCAGTGGCTGTTGGAGGAATCCTGTGCCTTCCTCCTTGGTAGTAAGTCGCACTATGTTCACAGGGGTTTACTCCCAAGTAAGCACGTGCAGGATTGTGCTGCTTTTCTCCATGATTTTATCTCTTCCATTTATAAACACTTTTCTTTGTACAGTACTAAGGAGGGAAAATGTGTACATATGCCGAACATGGTGAGCGCTAGGCCATTGCCACCTGTGTAGGGGGAGGACATAGGTCAGTGGTACAAGCATGCGCTGTGCATGCAGAAGGCCCCAGATTCAACCCCTGGGGAACAGTCCAAATCTGAAACCCTTGCAAGCTGCTGCCAGTTAGTGTGGACCAGTGGTGTAGGAAGGGTGGGGCGATGGGGGCGGGGCGCCCGGCACGGAAGGGGTGCCGGGCGGCGACTTGGGAGTCCAGGCAAACTGCGCTCCGTAGCGCATGCGTCGTGACGTCATGATGCATACGCTACGGAGCGAGGCCCCGCCCCTGGGGGGTGCCGCTTGGCTTGTCGCCCCCAGCAGCCAAGTGGATCGGTACGCCACTGGTGTGGACAACACTGAGGGATCCTCCTAACAACCTATTGAGCATTCATATGATCTGCCTAAAGGTAAAGGTAAAGGGACCCCTGACCGTTAGGTCCAGTCACGGACGACTCGGGTTGCGGTGCTCATCTCGCTTTATTGGCCAAGGGAGCTGACATTTGTCCGCAGAGAGTTTTTCCGGGTCATGTGGCCAGCATGTCTAAGCCGCTTCTGGCAAACCAGAGCAGCGCACGGAAACGCTGTTTACCTTCCCGCCAGAGCGGTACCTATTTATCTACTTGCACTTTGACATGCTTTCGAACTGCTAAGTTGGCAGGAGCATGGACAGAGCAACGGGAGCTTGCCCTGTTGCGGGGATTCGAACCGCCAACCTTCTGATCAGCAAGCCCTAGGCTGTGGTTTAGACCACAACGTCACCCATGTCACAAGGCTTATGCGGAGATTAGATTGCATCCAGTCTTTACTCAGCATTCATTCTGATTTGTTTGAGGGAAGATTATACGACAAGAAGATGCTATTTAGGATGCTAACGTTTAGACTTTATAGACATTTCGGTGCATTCTAAACTTAGGTTACCAGATGTCCCCGTTTCCCGGGGACAGTCCCCAGATTTACAAATCAGTCCCCATATAAAATCCATTGAAGTTGAAAAGTCTCCCCGGATTCATTGAAAAAAAAATCTGGTAACCATATTCTAAACTAGGGTCTTGTGCACATAAACCATTTTTGCAGCTTAGCCGCAGCCACATTGCAGCAGCATCAAATTGAGATTGTGACCAACTGAAGCAGGCACGTCCAACAGGCTGATCACGATCTACCGGTAGATCACCGGACGTCTGTGGTAGATCACTGGTAGATCACAAGCTCCCCCAAAGAAGCTCAACAAGTTTGGCTCCCCTAAAAAAAGCCTTGCTTTCCTCCTCCCTAAAAAGCTCCCTAAAAGCTCAACAACTTTGACCTGAACTTTGACCGCCCAAAAGGGGGTAGATCACTGCCAGTTTTTAACTCTGTGAGTAGATCACAGTCTCTTGGGAGTTGGCCACCCCTGAACTACAAGTTTGATCTCCATTTTACGTGTACGACTGCCAAACCAGGACTCCCCCTTCCCATACTTTAATTTTTTTTGTCGTAACTACAAAACTTTGCCTAGGCTGTCAAAGCACATTTCGAGCCATTCTGGTTCCATTAACCTTCACTACATGGTCACAGCACCATCTCACGGACTTCCACGTGACTTTCTCTCAGTTTGGAACAAAGGAAGGTTGCCTTACTGAGGAAGGCCATTGGCACATTTAGCTCACTAGTATACCATACTACTGTATACAGATTGATGGCAGAAAGTGAGGAGGAATTAAAGAACCTTTTAATGAGGGTGAAAGTGGAGAGCACAAAATATGGTCTGAAGATCAGCATAAAAAAAACTAAGATCATGGCCACTGGTCCCATCACCTCCTGGCAAATAGAAGGGGAAGAAATGGAGGCAGTGAGAGATTTTACTTTCTTGGGTTCCATGATCACTGCAGATGGTGACAGCAGTCACGAAATTAAAAGACGCCTGCTTCTTGGGAGAAAAGCAATGACAAACCTAGACAGCATCTTAAAAAGCAGAGACATCACCTTGCCGACAAAGGTCCGTATGGTTAAAGCTATGGTTTTCCCAGTAGTGATGTATGGAAGTGAGAGCTGGACCATAAAGAAGGCTGATCACCAAAGAATGGATGCTTTTGAATTATGGTGCTGGAGGAGACTCTTGAGAGTCCCATGGACTGCAAGAAGATCAAACCTATCCATTCTGAAAGAAATCAGCCCTAAATGCTCACTGGAAGGACAGATCCTGAAGCTGAGGCTCCAATACTTTGGCCACCTCATGAGAAGAGAAGACTCCCTGGAAAAGACCCTGATGTTGGGAAAGATGGAGGGCACAAGGAGAAGGGGACGACAGAGGACGAGATGGTTGGACAGTGTTCTCGAAGCTACCAATGTGAGTCTGACCAAACTGCGGGAGGCAGTGGAAGACAGGAGTGCCTGGTGTGCTCTGGTCCATGGGGTCACGAAGAGTGGGACATGACTAAACAACAACAACAGTATACAGATAAGTAAAGAATGTTCGAGGTATACTTTACAGCAAACCTAGGTGGTGTTTTGTTTTGTTTTTTAAAGTTAGGCAGCTATTTCTCTACACAAGGCAAAATCCTTGGGTTAGCATCCCCTGACCTTACTCAATCTCTCCTTTGGAACAGTGGCTGAGTAAGGGCAACGGAGTTCAAAGCTTTCTGTATTTCTTGAATCTGGGGTGGGGGGGGGGGGAAACAGGGCAGTGCATTTTGGGCCAAGAAAAGGATAAAACACACCAGATTGTGGTATAATTATCAAATTACAGCATCTAATTTGTAGTTCTAACTTGCTAATTACGTGTGACAAATGTGTGGCCAAGGGTGAATTGTGAGTGAACGAATCCAGTCTTTTGTCTTTGTAAATTCAATGTGATATTTAAATGGAATAAAAAACAACAACAATCTGTCAAATAATATTGTCTCCTTTTTTATAGATTAAATATGCATTGAAAAAGAACGGCTATTCTTTACCCAGAGAAAAATAAAGTTTTGGAATCATTCTCTCTGGGAAAAATCATAGGCCTCTTTGGATTGTTCCTCTCTGCTGTGATTGGTTGTTGCACTTTCCTGCCTCTATATGGGTTCTGTTGGAATTCTGGAATCCAAGACCCAAGTTTGGGGCAAGTACTGGTATTCGTTGGTGAGAGAACACCGGTGGAGATTCAACATGGCAAAACATGCAGCAAAGAAAAGCATGGAAATAGAGGCTGTGAAACCTTTAAAATGTGCCCTTCCAGTGAGTCCCAGCATGCCCACTTTTAAAAGCTTTTCCCAAGCTATCTCACTTCCCTAACATAGAGCCAGACCACCCATTTGGCAAGTCATAAAGTGGTTTACTTACAAAACTCTTCAAAGGTCCAATTCATGTACTTTCCCATACAGCAGTCGGAAAAGATGCAGAGGCAGTTAAAACATTACTTAGTTACAAAAGGTAAAGATTTATAAACTACCGATAGAGAAACCCCCTGTCAGGTTCTCTTATCGGTTGCTCAATAGTAACACCAAGCCGTCTTGTCTTTAAGTCAAGACTTTAAGTCCAGCAACTCCCTGGACACCTGGCACTCCCTGGCTCCCAGCCACTAACTGCTCCTCCCCCGAAAAGGGGCTGCCAGATTCACTCGAAGATGAATCTGTCGTTAACAGAGGCTGCGGCTCCCTGTAAGCACTCAGAGCTGGACTGGCAGGGGTGGGCAGATCCCTGACACCCCCAACTAATTTCAGACTCTGTTCTGGTCTGAAACGAAAAAGGCTGGTTAAAGCCATGAGGCTGGAGTGACCAGCTCAGAGTTCTCTATATACTGAATCCGCATGGAGAGTGAGAGCTAACAAGGGCTTGGTGACCCATATCCTCAAGGTGCAAAGTGATAACATAGGCTAAGCCTGGCAGGGCAGCTTACTCTATGGTTTAACCCCTTCACGCACTAATCAGATTCAAACTTGCTAGAGTTATTTAAGGCTAGAACTCTACAATTTTTCCTTTCTATTAGCAGAATATCAGCAGTCGTCAGTTAGTATTATTTCTTTCTTTACTGTAATTTAATTCTGCTTTTCAGACGATTATTTTCTTCCAAAGCAGCTCAAGTGTGTGTATATATATAAAGATAGGCCCTTCTATCAGGCTTAGAAACACAGGTAGGCAAGGAAAGGTAAGCAGAGGTGAAAGCTGGAGGGAGATCAGTTCTTCAAGGCCAGAACAAAGTGTTGAACTTAAATGGGGGCATTTATATCTGGTTCAGGCCAAGCTGATCTTTCTTTGCTGGTCCTTGTGTTTTAGTTGCAGTTGGCGACTCTTCTTCCTTTGGCCTACAGATGGGGCAAAAGCCCCAAATGCTGTTATGGTTCCACTCTGCTTCTCACCTGCATTATGATCATGTCAGTAGGTCATTGGTAAAGGTAAAGGGCCCCCTGACCATTAGGTCCAGTCATGATTGACTCTGGGATTGCGGTGCTCATCTCGCATTATTGGCCGAGGGAGCCGGCGTACAGCTTCCAGGTCATGTGGCCAGCAGGACTAAGCCGCTTCTGGCGAACCAGAACAGCGCACGGATACGCCGTTTACCTTCCTGCTGCAGTGGTACCTATTTATCTACTTGCACTTTGATGTGCTTATCTACTTGCACTTTGACGTGTTTTACCCACAGCGCCACCCGCGTCCCATTGATACCTGTTCCTTTTCTGAAATAGAGCAAGCTCTACCTCAGGGGTCGGCAAACTGAGGCCCGCGGATTAGGCCCAATGGCCTTCAGGATCCGGCCCGTGGACTGTCCGTGGATCGGCGTGGGGATTCTGTTCATTCGGGCTGCGCTTTTGTTTCCCTGCGCCATTCCATTTCCTCCCTCTCACACACCTCAGCGGCGCTTCCTCCCTCCCTCCTCCTGGCTTCTCCCTGCCCTGCCTAGAGGAGGAAGGGGGCTGGGCTGAGCTGACTGAGCGCCATTTTAAGCAGCCCCTCTCCGGAGCCAGCCCTTTCGCGCCGCTCATCTTCCCTCCGCCATCGCTGCCCTGGTGCCCATGTGGGCCAGAGAGCAGAGCGGACAAGCTCACTTTGCCTACTGTCAGGTTCTCTAATCGGTTGTTCAATAGTAATGCCAAACCATCTTGTCTTTAAGTCTTTTTATTTCGTGCAAAGCTATTTACAATGCAGAGTTCAGTTTATCATGTCTGCTCAGTCACTAGCAGAATCCAGAAGTGCCTCCCTTCTGTTTTGGCGCCAACACCAAAGCCTCGGCATCCTGAATTGCCACCTTCTCCCCCTACGTGAGATATGCGCCGGAACTGATGCCTCCCCCTCCGAGGGAGTCTGCTGGGTGGTGCCAGGTCTCTCAACAACTCCCTGGACACCTGGCACTCCCTGGCTCCCAGCCACTAACTGCTCCACCCCTGAAAAGGGGCTGCCAGATTCACTCGAAGATGAATCTGTCATTAGCACAGGCTGCGGATCCCTGTAAGCACTCAGAGCCGGACTGGCAGGGGTGGGCAGATCCCTGACACCTACCCACGAGAAGCAGCAGCAGCGGCGGTGGTGGTGGTAATGGCAGCGGCAGCCCCAGGGAAGATAAGCGCAGCGGGTGGGGAGGTGGGACTGGGGGGTGGGGAGGTGGGACTACTTGCCCCCCTCGACTTTTCTTCCAGCTCCCCCCCCCAATGCTGCTTCTCTGGCCCGCCACATGGTCTGAGGGACAGTGGACCGGCCCCCGGCTAAATTTCTTTTGCCAACCCCTGCTCTTCTTACTGCCTCTTTTCAGTTTGCTAAGTTTAATGAGCTGCCTGATCCTATGTAGAGCTTAGACATACCAATAGACACCTGTGTGCTCAAACATGTCTACTGTGATGGTCCCATGGGTTACCCGAAAGGTGAGGTCCAAGTCCGGTCCGTGGTCAGAGGTACAACGTAAAGGCAGTCCGTAGTCACTGAAGCTGGGTGCAGGGCAGGGAGTCAGGCAAAATCGGGAACAGGTAGGCAAGCAGGGAACCAGGGCGGGTCAGGAGCTCAGGCAGGAAAGCAGGACAGGTTTCAAGCAGGAACTGGTCACCAACAATGTTGCTCCTGCAATTTGGGGCTGGGGATGGCCAGCTTTTATCTGCCCCGAGGCATAAGGCGGCCCCGATCCTCTGGTGACTCGCCTCTCCTGGCTTGGAGGCGAGCACTCCTCCTGCGGGAACTCAGTTCCCTTCACCTCTCTGCCCTTCGCCTCTGCAGCTCAGGAGAGGCTGGAGGGTTACCGGACCCAGAAGCAACCTCGGCTTCCCCTGACGGGGCTGGGAGTGGAGCACCTGCAGGCAATGGGTCCTCCATCCCATCAGGAGCCAGAGCAGACTCAGCAGATGCCTGCACCTGAGGATCCAGCACAGGTGAGGACCCTTCAGACTCAGGCCCTAGCCCCGGCTCTGCTGGTTCTGGAGGCGGGGAATCCTGTGCAGGCTGGGATCCCTCAGGTTCAGCATCTGAGTCTGAATCCCAGGCCATCACACCTAAACTGTAGCTTTGGGCTGCAATCCTATACATACTTTCTAGGATAAGGTTACCAGATTTTCCCCCCCAATGAATCCGGGGACACTTTTCAACTTCAACTGATTTTGTATGGGGAGTGATTTGTAAATCCAGGGACTGTCCCCGGGAAACGGGGACGTCTGGTAACCTTATGGTAGCCCCATTGAACACAGTGGGATTTACTTCTGAGAAAATATGTATAGAATATTAAAATCCCTTGTCTGAAGCCTTGGTATAAAAGAGAGAGGATTTCATGGCAAATTTCAGAGAAATGCAGATCAGTCAGCTAGATTTTTTTGATTTCTAATTTTTATGTTTTTTCTAATGGGATTAAAAACCTGTTTGGGATCAGAAGAATAGATGGCTTTTATTCTGTTAATTGTAAAATGGAAATGGGAAGAAATCAATCAATTGACCCTATATTCATTGATCTTAAAAGCTGGCAGGGGGAGGATGAGTTAATCCTCTTGGTGATTAAACAATTTTTGTTTGAGTTCTGGGGTAGCATGAGGGAGGGGAGGTAGTGATGAATACAGCCCCATATTAAGTACTGGGAAAATAAAGCTATTATTGAACTGTACAACTGTACAACCACCTCGTCCTAAACCTCTCCCTTGATTCTACAGGATTTTTTAAAAAAAGAACATGAGGATTATTCCATATGAAAACTTGTCCTCTGTTGAACATTATGGATAATTCTTACTCCTTGCAAATAAGTTTGAGGTTCCTTTTTCAAATTGTCTAGTGTAGGTAGGAATGAATGGAACTGCTTGTAAAATAGCGACTTCCAGTCTCGGCCAACAGGCTGGGAAAGGAGTAGAAATTATGTTAAAGTTAGTATTATAAGAATTCTAAGGTCCCAAATATAAAATAAACATCCATAAATGTACAAGGCAAACACATACATAAGTATATAAGCCATGTATCTGAAATAGTGCATGTGTGCTGGTCCCGTGGGGTATCCGAAAGGTGAGGTCTAAGTCCGGTCCGTGGTCAGAGGTGCAACGTAAAGGCAGTCCGTAGTCACTGAAGCTGGGTGCAGGGCAGGGAGTCAGGCAAAGTCAGGAACAGGTAGGCAAGCAGGGAACCAGGGCGGGTCAGGAGATCAGGCAGGAAAGCAGGACAGGTTTCAAGCAGGAACTGGTTTTCAACAATGTTGCTCCTGCAACTTGGGGCTGGGGCTGGCCGGCTTTTATCTGCCCCAAGGCAAAGGGCGGCCCCGATCCTCTGGTGACTCGCCTCTCCTGGCTTGGAGGTGAGCACTCCTCCTGCAGGAACTCAGTTCCCTTCGCCTCTCTGCCCTTCGCCTCTGCAGCTCAGGAGAGGCTGGAGGGTTACCGGACCCAGAGGCAACCTCAGCTTCCCCTGACGGGGCTGGGAGTGGAGCACCTGCAGGCAATGGGCCCTCCATCCCATCAGGAGCCAGAGCAGACTCAGCAGATGCCTGCACCTGAGGATCCAGCACAGGTGAGGCCCCTTCAGACTCAGGCCCTAGCCTCTGCTGGTTCTGGAGGCGGGGAATCTTGTGCAGGCTGGGATCCCTCAGGTTCGGCATCTGAGTCTGAATCCCAGGCCATCACAGCATGAGAGCAATCCTGAAGCCATTTTGACTCTCCCAAACCATTTCGACTCTCCAAAATTGACATCAAATACTTCTCTGCAAGGAGGAAGGAAATGGGAGAGCCTCTCCCTTGTCTTTTGCTAACCTGTCTTAAGGGCATATTTGTGTATGAATAGAGTGAGCCTGTGACCTGGATTCAGGAATTAAAGTATTTACCATCACAAAAGAATGGCCAAGCTGCCCAGGAAAGGCAATCAGTGACCATTATCAGGTATCCTGGCAGACAGGATTTCTGCTGTAGACCGCCTGCTCCTGTCATGTAGGTATGATGTTTTGGGGGGTGGTCTTGGGCTACAGGATGGGCAATTTCAAACGTCTATATAAGGGCTTGTGCACCATTGTTCTGGGTGGTTCCTCCCTCCTGCATCTGGTGAGTGAGGATCTTGTCGCAACAGTTTAATAAAAATCAGGCTTACTAGCTGCTTACTAGCTCCTTTGCTTCTCAATATTCTCTGGTTGGCCTCTGTTATTTTCACCTACTGATAGGGAACCCACTTAAGGACTCTATACGGGCTCTTGGACACCCCATAAGGGGAAAAGAGCAGTTTTTTTTCTTATAACAGTTAGTAGAGTTGTGGTGGATCTGAACACGGAGGAAACTGCTTTACTACGAAAAATTGGCTTCGGTATAGAGACAATGTAGCCTAGAGGACTGCTTAGGATTTTAACTTGTTTAGTCGTGTCCAACTCTTCGTGACCCCATGGACCAGAGCATGCCAGGCACTCCTGTCTTCCACTGCCTCCCGCAGTTTGGTCAGACTCATGTTGGTAGCTTCAAGAACACTGTCCAACCATCTTGTCTTCTGTCATCCCCTTCTCCTTGTGCCCTCCATCTTTCCCAACATCAGGGTCTTTTCCAGGGAGTCTTCTCTTCTCATGAGGTGCCCAAAGTATTGGAGCCTCAGCTTCAGGATCTGTCCTTCCAGTGAGCACTCAGGGCTGATTTCCTTCAGAATGGAAAGGTTTGATATTCTTGCAGTCCATGGGACTCTCAAGAGTCTCCTCCAGAACCATAAAAGCATCCATTCTTTGGCGATCAGCCTTCTTTATGGTCCAGCTCTCACTTCCATACATCACTTCTGGGAAAACCATAGCTTTAACTATACGGACCTTTGTCAGCAAGGTGATGTCTCTGCTTTTTAAGATGCTGTCTAGGTTTGTCATTGCTTTTCTCCCAAGAAGCAGACGTCTTTTAATTTTGTGACTGCTGTCAAAATCTGCAGTGATCATGGAACCCAAGAAAGTGAAATCTCTCACTGCCTCCATTTCTTCCCCTTCTATTTGCCAGGAGGTGATGGGACCAGTGGCCATGATCTTAGTTTTTTTTTTTATGTTGAGCCTACCATGCTGAAAGTATGGGAGGAGCCCATAATCCTGTGGGCCCCAGATCATGGGCTGGAGTCTGCTTGCATTCAGGCAAATGCAACTACAAGCCCCCTGCAACCCTGACCCATGCAACACAGAGGGGTGCGATCTGCATGGGGAACATTTAGGGCAGGATTTGCATGTGTCCCCTTATCTCCACCCACACTTCCAGCATTTTGGCCTTAAGTTTAGCTGGATGGCTTTTCTCGTATGTTAATTTCATTTTGTTGTTACAGTGAGCCGTTAAAACTGTTGTGAAGTTATGTGGATTCCCCCCCCCATCAAAATGGAGGATCTGCCTGGGAACCAGGCGGAGGGCCTTCTCGGTAGTGGCACCCGCCCTGTGGAACTAGGATGTCAAAGAGAAAAACAACTACCAGACTTTTAGAAGACATCCAAAGGCAGCCCTGTTTAGGGAAGCTTTTAATGTTTGATGGATTATTGTATTTTAATATTTTGTTGGAAGCCGCCCAAAGTGGCTGGGGAAACCCAGCCAGATGGGCGGGGTATAAATAATAAATAATAATAATAATAATAATAATAATTATTATTATTATTGCCTTGCATTCTTCTCCCCATCCCAGGCTGCAGCCCATGCTGCTACTGTAGCTTATTTAGCATAACCTGTTCTGTTTCTTTTTATGCTATCAATCTGTTTTCCCTCTCGTCGTCTGGAACTCAATGCCAAATCTTAATAAAGCTGTTAATTAGAAGCATGGAGTTTTTTTCCTCCTTTTTTTCTTTTTTGACAACCCAAGGATCTGTCTCCAGCATGCCATATTGCAGTTTGCAGGCAAAGGGCCGTGCCTCAGTGGTGGAGCATCTGCTCTGCGTTGCAAAAGGTCCTAGGTTCAATCTGCACCGTCTCCAGGTAGTGGTAGGAAGGACTCCTGCCTTAAACCCTGGAGAACAACTGCCAGACAGCATTGAAAACACTGAGGTAGACCAGCATGATAATACAGCTTCCCGTCCTATGGGAAGTAAGGGGGAAAGAGGATCAACTGGCTGAGCTATGACTGCAGAATTTGCTGGTGGTTTCCGCTTCCCAGGTTGAAAATTAGCTTTCAGAAGCTACATTGAATGGAAAGGTGGCAGCAGATGTAATGGGATGTCAGAGACTGGCAGTGCCTTCAAGGCAGATGGGCATTTCTCCCAGTGTGGTGCTAACATCCAGTCAGGTTTGAGCATCGTGGCAAGTTGCAAATATGTACAAAAGGGATCATCCGTAAGAAATATTGATTTAATCCACACAGAAATGAAAAATGCATTTATTAATCCAGTTTTAAAATAGAAAATGGCTAAATGTGTATTGCTAACATTGGTTCCCCCCCAGTAGTTTTCCTAATGGACTCTAGGCTCCCCAATGGGTTAATGATTATCTGTTGATTGCTTTATGTTACTCAGTCTAAACTGTTGTAACCTTAGATCAGGTGACAAAGGTATTGAGCTGCAAATTCGCCATCTTGAAAGGGTGGTGGCTGCTAGTCATCTCTCTGAATGCTACAGGGAGAACGATGCATGTACCGGTAACATGGCTTTCCAAGAGCCACATAGCCTAGGAGCAATGGGGGCTGGAAAGCAGGCTGGAATTGGGGAAAGACACAATTTGGATATTTGGAAACTTTTATTTCTAAGAAGATGCTGAGCCTGTGCTGGACAGCACAAGACATTATGTGGATATTTTGGTTGTATCTTTCATGCTCATGTTCTGTTTTTGAAGAGTTCTGCCAGTAAAACTTGGAATAATATTTTTATGGGCCTGGACAATGATTTCTTCCAAATGGAATTAGTTCTTATGTTTCCAGTCTCTTCAAACTCCACAATATTAATATCTGCAACAGAAAATAGCAGATAGAAAGGATCATACTATTCATTGAAAGACTCCCTTCCTGGTTATAAGCAAATCTAAAACTGTATACCTGGATATATTATCCAAGAGTGAGGCAAAATGTTGCTACCTGGGGGGGGAGGGGGGAGGGGGGAGGGCAGCAGAATTGAATGGTAGCCTGTGAAATAAAATAAACAATGCCCTTCTCTCTGGCCAAGATCCTTTGTAATGTTTACTTCAAAGCCAGTCCCATTCAGCAAAGGGCCCCTTCTACTCTTTTGCTGAGATGACCTCTCCTGCCTCTACCAATACTGGTGGCAGGGGGAAAAAAACACCTAAAGAAAAGAATTCCGCAATGCTAAAAGATTAGTCTCCTGAAACTTTGCCCCTCAAAAACTTTGCTAAAAGGTCCGGCCCCAGTTCACTGCTTGCAAGAAGAAGAAGAGTTTGGATTTGATATCCCGCTTCATCACTACCCGAAGGAGTCTCAAAGCAGCTAACAATCTCCTTTCCCTTCCTCTGTGAGGTGAGTGGGGCTGAGAGACTTCAAAGAAGTGTGACTAGCCCAAGGTCACCCAGCAGCTGCATGTGGAGGAACGGAGACGCGAACCCGGTTCCCCAGATTACGGGTCTACCGCTCTTAACCACTACACCACACTGGTGTCAGTGAATTGGAGGGGTGGCAGGAGTGGCTCAAACCATTTTGCAGTCTCACTCTAGTACTAAACCTTATGAGCCTTTGTATGAATTTCATTTCTCTGGTGGAAGGTAATCTCTACATAGCCCAGAATAGCCATGGGAGCTATCCGTAATCCGTAAGAGTCCTATACTCGTGCCAAATCAACATTGTGAGGAAAAGAGCATGTTTATGAAAAGGTGAATCAGAAGTGAAAGCCCACCCCCCTGCATTTTAAGCGAAGGGGTGGAGTGTTATGAGGCTGAGAAACTGTTTGAACCGGCCTGGCTTGAATCACCTATGTGGCCAGTGTCACCACTTTAGAGTGCTTCACTTGCTCTTAGTGACGTCAGCATATAGCTAGTTCTGATTGGCTGCATAGGAGGGTGACTCCATGATCCCTGATTGGCTGGGGGGGGAATTAATGAAGCAGATGTAGAATACAGTTGGGGATCAGTAGCTATCAAAACTTGCAAAGAGCCATGAAAAGGAGGATTACATTTGTTAGGACGCCAACAAGTTGGTGCGCTGAAGAGCAGCAGTCAGTCTGATAAAGCCGAGGTTAAACAGTCCGGGTCAGAAGCCAGCCAAAGTCAGTTCAAGCCAGGAGTCAGGAAGCCAAGGTCAGGATTAAGCCAGGAGTCAGAAGCCGGAATCACAAACCGAGGTCAGGGGGAAGCCAGGAGTCAGGAGCCGAAGTCACAAGCCGAGGTCAGGGGGAAGCCAGGAGTCAGGAAGCCGAAGTCAGGAACACAGGAACCAGGAACAGGATGAGCAGGCACAACTACGTGCTTCAGCATAGCAGTTGCAGGTGCTGGTGAGGGAAGCAGCCAGCCTTTCTTAAGTAGCCAGCTCATCACCATGCCTTTTACGAGCTGCAACTGCCTCCAATTGCTCCCTCCGTTTCTCAGCTCTACGCTCTACAGCTGAGATGGGAGGAGGGGAGGGGGCCCTCTGGCTCCTCTCCTCACAAGGGCCTGATTCTGGCTCAACTTATTCCTCCTCCTGTTCTGGCCTTCCCTCTTCCCCATCTGCTTCTTCCTCTTCTGAGGCGTGTCGCCACCAGTCTACTTCAGGTAAGAATCCCTCCATTTCTCTGGACTCTTCCGTGGTTGCCGCTTCGCCTAGGGGGGCTTGCCACCACTCCTGCTCATCTGGTGCAACCCTGACAACATTTTTGGGAGGTGGGCAGTGTCGCCAGTGGCACCAGACTCTCTAAAACAGGGGTCAGCAACCTTTTTCAGCCGTGGGCCGGTCCACCATCCCTCAGACCATGTAGTGGGCCGGACAATATTTTTTTGGGGGGGGGGGAATGAACGAATTCCTATGCCCCACAAATAACCCAGAGGTGCATTTTAAATAAAAGGGCACATTCTACTCATGGAAAAACATGCTGATTCCCAGACTGTCTGGGGGCCGGATTTAGAAGGCGATTGGGCCGCATCTGGCCCCCGGGCCTTAGTTTGCCTACCCCTGCTCTAAAATCATTACATTCAAGATAAAAATTGAACCCAGGGGAAATTTGCTTTGCCACTGCCCAATATATTTTCCAGTTGTTGCCTGGAATGTTGTGCGGTTGCTGAGAGACAACATGATAGCCAAGCTGCACACAGGAACTACTTCCAATGTGATGGGCTTCAGCCCTAGGAAATAAAAGTTCAATCTTAAAAGAGCTCCCAGGAAAGTATTCCCGAAATAAAGCAGCAGCCAAACTTTCAGCGATATGTAGGAGCAGAAAACACAAAAACTCACCGTGCTGATGTCACTTTTGCAGAACAAGGCTGCCTTCCTTTTTCTTTAAAAAAAATGGCCACTTCAAATGTGGAGGCAATTTGCATTAATTAAATTTCAATCTGTAGGGTTTTTTTATTTTTTAATGAAGCATCAATTTTAGCAACATTTGCCAAAGACAAGCTGGATGGTTTCACACCATATGGGGCAGTGCTAAAGATATATGCTGCTCAAATGGTGTTAATTGCACAAAGACTCTTGCATCCACTTTCACACCTGATGAATGAGAGGGAATTTTTATTGAGAGATATGGACATATCTTGCCAGATCAGAAAAGGCTTTGGAAACAATCCAATCCCGTGCAAACAAAAAGTGCCTTCCTAGCTTTATGTAGCTGAAAATGAGCAGTGGTAGGATAGGGTGGGACTTAGTAATTGTGGATATAGATACTCAGTGGAGAGAAACCATTGGCCCGTGAAAGATATAAATACTGTGGGTAATTGATATGCCCAGTAACTGCAATGGAACAGGCTCAAAGGCCTCAATTATTCATGAAAGATGCATCCCTTAATTAAAGATATACAGTTTAATATTCATTAAATGTAATATTGGTTTGCATTGAGTTTAAAAGGCAAAGTAGAGATAGTTGCATTAAGCAGGAAGTTTCACTCTGGCAAATGCGGCAGAAAAGGTCGGCTGTTTTCGTTCCAGTAAGGTTGATTGATAACTCATCTCAGCAGCAGCAGTAGACACTAAGCTCTGTGATGATGAACAAGGAAGTTGCTTAAGATCTCTGTCCTTCTAGGACCAGAGAGAGGAAAGTTTATTGAACTGTTTTAAGGACTTGAAGAAGACGAGTTTGTATTGCTTGTTAAAGAGCAATATGTTACTTTGTATCTTATAATGTTTGCTTGTAACCATTCTAAGACTGTTTCCATCTTTGAAACTCATTCTTGTGTTAGAGAGCCTTCATTTCTACTCTGCACAAGGTCTAGATCAGGGATTCCACTGCAGCAACTCTTAACACCCTTTATATAATCAAACCAGCCATCATGCCCACAGTTCCACAGAGGCCCACTATGAATATTCTTGGTCTTGTCTATTTTCAGTTTTATGCTGAAGTGTTATAGAAACAAACATGTTGGTTTTTAGCACCCCCCCTTTTTTTTACTTGAGGGACACATATTCAACTTTGCCTTCTCATAGCAGTTTTCATCGTTCAGTATTGCCTCTAGCATTCTATTCCAGACATGGAATGTTTTTGACCACTGGAAATTCTCCTGTTAGCTGCAAAGTGAAGTGAGGTGTGTGTGAAGTTTAAAGAAGCCATTTCAGACAACAATTATAGTTGTCCGTAAAAAGCCTCACACCTCTCTCTCATAATGTATAGTCCAAAAAAAGAAGAAGAGCATTTGTGACAGAAATATCCATTTTAATTTTTCTTCATACTGTATAGTAGTAGCTTCCAGACATCCAAGCCACAGTGCAATGCTTTGCATATTGATGCGTAAGTAAATCTCACCATGTTAGCAGGGATTTGCTTCCCGGCAAGTACGGTAGGCACAGGATTGTAACCTAACTGCAGAGTACCCTTCTGAAATGTTACAAAATATTTTCTGGGCTTGCAAAAAATAATAAATAAATAAATAAATAAATAAATAAATAAATAAATAAATAAATAAATGTATGTATGTATGTATGTATGTATGTATGTATGTATGTCTCAGAATGGGAGGTACCATGAGATGGTGGACTTCTGATCAGTTTCTAGTTGAATTTAATTTTACTTTAATTTGTTTATACTAGAGGCAATGGCCACCCCTGCCTACCTACCAACCCTATCAATGCACCTCCCTTTAAAAAGAAAAAGAAAAAAAAGGTAAAGGACCCCTGTACGGTTAAGTCCAGTCAAAGGCGACTATGGGGTTGTGGCACTCATCTCGCTTTCAAGGGAGCCGACGTTTGTCCACAGACAGCTTTCCGTGTCATGTGGCCAGCAGGACTAAACCACTTCTGGCGAAACAGGACACCATGATGGTAACCAGAGTGCACGGAAATGCCGTTTACGTTCCTGCCACAGTGGTACCTATTTATCTACTTGCACTGGTATGCTTTCGAACTGCTAGGTTGGCAGGAGCTGGGACAGAGCAACGGGAGCTCACTCCGTTGAGGGGATTCGAACTGCTGACCTTCCAATCCGCAAGCCCAAGAGGCTCAGTGGTTTAGACCACAGCACCACCTGCATCCTTGGAATCTCCAACAGTGCCAAAGACTTCATTTCCCATCATCTTCTGTTGCCCTGCCTGCCATCTTTCCCATGGTGGGTTCATCTGAGATCAGGTACTCCCGAGAAGTTATTTTGGCGCAAACGCTACTACACAGCCTGCTACCCCCCCAAAAAAACCCCAGAAAATGAAAAATGTGAAAACAGCAAGAGGCTTGGGCATGTTACCATGCTTCCGGGAGGGCTGGGCCACTACCGCAACTTATCTTAGTTTTTGTTAGTATTTTAGTACTTTACAACTTTTGTTTTCAGATGCCTGGGCATGTTACCTGTATGTAGAAGCTAAGGTAAAGGTAAAGGGCCCTTGGACTGTTAAAAAGGTAAAGGGACCCCTGACCATTAAATCCAGTCGTGTCCGACTCTGGGGTTGCGGCGCTCATCTCGCTTTATTGGCCGAGAGCCAGCATACAGCTTCCAGGTCATGTGGCCAGCATAACTAAGCCACTTCTGGCGAACCAGAGCAGCACACGGAAACGCCGTTTACCTTCCCGTCAGAGCGGTTCCTATTTATCTACTTGCACTTGGACGTGCTTTTGAACTGCTAGGTTGGCAGGAGCTGGGACCGAGCAACGGGAGCTCACCCCGTCGACCTTCTGATCAGCAAGCCCTAGGCTCTGTGGTTTAACCCACAGCGCCACCTGGACTGTTAAGTACAGTCAAATTCGACTCTGGGGTGCAGCGCTCATCTCCAGACACTCATTGAGAATTTGCCATGTAGCTAATTTAAAGTACAATGATAATTATTTTCATTTTCATTTTTAGCAATCATATTGCTAACGAGTGTCTGCATTTATACAACATGACACACAGTAGCATGTGGTGGTGTTTTCCTTCATTAAAAAAAGAGTAAAGTAACCCAGCAAATATTTCTCTCCACATCAGATTTTGATTTGCCTCAAGGAATATATGATCTTCCGGGACAATATTATTTCTTTTTTGGGGATCAGATTTAATAATGCAAATTGCAAACAGCAACAATACATTTTATTAGATCTCAGCACTTGCTATCTGTCTGTCAAAATGTTATGAAGTCCTGTAATGATTAATAACTTTGCTGTAATATCCACAAGAGGGGTGGCCTTGAATAACTGATTCCCCTCCCCTCCCACAGGACGGCTGTTTGGCATCCTTGGTTTACTTACCATGGTCCAACTGCTGGATCAACTCAGTATGGACCTTGTGCAGATCTACGTGCCCATAAGTTTCCAGCCGCAAGGACTAAGCTTGGGGTGGGCATGGCTGGAACATTGACCACAGAGCTATGGAATTTAGCATATGTTGTTGGGACGATTCAATGAGCTCACACATCGGAACAGTATGCACGCAAACACGCATGCACTGTCACGTATCTCGCCGTGCAGGAATAAGCATGGGAGACTTCGCGCTGACGGGGGCGACGTGTTGGCAAGCCACGTTCCCCGCGGAGGCGACGAAGAGGCTGACACTTCTCCGGAGGAACAATAAGCTGTGGTAAAAGGTGTGACACCTGGATCAACATAGAGAGAGCACGAGGAGGGTGCATGGAATGGAGCATGCAGGATGAGCACGTATCTCATGGCGGGGTGCTGGGCGAGGCTAGAAGATATCACCCCTTAGAAGAAGAAGAGGAAGAAGAGTTTGGATTTGATATCCCGCTTTATCACTACCCGAAGGAGTCTCAAAGCGGCTAACATTCTCCTTTCCCTTCCTCCCCCACAACAAACACTCTGTGAGGTGAGTGAGGCTGAGAGACTTCAAAGAAGTGTGACTAGCCCAAGGTCACCCAGCAGCTGCATGTGGAGGAGCAGAGACGCGAACCCGGTCCCCCAGATTAGAGTCTACCGCTCTTAACCACTACACCACACTGGCTCTCACCTTACCTTATATGGGGTGGAAAAGTTTTGAAAAGTTTCCCCTGTTGGGACCATCCTTATGCTAATATGGTTAATGCATATTCATGTTATAAACTCAATAAAAGGGAACCCCGAGAGTGATCGGGGTCGCCTTCCCGTTATACCTCAACCTGCCTCAAGGACTCGTTATTTCGCCATCTCCGCAATATGTGTCTGTAGAAAGTAGTCAATAAAGTCCAATTTGAAAGGGAGAATCAAGGTGTTCAGATCTCTCCAAATGCTTGAAGGTTTCTTAAAACTATAATAACAGATGCTCAGCTGGGACATACAGCACTGTCAGGGACTGGCTGGACACCAAGGATTGGTGGCAAGATACTGCAGAGTGGTCACTTCAAAAAGGGGGGTTGGAGATGGGCTTAGAAGAAGGAGTCCATGAACTGGGGGAGGCTGTAACAGCCAGGAGACAGGAGTCATAGGCAGGAGAAGATGCAGGACTGGAAAGTGAAGAACAGCCACACGAGGAGGGAGAGAGGTGTCAGCTATCTCCCAGTACCAGAAAACAAACATTGCAGCAAGAGGAGCAGGTACTTAAGCTGAGGGTCAGGATTGGGGCCTCTCTGTTGCTGCAACTGCCTCATCAGGTGCACACCTAGGAGTAGCTGAGAGAGGTAGAAAAAGAAGAAGATCTCTGGGCAATGACAATGGGTAGATCACTGCCAGTGTTATTATTTTTTATACCGGGAGTAGATCACAGTCTTCAGAGAGTTGGACGTGCCTGCCATAGGGGGATAAAACCTGCAAACTTGGCATTACTAGCTGTTAGATTATGCATCTTCAAACAGCCAAGCCCTTGTGGTTGATGTCAGAACAAAGTTGAGAGAGAGAGAGAGAGAGAGAGAGACAGAGAGAGAGAGAGAGAGAGAGACAGAAAGAGAGAGAGAGAATACTACAAGTGTCGGCAGCTGTTTGTCTTCATAGAACAAATTGGGCCAATGAAACCAAGTCTTGGAATGTTCTGACCAGGACCGGTGCTAGCAATTTTGGCGCCCTAGGCGAGGTGGTGGGCCACGTGACGTCATTGCGTATGATGCACGTTGCGGAGCGGTGCCCCGCCCCCTGCCCGGCCGGGCGCCCCGCGCCGCCGCAGTATTCGCCCGAAGTTCCGCTGGTTGGGGCATCACCGGGCGGCGGCGGGGGGCGAGGGGCAGTCTGGCCAGTGCCCCCTCCATTTTGGCGCCCCCGCTGCCGCGGTTTTCGCCCCAAGCTGCTTGCTCCGCCGCTGGTTGGGGTGGCACCGGGCAGGGGGCAGGCTGGCCAGCGCCCCCTCCATTTTGGCGCTCTAGGCAGCTGCCTAGTTCGCCTCAATGGACGCGCCGGCCCTGGTTCTGACTCAAATATAACTAAATTCAATGCAAATAAAGCCCAGCTGAGTTAAATGTAAACACACATTCAAATATTATGCAATTTTGTAGGACTTGTCGATAACAGGATCCATGCATCTCTGTGTCTCTGGCACTATTAGTGTTACAGCTAAAACAAATTCCTACATTTTTTCTTTAACTGGTGGCGCTGTGGTGTAAACCACTGAGCCTTGGGCTTGCCGATCAGAAGGTCGGCGGTTCGAATCCCTGCGACAGGGTGAGCTCCCGTTGCTCGGTCCCAGCTCCTGCCCACCTAGCAGTTCGAAAGCACGCCAAAAATGCAAGTAGATAAATAGGTACTGGTCTGGCAGGAAGCTAAACAGCGTTTCTGTGCTCTGCTCTGGTTTTGCCAGAAGCGGCTTAGTCATGCTGGCCACATGACCTGGAAGCTGTCTGTGGCCAAACGCCAGCTCCCTCAGCCAGTAAAGCGAGATGAGTGCCGCAACCCCAGAGTCCTCTGCGACTGGACTTAACTGTCAGGGGTCCTTTACCTTTACCTTTATGACCTGGGGCAAAGCGTCAGGGGAAGAGAAGGAAAGCTACTCAGGAAGTCTCTTCATTCTCTGTTGGAATTGGATGCATCCTTGCACCTTTGACTTAATATTGCAATTCTATATACATTTGCCTAAGTGAACTCAGCAGCAGTTTTGAGTAAGTGATGCTCTGTGGATGTCTGATTTAATCTGCACCTCCATTGCAGCAGCATATAATATTCAGATAATTAGTTCTGAATGACCCAGACTCTTTCTTTTACTTAAAATTCAGCCAGGAACCAACACACCTCCACAATACACACAAACACAGACTACTTGGCTGACTGCCCTAAATTATTTGCTGATCAAGGAGTAAAGCACATGTCTAATTAACACTCAGCTAGCTTATAAAACAATGTTGGCTCTTTTGAAAACTGCTGTCCTTAATGAGGCTATTTCTTTCTAACTGCTTGAAAATAGTTCAAATTAGAATAGAGAGAACGACTATCATACCCCAAAAGCCATTATTAAAATCTGAAAAAGGCCCATCCATCGCAAAAGATCATTAGACTGAATTGCAGTTCGTTTGCAAAGATGGCACTTTGAGATTGTTCCTTACAAAAGCCATTCCAAACTAGAACAAGGATGCAGTCTAATAAAGAGGATTAACAAAGCCTTGAAGAAATGTAGAAATCATCTTGCAGCTCATCAAATAGGAAATTGTTATTCCTCGACATAAAAGAAAGATTACACATTAGGAGTCTGTTGGAGGAGGGGGTGTCCTATTGTGTGAGGGCAAGAAGCAAGATCTTTTCATTGATAATGATAATAGCATCCTCTTAGTACGTATAACTAGGCTGCAATCCTAGGCGCTTACCGGTATGCTTGAGAAGAAACTCCAGTGAGCTGTGTGGTACAACTATACAAACATTAAGAGACGTGGGTGGCGCTGTGGTCTAAACCACAGACCCTAGGGCTTGTCAATCAGAAGGTTGGTGGTTCGAATCCCTGCGATGGGGTGAGCTCCTGTTGCTCGGTCCCAGCTCCTGCCCACCTAGCAGTTCGAAACCACGCAGTGCAAGTAGATAAATTGGTACCACTCCGGCAGGAAGGTAAACGGCGTTTCCGTGCGCTGCTCTGGTTCGCCAGAAGCGGCTTAGTCATGCTGGCCACATGACCCGGAAGCTGTACGCCGGCTCCCTCGGCCAATAAAACGAGATGAGCGCCGCAACCCCAGAGTCGTCCATGACTGGACCTAATGGTCAGGGGTCCCTTTACCTTTACCTTATTTCTTCTATGTTGCTGAATGTCTGCCGATTGCAAGAAAGGAAAGCAGCATCCCTAGGGAGAAGATTATGGCGGCCGCAAACCTGCTAAGCACCCCTTATCAGGAAGCTTAGCATCCAGAGAAAGAGACTCCCTAGGTGTGGGGGGGGGAGTCCCTGCAATATACATGCCATCTCACCTGTCATAATGACATCCACTTTGCTAATTTAAGCATCCGCAAGCCTGAAAAGAAGTTAATGCGTTTGGTTTATATTAAAAAAAAAAAAAACCAAACCCAACCCCCTACAACTAATAAAATAAAGGAGGGAAATCTGCTAATGGCCAATTGCAAAGTACAGAGAGGCGTTATTACATTACGGCTAATGCACATAAAGCATCTCCCATTGAAAAAGGTTGGCGGCTTTATATCCTATTAAACATATCAAAGTTGTGCTTCTATCACAAATCCTTTTATACGCGGGTTTTAACAAATATGTCCTCTAATGGAGTGTAACAGCTGCTTTCAAAATGCTATGCGCATGCAGTGCAAAACATAAAGGAAAATCGCCAAATATAGAGCAGGAAAGACAATTTTGTCTGGGGCCTGGTGGTTGGAGGAATTGATTTCAATATTTGTGTTCCTGAGGCAAGAGTTGACTAGGCATTCACCTGAATAGCACGAATGTAATAGTATTGCACAAGCTGTAAATGTTAAGAGTATGTGCCCTGACTTGAGGGCTGCAGTTTGTTGTACTCTTTGAAGTTTCTGAACTCAGTTGTACCTTTTTGACAACATCAGTATAGAAATACCCCCCCCCCCAATGCAGAGCGATGATACACTGACCAGCCAGGGTCACCATGGGGGGTGGGGTGGGGGGCAGGGCTCCCCAAAAATTTTCAAAGAGGGGATCGGGCCCCCTCAATATTTCACAGAAACCTTGCACATGCCGTGCGACATGCTTGCACCATGCACACAAGGTGTGCGGTATTGGCACCACACAGCACATCATGCAGCGTGCGCAAGTGTTGTCAGTGAGCTGAATTTGATACCTATTTGAAAGAGTACAAAATCTAGACACTGAGGGCTGGTTAAGCCCCCAATCTCGTTCTGCTTCAATGACAACCTCAGCCGCAGAGCCAGTGTGGTGTAGTGGTTAAGAGAGGTAGACTCGTAATCTGGTGAACCGGGTTCGCGTCTCCGCTCCTCCACAGGCAGCTGCTGGGTGACCTTGGGCTAGTCACACTTCTTTGAAGTCTCTCAGCCCCACTCACCTCACAGAGTGTTTGTTGTGGGGGAGGAAGGGAAAGGAGAATGTGAGCCACTTTGAGGCTCCTTCGGGTAGTGATAAAGCGGGATGTCAAATCCAAACTCTTCTTCTTCTCAAGGTGAGTCTTCAGTGACTACCTCTGGGCTGGCCTGGAGCTGGAGACTCCATAAAAGTACAGCCCAAATATTTCCCCCCCAACAGGAGTCTCAGACGGAGTCCTAAACAGGAGTCAAAGCTCAGTCTCCGTCGCTAGCATGGCCTTCTGTGAGATGAGCCTCTTCATCCATCAGTTCAGATGGAGCCAGGGAGAGTGTGGCTTCACCGGGGCTTCTGAGTCCTGAGGTGTCAGGAGTCCCGGTTTCCGACTTGATAACACATCAAGGGTGGTTAATTAAAAAGGAAGATTCATTGCAAAAACAGAGTACTCCTGACGGCTCTAACATGCCGCCAGCCTCATAAATCATGTGACCCTTCTGAGCTTCCCTTCCGATTACAGAAGATATTGAACTTTCTCACTTTGCTCCTTTTGCGTATTTCCTTAAAAGTTTCCCTTTACCACACATAATTAATTAATTAAATAATAATAATAATAATAATAATAATAATAATAATAATAATATATTATTTGTACCCCGCCCATCTGTCTGGGTTTCCCCAGCCACTCTGGGCTGCTTCCAACAGAATATTAAAATGCAATAGTCTGTTAAACATTAAAAGCTTCCCTAAACAGGGCTGCCTTCAGATGTCTACTAAAGGTCTGGTAGTTGTTTTTCTCTTTGACACCTGGTGGGAGGGCGTTCCACAGGGCGGGTGCCACTACCGAGAAGGCCCTCTGCCTGGTTCCCTGTAACTTGGCTTCTCGCAGCCAAGTTTCCTTAGGAAAAGAGAGGCAGTAAACGGCTGATATTTAAATTACCACCTCCGCCACCTCCTTGTATTTGATATTTTATGTGAACCGCCCTGAGACCTTCGGGTATAGGGCGGTATTGAAAATAAATAAATAAGTAAATAACAGTCAAGAAGATGATACATGGTAGAGGTGTTTCAGAGAGTAAGTGGTGGCTAGCCTTTGTAAAGGATTAGAGAAAAGTGTAAGCATTTTTAAAAGGAGAATCATTATGCTGTTTACATGAAAGGAAGGCTTTGTAACAAAACTTTGATCGCATCTCAAGTGCTTTTCTGTGCCACCCCGCTAAGAGAGAGAGGTGCCCTCCCTCATGTGGCAGGTTTTGAGTATGATGAAAGGCCAGTAGCAGCAAATGATCAATGATTCAGTTTATGGTTATTTTCATACCACCACCGTGGGGGTTGGCACTTGAATTTTCTGCCTAAGGCATCACCGTTCCTCAGGCATCACAATTCCTTCTATTTCCCCTCTCACAAAGTCAGAAAGTGCTGGAAATTAACAAAGAGAGCCCTTTGTTCCAAGATGAGGGAGAAAAGGCAACTTGAGAAATGTCTTTTGTCTTGATCTCTCATTCTGGAAGGAGATCTACAAAGGGCCTTGTAAAGGACATGTTTAATTTTTCCTTGGGATCCGTTTCTTGTGAGTTTTTTTTTCCAAAATGCCTCATTTTTTTGCTGTATGGAAGTTCTCGGCATTAAATCAGTCGCAACAGATGGCTCAATGAATAGTAGATTTTATTACCATATATGATCACAGATTATAATTCTCATCTCATGTAAACATGCACCAGTCTAAAATGCAGAGCAGGGGCAAAAAGCCATCCTTAAATAGTGTGGATTCTAATGTTAACTGAGTCGATCTTTAACATACAAGAGGCATCAGCTGATACAGAGTTCTTGAGTCTGTTCTATATATTAGACTGTAGGTCAGTGAACTGCATGTTTGAATGTTTTCCTACATATGTTTCGTCGCCTTTGCCAGCAGGTGTTGTTGATGTGGAGAAGGGATGGGGATAGGCAGGGGCGTAGGAAGTGGGGGGCGGGGGGGCGGTCCGACCCAGGTTCCATCATGGAGGGGGTGACAAATTATCAAGGAACAATTACTGCCCTACTAGGGCGGTTCATAAAAAATGGTTTTTTTAAAAAAACAAAAACAAATGCCTGCTCCAAAGCTCTTATCTTACTACACTAGGGATTATATAGCTATATATGAAATTTCATGCATATCAGTTAATATCTTGACCCTCCTCCACGAAAATAGCTGTTTACTTGGCTGTTTTCCTATGTCGTGAAGGCTGAAATTTCAATTCAGTGGAGCACTTACTGTTCCCAACCCTAACCCTGCGGAAAGCCATCTAATTAGACTTTACTTTGATTTTGACATGTTTTTATGAGGTAATTTAATTATTGTTTGATTTTATATCAATGTTATGTATCTGATGTTAGCCGCCCTGAGCCCGACTTTGGCCGGGGAGGGCAGGATATAAATAAAAGTTTATTTTTACTTATTATTATTCCTTTGTAAGAAAATATGAAATAACATAAAACCATTTTTGCAGACAATAATAATAATAATAATTCAATGGGGGGGGGGGGTGACAAGAAAGTTTCCGCACCGGGTGCCACCTGACCTTCCTATGCCTCTGGGGATAGGCTAACATAATGATGTAAGTTCATGGAGGTAAATTCAACCAGATGCTATTGAGGAGGGAAGTTTGCAACTAATCAATAGGTTCCACTCTAGCTGAAAAATGGAAATGTTTTTTTTCCATTTCAGAAGGTTTAGGCTATCTGATGAATCATCCTGGGCATCCAAGTAGGTCCTGTGCCAGCAGGAAGTTGAAACCTGAGAAGCTCAGCATCTCGGTGTTGTGGGAAGCCAGCAGAGAGACAGCCAGCTCAGCGTGTTTGGAGAAGGAGCTTCTAGCATAATGGAGCCTCTCTCTGGGATCAGAGAAAGCTTCCTGGATTGTATTAAAGGACTTAAAGGACTGAACCACATTGCCTGCTACTTGAGTGCAATGTGTTACTTTGTATTTTGCTCTTAGTGATATTCATATGTAACTAATTTTAAGACTGGAAAGCTTTAAAACTTATTGTTGGGGTGGAAAGTGCATTCATATCTACACAAGGTCCAGATTGGGGATTCCACTATCCTCCTAGTGGCACAGTAATAAAACTGCTAGCACATTTGCAAAGCTAAGCAGGGTCCGGTATGGCTTTGAATTTGATGGGGGACTGTGAGTTGAGATTCCTGCATTGTTGGGGGTTGGACTAGATGATCCTTCCCCCCCTTTTTTGCCAAGTCATTTTTATTAAAGTTTTCAGTACAACCAAATCACATTGAAACATTCCAAATTACATTCCAAATTATTTATCCAATTATCAATAATAAAAAAAGAAAAGTTCCAATTCTGCCAAATTATTATTTAAATTTATTTGATGGTTTCCCATGCTTCAAACTCCGGAGGTATCTAATCAACTATTGTCCATTGCTTTTCACCCTTCCAATATTTTCACAGCCTCTGATGTATTCCAGCAAGGACTACATAATCCTCGGTGTCGCTTCCAACTTTACAATTCTATGATGCTATAAGCTCCAACTCTTGCATTCCAACTTGCCCCTTCACCCATTCAAACTGAACACCTGAAGAGGGCTAATAGAACGGGGGTATATACTCCACTCCCCTGAAATTCTGCCTGTAGAGAGTGCAAAGGAAAGTTCATGGTCTGAGATTAGTTCAACCCTGGTTCTAAAAACAACTGAATCAATGGATGTCTAGAAATTATATCATACTGCAGACATGGACTTCCACCGTGTCTTCACAGATATTTTCTCTCTTTCCCCTCTTTTAACAGAGAGCCTTAGAAGAGTCAGTGATGTAAGTAAAAAAACAAGTCTCTCTCTCTCTCTCTCTCTCTCTCTCTCTCTCTCTCTCTCTCTCTCTCTCTCTCTCTCTGTTGGTCCTAATAAAGAAACACTCTGAAACCCCTTTTCATATAATGTTGTCTGCCATAAATCCCTGATTCATCTGCCTGGAATCCCTGATTCTTTTTTAAACTCCAGACTTAATTCCATGGGGCGCCCATAACCAATTTCCTCCTTGTTATGCCATTGCAGTAAGAGAACACAACTTGCTCTCTTATTTTATTTGTCTCCAACTTAAAAATAAATAAAAAATGCTGGAAATTACTTCATTGTCTTAAACATCCCCCTCCCCCAACCCTCCCGAAAATAATTGCCATTTTATTGAAGAGCTGTAGCAGTAAATTAAAGCTAATCTATGTCAGCAGATGTACAGGTTATTGGGTTCACACAACTCACGCAAATTATTTATATAATGGATTGCATGTCATCCTCACAGAATGGTTAATATTTAATATCCTTAAATGAAAATTAAGGCCAAATATAGCATCATTATGGAACTTGCTTGTTTAAATATTACAAATGACATGAGCTATTTTCAAGAGAGAATTTCTACTAAACTCTGCCTCAGTCATAGGATTTTGTACACAAATCTTTTCCTATTACAACGCCCCCTCTCCCTTTTCACTGGGGCTACAAAAGATATGAGACTATCCTATTTCTAGTGTGCACGGAAAATTGCAACTGAGTTATGTACAGTTAACGCTTTTGCATTTTACAATGCTAATGCAATAGAAAAGCAATGACTCAGATCTGGTTCTATTTTCCTTGACATTTTCTTACTTTAGGGCTGTCCCATGGCTGTCTCCCTTGAAAATTCTCCAAAATTAAACTCCATCTGCTGCATTTGTCCTTTGTGGCCAAAAACAAACCAACAAGTTGTATATTTCTCTCCGTGTGTGCATGGGGGATAACTTGCACGCAAGTGAGAAGATGCTTTGCCATTTCTACAGCTGCAGCAGCTTTCTGTGATTAGAAGAAGAAGAGGAGTTTGGATTTGATATCCCGCTTTATCACTACCCGAAGGAGTCTCAAAGCGGCTCACATTCTCCTTTCCCTTCCTCTCCCACAACAAACACTCTGTGAGGTGAGTGGGGCTGAGAGACTTCAAAGAAGTGTGACTAGTCCAAGGTCACCCAGCAGCTGCATGTGGAGGAGCGGGGAATCGAACCCAGTTCACCAGATTACGAGTCTACCTCTCTTAACCACTACACCACACTGGTGGACAATTGCTTTGAAGTCCACATTTTACACTTTTAACTAAAAAGGAGGACTCAGTCAAATGCTACCCTGACGTTCACCATTCCATTCGCAGGCTGAGAAGTTGGGTGTTCATTTTGGCAATTGGTATGGAAAGCAAACAGGGGCAATAATTTTACTCGGCTTAGCGCTTCTGTCTTCACTCTTCATTCAGCTGTTGCTGATAATTTTCTTAAAAAGAAACAAAACTTTCTTCTTCTATTCCAGGCTTGAAGCTGTGCTTCATTATTCTGAGTTCACTTTGGTGACTTCCATCCTGAAGCCAAATCAGAGTGAGGGCATTATTTGGAAAGAGTGCTTTCTGTTGAGGATGTTCTGTGCATAGCTGTCAACTTTCGGATTTGAAAATAAGGGATGCCGCGAGGGCGGTGCAATGGCACCAAGTAGCCTCGCCACCCTGCGCTCCAGAGGCTGCGTGTGAATGGGTGAGCGAAAGAGCGAGCGCGTAGACGGCAGGCAGGCTGTCTGTCTGGTTGGGCGTGAGGGTCTGGCTGCACAAGGCATGCAAGCTCCGCCCTCAGTCGGTATCAGACTCCTTATTGGCAGCCGAGCAACGCAGCTGAGAGGCCTCCCTGGCCGGCAGGGAGGGAGAGGAGCTGCTTCCTTTGAAATCCGGGAAATTTAAGGGATATCAACAATCCGGGAGTGTCCCGCAAAAAAAGGGAGGGTTGACAGCTATGGTTCTGTGTGTAAGGAGGTGAGGCTTGATTCGGGTCTTACCTGGTCTTTGCTTAAAAGAGCTTCTGTTGGACCAGAGTTGATTCAAATCCGATTTGACTGGTCAGCAACTTAAAAATTTCCTGGACCAAAGAACCACTTACTCAAACAGCCTGCACCTTGCCAGGATTCAGACTCAGTGTACTAAATAATAAAATAAATAATAATAATATAATTAGCCCCCCATGCAGCCCGCTACTGTATCCAGTGTCAGGGACTGGGCAGAGGAGGAATGGTGGAGACCGCCTCCCCAGCCTGACCCTTCCAGAGAAGAAGAAGACAGTTTAGATTTGCAACAGGGGTTTGAGGGAGGTCACAGCTCAAAGGCAGATGAGGGGGAAAGTTGGGAAATAGTGGGAGAGGAGGAGAAGGAGAAGGAGGAGGGGGAGGAGGAGGAGGAAGATGAAGAAGGGGAGCGACAGCTAATAATAATAATAATAATAATAATTTATTATTTGTACCCCGCCCATCTGGCCGGGTCTCCCTGGCCACTCTAGGCGGCTTCCAGCATACATTAAAATACATACACATGTTACACAGCTGATGGACACAGTGTCTTTAGAAAGCCTTCCAGACCCCCCCTCTCTCAGAACATGGTGGGCATTGAAAGTAGGAGAGCAAAGAGCTCAAAGACAGAGAGCACTTTCCAGCACCCATAGAGGAGGTTGCGATGAGGATGATGAATGAGGAAGTGGGAGAGACGGAGAGGGTGGAGATTCACTCGGAACAACATCATTATCCAAGAGGCTGGGTTCTAAAGCCTCTCTCTGTAAATACTGAATAAAAAGTGGATGCTAAGAACATTCCTTGTCTTTGTACGTTCCTGGGCAACCGACCATGGGAGTTGCTGGCAGCATCCTGACACCTAGGACTTTCTCAGCCATTCCTTATTCAGATGTTGCAGAGAAACAGAGTTGGTTTTCATCAGCTTACTTGTAACACCTTGCTTCAAAACTCCTGATGACCACTCCCAACAGCTTCAAGTAGATGCAATAGCACCAGAGGCAATATACTGCCCTGCAGCACCCCACAGCTTAAGAGCCAGGGGGCTGAGAAGCATTCATCCAATGCTATCTTCTGGAATTGTCCCTGGAGGCAGTGGAAGACAGGAGTGCCTGACATGCTCTGGTCCATGGGGTCACGAAGAGTCGGACATGACTAAACAACTAAACAACAACACCAGCATGACCAAGGCAGATTCTGTCCCAAACCCAGATCTCAACCCAGATTGGAATAGGTCTAGGTAATCAGTTTCCTCCAGGAAGGACCCCTTCAAATACTTTGCCAAAAAAGAGGGTATTTGCAACAGGGTGGTAGTCCAGGGTGGTTTCTTTCAGGAGTGGCCACACTTCCTCTTTCAAGGCAGCTGGGGGGGGGGCATGTCTGGAAGGGTTCAGGGTTTGAGCGCATCCAGAGATTCCCCCCTGGCTAGCTTTAATTAGTCATGGATAGGAACACTATCAGACTGTAAAAGCTGAAACTGACCCCATAAAGTATGGCTTGATGAAGCATTGGTGCAACTTCCTCAGTCACAGCATCTAGCTTGCTACAGAGACAAACAACTTTGTCCTTTAAGTATCCAAGAAAACTTCCTAAAAATTAATTTTTCTAAAACCAAAATTATCCCTTTCGGCACGTCAAATCCAAACCCAACGTGGAACCTCGAGGGCCACATCATTGACCAATGCTCGGTCTTTAAATACTTGGGCATTACTTTCCACCACAGATTTCCATGGCCGCTCACCGAACCGTGGGTGTCTTGGTGAAATTCTTCTTCGCAAAAGGAGGGCAGCTGGTGGCCCCAATCAGAAAGATCTACCTCAGTAAAATACCCCCAATGTTGCTATATGGGGTGGAAATATGGGGGTGGAATCTGAATATACTCCAATGACTGGAGTCTCTGCAAAATCTCCTGGCAAGAAAGATCTTGGGCCTCCCCAATGGTACAATGGCCGCCCAACTGAGAATGGAATTGGGACTACCATCCATTGTAGCAAAAGCCCATATCAGAATAATCACTTACTACAAATCGCTTGCAGAAACTCCAAACTCTCTATTAGCGAAACAAGCCTTCACAGCCTTTATTGGCAGCCGCACCTGGTCAAAGGGCATGGAGACCATCTGTGATCGCTACTCACTTCCAGACTTCGCTTCCCTGTTCTCATGGGACAAAGATAAAATCCGCAAATGGATTTTAGCTAAGGATGAAGCCCTTGATCTAGCACTAGACAACGTGGCTAGATTATCCACGTGGTTTCCTCATGTGAAGGCAGTCAGATCTCTGGCCCATTATCTGAGTGACCTGATAAATCCCATGTTAAGAAGGGCCTTCACATTAGCACGATTCCACGACATCCCGACAGCATTCCTACAGGGTGTATTTTCCAATACTCCGCTGGATCTTCGACTCTGCCCATGCAACAAGGGAAAGATAGAGGACTTTATTCATTTTTTCTTCCACTGCCCTCTATATGTTACAGTTAGACCCAGGCTTTTCCTTTTAATCCCACCGACCATCGCCCAGGACGACGACCGCATGAAATACTTATTGGTGGACGCCAACCCCCTGGTCACACGTGGTGTGGCTATCTACATTTTACAGGCACTGAAACTCAGGGCCACCTTCTCGGCTAACTTGCCCTAGCCCTAGCCCTATGTAACTTCCTGACATAGTCACTGTCGTCATGCCCTGTTATTGCTTCTTATTTTATCTGTTTTACTCTGCATGATTTTACACTTAAAGTTTTTAAATGTATTTGTACAAAATGTACAAAATGTATCTGCTGTATTTTATGTACATTCGCGACAGGTTTCTGCCTGGTTTCGCATTACGTGCTATGGCCATATGGCTAATGCAATAAATAATATTTGATTTGAAGTATCCATCAAGCAACTCACAGAGGGTCTCTGAGGTGTGCCAGGCAGAGGCGTAGCAAGCCCAGGTGGTACCCGGGGGCGAAATTTTTTTTTGTCATCCCCCACCACTTTAATTTTTTTAAAAAATTAAAAAAGTAAAAAGTGTCACCCCCCCTCTGATGGTGCCACTTTGCGAGGTGTGGGGTTTTTTTTTTTGTGTGTGTGTGTGTCTATTATCTCTTTTTTTTCAATAAAGTTAAAATAATAAAAAATAATAAAAAATGATAAAAATTTTAAAAAAATAAAAATAAATAAAAAGTGTCACCCCCCTCTGATGGTGCCACTTTGTGAGGTGGGGGGTTGTGTGTGTGTCTATTATCTCTTTTTTTTCAATGAAGTTAAAATAAAATAAAAAATTAATTTTTTTTAAAAAAAAATAATATTTTTTTTTTAAAAAGTGTCACCCCCCTCTGGTGTGGAACCCGGGGCGGCCCACCCCCCCGCTCCCCCGTTGCTACGCCCCTGGTGCCAGGCTCCATCCACTCATATAGGCATCAACAGCCTACAGACTGCCCTGAAAAGCTCTGCTGGCCAATTTCTCAAGGACGCAATGGAAGCAGCAAAGTAGACCTTCTTTGCTGCCTCCACAACTGTGCAGTAGGTACAGTTTGCAGTGGGATCTCGCCCACCTGCGCTCTAGCTGTTGCCTGGCCTTTATTTATTAAGGTTAACAGATTCTTACAGATCCATAAAATGGAAGCAATCATACTCTACAGGGTGAGCTGCAGTTCCGACTGCGGGGACTGGATTCTGCTTGCAGTCACCTGACAAATTTTCGCTTTGCCCACATGCCTCATAAATCACAGGCACAATATGCACGTGAGCAAAGAGCACAGCCATTTGGAGTGTTTAAATAGAAAAATGCAAATAAACAGCTAAATGCCGCCGCTGTGCATTTGAGACTATCGGTCGAGCCATAGACAGGCCTATGCTTGATGTCACCCAGCCAAAACAGGATGGACAAGAATGAAACCCCATTTGCCCACTGCAGTGATCAGAGCCTTTCAGTATTATAAGAACTGATAAATAGTCCGTGTGTCAGACATTTCATTTGCTTAATCAAAATTCCTAGTCTGCTAAATTAATCACCCCCCGGGGCTACAGGAACAGATTTCCAATTTAGCTGCAAAGCATTATTAATAATGAAAAGTTCTGGAAGCACTTCTTGATTCAAGTCTCCTTTTGTTGATCAGGCAGGTTTAATGTGATAGGACCGGAGGGGAGCAGGCACTGGGTCCCTTTGGACATTGCTAATAAATATAAAATAGTTCTTGATGTCATAGCATTCAGATGTCTCTTTTTATTGAAAATTACAACCCACATACCAGCGGTAGCACCATGTGATATGCACATCCCCACACAGCATCTGGGCTAGAAATTATTTCCGTTGCCTCCCCTAAAAGTTTCTAATTACACGGAAGCAGGAATGGAGCGGAAATTATAAAACGGTATGCAGTGTATACATAAGTGGTCAACAGGAATGGGTTATTTGTTCACTCATTTTTTGCATTTCTATCCTGGTTTTCAATTAAAAAGTTTGATATGGCAAAGAGTGTAAATAATAATAAGAAGAAGAAGAAGAAGAAGAAAAAGAAGAAGAAGAGATGAAAACAATATACCCAGCAAGTCAAAATTCAGAATCATGCCCTCACAGTAGATCTTTGCTCCCTCTCACCAAATGTCTAGCTACAATTCTTGCTTTAATTTAGTAAAAGGTAAAGGACACCTCGAGGGACCCAGGTGGCACTGTGGGTTAAACCACAGAGCCTAGGGCTTGCTGATCAGAAGGTCGGCGGTTCGAATCCCTGCGACGGGGTGAGCTCCCGTTGCTTGGTCCCAGCTCCTGCCCACCTAGCAGTTCGAAAGCACGTCAAAGTGCAAGTAGATAAATAGGTACCGCTCCGGCGGGAAGGTAAACGGCATTTCCGTGTGCTGCTCTGGTTCTCCAGAAGCGGCTTTGTCATGCTGGCCACATGACCTGGAAGCTGTACGCCGGCTCTTGGCCAATAAAGCGAGATGAGCGCTGCAACCCGAGAGTCGGACACAACTGGACCTAATAGTCAGGGGTCCCTTTACCTTTACCTTTAAAGGACACCTGGACGGGTAAGTCCAGTTAAAGGAGACTATGGGGTTGCGGCGCTCATCTTGCTTCCAGGCCGAGGGAGCTGGCATTTGTACACAGACAGCTTTCCGGGTCATGTGGCCAGCAGGACTAAACCGCTTCTGGCACAACAGGACACCGTGACGGAAACCAGAGCACATGGAAATGCCGTTTACCTTCCCTCCCCAGTGGTACCTATTTATCTACTTGCACTGGCATGCTTTCAAACTGCTAGGTTGGCAGAAGCTGGGACAGAGCAACAGGAGCTCACCCCGTCGTGGGGATTCAAACTGCCGACCTTCCAATTTGCAGGCCTAAGAGGCTTGGTAGCTTAGATCACAGTGCCACCCACGGAATGACACCTTAAAATGGTCCATCTGCCTCAGCATAGCCAATGCAGACTCACGGTGGCTTTCCAAGGTTTTCAGTTGGGTCCTCTCCCAGTCCTACCTGGAGATGCTGGGGGCTGAACCAGGAACCTTCTGCATCCAAAGCGGATGCTCTGCCACTGAGCTATGGCCCTTCCTCCTCAGTTAGTTCAAGACCACTCTGTACATTAACCCTACTGTATGTTCAATGGCTTCCAAAAGTTCATTATAAGCAATATAAACTATTTTAGAGGTCTTGGTCTCCATGGACTTACACTGGCAAATGTAAGTCCATGCTTCTGGAAGCATGAGTGCATTTGTATGCGTTCTCACACTTCTCTTCAAGTGAAGGGGATCTTTGAGCTTGGATTTTGTTTTTAAATAGAGACTGCTTTCTGATCTCAGCCAATTAGGAATCATACAGAGAATGTGTTGATGTCATCTCATCAGGCATTAAGATCCATCTATGTGACAACATAGAATCATAGAATCGTAGAGTTGGAAGAGACCACAAGGGGCATCCAGTCCAACCCCCTGCCAAGCAGGAAACACCATCAAAGCATTCCTGACAGGTGGCTGTCAAGCCTCTGCTTAAAGACCTCCAAAGAAGGAGACTCCACCACACTCCTTGGCAGCAAATTCCACTGTCGAACAACTCTTACTGTCAGGAAGTTCTTCCTAATGTTTAGGTGGAATCTTCTTTCTTGTAGTTTGAATCCATTGCTCCGTGTCCTCTTCTCAGGAGCAGCAGAAAACAACTTTTCTCCCTCCTCTATATGACATCCTTTTATATATTTGAACATGGCTATCATATCACCCCTTAACCTTCTCTTCTCCAGGCTAAACATACCCAGCTCCCTAAGCCGTTCCTCATAAGGCATCGTTTCCAGGCCTTTGACCATTTTGGTCAAGAAGCCAAACTAGTATGAAGGCAGTACAACCAGTCTTCACTCTGAATAGTCATGCATTTCCATGCACCCCCATGACAAACTGACCAAGCAGAGCATCCCCTTCTTTTGGCTCAGCTGGAGAAGCAGCCACATACTTTTTAGAAGCCCGTTAGCTTAGCTTCTTCAACACAGTCTGTGCTGTCAACTGTTTGCAGCAAAAAAAGAGCATGGACCCAGTATGCGTGTGAGTAAAAGAAGTGAGACACCTCCCCTGCCGGAAAACAACGGCGCCATCCTTTGCAAATTAATTTTAATAACTGTGGCTAGTTTGCTGTGAGTCAAAGAGTTTTGCATGAACACACACAATTAAATTAATATGCAAATGTCCCGGTTCCTCTGAGAGCACAAAGAGGCATTCTTTGTAACACATGTGATGAGAATTGGGGGTTGGGGGGCAGAAAAGAAAATACATCTGTTGCCAAAATCTGTTTCCATTTTGTTCCCATACTTCCGATCGCCTGTTGGTCGTTGTCAAGAACAGCAAAGGCTACCGGCGGATAATGGTGAGAGGGCTCACCCTGCATTTAAATGTAGCAGAGAGCTTCCAAACCATGGACAGCGCCGTCTTACCCATAGGCGCTAGGGGTGCAGGGCACCCAGGCGCCGGGCTCTCAGGGGCGCCAGGTCGAGAATCCAGGGCCCAAGAGTTGAGTCTGGGGAAGAGCATGCCCATCGGTCGGGGCACCTCAGTGGGTTCTTCTGCTGTGGGCGGCTCTATGCTGCGAGTTCGGGGGCGACCGAACCAGCAAGACACTGAGGTGGCCGGCCAGCTCTGCCCTCCTGCGCGCCTGGGACTGGGCAACCTGGGAGGGGGGTGCCAGGTGGATCTTTGCACCCCGGCGCCGCATATGTGGAACACCCTGAGGCATGCTAAGCCAATCTCCTCCCCATCCTCTCGCAAACAGGGCCATGCTTCAGCCCTCCTTCAGTTGTTAAGGACATTCCAAGTAGGAACGTTGTGTGGGAACGTTGGGTCCTTTAGCCTTACACTTGCCATTGCATAGTTCAGTCCAGCTTGAACTATCCAGATTCTTAACTGCACAAGGAACCTCCACAACCATTACCCTAGAACAGTGATGGCTAACCTTGACACTCCAGATGTTTTGGGACTACAACTCCCATCATCCCTGACCACTGGTCCTGTTAGCTAGGGATGATGGGAGTTGTAGTTCCAAAACATCTGGAGTGTCAAGGTTAGCCATCACTGCCCTAGAACACAGGAAAGCCGTCTCACATCATGTGGTGACCTGGTGGGGCTAGGTGGTCTTTTCTACTTGTGTTGCAGCTTCATTGTTGCAACACGTGAATTGCATTTCTGCTGCTCAGCCATTGGCAATACTAAATAGCCTGTGCACGGTTGCGACTTTTCCAACGGTTCAGCCATCAAGTGTCTGCGGCTCCCTTCTCAGGAATTAGCCCTAATGCTTCCACTCCCTGGACAGGTTGCAAGTAAGGAGGCAGGCAGATGGAGGCTGGCTGAGGGCACGCAAGATTTTGGTGGGGCAATTCCCCCTTTTCCCTAATGGGCCGGCCTCTACTGGTTTGAAGGTGATGCATGGGTGGAATCAGAGCTGACAGGATGTGCTGTGTGGGACTGTCTGAAGACGGGGAAGGAAAAACATATTAGAGGTGGGCAGGCTAAAGTCCAAGGATACTGGATGAAGCCAATAGTTTCTGCCAGCAGCAAGTTGCTGAGACCAAAGAAGACAGCGGACATGAAAGTGTTAATACTTGCTGGTGGCACCATTTTGGCTCTGCGGTGTCTCCTACCTTCTAGTTGTCCCTTTGATCTGGCTGCAATTTGATTAGAGCCGTGGAAGGAGGAAGGTGGTGCTTAACCTTTTCCCCGGAGGGCTGTTTTTCTTATCAAAATCCATCCTCCAAGCTGCTTTCCCACCTGTCGGGGACAAGATACAATTTCTGTCCACCTTTTGCACTCAGGGAGGAAAGCAGCTTGGTCAGTGTGGTTTTCAGAGAGCAAATGGCCCACAGGAAAAGAGCTACACACACCCTTTAATCATAACCAGATTCCCTACAGTTCTGTTATTATTATTTTTTAAAAAAGCTTTTTTGACTTACGCTTTGTGTGCCCAGTCACGACTCTTTTGGCCCGCAAAGTAACAAATCACAAAGTTTGTGCTCTTGGTCATCTTTTGTTCAGGCTGCAGAATGCTCTGAAAACATTGAGGCTGCAGAATTAGTAAATTTCAGCAGAAACCATCTGTTTCGCCTTCAACTGCTCAGTGACTGCCTCAGGGAAATAATGGGGCATTAGTCTCTAGAAATGCAGTCCTGGCGGTGGAGAAGGAGGAAGAGGAAGAGGAAAAGATTTCCTAACTGGGCAATCAATGTAGAAAAAAAAAACACCAAACCTAACGTGGAGAAGGAGGAAGAGGAAGAGGAAGAGGAAGAGGAAGGACTATTTCCTAACTGGGCAATCAATGTAGAAAACAACAACAAACCTAATGTGGAGAAGGAGGAAGAGGAAGAGGAAGAGGAAGAGGAAGAGGAAGAGGAAGAGGAAGGACTATTTCCTAACTGGGCAATCAATGTAGAAAACAACAACAAACCTAACGTGGAGAAGGAGGAAGAGGAAGAGGAAGAGGATGGACTATTTCCTAACTGGGCAATCAATGTAGAAAAAAAAACCCCAAACCTAACCTGGACATAGACCAGCAAAACAAAAGGAGTCTGGCTAGAAGGCAGATACCGTCTTTCCCCCTTTTTAAGACACCGTCTTATAATTTTTTTTCCTCAAAAAAACACAGGGTGGCTTATTTTCGGGGGATGTCTTATTTTTATTACGTCAGTATGGTACGGTACAGCCTCCCCCTGCGCGCTGAGCAGGCGGGGCAGAACTCCGCAAGAGGCGCGTTTCCCCCCCCCCCGTGCCTCTCACTGGTTCGCTGGCTCCCTGCGCACGCAGGGGGGGCTGAGGAGGCGACGGGAACAATGGCGGCACCACGGCTTACTTTTGGGGTACGTCTTACTTCTCACAAAGGTAAAAAAACCCTGCCATGGCTTACTTTATGACTATGTATTAAAAAAGGGGAAACAGGGTAGGAATAAGAGAGAAAAGCTGGAGAGAATCTTTCTCTCTCTCTCTCTCTCTTTGGCAGGGTGTTGAAGACAGTATTTTGACAGAAGCATCATTGCCCATGGTGTATGCACTCATCGTAGTGTTGTTAAAAGGCTGCAAAAGCTGCTTGAGTGGAAATGACAAAAGATGTGTGCGTACTCCCAAGGCAATGGTGCATCTCTTTCCACTTTCAACTAGGGATGAAATGGATATCTGCAATTCCCCCCCCGCCCCCCGCAGCAGAAATTGTGTATTTGAATATGCCGGGAATCATTACCAAACAGGCACCGAGAGCCTTACGCATCGTTTCATGGATTCATGGAATAGAGAACAAGGTGCAAATAGGTGCTTAGAGGTTGTGAGAACTGGCGAATAACTTTGAAAGGAACAGAGACTGAGTTTGATCCTGCGTTTTGCTAATAGCCAGAAATGATTGTTCCAAAACCTCCAAAGTCCTCCGTGGTCTTAAGTGTCCTGTAGGAATGTTAAACATTCCGTTTCCAAATACATTATGAGCAAGAGGTAGGGTACAGACATATCCTTGAAAACTTTCTATCCATTCATCCTCATATTCCTGCGACTCAGCCATGAAGCTTCACTGGGTGACCTGGGGCTGGTCACCATTGCTCAGCCTAGTCTACATTACACGGTTGCAGTGAAGTAAAACATTAGGGGAGAACATTAGTTATGCTGCCTTCCTTGGAAGAAAGGGGCATTAACATGCAATAAACAGAAAACAGAGATTTTCTGTCTCCCAAACTGCTGTCTTGGGAGCCTTTTAAGGCACTACTACAAGAAAGGAGTGGGACGCGGGTGGGGCTGTGGGTTAAACCACAGAGCCTAGGGCTTGCCGATCAGAAGGTCAGCGGTTTGAATCCCCGCGACGGGGTGAGCTCCCATTGCTCGGTCCCTGCTCCTGCCAACCTAGCAGTTTGAAAGCATGTCAAACTGTAAGTAGATAAATAGGTACCGCTGCAGCGGGAAGGTAAACTGTGTTTCCGTGCACTGCTCTGGTTCGCCAGAAGCGGCTTAGTCATGATGGCCACATGACCCGGAAGCTGTACGCCAGCTCCCTCGGCCAGTAAAGCGAGATGAGTGCCATAACCCCAGAGTCGGACACGACTGGACCTAATGGTCAGGGGTCCCTTTACCTTTACTAGTTTGAAATGCATCCCTGTTTCTTTCTTGAGCATGGTTTTTGTGTGGAAAAGTGGCATACAAAAGTATCCCTTGTCCCTCTAGCAGAAATCACCCTGGAAGTTGTATCCTGAAATAATCTTCTAACTAAAAGCTTTTATATTCTTCATGGTGCATAATAGAACTTCACCATGTTAGTGAAGAACCACAAGTTGTTTCAGCCCAGTCCAATTAAAAAACTATAGTCTTTTCCACACCACTGTGTCTGTAACAGGATGCAAAAGATTAATTTGGGTTGTATACATCTTAGATTTCAATGTTTTGCGAGTATGTGACTAAAGAAACATGCTCCTCTTAAATTATCATTCCCTGGTTACCAGGGCCGGATTTAGGTTTGATGAGGCCCTAAGCTCCTGAAGGTAATGGGGCCCTTTATATGTCCAGCTGTCCTTTGTCAACAACAAATTGTCACTGTTTATTGGGTTGAATGGACGCGGGTGGCCCTGTGGTGTAAACCACAGAGCCTAGGGCTTGCCAATCAGAAGGTTGGCAGTTTGAATCCCCGTGACAGGGTGAGCTCCCGTTGCTCGGTCCCAGCTCCTGCCAACCTAGCAGTTCGAAAGCACGTCAAAGTGCAAGTAGATAAACAGGTACCGCTCCGGTGGGAAGGTAAACGGCGTTTCCATGTGCTGCTCTGGTTTCGCCAGAAGCGGCTTAGTCATGCTGCCCACATGACCCGGAAGCTGTCTGCGGAGAAATGCCAGCTCCCAGAGTCGTCCGCGACTGGACCTAACGGTCAGGGGTACCTTTACCTTTACCTTTATTGGTAATATGCTATATGGTCATTTAGGGATCTAAAGCCATTTGCACATGCAGAATGTAGGCACCCTATATATAGAAATGAGCAAACCAGTTGTTATTTTAGGGAGCAGGCTAACAGGCGGGGCCCATTACTTACATCATAGGAGCCTACACAACACAACACACTGTTGCTGTATGTATGTTTTATTTTATTTGTTTTTTATCTTATATTTTGTAAATGTACATCCAGGTGTTTTTTTGCTTTAATTTTTTTTGGGGCCCCCAAGAGAGTGGGGCCCTAAGCTATAGCTTGTTTAGCTTATACGTAAATCTGGCACTGCTTGTTACCCTACTCCCAAGTAATCCATTCTTAAAGCCCACCGTATTTACTAAGAAGTCTCATTGATTTCAATGGGTTTTGCATTCAATGCATTTTGTTTGGAGCTTTTCCTCCCATGTGTTGCTTCTTTTGGCTGCAAAAACCCTTGTATACTATTATTCCCATTTTTTAAACCACTGGCTTCTGCTCCTGCATTTTTCACTGTGTGTGTGTGTGTGTGTGTGTACATTTGTATTTATTTCTAATAGACCTTAGCCAGAACAAGCTCTCAAAACAGCTATTAAAACTTTTAAAATTCATACATGCAAATTTTCAAGGTACAATAAAACCAGCACTTAAACAAATGAAGTACCAGAAGAGCAAAATACGACAGAAGCAGTAAAACATGAAACCTGGCTCCAGCAACACTTTAAAATCAGCATCAGGTACCAGTGTTTAATGAAGATAAACACATTTCTAAAAGTAAAGCTCTTCACCACTGTGAGAAACCTGCTCTGGTCAGATGAACCTGCGATAGAAAGGAATCCCATAGATTGGGTGCCTGTATGGAACTAGGGTACAAGGGTACGTCAGTGTGGTGTAGTGGTTAAGAGCAGTGGACTCATAATCTGGTGAACCGGGTTCGCGTCTCCGCTCCTCCACATGCAACTGCTGTGTGACCTTGGGCTAGTCACTCACCTCACAGAGTGTTTGTTGTGGGGGAGGAAGGGAAAGGAGAATGTTAGCCGCTTTGAGACTCCTTCGGGTAGTGATAAAGAGGGATATCAAATCCAAACTCTTCTTCTTCTTCCCTCCCTATCGATTTGTCCCCAAACCAAACCGAGGGCCACTGTAGCTAGGGATGGGCAAATATGCCATTTTTTGCTTTCTCTCATTTTCTCAGTATTTCCACATTTCCACATAAGTTTGTGATTTTATTTTAAAACGACCTTTAGTTTAAAAAGATTCGTATACATTTCAATAATTTTACAGAAATGATTGAAATGTATACAAACGAAAACTATAAATAAAAATAAATAAAAATAAAAATGGCTAAGAGCAAATAAGAAAACAAAACAAAACCCCAACCTCACAATTATGGATAACAAAGCAGCAGCCGAGGCTTTATACAATATGATTTTCTACAAACCTATTTCCCAGCTATCCTGGGGAGAACGTGTGTTAGTTGAGGAAGAAGACATTTCTTTTGGGAAGGGTGTCTAGGTCAATTTTGTTAACAATTAATTGTGCTGATGATAAATCGGGTCCTCCCTTAAAAAGGGCGCGTATTGCGGTGAGACCTGGCAACCAAATCCCTGTATTGTGGGTGGGTTGACTGACAGCCACAACACCCATTCGTGAGGTCCCTTGAAGCTGGGTTCAATCTGGCCAATGGGAAGCAAGCTAAACAGTTCAAGGGACATATAAATACTTTAAGGGACCTATAAATACTTTAAGGGACCTATAAATACTTTTCCTCTTTTCGTGCGTGCATCGGGACACCCTCCCAGCTCTCCCTACTTTTAGGGCTTGTGCACTTGACCTTGCTATGCCGTTGTGTGTTGTGTGTCGTTGGGACAGGGGCACGGCAGGAATTTTCCCCACTTGGCTGATTGGCTGTTGCCATTTGGGTTTCACCTGCCGCGTAGCAAATCGTCACAACTTGTAAGGTTGTGGATAGGCTCTGGTTCAGGTGATAGGGATGGGAGAACGCTCTCACCATCCCTATGCGAAGGATATTCCGTTAAAGGAATCCAGGGACTCAATGGTTTGGCCAACCCCTGAGAGGGGGTTGTGCCCGTGCCTGAGTCCGGGGGGACATTTGGGTGGCGGAGAGAGCAGGTCCCCAGCTTTCCGCTTATCCAGGTGTTCACCCTGGGCTTTTAATAATAATAATTTATTATTTATACCCCGCCCATCTGGCTGGGCCTCCCCAGCCACTCTGGGTGGCTTCCAAAAGAACACCAAAATACCATAGTTTATTAAACACCAAAAACTTCCCTAAACAGGGCTGCCTTCAGATGTCTTCTAAAAGTCTGGTAGTTGTTTTTCTCTTTGACATCTGGTGGGAGGGTGTTTCACAGGGCGGGTGCCACTACCGAGAAGGCCCTCTGCCTGGTTCCCTGTAACTTGGCTTCTCACAGTGAGGGAACTGCCAGAAGGCCCTCGGCACTGGACCTCAGTGTCCGGGCAGAACGATGGGAGTGGAGACACTCCTTCAGGTATACAGGACCGAGGCCATTTAGGGCTTTAAAGGTCAGCACTAACACTTTGAGTTGTGCTCAGAAACATACTGGGAGCCAATGTATGAGCCAGCCCTGACTCCATGACCTTTGAATGCTTTTCTTTGTTGCGGGGGGTGGGTGGGTGGGTGGAGTTACTGTACATCCTAACCAGATTTTGTACATTGCCTTGGGAGGGTTTTCCTAGAATGGCATAAACTTCTGCAGCAGGTTACTATGTCAGAAGATCCGGTCATCTAAGCATGACTTCTTAAATGGAGCCCATTGCTATGAAGCAATCAATGTGATCCACAGTTCAGCTAATGGCCGCTGTCCTTCCAGCCTCACAGTGACCTGTCTGGGCATGCCAATTGTCACCACTTCTTCATTTACTGGCCAAGCGGCAAATGCGAGTCAATACTTTGCTCCCAAAACATTTCGACATAGCTTTACTGTGCACGCCTATGCATGTTTACTTGGAAATCAGTTCCATTGTGGCCAACAGGGCTAAACTCCCTAGTGAGTAGGTTTAGAACTGCAGCCTCAGAGTACTACTTTTATCTGCTAACTCAGGCTTCACCTATAGACTTTCTCGTCAAAACATTTCAGCACGATGCAAAATACAGCTGAGACTAAGCTGTGTGATTTGGGCCGAAATTCATTAGTTTGCGAGTAGAATGCAGTTTCTCTAACTGTATGCTTCCTAGTGAATAACATGTCCTGTTAAAGATGATCATTGGCTGGAAGCGGAAGTCACCATTGATTTGACTGAGCAGGCTAGAAGAAGCCACGAGTTTTCCATTTCAATTAAACACTTGTTGGGAATGCAGAAAGGCAGACGGATAATCTATTGCTCTGTAGCAGACCAGATGACATCTCCAAAGTAAGTTTGCAAAGCGGTGCTTATAACCTCTTTAAAGTTTAAAATTGTGCCGTCATGTTGTTGTAGTATATCTTACACTTGCTGCTTTGTGGAGATATGTTCCAAAAAGAGGAAGCATTTTAAAAATTCAAATAAATAAATAAATATAAACAAATTGCCTGATATTCCAGGCTACAACAAAATTCATGACTAAATTAAATACAGTACAATGAAGTCCTCTGGTCTCTGGAAGTTCCCTGGTCTCCTTGCAGTCCCCAGTAGGACCAACTTAACCAGTTAGCCCTGGTGATCATTTGATGTCGACTGACTGGATCTCCCCCCCCCCAAAAAAATGACCCCTGAATTTTAGAATTTTATTGATATTGATGCTGCATTTTATGTTGTATTTTATGCTGTTATATGCTGTTTTTAAGTCACATTTTAATCAATGTTTTATATTTGCTGTTAGCCGCCCTGAGCCCAGTTTTTAAACCGGGAAGGGTGGGGTATAAATAAAAATTTATGATGATGATGATGAACAACAACAAATCAAGACATAGTCTGCATATGTACTAGATCTTTAAAGCACATTCAAAGCACATTTTTCGCTGTGAATTCTGGACAGTGGCATTGGTAAGGGTTGATGAGAACTGTAACTCTGTGAGGGGTAAAATACAGAATTCCTTGAGGAGAAGAATATGCTTTGAGTGTACTTTAATGATACAGGGTGTACAAAACCAAAATGTGTATTCACATAGACTCACAATTAACCAACCTCTGGATTAGGGTTGCCAAGATGCTTTCTATCTGTCTTTTAACTACGGTATCTTGGCCAGTTTCTCTGGTTTCAGTCAGGTTGCGGACAAGATGCTTTGCTTTCGGTGGAGAAGCCGTCTCTATTTATGTGTTGGCTGGTAATAAATAAATAAATAAATAAATAAATAAATAAATAAATAAATAAAAAAAATAATTTATAATTTGTACCCCGCCCATCTGGCCGGGTCTCCCCAGCCACTCTGGGCGGCTTCCAACAAATATCAAAATACATTAAAATATCACAGATTAAAAACTTCCCTAAATAGGACTGCCTTCAAGTATTTTCTAAATGTCAGATAGTTGTTTATCGCTTTGACCTCTGATGGGAGGGCGTTCCACAGGGCGGGCGCCACTACCGAGAAGGCCCTCTGCCTGGTTCCCTGTACCTTTGCTTCTCGCAGTGAGGGAACCGCCAGAAGGCCCTCGGCGCTGGATCTCAGTGTCCGGGCTGAACGGTAGGGGTGGAGACGCTCCTTCAGGTACACAGGACCAAGGCCATTTAGGGCTTTAAAGGTCAGCACCAACACTTTGAATTGTGCTCAGAAACGTACTGGGAGCCAATGTAGATCTCTCAGGACCGGTGTTACGTGGTCCCGGCAGCCACTCCCAGTCACCAGTCTAGCTGCCGCATTCTGGATTAATTGCAGTTTCCGGGTCACCTTCAAAGGTAGCCCCACGTAGAGCGCATTGCAGTAGTCCAAGCAGAGGCAGGCCCAGTGGAAGATACAGGAGTTCATTTGCATACTGCGTGCACCCAGTTTAAGGAAGTGGTGCAGATACGGAGCACCCACATTGCTGGGCCCAGTCTGAGGCAGCTAATGGAGTTCCTTGCGATACTGGGCCCAGTGTGGCCCCAGCCCACCTCCGCCTATCAAATGCTGAGATAAGCCAAGCACTACCTAAGTCCCAGGAAAGCAAATGGCACTGTGTATGATTGTGACAATTGCCTGGCCTGCCTGCTGAGTAATGATTTTCATACATATCGGGTCCTCCCTCAAAGAGGGCATGTGTTGCAGTGCAACCTGGCAACCAAACCTTTGTGTTGTGGGTGGGAACGCTTGGGCAGCCACAACACCCTATTGGTAGGTCCCTCGATGCTGGGTGTAATCAGACGCTAGCCAAATGGATCAAGGGACTTATATAAGCCCATGGACATGTCCCTGAGCTTCCTCTTTGGGCCAGTGCATCGGGACACCCGCCCATCTCTCCCTATATTTAGGGCTTGCGCTTGACCTTGCTATGCCGCCGTGTGTCGTCTGTTATTGGTACAGGGGCACGGCAGGAATTTTCCCCACTTGGCTGATTGGCTGTTGCCATTTGGGTTTCGCCTGCCGTGTAGCAAATTGTCACAACTTGTAAGGCTGTGAATAGGCTCTGGTTCAGGTGATAGGGATGGGAGAACGCTCTCACCATCCCTATGCGAAGGGTATTCCATTAAAGGAATCTAGGGACTCAATGGTTTGGTCAACCCTGTGAGGGGTTGTGCCCGTGGCAGAGTCTAGGGGGACATCTGCGTGGTGGACTAGCCTGTCCCCGGCTTTCCGCTGTTCCAGGTGTTCACCCTAGGCTGACCTATGCTGGTGCCCTGGGTCAGCGCTACCTGCCACGGTGCAGGGAGCTAGTCAAACCAGAGCCTATGCAACCACTCACTTGCTGTAATCAATAAAGTTGTGGCCTAAACTCTGCCAAAAACCAAACCAAAATTTGAGTCTTGTCTGAATTTATTTAAGGGGAAGGTTAAAGGGTCTACACACGCAAACATTCTTTGGCTTGTTACCACTGTGTGACATTAAAACATAATTGTGTTTGAGGCTTGTTCAGGTACTATGACACTTGAACAGTGGTGTTTAATTTCCCGTTGTCATTCAAACGTATAAATGTCTTTGTATAAATACATATACAAATTTAATTAATAATAATAATAATAGCTACAATTAAGAAGATCACATGTGTGACTAGATCTTCTAAGTGTATTGGAAGAGCTGATCACTTCATTGGAGGCTTAAGATGGTCTGGCCTGAATGACAGTGGAAACAGAAGACTTCCTGCTTCATGGACTAATATTATGTGCTTTGAACATGTTGCGCAGTTAAGATGAGGTTTTGGTCAACATTATAGATCCTAAAAAATGAGGAAGTCTTTGAGAAAGGGACAGACTTTAGTAATTTGGAGTTTCCATTTTCTCGTTTCCAAAGCAATAATGGAACATAAAGCAGAAAAATGACCTTTCCTTCTGGATTTTCCTTGTCAGCAGATGCCAAAAATCACATTTTCACTGTTCTGGGTGCATTGAAGTTGATTGGGTTAGCAATCCTGCCAGAAGTTGTCACATTCAGGAAGTTCCTAACCCACCTGCTTGTAATGATACTTTTAATCTTTTCTGATGCTCTTGCAGCCTTCTATCCATTTCTTTGCTACCTCTCCAGTTTGGTCATTTCTTGAGAGGCAACTGAATTAAAGCCACAAAGGAAGTGTTGCGATTCGCTGGGTGTTGATCCAGGGAAAATACTATATGCCTTTTTGACAACTTGCTATATTGTTTGTAAGGACTTCTAGCCAAGAACCCCAGCCAAGGAGTGCAGTGCTAAGAGAGAAGGAGAAAGACTAAGAAAGTTAGAGAGCATAATACCAAGCATTTCCATATAGCCTTTGCAAATGTTCAGAGCACTTCACTTTTTAATTTATGCGAAATTTCACTTCATGCAGAGTCAGATGATAACTCCAGCCAAGGGCAGGAGGAATGAAATGAGATGGAAAACTGCCCACAAAAACCTACAATTGATACACGTTCATCTTTTGTACTGTTCCACTTTTGCACTTAATACCCCGTGGTGGGGCTGTGGGTTAAACCACAAAACCTAGGGCTTGCTGATCAGAAGGTCGGCGGTTCGAATCCCTGCGAGGGGGTGAGCTCCCGTTGCTCGGTCCCTGCTCCTGCCAACCTAGCAGTTCGAAAGCACGTCAAAGTGCAAGTAGATAAATAGGTACCGCTGCAGCGGGAAGGTAAACGGCGTTTCCGTGTGCTGCTCTGGTTCGCCAGAAGCGGCTTAGTCATGCTGGCCACATGACCCGGAAGCTGTACGCCGGCTCCCTCGGCCAATAATGCGAGATGAGTGTGCAACCCCAGAGTCGGTCACGACTGGACCTAATGGTCAGGGGTCCTCTTACCCTTTACATTTACCTTACCCTGCCCCCAGCTTCATGTCTAGAGTTGAATGAATCTGTCAATTTCAGTTTCTCTCTGTTCATTTTTCCATTTTTGAATTCAGTTCTTCATACTTCCATATCTGTTTGCTTTTAAAAAAAAAAGTTCTCATGACAATTCATCAGGGTTTTGTTTGTTTGTTTGTTTGTTTGTTTTTGGTAGGAATCTCTCCTAATACACACATTTTTGCAAAGCATTCTTCCTAATACTATGCATTTATATATATATTTTCACTAATATATGCATTTTTGCAGACAGTATATGCATTTGTATTCCAGTGTATGTATTTTTGTACAGGTTAATTGGCTGGAGAACTGCATTGCAAAATTCAGATAAGTGCGAATTTCTAAGGGTATATTAGATGAATTAGATAGAGTCACCTCCAATTGTGAACTGAATTGATTTCCCCCTCTATTCCTGTTCCTGCTACACCACAGGTGCACACACAAAACAAAAGTTCTTTGCTGAGTTTGCATTCTTTACAAATCTTCACAAATCTTTAGTTTCCCGATAGAAAGCTTGCAGGCTTGTAAAAATGAGATATGTGATATGGCATGATAGGGAATAAAGTTTTATTGAGAATGGCATCTTTAAAATGAAACTAATGTAACCTGAATTGTACAGTGAAGCCTTTATGCAAGTTAAAACTGGGACACGGGTGGCGCTGTGGTCTAAACCACAGGGACTCTTGGAGTTGCCGGTCGGAAGGTTGGCAGTTCGAATCCCCGTGACGGGATGAGCTCCCATTGCTCTGTCCCAGCTCCTGCCAACCTACCAGTTTGGAAGCATGCCAGTGCAAGTAGATAAATAAGGTACCACTGGAGCGGGAAAGTAAACGGCATTTCCGTGCGCTCTGGCTTCCGTCACGGTGTTCATGCTGGCCACACGACCTGGAAAGCTGTCTGTGGACAAACGCTGGCTTCCTCGGCCTGAAAGCGAGATGAGGAAGAAGAAGAGTTTGGATATGATATCCCGCTTTATCACTACCCGAAGGAGTCTCAAAGCAGCTAACATTCTCCTTTCCCTTCCTCCCCCACAACAAACACTCTGTGAGGTGAGTGGGGCTGAGAGACTTCAGAGAAGTGGGACTAGCCCAAGGTCACCCAACAACTTCATGTGGAGGAGCGGAGAAGCGAACCCGGTTCCCCAGATTACGAGTCTACCGCTCTTAACACCACACTGGCTGAGCGCCGCAACCCCATAGTTGCCTTTGACTGGACCGTCCAAGGGTCCTTTACTTTTTACTTTGCCTTGCTACAGCACCCTCAAAATAAAAGAATAATTCCAGTTAGATGAAAAGAGAAATGAATTTCTAACAACACAGGCTGTTCTTAGACATGAGACTTTGGTACTGCATTTGTTTGTGCATGTATTTAATATGAAAAATGGGACTGTGCACTTGATTCAGCCAAACCCCAAACCAAATTCAAATGGAATCCAGGAAAACCTGGGGCAGAATGAGCTTTTAAGCTCTCTACGTTACTTACCAGGCACGCCCACTCAGCTTGTCGGCTCTGGGATGCTTTTGCTAGAGAGCCAGTGTCTGGTGCCACTGGCGACACTGCCCGCCTCCCAAAAATGTAATCCTCCTTTCCATGGCTCTTTGCGAGTTTTGATAGCTACTGATCCCCAACTGTGTTCTACATCTGCTTCATTAATCCCCCCCCCAGCCAATCAGGGATCATGAAGTCACCCTCTTATGTAGCCAATCAGATCTAGCTATATGCTGACGTCACTAAGAGCAAGTGAAGCACTCTAAAGTAGTGACACTGGCCACATAGGTGATTCAAGCCAGACCGGTTCAAACAGTTTCTCAGCCTCATAACACTCCACCCCTTCGCTTAAAATGCAGAGGGGGGTGGGGCTTTCACTTCTGATTCACCTTTTCATAAACATGCTCTTTTCCTCACAATGTTGATTTGGCACCAGTATAGGACTCTTACGGATTACAGATAGCTCCCATGGCTATTCTGGGCTATGTAGAGATTACCTTCCACCAGAGAAATGAAATTCATACAAAGACTCATAAGGTTTAGTACTAGAGTGAGGCTGCAAAATGGTTTGAGCCACTCCTGCCACCCCTCCAATTCACTGACACCAGTGTGGTGTAGTGGTTAAGAGCGGTAGACTCGTAATCTGGGGAACCGGGTTCGCGTCTCCGCTCCTCCACATGCAGCTGCTGGGTGACCTTGGGCTAGTCACACTTCTCTGAAGTCTCTCAGCCCCACTCACCTCACAGAGGAAGGGAAAGGAGAATGTGAGCCGCTTTGAGACTCCTTCGGGTAGTGATAAAGCAGGATATCAAATCCAAACCCTTCTTCTTCATCATCATCATCTCCTCACTGGGCCATCCCCAGGCTTCCAGAGCTGGTGCCGGCCTAGTAAGCAATGTGGAAAGCTTGAAAGCTCGTTTTGCACCACGAAAAGACCTTGAGCATATTTAATTTGTGAAATTGCTACTGGCTGGCCTACAACCACACAAGGTTGAAATTGCACAAGCTAAATGCGCATAAGATACGATCACACTGCTGTGGAGAATCTCAGTCCCCCGGAGAACATTCAGTGAAATGATTTTCCCAGTTTCCTCACCTGTAAATTTTTAACACATCTAAAGATACAGCTGTAACATTGCTTAATATTATTTTAATATATTTGAAGGAAGGCATGTTCATGGCTCCTACTCCTTCTGGTTCTCCTAATGGCTAATTGCTTCCTTCATCCACCAATATGAACTAACAACAGAGTTCCATTCAACATTAACAGTGAAATTCTAAATAGGCCTACTCAGAAGGAAGCACCATTGACTTCAATGGGGCTTATTCCCAGTGGATTGCAGCCTAAGTGAGCTGATTTTTTTTAAAATGCTTATTTTATTGGTTAGCACTTCCTGGGTTATTGGAGAAATTCATCTTCTGCTGTAAATATTTGGTGAAATGCTTGTCCCTCAATTTTACCACCCACAAACAGTATGAAGAATTTTAGGGCATTATTTCTAACCAAACCCCGGGGTGGAGGGGACGTTTTAATTTCGGGACTGAGCCTTCCCTTCTCCGCCACAAGACCTCTTGCGTTCAGAAATATTCAAGGACATAAATCTATTATGGCAGATGGGAACTCATCAACTCAGCAATGTACAGCTCCTTCTCAGTAATTATGCATGATAAACATCCTGATTTATTATAAGACGTCTCATTCAACGGCATGATCTCTTCACAGGGACACGTTACCAGCTTACTGATCGAACCAGCCTGTTCCCAGCTTTCTAAAGGTGCTATTTTCAAAACACACATGCTCCGTTCCCTTCAAGATGCCTGATAGGGCTGTATTTTGAATACTGAGAGTATCATTTACATTCAATTAAAACTTTCAGCCTCTTCCTCCAGATACAGGCTTGAAGCTCCCAGCAAGCATATCAGCACTCACTTTGCATGTAAGATTGGAGAAGTGTCGTTAAAACCCACCATCTTCCCCCCTCCCTGCCCCCCACACCACCAAGTGTGGATGATCTGAAAGTGCCAGAATCACAAAGATTATATTTTATTTCCTTTGGGATCTCCCTCCTCCCTCATTCTAAAGCTATATTTGATGGCTCCTGGCACATAAGGGTCTTCCTTCATGAGACACTCACATCCATTTCTGTAATATTTCATTCAAAGCTAATTGCTGCAGGGCAATAGCATGAAATGCAGATTAAGTTTAAATCATACAAGGAGCATTCAATAATTCAGGTGAATTTTTTTTTACTGCCATTCCATGAAAATCTATATTCACATGAATATTGGGAAAGTGGAGCCACTCAGGTGTGAATCAGAGCAAGGAAATCATTGAGCAAGGAAATCAAGGAAATCAGGTGGCTGTCAAGCCTCTGCTTAAGCAAGGAAATCAAGGAAATCATCAGCTTCAGTTGCCCACGCCCAACATGGTGCTTCTATAACCATCATCTACACCACCAACAACAACATCGAAAAAGGTCAGGACCCTAGTATGCATTAAGTGAGGCCTTCAGCCTACCATTAGTCATGAGGATAAAATTCAGAGTTTTCATCTAAAGAGGAACCTGAGGCAACTTTGTAGAATACTGGCCAGGAGAACCATATCTAATAATTTTTTGGGGGTGGGGGATAATAACAAATGAAGATCAGGAACGGTTCTTAGGAAAGTGTTACACTTCTCTCGAGGTTCCTAACCATGGGTCTCATCAGGGGAAAACGATGGAAACAATGCCTTATGAGGAACGGCTTAGGGAGCTGGGTATGTTTAGCCTGGAGAAGAGAAGGTTAAGGGGTGATATGATAGCCATGTTCAAATATATAAAAGGATGTCATATAGAGGAGGGAGAAAGGTTGTTTTCTGCTGCTCCTGAGAAGAGGACACGGAGCAATGGATTCAAACTACAAGAAAGAAGATTCCACCTCAACATTGGAAAGAACTTCCTGACAGTAAGAGCTGTTCGACAGTGGAATTTGCTGCCAAGAAGTGTGATGGAGTCTCCTTCTTTGGAGGTCTTTAAGCAGAGGCTTGACAGCCACCTGTCAGGAATGCTTTGATGGTGTTTCCTGCTTGGCAGGGGGTTGGACTGGATGGCCCTTGTGGTCTCTTCCAACTCTATGATTCTATGATTCTATGAAAAGGCAGAGTATGACATTAGAAACACATTACAAAACACGAATGATCAAAACATAGTAAAACGCATACAGACAGACAGACAGACAGACAAGTGTTTCCCCTATTTTAAGACACCGTCTTATTTTTTTCCCCTCAAGAAAACACACTATGGCTTATTTTGAGGGGATGTCTTATTTTTTAATTACGTAAGCACGCACAGAACGACGGCGCTGGAAACTTACCAAGCAATGGCGCTGCTGCGAGGCTCCTGGGGAGCCGGTTAGTCTGCCTTGTCCCTGAAGGCTGGAGGGATTTTATTCATCCCCACCCTTGGGGGGGAGCAACAGCCAACAGAGAGTTGTGGCTTCCCCCCCTCCAGCTCAGCCCGGCTGCAGGTGGCTCATCGTCGCCACGCTGTGCGCCCCGACTGCGCCTCCTCCGTCAGCCTCATTCCCCTCGGGCCGAGATCCACGAGCGGAGTTGGGCGAGCGCGCGGGCGAAGAGACCTTTGGAGTGCCTTTGTCGCGCCCGCTGCCCCTTCCTGTGCGCCCTGTTCTGCAGAGTTCCTGAGCGCTGCTTCTGGGGTTGACTGGTTTTGGTGGCGGGACTGGACGCCCAACCCAGCCTTTTCCTTGGCGCCCTCCAGAACTGCGCCTATTACTATGGCTTATTTTTGGGGTACGGCTTACATTTCGCAAATGCGAAAAAATCCTGCTATGGCTTATTTTATGACTACGTCTTAAAATAGGGGAAACAGGGTAATAGTAAAATAATCATCATAATAACAGTCTTCTCCCCTGTACTTTTACAGTGTAGATTATTTAATAGCCATAGGCCTGGGTAAAGAGGAATGTTTTTGCCTGGCGTCTAAAGACATGTAATGATGGTGCCAGGTGTGCCTCTCTAGGGAGAGCATTCCACAATCGGGAAGCCACCACAGAAATAATAATATAATGATAATAATTTATTATTTATACCCCGCCCATCTGGCTGGGCTTCGCCAGCCACTCTGGGCGGCTTCCAACAAAATATTAAAATACAATAATCAATCAAACATTAAAAACTTCCCTAAACAGGGCTGCCTTCAGATGTCTTCTAAAAGTCTGGTGGTAGTTGTTCTCTTTGACATCTGGTGGGAGGGTGTTCCACACGGTGGGTGCCACTACTGAGAAGGCCCTCTGCCTGGTTCCCTGTAACTTGACTTCTCGCAGTGAGGGAACCACCAGAAGGCCCTCAGCACTGGACCTCAGTATCCGGGTAGATCGATGGGGGTGGAGACGCTCCTTCAGGTATACTGGACCAAGGCCGTTTAGGGCTTTAAAGGTCAGCACCAACACTGTGAATTGTGCTTGGAAACGTACTGGGAGCCAATGTAGGTCTTTCAAGACCGGTGTTATGTGGTCTCGGCGGCCGCTCCCAGTCACCAGTCTAGCTGCTGCATTCTGGATTAGTTGTAGTTTCCGGGTCACCTTCAAAGGTAGCCCCACAAAGAGCGCATTGCAGTAATCCAATAATAACTAGAAATAACTAGAGCATGCACCACTCTGGCGAGGCAGAAAAGGCCCATTCTCTTGTTGCCACCCTCCAAACCTCTCTGGGAGGGGGAAAAATAGAGTTGTCATCGGGAGGGCTTGTAGGCTAATTGGGTCCAACCTGCTTCTTGATGCAGGACATCCAGAGCTAGAGATGTCTACTTAAAGACCTCCAGGAAGGAGGAGGCCACAAAACACTTGGCAATTGGCTCCATTGTCAAACTGCTCTCACAGTTAAGAAACTTTTCCTAAAGTTCAACCAAAACCTGCTCTCATGTAACTTAAGCTGACTATATTGAATTGTGCCTTCTGGGGCAGCCCTTTGCCCTCCATTCTAGCAACACTTTTGCTATGCATGGGTCTCGCCTGAATCTGACAACTTGCCCTGTATCATACTTGAACAAAAGTAGCCTTTGACCAGTAAAGTTGTTTTATGATTAAATATTTTTGTTCTTGTCAGTTTCCTTTAATCTATAGGTTGGTCTCTGGCAACCTCTCACCATATTCCGGTTAGCAGAACATCACCATCCTTTTCTCTTGAACTAATGAAGCTGTCCTGAAGAAGAAGAAGAAGAAGAAGAAGAAGAAGAAGAAGAAGAAGAAGTAGAAGTAGAATTTGGATTTGATATCCCGCTTTATCACTACCCGAAGTAGTCTCAAAGCGGCTCACATTCTCCTTTCCCTTCCTCCCCCACAACAAACACTCTGTGAGGTGAGTGGGGCTGAGAGACTTCAGAGAAGTGTGACTAGCCCAAGGTCACCCAGCAGCTGCATGTGGAGGAGCGGGGACGTGAACCCGGTTCACCAGATTACGAATCTACCACTCTTAACCACTACTACACCACACTGGTCCATTGGTCCATCTAGCTCTGTTTTGTCTATGCTCACTGGTGGCAGCTCTCCAGATTCTCAACATACCTAGCCCTGTCTGGAGATGCTCGGGATTGAACCTGGCTCCTTTCAATGAGAAACACATGTGCTCCTCAGTTTCCTTTATGTAGCTGCATCTAGACCTTCTTTGGTTTCCTTTCCGTCTACATTTCTGTTCAGTCGCCTCTTCATTTCTTAGTCCTTCGTTTCTTAGAATGTGCTCTGCCATCCCGGATTGCCCATGACAACTCTGGGAGGAATGATTACGTACAAAGAAAAATTGGAGTTTGTATGGTGGGGAATGGAAAATCAATAGCAAGACATCCTTTTGGTATGAATTGGAGGAAGAAAGTTAAGATATAATTCTACTTTACGAGAAAAATCAACATTGAACATTCTCATTATGCTTGGCCGGGTCAAAGCTCTGCTCCTCACCCTGTGACTCCTAGTTTAATTTAATAGCTGTTTCTCAGCCAAGGTAGAAGGGAAATACGCTGGAGGAGGCAAGACAAAAATAACCACGCTGAAAGGTTTTCTAATCTAGATGTATTGGACGAGGGACACAGAGAATTAGCAAAAATCCAATGCGATGGATGCATTTTGGTGTTGATAGCATTGTGCAATTTCTCCTCTCCGCAAGGGCTTAAGAGGAGAGAATTACTGAGTGGGAGGAAGGGAGGGAGGAAACTTGCTGATCACAGCACTTACATTAATCTCATTTAGAGGCTGAATTGCCCTGAACAATATTACAGTGGGCTAAGAAATGGTCATTACAGGAAGGTGAGGGTGGCAGCAAGCACACAAGGAACCTCAACTTCAATTCACTGGGAAAATGAATAAAATTAGTCTATATATGACTGATCACATACACAAACACACACACATACTGTGCCAGAGCCAGATTTCCAGTAGTCGGATCCAAAAGGTCATCTCCTATGTCTCCTTTGATTGGTTCTTCAAGGCCTGGAAGACCAAGCTCTGCGGTTCAAGACTGTCATCTAGACTCCAGTACTAGCCTGGAAGGACCTAGGACCAGCCCCTATTTACCTGCCTCAGAGCTTGTTCTCAATCTGAACAACACCGTGTCTGGTGTGTGAGGACACAACTGGGTCCTTAGTAGTTGCTGTGGGATCTCAACAGCTGCCTAGTTTTGATCTTGCTGTGGCTTCTGTCGCTTCTGATTTTCTTCTGCTGCCAGCCCTTGGGCTTTGTTTGATTTTGACTCCTTACCTGACTCTGCCCTGATCACCTACCCCTCAATCTTTGTTTGCTGATCTTGAACTCAGCTCCTGCCTGTTGGGGTTCACTTGTGGTTGAACTGGGCTGACAACTAACTCGCCTGGGTGCTAGACTCTGATTTCTTGGTGCCCAACCCATGCTGGGACCTCACAGTGTCCCTCACCTCCTCCTCTTCTTTTTCAGTCTCTCACTTTCACATGCACCCATTTCCTCAGCAAACTGATGCTTAGGGCTGCATCATTCATTATTCCATGGCATGACTGACTCATCAAGGAGTAAACATGGCTGAGACGGATGCAATCACCACTACACAGCACTCCTGAATTTGGAACAATCCTATTGGGAACCACAATGGCTTTCCAAGACTGGGGGTCAGGGACTGGGCAGAGGAGGAATGGTGGAGACCACCACCCCAGCCTGACCATTCCAGAGAAGAAAAAGACAGTTCACAGGGGTTTGAGGGAGGTCATAGCTCAGAGGCAGATTAGGGAGAAAGCTGGGAAATAATGGGAGGGGAGGAGGAGGAAGAGGAAGTACCAGGAGGGCAACAGCTGATGGACACAGTGTCTTTAGAAAGCATTCCAGACCCACTTCTCTCCCAGAACCCGGCGAGCCTTGAAAGTAGTAAAGCAAAGAGCTCAGAAGCAGAGGACCCTCATTGCCACCCATGGGAGGAGATGATGACAATGACGAATGAGGAAGTGGGAGAAAGGGGGGTGGAGAATCACTTGGGACAATGCCATTATCCCAAGAGGCTGTGTTCTGAGCCTCTGTCTGTAAATATTGAATGAAAAGCAGATGGTAAGAACTTTTCCTTGTCTTGTATCTTGAGCCAGTGTGGTGTAGTGGTTAAGAGTGGTAGACTCGTAATCTGGTGAACCGGGTTCGCGTCTCCGCTCCTCCACATGCAGCTGCTGGGTAACCTTGGGCTAGTTACACTTCTCTGAAGTCTCTCAGCCCCACTCACCTCACAGAGTGTTTGTTGTGGGGGAGGAAGGGAAAGGAGAATGTTAGCCGCTTTGAGACTCCTTCGGGTAGTGATAAAGCGGGATATCAAATCCAAACTCTTCTTCTTCTTCCTGGCAATCGGCTGTGGGAGTTGCTTACTGCCTCCTGACACTGAGCAAGGAGAGATAGTTGAGGTGGAGAGAATTGAGGTGGAGGCAGAAGGAGAGATCTACCAGGACCTGAATCACCTGCCTCACAGAAGAGGTTCTTGGGTCAGCAGAATTTATGGTGACCATGTGTTCTAATACTTAATAAAGGACAATCCTCTATACAGGGGTGGTCAGTTGGGTTGGGGCACCATCTCCTATGTTGCGGCTGCTTACCAGGAGGTAAGTCAGAGTGGTGATGTAATAGCAAGGTCTACATGATGCACTGGCATGAGCACCAGATTAACTCCACCAATTGTGTTTGCACCACACCAGCCTTGCTGCCTCATCTCTCTACCTCCTCCTAAGCAGCAGCAACATTATCTAAAGATAAAGAACCACCAGCTGTTATAACCTGGATAGCTGACTGAGCAGGCACACAGGTTACTTGCTCACAGTCTTCCCTCACTGTGGCGAAAGGTATTGTATTTTTATTTAAATTATAATAATTATTTCCTATTTGCATCACTACATATAAATAGCCATATACATATGATAGCCATGTTCAAATATATAAAAGGGTGTCATATAGAGGAAGGAGAAAAGTTGTTTTCTGCTGCTCCTGAGAAGAGGACACGGAGCAATGGATTCAAACTACAAGAAAGAAGATTCCACCTAAACATTAGAAAGAACTTTCTGACAGTAAGAGCTGTTCGACAGTGGGATTTGCTTCCAAGGAGTGTGGTGGAGTCTCCTTCTTTGGAGGTCTTTAAGCAGAGGCTTGACAGCCATCTGTCAAGAATGCTTGATGGTGGTTCCTGCTTGGCAGGGGGTTGGACTGGATAGCCCTTGTGGTCTCTTACAAATCTATGATTCTATGAGATCTGGAGACCCTAGAAAAGACCCTGATGTTGGGAAAGGTTGAGGGCACAAGGAGAAGGGGACGGCAGAGGATGAGATGGTTGGACAGTGTTCTCGAAGCTACCAACATGAGTCTGACCAAACTGCGGGAGGCAGTGGAAGACAGGAGTGCCTGGCGTGCTCTGGTTCATGGGGTCACGAAGAGTCGGACATGACTAAACAACAACAAATGATTCTATGAAATCAGTGCATGCAAATTTTATGCAAATCTGTGCCCCCTTTCTTTCTTTGATGATGCCCAATTCAATTGGGTCAATAACTAATTCCTGGCAATCTTTTTCTACCGCATCTGTAATATAATCAAACATGAGAATTCTAGGTTTAAGGGATATAGCAGGACTTCCACAACTTCCTTCAGACACCTCACTTTCCTCCCTGAACTTCATTTTTCTTTCGCCTTTATTTCATCCTCCTTTGTTTTTCCTTTCCACTCACTTCTGCATTGTTGCTTCCCAACTGCCAAGGCTGACAGAAGAGTCCAGAGAAATCCCTGAGCATTCCCTCAAGACTGCAGCCCCTTGACAATCCAGTCGACACCAGGCCTGTGAGCGATTGCAACCCCCCCCCAAAAAAAACATTCATTGGTGAGTCACCAGCTGACACAAACAGACACTTTGGAGATCTGTGCTTCAGAAAGAATTTTCTGAAGAATTTCAGAGAGGGGAGGGAGAGGGGATAATCTCTTTGCTATACAGTGGTACCTCTACTTACGGATGCAAAGTCCATAAGTAGAGCGCCGCTTCTGCACGTGTGCATGACACAATAGAGCTTTCCTGCGCATGCGTGAAGTGCGCAGAACACTTCTGTGCATGTGCGTGCGGCGAAACCCGGAAGTATACACTTCTGGGGGTGCCGTGTTCGCAACCCAAAAGTCCACAACATGAACCTAACGCAACTAGAGGTATGACTGTATATCCATGCTATCACCACTAAACAGGTGGTATCAATGTGAAATAGAACCAGGGTGGATCAGTAGTGGTCCTTGTGGTGGGACAGAGCATGACATGGAAGCTCACAGCAGCCTATAGTTTGGCTCATACACTGGATTAAGAAGTTGGCAAGACCATTGTGGCATGCCGGGATCGCCTCCTCTTCATAGCTGTCAACTTTCGGATTTGAAAATAAGGGATTTTTTCGAACTTTCAGATTTGAAAATAAGGGATGCCGCGAGGGCGGTGCAATGGCACCAAGTAGCCTTGCCACCCTAGGCTCCAGAGGCTGCGCGCAAACGGGTGAGCGAAAGAGCGAGCACGTAGACGGCAGGCAGGCTGTCTGTCTGGTTGGGCGTGAGGGTCTGCTGCACAAGGCATGCAAGCTCTGCCTGCAGTTGGTCTCAGACTCCTTATTGGCAGCCGAGCAGCGCAGCTGAGGAGCCTCCCTGGCCGGCAGGGAGGGAGAGGAGCTGCTTCCTTTGAAATCCGGGAAATTTAAGGGATATCAACAATCCGGGATAGTAGTGGGAAACGGCATTGGAATAAGGGAGTTTCCTGCAAAAAAGGGAGGGTTGACAGCTATGCTCCTCTTTGACCCTTACACTCTTGTGTTGAGAGACCAGGCCATCTGACTCTGGTTGCAATAAGGTAGAAATTAATAAGGACTGAAGACCCTTAACTGAAGAGTTTATCAAACCCTCAACAGGCTTCTTTCTGCCAGATACAAATGCCCCTGTGGCATAAATTAAATTAGGGATAAGGGCATATCTGAGTAAGCAGAACAACACGTGTTTACTTCAGGTTCCCTGAAAAACCAGAAATCAACATCAAGCACAGCACATAGTCAAGATGGGACTATTAAGACACATCTTAAAGGGAATTTCTAACCTTTTTGAATCTTCCTGTCTTCTAAAAGACTCTTCTTTATTCCCAACTACATCACCATACCTGTCCCTCTTTCCATCCACATCTAGGAGACCCCAAGTCATAGACACGGCAACCCCTCCTCCTATCTACTGGACACCACATGTCAAGGAACATCTCAATGCAACATTGGAGCAAGATGATTAGTTAAAGAATTCTGTTGCCTCGTTGTGATTCAAAAAGAGCTGAGAATCAAGTGCACAGACCACCTGCTCCTAGTTTCTGGTTTTGACTCTGACACACCTGCAGAACGTTGGATAGATAACTTTACTCTCTGTCTACTCTTCTGGAGATTCCACACCAAATGGTGTGCTTCCACCCTTTTTCTTTTTTCCGTTACTATTAATAGATTTTCCTTTTTAAAGAGGGTGGGTTTTTTTTTTTTAGTCTTTCAGGTTATGAATGTATTATGGTATTAAATATTCCTGTGATTTAATGCCTATGTGTTGCACCACATTAATCAATTCAAAATTGAAGCTTTCTTCCACTTCGTGGTAATAAATAAATGCTTCTCTGATTCCACCTGGATTCGTCTTGTGGATGTGAATTTCTGGGTTTAAACTACCTTCTGGGCGCAGCAAAAAGTTGACTCGCATTGAAGATCCCACCTCTCTAGTAAATGCATGCACATGCAGGTTCTTAGAGACACATGTGAAAAGGATCTAGGAGTCTTGGTAGACCACAAACTTGACATGAGTCAACAGTGTGATGCAGCAGCTAAAAAAGCCAATGCAATTCTGGGCTGCATCAGTAGGAGTATAGCATCTAGATCAAGGGAAGTACCACTGTATTCCACTCTGGTCAGACCTCACCTGGAATACTGTGTCCAGTTCTGGGCACCACAGATCAAGAAGGATACTGACAAGCTGGAACGTGTCCAGAGGAGGGGCAACCAAAAATGGTCAAAGGCCTGGAAACGATGCCTAATGAGGAACGGCTTAGGGAGCTGGGTATGTTTAGCTGGAGAAGAGAAGGTTAGGGGGTGATATGATAGCCATGTTCAAATATATAAAAGGATGTCATATAGAGGAGGAGAAAGGTTGTTTTCTGCTGCTCCTGAGAAGAGGACACGGAGCAATGGAGTCAAACTACAAGAAAGAAGATTCCACCTAAACATTAGAAAGAACTTCCTGACAGTAAGAGCTGTTCGACAGTGGAATTTGCTGCCAAGGAGTGTGGTGGAGTCTCTTCTTTGGAGGTCTTTAAGCAGAGGCTTGACAGCCACCTGTCAGGAATGCTTTGATGGTGTTTCCTGCTTGGCAGGGGGTTGGACTGGATGGCCCTTTGTGGTCTCTTCCAACTCTATGATTCTATGTAACAAGAGCCATGGAACCATGAGCCCAACACCAGTGATGCTGTATCCTATCTGGTGTAGGACAAAGTAAGGGCTGTATGGATGCACCAGCAGAGCCAACCGAGACCTCCTGCTGGTGCATTAATGAAGCCCTGATCTTTCCATTTTGCCCCATGTAAGTAAGCTGCAGTTGGGAGGGTGGGTCTGCCCCACCACACAGGCCATTACTGGGGTGGATAGTGCAACCTCCCCAATCTGGTGCCCTCTAGATTTGGACTACATAGCGTCATCAGCCCTGACCATTGGCCATGGCTGGTTGGGTTCATCAGAGTTACACTCCCAATATCTGGAAGTTGCCAGGTTGGGGAAGGCTAGGGTAGAGTCTTGGTCCTGGGGTCAGGGAAAAGCTAGAACTGTGTTTTCAGCCATGAAGCCCATTCAGAGGCCTCAGAATGTTGTACTGTTTGAGTGCCACCTGTGTTACAGCACTGTTGTGACTAATTTAAATCCCATTGATTTAATGGGATTTAAACACTGAGAATTTCCTCCGAATCGGAGCCAGTTACTAAATTTACCTGACCATGCGCTGCTCATTCACCAGCTTCAGAACAGAAACATGCATAGAGCAAGGGTAGGCAACCTAAGGCCCGTGGGCCGGATGCGGCCCAATCACCTTCTCAATCCAGCCTGTGGACGGTCCGGGAATCAGCGTGTTTTTACATGAGTAGAATGTGTCCTTTTATTTAAAATGCATCTCTGGGTTATTTGTGGAGCCTGCCTGGTGTTTTTACATGAGTAGAATGTGTGCTTTTATTTAAAATGCATCTCTGGGTTATTTGTAGGGCATAGGAATTAGTTCATTTTTCCCCCTTCAAAATATAGTCCGGCCCACCACATGGTCTGAGGGATGGTGGACCAGCCCACAGCTGAAAAAGGTTGCTGACCCCTGGCATAGAGTGTTGAAGCTGTTGGGATTTGATTAGATGCTAAGAGAAGATATATTTATTAGATATTATCCTTCCTTCCTCACATTATTGAGTTCAGCAGAGTGCATCCCTTTGCGTCTTAAAAGGGAGTTGGATAGTCTGCTTTTAGCCTTTTCATATTAGTAATCCAGGATGCTTTATGGCAGACTGGATTTTCCTGGTATTACCTGCCTTTTCTCCCACTCAAAATAATACCGTATTGACCCGAATATAAGCCACACTTTCCCCCCAAATTCCGATCGTGAAAAGTTATAGTGCAGCTTATATTTGTGACCTTACGCCGCCGGCAAAGTGGCATGGCTCCCCACCCCAGGAAGTAGCCCAGGAGCGCGGGGCAACAGCACCCAGCCTGCCTGCCACTCCCAAGCGTCCCCCAAGCCGTCAGAACGAAAGGGGGAGGGGGAGGTCTCCAGCAAAGCAGCACAGCTCCCCCGCCAGAGAGCAGCCCGGGAGCGCGGGGCAACAGCGCAGCCCATCTTTGACTTCTAAGCCTCCCCCAAGCTGCCAAATTTTAAAGGTGTGGCTTATTTGTGGGTGTGGCTTATATTCAGGCCAATACGGTAACTGCACACAAACAGTTTAGTTAGAAAGTAAAAATAACATTTACTCAGTTTACGTCTTCAAGAATAACAGATACAGCAGCATGATGTAGGCAGGTTGAAAATGCTAATTAAGTTACTAACAGTTATGCCTCTCCCTGTCAGAACACAAAAGGGAAGTGATCTCACAGAGTCCTTTTAATAAGTACCACAGAAAAACTCTATGAGCATCAGCCCCTATTATGTGCCTATCTGGCAGCACATGAATTGTTGGTTTGACTACAATAAATATCCCACGGAAGCTGGAACAGGGAGAGGTCTTAGTTCAAACGCCAGCTCAGTTCACTGGGGAGCTTGTTGCTCTGAAGGCAAAATGAGAAGGGGGATGTGTGCGGTCCTCAGCACCTTGGAGGAAGGGGGGGGGGATAAAAATGAAGTCAATAATAATACAGTCGTACCTTGGAAGTCGAACGGAACCCGTTCCGGAAGTCTGTTTGACTTCCAAAAAGTTCGAAAGCCAAAGCGTGGCTTCTGATTGGCTCCAGGAAGCTCCTGCAGCCAATCGGAAGCCGCAGGAACCCCATCGGACGTTCGGCTTCCAAAAATAGTTTGCAAACCGCAACAGTCACTCCTGGGTGTGCGGCTTTGGGGAGCCAAAACGTCCGAGTACCAAGGCGTTTGGCATCCAAGATACGACTGTATCTCAGTACATTTTCCAGGTTGGTCTTGGCAATCATAAAGGCCAGAAACCTGTTTTTTAACCAGCAACAACAAAAGAAGATGAGTTTCTTAAGTTACTGAATTCTGGGCAAGATTCCAAATTCTATACTTGTATGGTGTGATGTTCTAGATTTACCAACACACCCACTCTGCTTATATCTTAGGACCAAACAACATGTTAAACTGTCTGCAGCGATGCATAATATCATGTTTTTATTTAAAGAAAAATCATTGCTTATTGGTCATAATAGTAGCAGTAAGATGGTTACTAAACCAATTACAAAAAGACACAAACCCAAAATTCAAGCACACACTAAAGCAATCCAATCAAAATGCTAAAATAAACACCAACAATTAAAAGGTGCAATAAAACGAGCCCATTAAAATGCCGATTCAAGCAAGTGGTTCGGGTCGGGAGATCACAGAAATGCTTGTCTAGACAGGTGCTCTTTTGAACACATGCACACCCAAAACAAGGTCAGATATACATGAGAATTGAGATGCTAAGTGTATAAATGGAAGCCATATATTTGACATATAGCCTGATGACCACTCTCCCATCCAAAAATGTCTTTAAGATGGGAACAATTTGCAACAGAGAAGCAGTGGCGGAGAGTGTTTAAATTTTCCCCCAGGGTTCCAAGTATTTTAATTTTCAACACCCATGGAAAGGTAAGGGGGAGTTTCAGGAGAAAGTATGTGTGTGTGTGGGGGGGGGTATTAAGCACACCCTGCTGCTGCTTTGCTGTAAATTTACTTACAAATAATACTTTGGAATGGAAAAGTGACCATGAGGCCAAAGTTGCATGTGGCTGCAGTGTAATTTGGTACAAAGTAATTGCTAGTTATATAATAAGAGTTAAGGCATGGGTAGGCAAACTAAGACCCGGGGGCCGGATGCGGCCCAATTGCCTTCTAAATCCGGCCCATGGACAGTCCGGGAATCAGCGTGTTTTTACATGAGTAGAATGTGTCCTTTTATTTAAAATGCATCTCTGGGTTATTTGTGGGGCCTGCCTGCTGTTTTTACATGAGTAGAATGTGTCCTTTTATTTAAAATGCATCTCTGGGTTATTTGTGGGGCATAGGAATTCGTTCATTTCCCCCCCAAAATATAGTCCGCCCCCCCCAAGGTCTGAGGGACAGTGGACCAGCACCCTGCTGAAAAAGTTTGCTGGCCCTTGAGTTAAGGAATAATTTACTTGGAACTAACAGTGGGCCATCTCTAGGATAACACAATGGCAAAAGACAACTGGCCTGCTTGCCTTGGAGACAGACACCACCAAGATGTTTTGCGTACAATGGTACCTCGGTTGTCAAAAGTAATCCATTCCGGAAGCCCATTCGACTTCCTAAACGTTTGACAACCGAGGCGCAAAGGGTGGTTGGCAAAGTCAGTTGAGAAAATTGGGATAGATAAGATAAGATAAGATAATTTATTTATTGTCATTGCACAAGTACAAGCATAACGCTATACAAGTGCAACGGAATTGCATGCCATCCCGTAAAAACCAGAAAGAAAAAGGAAAAAAACCACAGCACAAAACACACACACACCAAAAAAAAAACGCCACACATGCACACACACACACACATACACCCATCACAGCTCTCCAAGGTCATATTATCTGGTTACAGCATTTAAGATGGTTATAGCTCTTGGGTAGAAACTGTTCTTCAATCTATTTGTTCTTGATCTAATTGTTCTATATCTTCTACGCGAAGGCAGTGGTGCAAGGAGACTATATCCTGGATGAGATGGATCCTTTAAAATATTGTTTACCTTTTTAAGGCAACGGGAACTGTATAGTTCTTCCAGAGATGGGAGAGGATGGCCAATAATATTTTGGGCTGTGGTTATGACCTTCTGTAGTACCTTCTTCTCCCTGGCTGTGCAGCTGGAGAACCAAGCACAAATACAGTATATAAGAATGCTCTCTATGGAGCCTCGGTAGAAGGACACCAGCAGTCTCTCACTCAGATTGTTCTTCTTTAAAAGTCTGAGGAAATAAATTCTCTGCTGGGCCTTCTTTACCAGAGCAGTAGTATTTGCGCTCCAAGTCAGCGGAAGCTGTTTGACTTCCGAAAAGCGTTTGAAAATGGAAGCAATTGCTTCTGGGTTTTTAGTGTTCGAAAACCAAAACGTTCAGCTTCCGAGACGCTCGAAAACCAAGGTACCACTGTATATATTCTTTAGAACTTGATTATTATTTTTCAGTACTATTCAATATTACCTGGCACTGCACATCTCTAAAATACAACCTGATGCAGCCTATTATTCTTATTTGCATGTATGTTAGATTTTCAGTTTATATTGTCTTTCTTGCATCAGTTTTACAGTGAAATGTCCTTTTGTGTGGCGTATTCAAATGACGTGCTCTGCTGGCTTCAGTTGCTCCAGCTCAGAAACTTGATTTAATGTCAGCATTAAAGTCCTTAAAAAGCAGACAGATGTAATGACACAAGCTGGCATTGGCTCTGCATCTAAATTCCTGCGCCTCTTTTTAAGGGAGACGGATGGGGCTCGCACAATGCAGTAGTGGGAAAATGAGAGGTTTAACCAAAGGAGCTATTTAGATGAGAAAATTATAGCCGCATGCTAGCACATCTGCACCTTGACAATCAAATACATGAGCGCATGATAATTTTCATGAATTATGCAAAATGCTAATTAAAAAGTCTAATTTACTAATCATCTCTCAGGGTCATAACTGGAACTGAATTTTATTAAGGACAGTTTTGTGAAGGGATCTAACACCGTGCATTGCTATTGGGGAAAGGAAGGCAGATGGCTTCCGCAAAGGGCAGGGACTTGCTCAGCAGTCCTGAACCATCACTACTGCATGGAGGAAATTTCACAGGCATCTTTGCCCCTCTCAAAATGTACCCACATTTTCATTGATACATCAGTGGCACTTGTATGGATGAAAAAATGTCCAGGGGGAGACATGCTTCCTTCCCCAGCCTTGTGAAATGTGCCACTGCTCCCTACTCTATCATATAAGAAAAATGTGGCAGCGTAGTACAGTGGTACCTTGCTTCTCAAATGTAATCCGTTCCGGAAGTCCATTCCAAAACCAAAGCGTTCCAAAACCAAGGCGCACTTTCCCATAGAAAGTAATGCAAAATGGATTAATCCGTTCCAGACCTTTAAAAACAATGCCTAAAACGGCGATTTAACTATTTTACTATCTAATGAGACCATTGATCGATAAAATGAAAGCAATAAACAATGTACTGCAGTCATACAATCAATGAATCAGTAGCTGAACTGGGTTCCCACACAGTCACAAAAGCAAAACGAAAAGAGCCGCAAAAACAAAAACGCAAAATGAATAGCAAAATCAGACAGACCTCAGTGTAACACTCAAATCGGAAGCGTAAGACTCAAAACGGAAGTGTGGCACTCAAATCGGAAGCATAACACTCAAAATGGAGCACTTTCGGCTTACGAAAAAAGTTCGCAAACCGGAACGCTTACTTCTGGGTTTGAAGTGTTTGGGTTCCAAGTTGTTTGAGTACCAAGGCGTTTGAGAACCAAGGTACCAGTGTATAGCAAAATGGGGACATCAGCCCAGATGAGCATTTTGATCTGCATGAAAATGCACATGGTATTACATATCTGTGTGCAGGAATATTCCAATGGTCATTCAGGCAAGGTTGTGATGGCAGTGGTATGCCCTCAGTGATGTAACCACATCACTCTGGATGCCAATTCTGGATGAGAATTTTGTGCCAGGGCATCATCATGTTAGCTGATTGGTAGGGACTATGTAGTAAAGGACAAGGGATGCGGGTGGCGCTGTGGGTTAAGCCACAGAGCCTAGGGCTTGCCAATCAGAAGGTTGGCGGTTCGAATCCCCGCGACGGGGTGAGCTCCCATTGCTCAGTCCCTTCTCCTGCCAACCTAGCAGTTCGAAAGCACGTCAAAGTGCAAGTAGATAAATAGGTACCGCTCTGGCCCCTTCTCCTGCCAACCTAGCAGTTTGAAAGCACGTCAAAGTGCAAGTAGGTACTGCTCCGGCGGGAAGGTAAACGGTGTTTCCGTGTGCTGCTCTGGTTCGCCATGTCATGCTGGCCATGTACATGCTGGCCATGTACGCCAGCTCCCTCAGCCAGTAAAGCGAGATGAGCGCCGCAACCCCAGAGTCGTCTGCGACTGGACTTAACGGTCAGGGGTCCCTTTACCTTTTATGTAGTAAATGAAAAATAAGCCTGAAAAAACTTGGGGAAAATAGGTTTCATGACAGAAGAAAATCAAGCTGTGAAAAGAAGATGAAACATGTTAGAGCATTCAAATAACATTTCAGCCGTTCAAAATCACATTTTTCATCTCGATATTGGTTTCAGGTGAAAGTTGGGAGCGTCGCTATTGCTTAGACAGGTGGCAGCATGTGCATTTCACACAAAAAGGGGATGTACGCAAACGTGAGCCCTGTCTGTGTGGTCCCCCTAATGCATAAAACCTTTAAGTATGAACCATGAAACGTGAGAAGATCCTGCTCCCACTTCCAAGCAAATCTTTCCCAAGCAGCATACAACAAAAATATCCAAAGAATAACATACATTGTAAAAATTAAGTGGGTACAAATGGATCTTTATAGCACTTGAAGATTTCACAGAGTTGACATTATAAAATGGCTGAGTCACTCTACAGGAAAAGCCTTCTTAAAAGGGGGGGGGGGAGGTTTTCAATAGTTGCCTTAAAGCAAAATTGCCAGAGGGCTGTCCAAGTTCACCAGGAAGCTGATACACAGTGCATGTGTGGCACTTTGAAAGCTATTATATTTATATCTATATTTATAATATTATTACGGATTCTGAACAGAATGGAAAAGCACAGAGGGCTTTGCTACATATGGGTGTGCTTCTATTGGGCAAGCATTTCCGTATTACTTAGCTAGCAGATGTTCCCAGAAACAGGTTTGCCCGGGATGTGAACTCACCAAGTACACTGAAGAGGTTGTTTGTTTTGATGGGGCCAGGCCCCGGACCCCTTGAAGCTTTAATGCAGGGGCATGTTTGAGAAAAGCCAATAATAATAGCAAAATCTCCTATTTACTGGCAGGCTTGATAAGCTTCCGGAGCTGTCAGTATTTTAATTTGAGTTTCTCCTACTGCAGTAGTCCATTGATTATTAGTTACCATGTATTAGTTTGAAGGCAGAAGGTTCCATTATGCCTGTCAAAGGATTTAATGTAAGACTCATCCTGAAACCCAATGACATCTTTCTGCGTCCCGGGGCTGATGGATAAATAAATTGCCTGCTTTCAAGACAGCCGGATGAATGTGAAATAAGGAATGGGAATCTTAAGTTGTCACCAGTCTTAAGTGCAGGGCACAGAGGAACTTGCAAAGTTGTGTTCTTTCCGTAACCACCTGAGATGGAATCCAGCAAAGGAACAAGACTTCATTGTCTTTCATTGCGAGCTCTTCAGAAGTGCTTTCTCTAATCAAGGAGAAGGGGAAAGAAAAATAATCAAAGTAGATGGTGGCTTGAGGATTCATGAAAACTAAGCAATAATTATTCATTCAAGCAGCCCTACATTTGTTGCAGGAAACAGCAGTGTTTTCTGTAACACACTATACATATGGGAGCAAGGCACCCTTGGTATGTGGCCTTTGACTCCCAACAGTTGCTGCTTTTCCAAGTGCAGTTGCGTGTTTAGACATTTAACCACCCCCTTAAATAAATTCAGACAAGACACAAATTTTTGGTTTGGTTTTTGGCAGAATTTAGGTCACAACTTTCTTGACTACATCAAGTGAGTGGTTGCATAGACTCTGGTTCGACTAGCTCCCTGCACCGTGGCAGGTAGCGCTGACCCAGGGCACCAGCATAGGTCAGCCTTGGGTGAACACCTGGAACAGCGGAAAGCTGGGGTCAGGCTAGTCCACCACCCAGATGTCCCCCTGGACTCGGGCACAGGCACAACCCCTCTCAGGGTTGACCAAACCATTGAGTCCCTGGATTCCTTTAACGGAATATCCTTCGCATAGGGATGGCAAGAGCGTTCCTCCATCCCTATCCCTATCACCTGAACCAGAGCCTATTCGCAACCTTACAAGTTGTGACGATTTGCTACACGGCAGGTGAAACCCTAATGGCAACAGCCAATCAGCCAAGTGGGGAAAATTCCTGCCGTGCCCCTGTCCCAACAACAGATGACACACGAGCAAGGTCAAGCACAAGCCCTAACTATAGGGAGAGGTGGGCGGGTGTTCCGATGCACGAGCCGAAAAACCCTTTAAGAATCAAGGTTGCAGCTTGGAGGATGTTCCTAGATGTTTCTGCAAGTTCTGATCCTGCCAGAACCTTTACTGAATCTGAGTGGAATCTGAGTGAAATACTGAGTGGAATTTGCTGCCAAGGAGTTTGGTGGAGTCTCCTTCTTTGGAGGTCTTTAAGCAGAGGCTTGACAGCCATCTGTCAAGAATGCTTTGATGGTGTTTCCTGCTTGGCAGGGGGTTGGACTGGATGGCCCTTGTGGTCTCTTCCAACTCTATGATTCTATGATTCTATGAATCGCAGGTTATAATACTCCATTTTATCACTTCAATACAGCAAGGATTCTTTCTGGGGCCCACTCCCAATTTCATTTTGGATGCAGTTCAAAACTGCTGTTGGAGACCTCTCTTGGTGATGATGCAGATGAAAACTTTACCGATTCCAGACTTGTGAGACAAACATGTAGTTGTAAGAAATGCACATGACTCCATGTCACTGTGGAGATAAGCTGATTTTCCTTGGAGAAGAAATGTTTCGCTGCTATCAAGGCTGTGGCAATGACTTACAGCAGCAGAATACCATGGTTTTTTTATCATGCAAATCTCTCTTGATATATGCAAATTTTAAAATAGGAGGGAGGGGGAATGTAATGTTCGGAACAAAAATTATAGCCATTTCTGGGCTTTTCAAGATCTGCACATGTGCAACTCACAAGGGATTTGTCTGTCTTCATGAACATTTCCGCCTCTGTCAGCTAAATCAGAAATTCCAATGCAAAATGTGGTCCTCGGGAAAATTATGTAAGTTTGCAACACTCCCTGGGGGGGCCTTTGGGTCCATAAAGCAATGAATGGCAGATAATGAGACATAAATATAGTACTTTCATCTGTGACAGATAATCTTGCTGCCCTATTCATGCAATGTAAAGAATAACTATGCAGGTTTTCTTCAGCCCAGCAATCTGGAATTTCAAAGGAGATGGAGCTTGCTTGCTTGTGCATGAATATGATGAAATCTCAAAGGGACAATGAGTTTGGCAAAATTTTAGTTCTTGCGGGTGGAGGGATGGGGAATAGGCGCCATCATCTTTTGAATACTTTCTCAACCCCATACACTCACAAACACACTATGAGGAAAGGAGCTTATTTAAAACCAGCAATAGGCTAGAAGTGTTTAGCACAAAATATGTGCTAATTTGAGAGAGCCCACTGGTTCACATAAAGGCTGAGAAGAGATAAAGCCAGATTTTTTAATACAGTGGATGCTCGGGTTGCGAACGCAATCCGTGCGGGAGGTGCATCCGCTACCCATAGCATCCGTAACCCACAGCGCCCCATCTGCGCATGCGCGGGTTGCGATTTGCCGCTTCTGCGCATGCGCAAAGTGCTGAACCCAGAAGTAACCCGGTCCGGTACTTCCGGGTTCGGCGCGTTCATATCCCATAGCGAACGCAACCCACAGCGAACACAGCCCAAGGTATGACTGTATATAAAACCCCCTCCAAACCAGAATGTTACAGTCTAACATCCATTTTAACTCCTCCACAAGGCATAGTCTCTTTTTCAAATTGGTGCTGCATGAACTAAAATACATGTTATGGCGCCAACAGGATGGCGTGCCGAAGCCAGGTATCAGTACCGGGGGTCAAGAGAAGCCGAAGTCAGGAGCAGTCCAAGTCAGGAACCAGCCGGAGTCAGGTACACAGGATCAGGAGCAGGATGAGCAGGCACAACCACGTGCTTCAGCACAGCAGTTGCAGGTGCTGGTGAGGGAAGCAGCCGGCCTTCCTTAAGTAGCCAGCTCATCACCACGCCTTTTACGAGCTGCAACTGCCTCCAATTGCTCCCTCCATTTCTCAGCTCTACGCTCTACAGCTGAGATAGGAGGAGGGGAGGGGGCCCTCCGGCTCCTCTCCTCACAAGGGCCTGATTCTGGCTCAACTTCTTCCTCCTCCTACTCTGGCCTTCCCTCTTCCCCATCTGCTTCTTCCTCTTCTGAGGAGTGTTGCCACCAGTCTTCTTCAGATAAGAATCCCTCCATTCCTCTGGACTCTTCTGTGGTTGCTGCCTCTCCTAGGGGGGCTTTCCACCACTCCTGCTCATCTGGTGCAACCCTGACAATACAGTAATAAAGATGGAATACTACTAGCACTGAGCTGATTGTTTGCCCGTTTTGACTTTGACCAGGGCAACCCAAACAACTGACAGCCAACCAACCAACCAACCCACCAACCCATCCTCCTATAGATACATTAAAACCAAGCGGCAGAATGCATTAAAAACATCCCACCCACTTCTAAAAGGCCACAGATAGTTAAAGACCAACAGCCTGGTTACAGAGGAAAGCTTTAGCATGGTGCATAAAGATGTATAATGATGGTGCCAGGTGACCTTCCCTTGGAGAGCGTTCCACAAATGAGGAGCCACAGCAGAAAAGACCCAGGTGGGCATTGAGGGTAGTAGAACAGAGAGTTCAGCGGCAGAAGGCTCAGATTATCTGACGCAGGACTGATGCAGAATAGCTCACTCGCTGGTGAGTGAGTCTTGCACCTTCCTTGTCGTGGTGAGTGGTCTTGCACCTTCCTATGACCCTTGTGAGCGAAGCCGTCGGGAATCTCGTACTCCCAGCAGGGTCAGCCAAGGTGGTAAGGTCAAAGGGAAGGAGCTAGACAAAGAATGATCCAAGAAGTCCTCAACGGCAGAACAGGCGGATGATAACAAGTGGTGTGTTACAACAGCTGTGAAGGAGGATGAAGGCTGCAGCAGATAGGATCTACCGGTTCGTCGTGACTACTCATGTCATTGGAACAGAGCCCTACTGCGAAGACTGTGCATTGATCAGCATGCACACATAAAACAAATTCAAGAACAGGTGTCTTCCAAAAACCCAACCCAAACCCCCAAAGTGCCATGGCGATCAGCAAATGGTAATGGGGGCAGGATCGTGAAATCTGGAAGCCCCTAGTCATGAACCGGCACATGGGCGGTGGATATGGATTCAGTCGTTCTGACTCACGGAACGAGGCAGTTGAGCAGCTCGGCAGCTGTATCCATGACTGAGCAGCCCTTTTTAGGATCCACTCTGCTCACCCCAAAAAGGGGGAGGGGCTAGAAAAGGTGCCCTAAACATAGTCTGCCTCCCTTTTTCCCTGACTGGATTACCGCGCCCAGTGGGGTCACCACCTAGCGGTCGTAAAAGACAATTGAACTTTGGAACATGGAATATAGGGACTTTGTCAGATACCCGTGCTTATGGAAGACAATCTTACTCGGTGACAAGTGATTGCCAAAGAAGAAGAAGAAGAAGAAGAAGAAGAAGAAGAAGAATAGGGGAGGTGAAGGGAGGTGGGACTTTACTTGGAGCAATGCCATTTCTAGAGAGAGACTGCATTCCTTTCTCTCTCACTGTGATTATGGAATAAACTACCGTATTTTTCGCTCTATAAGGCGCACCTGACCATAGGACGCACCTAGTTTTTAGAGGGGAAAAGCCCCAATTTTTTGAGGATCAGCTCAAATTTCTGCAGCTTCTTTTGCAAAGGAGAAAAGCCCCATTTTTTGAGGCTCAGCTCAAAGTTGTTGAGCTTACTTTGCAAAGGGGAAAAATCCTGTTTTATGGGGTTTAACTTACAGTTCTGCAGCTTCAGTAAAGGGAGCCATTTCTACAGTTTCCAGACAGATAATCTAATTAGCCAGTCACATGTCGCTGGGGAAACAGCCTCCCTCTGCAAGGGGGCGGGGCTGGAATCTCTCTCCCTTATCTCTCTCCCCGATAGTTTGCTGAGCAGCTGCTCAGCGGGCTTCCTTTCAACACCCCCTTCTCTCTCTCTTTTTTTAAAAAAGCACGATCTGCTTTTGCCCCTGGGCAGTTCATCTCCAGGGACCAAACATTCGCTCCATAAGACGCACAGACATTTCCCCTTACTTTTTAGGAGGAAAAAAGTGCATCTTATGGAGTGAAAAATACGGTAATTGGTAAGAACTCTTCTTCTTCTTTTATCTGCTTCTCTGCTGCAACTGGGGGAGGGATCTGATTCCCTGAAGCCCGACAGTGTGTGACTGTTGAATTCCCTCTTGGGTTTTAAAAAGTAAAAAAAAAATGTTTGTTAGTAGCAGAGCTGACAGCTTGGAAGCTGAATCTACCCATCCCTCCAACACCTGTTTTGTCTCATTCACACATCACTAGCATTGCTTGAAAGGAGTAAATAAAACACACAGAGGCCCCATCTTCAGATATCTCAAGGGCATGGAAGATGGAGGAAGCCAAGCTTGTTTTCTCCTGCCCAAACTGATGGAGTTTACAAGAAAGGAGATTCTGGGTAAAAATCCAGAACAACTTTCTGACAGCAAGAGCTGTTTGACAGTGGAACAGTCTCCATCAGGAGGTTGGGGAATCTCCTTGATTGCCATCTGACCTCTCCTTAAAAATATCCAATCTGTCATGGATGCTTTAATTGAGATTCCTGCATTGAAAACTTTCTATCCATTCATCCTCATATTCCTGCTGCTCAGCCATGAAGCTCACTGGGTGACCTCAGGCTGGTCACCATTGCTCAGCCTAGTCTACATTACAGGATTGCAGTGGAGTAAAACGCTAGGGGAGAACATTAGTTATGCTACATTCCTTGGAAGAAAGGGGGATTAACATGCAATAAACAGAAAACAGAGATTTTCTGTCTCCCAAACTGCTGTCTTGGGAGCCTTTTAAGGCACTACTACAAGAAAGGAGACTCCAGCTAAACACCAGGAAGGAACTTTGTGATGGCAAGAGCTGTTTGACAGTTGAATGGACTCTTTCAGGAGGTGGTGGACTCTCCTTCCCTGGAGGTTTTTAAGCAGAGGTTGGATGGCCATCTTTCATGGATGCTTTAGTTGAGATTCCTGCATTGTAGGGGGGTGGACAAGATGACCCTCAGGGTCCGTTCCAACTCTACAATTCCATGGTTATAAGACACCAACAGTGTTTTGTGGACTCTTCCCCCCAGGATGCTTGGAACAGCATCTGCATCTTTCCACATTCATGCTTCCTTGGAAGGAAACTCTTTTGAAAGCAATTTGAGAAGGCCCATAGCTTAGCTGTAGAGAGCATCTGACTTGCAAGCTGAAGGTCTCAGGTTCAATCCCCAATGACATTTCCAGGTAGGGTTGGAAAATACTTCTGCCTGAAATCCTGGAGAGCTGCTGCCTCCAATCAGTGCAGACAATACTGAGTGACCAGTGGCAACTTAGAATCATAGAATTGTAGAGTTGGAAGAAACCCTTCGACTTCCTATGTTCCTAATGTGTGTTATTTTCCAGAAAACATGTTTCAGATTGTGGTTTAAGCTGACTGCAGAATGAATACATGCTTTAAGAAAGAGAGAGAAGGCTGTTCTAGCATTTGTTGTTGTTGTTTATTCGTGTCCGACTCTTCGTGACCCCATGGACCAGAGCACGCCAGGCACTCCTGTCTTCCACTGCCTCCCGCAGTTTGGTCAAACTCATGTTAGTAGCTTCAAGAACACTGTCCAACCATCTCGTCCTCTGTCATCCCCTTCTCCTTGTGCCTTCAATCTTTCCCAACATCAGGGTCTTTTCCAGGGAGTCTTCTCTTCTCATGAGGTGGCCAAAGTATTGGAGCCTCAGCTTCAGGATCTGTCCTTCCAGCGAGCACTCAGGGCTGATTTCCTTAAGAATGGATAGGTTTGATCTTCTTGCAGTCCATGGGACTCTCAAGAGTCTTCTCTAGCACCATAATTCAAAAGCATCAATTCTTCGGAGATCAGCCTTCTTTATGGTCCAGCTCTAGTATAAACTATACGGACCTTTGTCGGCAAGGTGATGTCTCTGCTTTTTAAGATGCTGTCTAGGTTTGTTATTGGATTTCTCCCAAGAAGCAGGCGTCTTTTAATTTTGTGACCGCTGTCACCATCTGCAGTGATCATGGAACCCAAGAAAGTAAAATCTCTCACTGCCTCCATTTCTTCCCCTTCTATTTGCCAGGAGGTGATGGGACCAGTGGCCATGATCCTAGTTTTTTTGATGTTGAGCTTCAGACCATATTTTGCGCTCTCCTCTTTCACCCTCATTAAAAGGTTCTTTAATTCATCCTCACTTTCTGCCATCAAGGTTGTATCATCAGCATATCTGAGGTTGTTGATATTTCTTCCAGCAATCTTAATTCCGGCTTGGGATTCATCCAGTCCAGCCTTTCGCATGGTGAATTCTGCATATAAGTTAAATAAGCAGCGAGACAATATACAGCCTTGTCGTACTCATTTCCCAATTTTGAACCAATCAGTTATTACATATTCAGTTCTAACTGTAGCTTCTTGTCCCACATAGAGATTTCTCAGGAGACAGATGAGGTGATCAGGCACTCCCATTTCTTTAAGAACTTGCCATAGTTTGCTGTGGTCGACACAGTCAAAAGCTTTTGCGTAGTCAATGAAGCAGAAGTAAATGTTTTTCTGGAACTCTCTAGCTTTCTCCATAATCCAGCGCATGTTTGCAATTTGGTCTCTGGTTCCTCTGCCCCTTCGAAATCCAGCTTGCACTTCTGGGAGTTCTCGGTCCACATACTGCTTAAGCCTGCCTTGTAGAATTTTTAGCAGAACCTTGCTAGCGTGTGAAATGAGCGCAATTGTGCGGTAGTTGGAGCATTCTTTGGCACTGCCCTTCTTTGGGATTGGGATGTAGACTGATCTTCTCCAATCCTCTGGCCACTGCTGAGTTTTCCAAACTTGCTGGCATATTGAGTGTAGCACCTTAACAGCATCATCTTTTAAGATTTTAAATAGTTCAGCTGGAATATCATCACTTCCACTGGCCTTGTTTTTAGCAAGGCTTTCTAAGGCCCATTTGACTTCACTCTCCAGGATGTCTGGTTCAAGGTCAGCAACCACACTACCTGGGGTATAGGAGACCTCCTTATCTTCCTGGTATAATTCCTCTGTGTATTCTTGCCACCTCTTCTTGATGTCTTCTGCTTCTTTTAGGTCCTTTCCACTTTTGTCCTTAATTGTGGTAATCTTTGTACGAAATGTTCCTTTCATATCTCCAATTTTCTTGAACAGATCTCTGGTTTTTCCCATTCTATTATTTTCCTCTATTTCTTTGCATTGCTCATTTAAAAAGGCCCTCTTGTCTCTCCTTGCTATTTTTTGGAAATCTGCATTCAATTTCCTGTATCGTTCACTATCTCCCTCGCATTTTGCTTGCCTTCTCTCCACCGCTATTTGTAAGGCCTCATTGGATAGCCACTTGATTACACGTGTGGTAAACTGCTTGCACAAATGTCCCTCTGTGTTCCCGTAGTCCAATAAAAAGTCCTCCTCTATGAGAGCTTGGTCTTAGCAAAGCAGCCAGACCCCAAGATGTTTCAGGCTTGGCTTTAATAAAGCTGTCAAGGTTGACATGCCCAGGATCCATTGCTTCTCTCCCCCCTCCTCCATCAACCCAGTCGGACGGATTATGCAGATGAGCCTTCTCATTGTGTCTGGCTCAGGAATATTGTCCTCCACGCTTGGCATAGCCTGGACCCCAGTTTTTTTTATATACCCTTGAATGCCCCCCCTCCCCTCAACTGCCTCCTGGCAGGCGCAAACATCATCACAAATACGAGGGGGTTCCCCCACCCAGGTTATTCCAACCCCCCTTTCCTTTTCTCCCTTCATGCCTTTTGAAGTCTGATTCATGCTGCAGACAGAACTTAGGCACTCAACTGAAACTGTCCCTTTCTCTAAGCCACCAATTTCAGAACCTATTATAAAGCCTCTTCTGTTTCCTGGCTGCACAATGAACCATTCAGGTGTTTTCTTTAAGGCTTTGTGCTTGGGAGAGATGCATTTCCTTGCTAGCTCCAGTGTAGCCGATCCATCCGCCTCTCGATCTACAGTCATCAAAGCTCTCGTTGCCCCCTCCACCAATCTGTCTTGGTGTGAGGCCTACAGGCCCACATGCACCATCTTTGAGCCTTTGCATCTTAAGTTTGTTAAGGATATAAGGAATTTTAGGGCAGGGGAAAACTACAGTTCCCAGGCTTGTTTTGGAGGGAAATGTGATTTAAATGTATCACAGGTTTCTTCTTCTGGTACTAGCTGTTATTAGTTCAGTTTGCAAAACTCAAATGCTGGCCATGTCCTCACCAGACATTTTAAAGCACTACTATACAGCCTAGGGCTTGCCGATCAGAAGGTTGGCGGTTCGAATCCCCGCGACGGGGTGAGCTCCCGTTGCTTGGTCCCTGCTCCTGCCCACCTAGCAGTTCGAAAGCATGTCAAAGTGCAAGTAGATAAATAGGTACCGCTGCAGCGGGAAGGTACACGGCGTTTCCGTGCGCTGCTCTGGTTCGCCAGAAGTGGCTTTGTCATGCTGGCCACATGACCTGGAAGCTGTACGCTGGCTCCCTCGGCCAGTAAAGCGAGATGAGCGCCGCAACCCCAGAGTCGTCTGCGACTGTACCTAATGGTCAGGGATCCCTTTACCTTTGCCTTTATACTGCTCTAAAGAGGTATAGCTTCCCTCACAAAGAATCCTGGGAACTGTAGTCTGCCGAGAGCTGTTAGAAGACCCCTATTCCCCCCACAGAGCCTGCTCAGTAGATTTATACACCAAATGCCTGTTTCAGTGGGGCAGAAACCTGTCTTTTGCTTATGTTACTCTGTGCATGACATTTGTGGACTTCATCAGGCATGCCAAAGGAACAAGTCCGTTTGCTTTGGCTGTGGATTATAACGTTTTAAAAAGTTGCACATGCTATTAGAAAATGCTACCTTTTTGCTATTTAATCCTGAATATATCCAAGAACAAGCTTTTACACATTGCTGTGAATGCATTTAAAATTGATGCCCCTGCTGAACCCAGCCTCTCTCCTGCACCCCACCTTCCTGTGATTTGCATTTTGCTGGGAAGCAAAAGCATTAGCAACAAATATTTGCTAATCTGTGCCAATGTTTACCCGTACAGCTTCTTCTCCCTCGACTCTCAGAATCTATTTTAGATGGTAGCTGGTGTACATCGGCTGCCCCATCGAGCTGGATGGTGATATTAGCAATCTGTCCATTGCTTCTCTGTTCCTGACTAAATGGGCTCAGGGCACAGAGGGAAAGATAGAATGGTTATGACCTTGGCTACAGTGAAGCTGTAATAGATATAGAATTAATTAGGGGGCTGCCATCTGCAAAATGGTGCTTTTTCCACCCTCACCTGGAAAAGGCCCCCAGATCTTGCTGTGCAAAAACAGAATGCTCCAAACTAGCCAGCAACAAGAGCTCCCACCCCTGTAAATTATATTTCCTTCTCTCTCCGTTGCATATATTTTAATTTAATAATAATAAAAATGAAGATGCTGGAGATTTGCGGTTGCTTTTTGGTGCCAGCACTAGCATAGTCGAAACTGACACTGCATCCATGGATCAGGAGTTCACCATCCTCTTGTAGCTCCGCAGACACAGAGCCATGACAAAATCCTCCTGCAAAAAGACCTGGGGAAATTTACCGCCAGAGGATCTCCTTTATTAGATTCTTGTGCACACTCCATCAGTACCAAAACATCGGCCATTGTGGGAGGCAAGCAAAAGCAGCCATGTTTCAGAAGTACCAGTATATTGCTGGTATGGGTAGGTGTCTATGTTCTGCGTACCACTTCTTTAGGGTCCTTAGGGTTTGGGGAGAAAGTTTGGAGCACACTCAGAGGCACTAAGGCTTAACTGGATTCCTGCCCGTCATCAGTATTGATGTCTATGCATCTGCTGAAGTTCCTTTTGGTACTACAGCAAGTGGTTCCCCAGAAGGGGTAGTGCTCACAGCAGGTTCCGCTTGTCTGAGTAGCTGTGCTACATCCCATCTGAGGACCCCCCCCCTTGCAGGAAAATATGACATTGGACCCTCCCATGAAAGTCCATTTCCTGCAGTGGCTGGAGGGGACCCTATACACCAGGCACCCCCAAACTGCGGCCCTCCAGATGTTTTGGCCTACAACTCCCATGATCCCTAGCTGTGCTGGTCCCATGGGTTACCCGAAAGGCGAGGTCCAAGTCCAGTCCATGGTCAGAGGTACAACATAAAGGCAGTCCGTAATAACTGAAGCTGGGTGCAGGGCAGGGAGTCAGGCAAAGTCAGGAACAGGTAGGCAAGCAGGGAACCAGGGCGGGTCAGGAGATCAGGCAGGAAAGCAGGACAGGTTTCAAGCAGGAACTGGTAACCAACGATGTTGCTCCTGCAACTTGGGGCTGGGGCTGGCCAGCTTTTATCTGCCCCGAGGCATAGGGCGGCCCTGATCCTCTGGTGACTCGCCTCTCCTGGCTTGGAGGCGAGCACTCCTCCTGCGGGAACTCAGTTCCCTTCGCCTCTCTGCCCTTCGCCTCTGCAGCTCAGGAGAGGCTGGAGGGTTACCGGACCCAGAGGCAACCTCAGCTTCCCCTGGCAGGGCTGGGAGTGGAGCACCTGCAGACAATGGGTCCTCCACCCCATCAGGAGCCAGTGCAGACTCATCAGATGCCTGCACCTGAGGATCCAGCACAGGTGAGGCCCCTTCAGACTCAGGCCCTAGCCCCGGCTCTGCTGGTTCTGGAGGCGGGGAATCCTGTGCAGGCTGGGATCCCTCAGGTTCAGCATCTGAGTCTGAATCCCAGGCCATCACACTAGCTAACAGGACCAGTGGTCAGGGATGATGGGAATTGTAGTCCAAAACATCTGGAGGGCCGAAGTTTGGGGATGCCTGCTATACACCCTCACTGATCTGGCCCGAAGGAAAGCACAGCAATGTGTTTGGCACTGGCTTGGCTGCAGGAGTTGCTAGAAGGAGGCATACAAAGCACCATCCAACAGTCTTAGGGAATCTGCTCCGTTTTTGTCCAGGGTTTACTGCTTAGCCTTTACTTGCCCCGAAGATATTCTGCAAGGCAGCAGAAGTTTAGGGGTCAGAGTTTTCCTTCTCCTAGATGGCCTCCCTTCCCAAGTGGATGAGCCCCATCTGCCCCTCACTTCCCTCTACAGCACATGCAGAAACTGCCTTCTTGACCATAGGACCCACTCTTGGCCTTGTCTGCTCAATCCGCCTCACCCCTGGCTTTGCCCCCAAAGCCCCTTAAACTTGACAGCATTCAGATCCATGCTGAAACCTTCATAGTTTCCCAGCAGAAATGCTGGCTAGCAGCCTTGTGTGTGTTGACATGGAAACTCCACATCTCTGCCAGGGCGAAAAGGCACTGAAATACCCAGATGGAAAGTCAATGCATCGCTCTGGACAGGCATAAACCTTTGCTGTGGTCTGTCTCTTTTATCTCTCTTTGGTACTCTCAATCAGGAGAGGGAGATGACTGGCGATTCCATATTGACCATGACAGTAATGGAATTGTGAGCTGTGTCAGGAAGCATAAAAATGCCATTTGTTAAGCTTGCCATGTTAATAATTGTAACCATGCCTGGCACTCAGCAGACTGAGAGGCCCTTCCTGCTATCACAGTGGGCTCCATTTCCCTTATTTGCACTGGGAACTCTTGTGATCCTTTTTGTGAAGTGTCAGAATATAAATAAAACCATGGTGCATAGCTGTCAACCCTCCCTTTTTTTGCGGGAAACTCCCTTATTCCGATGCCGTTTCCCACTGCTATCCCGGATTGTTGATATCCCTTAAATTTCCCGGATTTCAAAGGAAGCAGCTCCTCTCCCTCCCTGCCGGCCAGGGAGGCTCCTCAGCTGCGTTGCTCGGCTGCCAATAAGGAGTCTGAGACCGACTGGGGGCGGAGCTTGCATGCCTTGTGCAGCCAGACCCTCACGCCCAACCAGACAGACAGCCTGCCTGCCGTCTACGCGCTCGCTCTTTCGCTCTCCCGTTCGCGCACAGCCTCTGGAGCGCAGGGTGGCGAGGCTACTTGGTGCTATTGCACCGCCCTCGCGGCATCCCTTATTTTCAAAGCCGAAAGTTTGAAAAAATCCCTTATTTTCAAATCCGAAAGTTGACAGCTATGCCACGGTGGCGATGACTGATGGTGAACAAGCAAGTTGTGATTAAAGAGGGAGAACCTTCTTGCAGGACTGCAGGTGTGCATGGCAAGGAGGGTGCGAATGCTTGCAAGGGCTCTCGCCATGCTGCCCCTTGCGTCTGGTCCTCCTTTGAGAGAAGACGGACAGTCCCTTTCCCTGGTTGTAGTCTGAAGACATTTGGAAGGAGAGGGTTACATTTAGGCACTGTAGTATATATAACTTTTAATTACTGTATATTGGATATGGTTTTATCAGGTTTTATGTTGTTAACTGCCCCGAGGACCCTTTGGGATGGGGAGAAGGAGGAATATAAATGTTATTTAGGGACGCGGGTGGCGCTATGGTCTAAACCACTGAGCCTCTTGGGCTTGCCGATCAGAAGTTTGACGGTTCAAATCCCCATGACGGGGTGAGCTCCCGTTGCTCGGTCTCTGCTCCTGCCAGCCTAGCAGTTCGAAAGCACACCAGTGTGAGCAGATAAATAGGTACCACTGTGGCGAGAAGGTAAACGGCATTTCCGTGCACTCTGGTTTCTGTCACGGTGTTCTGTTGCACCAGAAGCGGTTTAGTCATGCTGGTCATATGACCTAGAAAGCCGTCTGTGGACAAACGCTGGCTCCGTCGGCCTGAAAGCGAGATGAGCGCCACAACCCCATAGCTGCCTTTGACTGGACTTGACTGTCCACGGGTCCTTTACCTTTAAAAGGTAAAGGTAAAGGTACCCCTGACCATTAGGTCCAGTCGCGGACGACTCTGGGGTTGCACGCTCATCTCGCTCTATAGGCCGAGGGAGCTGGCGTTTGTCCGTAGACAGCTTCCAGGTCATGTGGCCAGCATGACTAAGCTGCTTCTGGCGAAACCTTTGCCTTTCCGTTTTATCTAAATGTAATTTGAAAAAAGTAAATGTATGCAAGTAAGTCTGATCTACACAATGGTAGTTAATTGAAACTGGTATTTTGCTTAATGCGGCATTGTGAAAATCTTTGTTGTATCTGGCTGAATTGGGCTGTTTGGGTCCTAAAACTGACATCCTAATTCATCCAGCAAAACAGCAGGGCCGGGTTGTTTCATTGCACTTGGATATTTGAGGCAAAGCTGATCCATCACTGAGATATAAATATATTAAATTAAAGCACCGTCACTTAACAGCAAGCCAGGCATCTCAGCGCGTTCAATTATGTGCCAAACAGCCCGGTTCTTTTGCCTTGGTGCTTAGAGGATTACCGCAGCTATGTTTCAAGCAGTCACTCATATTTTTTTGTGTGGCACTCCAATAACATGTTATGCTTCCCGAAGACAAGAGGCAATAATAGTTTGATTCAGCCGGGCTTGAATGCTCGGTTAATAACTGTGCAATGGGCTTATCTAGTCAGACAAAGTGTCCCCCTTTCATGTCTGTTCAATTAGTGATAATAGTTGAGGGCATTATTCACACTTCTCTGCCCCCCTCCCCCTTCCCCACCAAACTTCCCTCGGCTAAAGATACCCTTGCGAAGGACGCAGCCCAGTGCACACCCTGCGTTGCCATGGCTCTGGCAGGGCTACACTCTGAAAGGCAGGACACAATCAGCACCAAGACAATGGGGGGATTTTCATATTTAATGGGATGGGGGGTGGGGTAGGGGGGGTTGGTCTTTTCAATGTCTGCTGCAGCAAACTCAATGGTCGTGACCCTCGCCTGACCTTGCCTTTGCTGCTGAAACATGTGGGGAGGGTCTAAATCCCAGGGATCCTGACAGGGGGGAATAAGAAACGGAGAAGCCTTTTTGAGCCATTCCAGTCGACAGCAAAACAGTTTACTGTTAGCTGTTTATTACTGGTTCTTGGGGCGGGGGCAGGGGGCTATTCTTGCCCCTCCCCACTGGAGGGTTTAAAAGAACAGGATCCTGGCTGACAACCAGAAGCTTTGAATAGTAATCTGGGCACCACAGTTCAAGAAAGATACTGACAAGCTGGAACGTGCCCAGAGGAGGGCAACCAAAATGGTCAAAGGCCTGGAAACGATGCCTTATGAGGAACGGCTTAGGGAGCTGGGTATGTTTAGCCTGGAGAAGAGAAGGTTAAGGGGTGATATGATAGCCATGTTCAAATATATAAAAGGATGTCATATAGAGGAGGGAGAAAGGCTGTTTTCTGCTGCTCCAGAGAAGCGGACACGGAGCAATGGATTCAAACTACAAGAAAGAAGATTCCACCTAAACATTAGGAAGAACTTCCTGACAGTAAGAGCTGTTCGACAGTGGAATTTGCTGCCAAGGATTGTGGTGGAGTCTCCTTCTTTGGAGGTCTTTAAGCAGAGGCTTGACAGCCACCTGTCAGGAATGCTTTGATGGTGTTTCCTGCTTGGCAGGGGGTTGGACTGGATGGCCCTTGTGGTCTCTTCCAACTCTACGATTCTATGATTCTATGATTCTAATAATAATAATAATAATAATAATAATAATAATAATAATAGACGCTTCCTAGCCCTTCAGGGACTCACCTCTGCCATGAGTCACTAGGTGGGCTTTGGAAAGCCACTACATGGGCATCACATGGCAGGACAGAGTCTCAAAGATGAGCTCTTCCCGGCATGTTCACACTTCTGTCCCAGCGACACCAATGCTGGCTTGCTCATGCAGAATGGAAGATGGCAGGATCCCCAAGGATGTGCTCTGTGGGGAGCTGGCTTCACACACCAGGCCTGTCGGCAGACCAACTCTGCAATATAAAGATGTCTGTGAACGTGACATGAATATACAGAAGCTTGGATGCAATTTTGCCCAACGCGCACATTCTTGCAAATCAATCTCCCTGAATATCTCCCCTGATCTCCCTGTGATCGGGCTTAGTTTGGTAGCCGCAAGTGAAGCCATTGGCTGCAGGTACACCAGTCTCAATTAAGGGATGCGGGTGGCGCTGTGGGTTAAACCACAGAGCCTAGGGCTTGCCGATCAGAAGGTCGGTGGTTCGAATCCCCGCGACGGGGTGAGCTCCCGTTGCTCGGTCTCTGCTCCTGCCCACCTAGCAGTTCGAAAGCACATCAAAGTGCAAGTAGATAAATAGGTACTGCTCCAGGGGTCCCTTTACCTTTACCTGACAATTCTCAGCACTCTATAACATAGTACAGTTCCTGGGATTCTTCAGGGAAAGCCATGACTATTTAAAGTGGCATGATACTGCTTTGAATGAGTAGTGCAGGTGGGACCCATCTTGAGATTCATATAAGAGATGTGAAGTGCTCAGAGCATTGTGAAAGTGCCACACAAATGCTAAGTACAGTTACGATTGCTTTGGTGTTGACCTAACAAGGCCATGCACACATATTGGGGTTGGCAAGGAGTATGAGGAGGCCATACCCTCATTCGCACAACCTGCAATGTTCATTGACTCGGCCATGCTTTCCATCATTACTAGCAACTGTGTGTTCACCAGCCAACTCATGTAGTATCATTCATCATTCAATTTGAAACACAAACACTGGCGTTAAACAGCGCCATGGTGGGTGTCCGGGGTTTTTCCACTTACATGCAGAAAAGCTGCTGGTGGAGAGAAAATGCCATAGATCATCCCTGAAGTCGGGTCATTAGGATAAATGGTTAATTAAGGGGGTAAAGAACAAAACGATCTCAATTCTCATTAAACTTTGAGCTTTGAAAGGTAACAGGATGGGATTTTCCAACCTTGGTGCTAGCTCTGTTGGATTCTTTATCAAAGAGCCATTCCACATACAGTGGTACCTCGACTTACGACGATAATGCGTTCCGACGCGATTTTCGTAAGTCGAAAAAATTCGTAAGTCGAATCCCCATAGGAATGCATTGGGGGGGGGAATTCGTAAGTCGAAAAATCCGGGTCAAAATTTCGTAAGTCGAAAAAATTCTATTAAAAGCGGCCGTGACGTCTTTTCGTAAGTCGAAAAAATTCGGATGCGGCGGCCATTTTGTTTTACCGGAAGTCACTCGTAACTCGAAAAAAGCGTAAGTCGAGTTACTCATAAGTCGAGGTACCACTGTAGTTACACAGAATTCTCGATTTACAACATCTCAGACTGACGGTGAGGGTTGTATTCTGAATGCATATATATATATATATATATATATATATATATATATATATGTGTGTGTGTGTGTGTGTGTGTGTGTGTGTGTGTGTGTCCTTAGAAAGTTAGTGTCATGATAGCTCAGTTGGCAGAGCATGAGACTCTTAATCTCAGGGTCATGGGTGTCAGCATATACCCCGCCTGGGGCAGTTTGTGAGACTGCCACAAAGCCAGAGCAAAGCCGTGTGCGCACATCCCCGGCTACAGAGAGTCAAGTGGCGCAGTCATATGTGATGGTTCCCAGCATGAAGAACAACACACACAAGCCATAATTAAGGCTAAACTATTTATTGTAGGAATAGTGCAGAGAGAATCTCTGCCGCCAGCTCAATAAGACAGAGCTGCCATAAAGCCGTCTGTCCGGCTTCAGGTCTAGCCAGAAGAGAGAGCACAAAGGCTAGGATTACAATAGTACAGTGTAACGTAAACATCACATGTAGGAAAACAGATAAGGCAGCTTTCTCACGGCTTAGTGAGACAGGCAAATGTCAGACTATCCAAGCTGCAGCTGTTTTCTGCTCGGCTTGGACAAAAATCATAACTGGTAGTGTAAAGACAACATGGCCAGCATCTGTCTTGATATGTAAGGGGATGGGATTCCAAAGGTGCCACTGCAATAAAGCCCAATTCCAACATTGTGCAAAATGGACCTCCCGATAAGAGGTTATCTGTGAAATCCCCTTTCTTGCAGAGCACACACATCAGTTGGCTCTATAAGGAATAAATTATCATTTAGGTATCCTGGTCCCAAGCTAGGTGAGGAATGGGTGGCCCCTCATCTTCTTCAAATGGTTTGCCTCTCCAAGAGGCAGAGAAGTAAGTCAATGTGATTCCTTCTAGCTGGCCAGGAGTCTGTTTTCCTACAGGGCCCTCTCCTGGCGGTAGGTCTGTGCATGCGTACTTCTGCTCTGAACAGGCTGATGTGTCTTCCACTGAACTCTCCTTGGTCCTGAAAGGAGAAGGGCCAGTTGGATTTTGAAGTCCCGCCCTATCTTCCCCCAAGTTCCTCCCCAGTTATCATGCCTAGTTCCTGTAGTCACTGCAAGACCTTTCTCCCCTAGGGATGAGCAAGCTTCCCGTGTGAGAATTTGTAACTTGCTCATTAATTAATGAATCCCATCGTAGAAGCTTAGACAAAACTTCTGGTTTTTGCTCATGCAGAACCAAGAGTGAAATTGAACAAGGAAAGGAAAGGAAAGGATGGAGTGAGTGACTAATTGACGTCTGGTGGTTACTTCTGTTAGTCTCTCCATCTCACTCCTTCTTTTTAAAAGAATATTCTTTTTTGCCACTACCTCAGTGGCAGTGGCGCTGCCAATCCCTCCTCAGAGGGAGACATTTTGGGCAAGGAAGAGTGCATGCTCTGAGTTTGCTTTTGCCATGGCAACTAGAAATTCTGTTTAAAATTAGTTAAATGTTTGCAGTTACTTTAAATAGATACATTTATTGATCCAGTTAACAGAACTCCCGATAACGTATGTTCATTGGCCAGCATCCAAAAATCGGATACAAAATTATTGACTATCTCTCTTAACAAACAGGGAAAAATCCCTTCTTCAGAGTGAGGCATGGGGATGGGGCAGATGGTCTGGAGAGCCCTGCAAGAGCCTTGCCAGGTGGGTGGGTGGGTCGTGGCCACAACAGCAGTGGCTATGAAGCATTGACTGGGTAGGCAGGTATGTGTGCACGGAAACGGCATATTAACTGTGAATCATAGTTTGAATTGTGGAAATATTTAAGTATGTTACACAACCAGGCTCTGCACTCATCTGGAAAATCCCTTCCAGATTTGACCTACAAACTACTGAACCTGTTTCTGAACTTTGGTGGCATAACTTGTTCTCCCCTGATTTTGCTACGAAGCTATGGGTCAGATCAATGGAAGTCTGAGGAACCTGTGTCAGTACAGGCAACTTCCCACTTATGAAGAGGTTATGTTCCACCCCCCCTAAATAAAATCACATAAAGTGAGGAGCACCCTCTAAACACCCTCTCTGCCACTCTCTCTTCATTCCATCATCACATTCAGGTCATCACATTCACAATACTTCCTAGGAGGTGATTCATAAATGAAACAAGGAACGACAATGTCAATCATACACAAGGGGTGTGAGTGATGGAAACTTTTGTTTTCTTTTTTTTCTTTCTTTCTTTCAGCTAAACGTCAGAGATCGACTCTGTTCCTGGGTCTTTGCCACTGGCCGCCTTGTGGCACCCCAATGCACTTGTAAAAATTGCCACATGATTTTGTGGCTCAGTTGAACTTTCTGAGCTTAATGTTATGCTCATGAAATTGAGTACTTTCACCACATTTATTGCAACCTGATGTAACAGCTGAAGCCGGTAGATATTTCACCATTATTTCTGTGGAATGGCGTTGTCAGCCAAACTGAAGCATCTTGCACTACAAAGGTGCACATATTGGTTTACCTCCGTACTTTCCCATTTATCTGCATCGTAAATCTGTTTGGACAAAATCCTAATCAATGTTGACTGGCCCGTTGTGTGCCAACTTATCTATGTTTGCCTACCTTGTCCAATGTGATTTGTCGGATGCAATTTTGTTTCAGCTACATTTTAAATTTCAGTGTAAATGTTCTTAACATGACCATTCATCCAAGATGAGATTTACTGGGGATGATGGAAGGGGAAGAGAGAAGGATATGGCTGTTTACCTTCCTGCCAGAGCGGTACCTATTTATCTACTTGCACTTTGACATGCTTTTGAACTGCTAGGTTGGCAGGAGCTGGGACCGAGCAACGGGAGCTCACCCCGTCGCGGGGATTCGAACTGCCGACCTTCTGATCGGCAAGCCCTAGGCTCTGTGGTTTAGACCACAGAGCCACCCGCATCTCCCCCCCAGAGAGCTACAACCCCCAGCATTCCCTGAGAAGAGATTGTAAAACCACTCTAGAAGTTGTAGCTCTATGAGGGGAATAGGAGTCCCCCTAACCACCATCAGCACTCTTAGAAAGTGACAGTTCTCAGGATCCTTTGGTGGTGGTGGGGAGCCATGATTATTTCAAATGCCACATTCGTAGCAAACATGGGATGGGACGAAAGGCATCCAGGATGGGCAGGGCATGCAATTGCTGCATGCAGTTGCTGCTAATTGTAGGTGGTGGGGAATAGTTCCCTGCTGCTTGCGGACCCTTCCTATCATTGAACTGGAGAGGCTATTTTGGCTAAGCTGTTTTACTGTATGCAACTGTTTTATACATGTTTTTATTGTATGGTGAAATCACTTCACTGTGCTGGTCCAACGGTAATCCAAGAGGCAAGGTCTGGGTCTGGTCCAAAGTCTAAGGAGTTTACGAGGGGTCTGTCCGATGAAGCTGAGGCAGGGTGCAGGGCAGGAAACTAGGCGAGGGCAGGAACTGGCAACCAACAATGTTGCTCCTGCAACTTGGGGCTGGGGCTGGCCGGCTTTTATCTGCCCCGAGGCATAAGGCGGCCCTGATCCTCTGGTGACTTGCCTCTCCTGGCCTGGAGGCGAGCACTCCTCCTGCGGGAACTCAGTTCCCTTCGCCTCTCTGCCCTGAGCCTCTGCAGCTCAGGAGAGGCTGGAGGGTTACCGGACCCAGAGGCAACCTCAGCTTCCCCTGATGGGGCTGGGAGTGGAGCACCTGCAGGCAATGGGTCCTCCACCCCATCAGGAGCCAGAGCAGACTCATCAGATGCCTGCACCTGAGGATCCAGCACAGGTGAGGACCCTTCAGACTCAAGCCCTAGCCCTGGCTTTGCTGTTTCTGGAGGCGGGGAATCCTGTGCAGGCTGGGATCCCTCAGGTTCAGCATCTGAGTCTGAATCCCAGGCCATCACATGCCCCTCCGCAGGAAGTCTTGGAAGGGTTAACCACCAGTAGGGGGAGCCCTGCTGATGCACATCAACTAGGAACTCCCCCAGGGTCACCGCTAGGGGTCGTGCCATGGCCCTAGCCTCCCATCTGGGGCTTCAGACAGAGATCACGCCTTTCGGATTCCTTTAACGGAATACCCTTGAATTAGGAGGGGTAGGTGATGGCCACTACCTCCCCTCCCCTTCAACCGAATACTCCAATGCCTAACCGCCAAACCTTACAAAGTTGTGACGATGGCGCTGTGGGTTAAACCACCAAGCCTAGGGCTTGTTGATCAGAAGGTCGGTGGTTCGAATCCCCGCGACGGGGTGAGCTCCCGTTGCTCGGTCCCTGCTCCTGCCAACCTAGCAGTTCGAAACCACGTCAAAGTGCAAGTAGACAGATAGGTACCGCTCCTGCGGGAAGGTAAACGGCGTTTCCGTGTGCTGCTCTGGTTCGCAAGAAGGGGCTTAGTCATGCTGGCCACATGACCCTGAAGCTGTACGCCGGCTCCCTCGGCCAGTAACGCGAGATGAGTGCCACAACCCCAGAGTCGGACACGACTGGACCTAATGGTCAGGGGCCCCTTTACCTTTACCTTAGGTGAAAAACCAAATGGCTGGTGCCATTTTGCCAAGTGGAAAAAATTCCTACCAGGCCCCTTTGACAGGAGACCAACTGAGGTCCATAGCAAGGTCAAGAGATAAGGAGCCTAACCTTAGGGAGGGAGGGAGAACTGAGGGAGCAGGAATAAAAGGGGGAGAGTCCTCTGCTGAGGGCAGTTTAAATAGCCTGTGCCACACCCCGGACCATCCGGATTGGTCGGCCAGGGATGACTCCCTGTGTGCGTGGGTAGGGCTTGCTCCCAGCCCACAACGTTATTTCCCCAGGAATGGGAAATTTATCCACAACTAGAATTGAAGCTCTGGGGCTGGCAGGAGGTGGGAGTACACACAGGAAAGTGGCTTTTTCTCTTAGGCGGGGATTCTGAGCAGCGTAAACAAAGCCCTGCTGCACCTCCAGTCTTTTTGAGACTTCTTCTGCCCTCACTTTTGTCCTCTTTGGGCTCCAGGGAGGGTCTCCTCATGAGTTTGCAGAATACACCAAATTGGGAGGGGTGGCTAATACCCCAGAGGACAGGATCACACTTCAAAATGACCTTAACAGATTAGAGAATTGGGCCAAAGCAAACAAGATGAATTTTAACAGGGAGAAATGTAAAGTACGACACTTGGGCAAAAAAATGAAAGGCACAAATACAGGATGGGTGACACCTGGCTTGAGAGCAGTACATGTGAAAAGGATCTAGGAGTCTTGGTAGACCACAAACTTGACATGAGTCAACAGTGTGAAGCAGCAGCTAAAAAAGCCAATGCAATTCTGGGCTGCATCAATAGGAGTATAGCATCTAGATCAAGGGAAGGAATAGTACCACTGTATTCCGCTCTGGTCAGACCTCACCTGGAATACTGTGTCCAGTTCTGGGCACCACAGTTCAAGAAGGATACAGACAAGCTGGAACGTGTCCAGAGGAGGGCAACCAAAATGGTCAAAGGCCTGGAGACGATGCCTTATGAGGAACGGCTTAGGGAGCTGGGTATGTTTAGCCTGGAGAAGAGAAGGTTAAGGGGTGATATGATAGCCATGTTCAAATATATAAAAGGATGTCATATAGAGGAGGGAGAAAGGTTGTTTTCTGCTGCTCCAGAGAAGCGGACACGGAGCAATGGCTTCAAACTACAAGAAAGAAGATTCCACCTAAACATTAGAAAGAACTTCCTGACAGTAAGAGCTGTTCGACAGTGGAATTTGCTGCCAAGGAGTGTGGTGGAGTCTCCTTCTTTGGAGGTCTTTAAGCAGAGGCTTGACAGCCACCTGTCAGGAATGCTTGGATGGTGTTTCCTGCTTGGCAGGGGGTTGGACTGGATGGCCCTTGTGGTCTCTTCCAACTCTATGATTCTATGACTCTCCAGCTCTCTCCCACCATTTCCACATTTGAATCGTTTTATTTAATATTTTCCAGTGCTGTGTGTATGCATGGTCACACAAGAGTTGATTGTATGTAAGGGGGGGGGAGCACACCTGTATTGTCTTTGACCAGTTAGCTAAGAAGAAGAAGCTTATCTGATTAAGTTGTCAAGGCAAAGCCTGCCATTGGACACAGAAAGATTGACACTGGGGGCACATTCAGACTAGGACTGAGCTGAAATTTCTCAGAAAATATATTTATTTATTTATTTATTTTTTAGCTCTTCCTGAACTGTTGGAGAATTGCAGTCATCTCCTGGGGATATTTGGTGAAACGACTTCCCAAGTTTCACCACCTGAGAATAAGGTGGATAATTTTGGATCCAGTTTTGATATTGTTGAATATTATATTCATATTGTTGAAGAAAGGAATGCCCCCCCCCATTCTTTCCAGGCCACCCCCATTAGCTGATTGCTTCCTTTACCCACTACTAGGAACTAACAAAAGAGTTTCATTCAACCGTGAACCAAAATTTCTCAGAGGGGAGGTTTTTGAGAAAAACTGTTGCAGAATTTCACCTCTCCTCCAAGAATATCTGGTGACATTCTTCCCCCGATTTCACCACCCACAAGTAGCATAGAGAATTTCAGGAGTTCGTTTTTGCTCAGCCCAAATTAAACACAGGATCCTCTGCTTGATACAGTCTTGAGTTCTCTTTACAGGACAGTTGCTATAAAACTATCCCGCCAGCATTGCTCATGAATTCTACAAATAAAAGGGCAGTTTCGACATGTTCAGTCCATGTGTCAAGTGAAAGCCTTTTCAGATCTTAAGTGAAGCCAGAAATGTAGTTTGCATGGAACTTCCCTCCTGCATGTTCCCATTAGATTCAGATAATGAGGAGCACCAAGAAAAACATAAGAGAAACATGTTTAGGATTGCAGTCCCTGGCAGATTTGGTTTTGACCTTTGCAGTTTGACCTGATCTGTTTGTCCCACTCTCTACTTCCTTCCTTCCTTCCTTCCTTCCTTCCTTCCTTCCTTCCTTCCTTCCGTCTTCTCTCTCATTTCTGCATTGTCCTTCATGTTTGCCCTTTGAGATTGTAAGTCTCTGGGGTGGGTGTGTTTCCATGTCCTTTAAAAAAATAATAATTGGCTATTTAAAAAACTATTGTAAAATTTAAAGAAATGACAATGCTGATAGAAAAACAATTTACAGAATAGAATATAGATTGATTTAGGGAAAATATGAGGTAGGTTTAGTTGAATTTGAAAGAATTGTAATAGAAATGTAAGAGACAAGTGATAAGATTGATAAGTTAATAATGAAGTAAGTTAGAAATATATATTATGATGAGAAGTTGCTAATGAGAAATAGATAATACATTGAAACGCAAAAGGAAAGACAGGAGGAAGTCAAAATACAATGTAAAGGAAATAAGAAGGGAAGTGAGGAATTGTATGTGTGATTTATTGTAGTGTATGTTGTTGTTGTTCTTTTGTGTTTTTTTGTTGTTGTATTAAGTGTGTGAAAACCCAATAAATATTAATTTTAATAATAATAATAATAATAATAATAATAATAGGGCAGCCACTAGTAGCCTCTGGAAATATAATATTATAACTATATCTATCTCTATCTATCTATCTATCTATCTATCTATCTATCTATCTATCTATCTATCATCTATCTATCATCTATATCTATCTATTTATCTATCTCTATATCTATCATCTATATCTATCTATCTATCTATCTATCTATCTATCTATCTATCTATCTATCTATCTAAACTATCTATCTATCATCTATCTATCATCTATCTATCATCTCATTCATTTTTTCCTTGTTAATCGTGGGGAGGGGCAAATCTGGAGGATTACATGATGCAGTGTGTTCTTTTAATGAATAGCAATGGGTCTCTCTCTCTCTCTCTCTCTCTCTCTCTCTCTCTCTCTCTCTCTCTCTCTCTCGTGTTCTAATTTAAACCATTAGCATGGCCAGTGGTTAGATGTCATTATGTTGCTAATGGATCTATGGCAGAATATGACACCAGTTATATAATCCGCTGGGACTTCGAGACATATAATACATGTGTTTATTTCAACTCTTATGAGGCTGTACTAATGGCTTCGGTCCTTTTCTGTTAAGTAATCAGTCCTTTCCACCACCATCACCACTCACCCCCAGCAAGGAATGCAGATGTAACACAATCCATGTTTCCCTGAGATAATTGGTCTTTTGGTCCTCACCAGGACAGTGCTTCTGCAGAGAGGCTATGTACAGGAGAGGTGTAATACACCCTGATATATAGTCTGAGTTCCTGGTGGTGAATAGGGTCCAGTTTCTTCAGAGCTGATGGTGTTGCAGAATTCTATACTGCAGAGCCATAGCCCAATTTGGCGCGAACCAATGCCCTGTAGATTTGCAAAACAGATGCATGGTCTACTCTGCGAGGTGCCGAGGGTGTGAGTTTCAGAGCTCTGTTTCTTTTGCAAGGCTGGCAGGCTAAACCCTGGGCTTTAAGTGCACCGTTGAGAATGCATTTTCAACCAGCCTGAGCATCGAGTCTGCCAGCCCTCAAGAGCCTATACTTATCTCCCAGACCCTATAAGTATCTGGCCTCAAAGCTTGCTACAGTCTGTTCAGCCTGTCTCTAGTATGATGATAGGACCAAGTGCCTGTTCTTGGTTCCTTATTGATGACTTAGATTTTGACTCTTGCCTCTTTTCTTTTTTCTTTAAAGCTTGCTTGAAGATGCCTTGGATCTTGACCCCCTACCTAGGCTTGACTATGCACCTGCTTCTGTCACCTCTGATCCTTATTTGTTGCATGGGAACTCTCAGCCCCTGCCTGTTCTGCCCCCAGCACCTGGTTCTGACCCGCTTGAACTGACATCCAGCTGCCCCAGGTCTTGGAACACACCTGCCTGGGCTCTGACCCTGCTGAGGCCTGGGAGCAGCCCACATCTTTTCCTTCAGAACTTTTGTCCCCTTTTAAATATTGAGTCGCGGGACGCGGGTGGCGCTGTGGGTTAAACCACAGAGCCTAGGGCTTGCCGATCAGAAGGTCGGTGGTTCGAATCCCCATGGCGGGGTGAGCTCCCGTTGCTTGGTCCCAGCTCCTGCCAACCTAGCAGTTCAAAAGCACGTCAAAGTGCAAGTAGATAAACAGGTACCGCTGCAGCAGGAAGGTAAACGGTGTTTCCATGCGCTGCTCTGGTTCGCCAGAAGCAGCTTAGTCATGCTGGCCACATGACCCGGAAGCTGTACACCAGCTCCCTCGGCCAATAAAGCGAGACGAGCGCCGCAACCCCAGAGTCGGTCACGACTGGACCTAATGGTCAGGGGTCCCTTTACCTTTTTAAATATTGAGTGAATTGGTACCATTGAGAATCGGGCTGTATGAGTGCATCTGTGGGACTTTGTTTCTTTAGAAAAACAAGCAAATAAAATCTACAGATGCCATTTCCAGGAGGGGAAAATCTGCTGATGGAATTGTGCAGGATTCACTTTCGGATAAAATAGAGAGGAGAAAGGGAAATAAATTGAAAAGATAATGAAATGAGAAGAGTGCTGATGAGTCTTCTTGCTGCGAAACGAGTCGCTCAGGATGAAGAGCAGCCCCGAAGCTATTGCCTCATAGAGCCATGTGGATCTTGATAATAATAATTGGAGGCTTAAGATGACCCACGCAAACAGTGAAAGAATGTGTGAGAGGGGTCACAGGGCAGTGTGGGCTGGCACTTTTTCATAAAATTGTAGAGGTGGGAGAGACCCCCCTTTCCCAGAGTTGTCAACCTTTATTTAGGGCTGGAGGAGGCGGGCAGTGGCTGGAGGGAGGCTCCTCTGGCGGGGAAGAGGCGGAGGCTGGCCGCAGCGCCTCCCGGCTCAGCTGGCCTCTTCATGCCACGGTGGCCACGGCAGGCAGCACGCCGAGCGTCGGCTCGGTTTTTTCCCTTTTAGTCTTCTGCCACCCCACAGAATTTGGCACCTGCAGACTAAAAGGGAAAAAACCGAGCCGACGCTCAGCGGGAGCGGCGCATGCACCCTCGCTCACTCAGTGAGCTCGTTCGGTGTTACCTGGCGCCTTCCAGAACTTGGCACCCTGGCGCCCCGCACCACTACCCTCTATGGGTAAGACGGGCCTGCCCACTGGTTATCTTGTCCAACTTCCTGCAATGTACCATCCATCCAACCATGCATGCAAAAAGCCACATCTCCTACCATCTGCACCTTCAATTAGCATGTGGAAGGGCCCTATGCACATATTGATTGATGTCCATGGGACCATCACATGTGATAGATCTATGTACATACATAAAGCCCCTTCACACATCAGCTAGATATGCAGATAGCGGGCAAGGGAGGTGTTCCATGCACACCTTCTTGACAGGGGTGTGACACAGCCCCATGACCTCCCCCCCCCCCATCATGATGTGTCCTATAAAGGTGTGGGAGGGTCATTTCAACATCTCCAATCTCATTCTAATTCCAGTGATCAAATGCAGCAATGGGGGAATGAGGCAGCAGTTACCTTGGACCTCCCTTCTTCTAAAACTCACATGGTGTCTTGAATTGGAAATTCTGATGTCTAGCACTTTGTCTCCTACGAAGGTGACAGGTCTGGAAATACAGGAAATGCAGACTGAAATGTTATTCAGTACAATGTTCCCTAATATAACATATTTTAATGTCACCGTCACCTTACTACAGTGGTTGTCAACCTTTTTATTTTTCAAAATAAAAAAAAAATTGCTCATGCCACACCATTTTTTTTAATTGATTAAAAATATATTGGAAAACAAAGAGAAAGAACTCCTAGCAGTGCTTGATTTGTAACATAGAACACAATTACTTCATCATATGAAAATGGGACGTAAGGACAGCCTGCATAGCTCAGTTAGTTAGAGCATGGTGCTGGTAATGTCAACGTTGCAGGTTTGAACCACTGCCCTAACACATGAATTTTGCACATGTTGGAGGACTGCACTGCAAAATTCAGAGAAGAGTGAATTTTGAAGAATGGCTGTCTTGGAAGAGTGCCAATCTCCCGAGTAAGAAAGAATGGCTACTTAAAACTATAGAATATATTGAGCTAGCCTATCTAACAGAGAACCTAAAGGATAATCCGAGAAGCAAATTTATTGAAGAGTGGAAAAAATTATGTTATCTAAAAAAAAGGTGTGACATGACCATGGTGTACGCTTTGGAATAACTCTTGTTTGAGAAATACAGATAATGTGTAGCAAGGAAACAATGAATAAGATTGGGAGGACATAGAAGTTTGATAGAATAAGAGGTGTCAGAGTTAAAGTAAAACATCAATATTGTGAATCAAAGGAGTGATGGACTAGGGAAGTAGATAATTATATTTAATTATGTTTATTTGACTTATATATATTTTTTGGGGTTTTTTTCCATTTTGGAATAATTGTACGATTGTGTGTAGTGTGTATGTAATTTGTGTGTAGTATGTGGTTGTTTGTTATGTTAAGTGTAATGTATTGTATCGTATGGTTTATTGTGAATGAAAAATTAATAAAGATTTTCTAATTAAAAAAAGAAAAGAATGGCTGTCTTTCAGTTCATGTAGTTTTGGAAATGAAAAATCAGGCAGATTTGCTTTTAAATGCAAACTCAATCGCATTTCTCCAAATTGCTTCTTTTCCCCACCTGTTTACCTTAGTTCCTCAGACTCCCTCCTGTGACAGTTAGTTTGGGCACAAGTCCTATATATCTTCCACTATGAAGACAGATGCAGTGAATTCATTCATCTCCTCTGCAATCATTGCAACAAGTCTGAATATTACAGAAATTGCTGGAATCTCGGCTTGTTTGGTCCTTCTTTCCCCTGCCAATGTATCCTGTCTATTCCAGAATGTTAATCCTAAATTAACTGTGACATGATCTCAGCATCGCTGGCAGATGGCACAGAAAATCCCACAACCAAGCAGCTATTGTATATTATGATGTTCAGAGGCAGTGTAATACTACCCTGCTATTAATTAGATCTTAACTGAAGCTATCTAAGTCCGGGGATTTGTAAGGTGAGTATTAATGTCTCTCTGCTAAAATTGCAGAAGTATCCAGGGATCTGAGATAGTCAATTGCTTTACGTTCACAAAATGACCTTATTAGTTCAGGAGAGAGAGAGAGAGAGAGAGAGAGAGATGTAAGTTTCTTTGTTACCATGCTTGATCTAATGAATGCCTGACTATCTAATGGAGTGAAAGTATAGACATTTTTCCCGAGAGACAAAAGTATCCCTGGTTATTTTAAAGGGTGGATCAAGTTTACATAGTTATTATTATTTGCGGGGGGGGTACTGTTTACTCATTTACTTGTGTGAGGGTGACAGGAAACAATAGAAATAGTTAGAAATTTAACTTTCAGTTCCTTTTTTAAAAATTAAAATCTACACGGATTCACAGCCCCCATTAAATAGGCTACAGAAGGCTCCCAGAAAGCGTCAAATTCTCCGCCACAGGTTTCCTTTGCTTGCGTTCAGTCCTGGGTGCTGAATGGTAGTCTGCAAGGACCTGCCATTGGATATCATGTGCTGGATGCCTTATATCTGCAGGTGGCTACCAGTGTGGTGTAGTGGTTAAGAGCGGTGGACTCGTATTCTGGTGAACCGGGTTCGCTTCCCCGCTCCTCCACATGCAGCTGCTGGGTGACCTTGGGCTAGTCACACTTCTCTGAAGTCTCTCAGCCTCACTCACATCACAGAGGGTTTGATAAAGCAGGATATCAAATCCAAACTACTACTACTACTACTACTCTTCTTCTTCTTCTTGAAGTGACGGGCAGATGGGGCTCACCAACCTGGGAAGGTAGGCCATCTAGGAGAGTAAAAACTCTGATCCTAAACCACCAGTGCCTTGCGGAATATATTTGGAAGAAGAAAAGGTTAAGGAGCAAACCCTACACAAATCCAGAGCGGAGTCCCTAAGACAGTTGGATGGCACCCTGTACACCTCCTTCTGGCAACTCCAACAGCCAAGCTGGTGCCAAACGTCTTGCTCTGCTTTCCTTTGGACCACACCAGTGGAGCCAAGAGGGGGATCTTGTCGTCTGGGCCACCCAGGACCTCCATACACGCTGCCCGGGCTTGCGCTCCAGGGAGGTCACTTCTGTGCTGCCAGTGCAGTGGTTTGACTTCACCCCCCAGAGGCACACTCCATTATATTGTGAGACAGGCGGATGCCAATCATTTGAGCTGAAGGCTCAGGTTAACCCAGGCATAGGCAAACTCGGCCCTCCAGATGTTTTGGGACTACAACTCCCATCATCCCTAGATAACAGTGTTATGACTTACCCCGCCTTGGGCAGGTTGTGAGACTGCCCCAAAGCAAGAGAAAAGCTGTGTGCACACATCCACGGCTACTGAGAGTCCGGTGGCGCAGTAATATGTGATTGTTCCCAGATTGAGTAACAACACACACAAACCATAAATAAGGCTAAGGCTATTTATTGTCTTAATAGTGCAGAGAAGTTCTCTGCTGCCAGCCCGTTAATACGGTGCTGCCATAATTTCCGTCCTTCCAGCATGAGGACAGCCAGAAGAGAGTGAGAGCACACAGCTCGGATTACAACAGTACAGTGATACAAAACATTCCATGCAGGAAGAGATAAGGCGACGTTCTCACGGTTCAGTGAGACAGGTAAAAGTGAAACCAGTCCTCGCAGCTGCTGCCGCTCGGGTCGGACAAAAATCACAACAAACAGGACCAGTGGACAGGGATGATGGGAGTTGTAGTCCCAAAACATCTGGAGGGCCGGGTTTGCCTATGCCTGCGGTTAACCCTTTCAGGCACAGAAGTGTGAGTCAGTAACTGTATATTACAACACAGAGTTGTGGTGAAATTTGGAAGATAAAGGGCGGAGACAGGACAGGTCAAAAAGGCATGCTCAAGATATCAAGGTTCACAGCAAGGCCCAAGAAGGATACTGACAAGCTGGAACGTGTCCAGAGGAGGGCAACCAAAATGGTCAAAGGCCTGGAAACGATGCCTTATGAGGAACGGCTTAGGGAGCTGGGTATGTTTAGCCTGGAGAAGAGAAGGTTAAGGGGTGATATGATAGCCATGTTCAAATATATAAAAGGATGTCATATAGAGGAGGGAGAAAAGTTGTTTTCTGCTGCTCCTGAGAAGAGGACACGGAGCAATGGATTCAAACTACAAGAAAGAAGATTCCACCTAAACATTAGGAAGAGCTTCCTGACAGTAAGAGCTGTTGGACTTTGAATTTGCTGCCAAGGAGTGTGGTGGAGTCTCCTTCATTGGAGGTCTTTAAGCAGAGGCTTGACAGCCACCTGTCAGGAATGCTTTGATGGTGTTTCCTGCTTGGCAGGGGGTTGGACTGGATGGCCCTTGTGGTCTCTTCCAACTCTATGATTCTATGATTCTATGACCTGTCCTTGGATATATTCAAGGTGCACTCCATTATCTCTTGATTCAGATGGATGTCAACAACAACATATTTTTTTATACAACAATAGAGCGTTGCATTACAAGTATTCGTTGTGGCAGATTTATTTGTTCCTCAAAACAATCAAAATGTGCTTCTTCTTCTTTAATTACTTTTTACTGAGGAATTTCTTGCGTTACAAAACAAATAAACAAGGAAATATAGCGTGTCCATATTCAATTCATAGTCTTTTTTTCACAGTTCGTTTACATTTGGTATGAGACACTATTGTCATAGAGATTGTGTGGTTGTGGGGGGAAGAGAGGGGAGAGAGAGGCAGGAGAGGGGGGGATAATGATATTACGTTCTATTGCACATTGTTCATGCAGGGTTTTTGTGTCGGCGTCACATGGGTAGGTCCTTTATTTATATATTTATTCATACAAGCAAACCACACTGCCACCAAACGAATGCAACCAGCTAAGCTATGGACCCTTAATCTCTCTCAGTGCTAATTAAAAGAAATCAGAATGTGCTTCAGGTAGCCTGAAATGTGGATGTGAGCGGGTGTTCTAACTCTTCCTAGATCAGGGGGCAGCAAACTTACCGCGCCTCAGGCCAGTGTCTCCGGTGGGGCTGGAGGGCGGGGGATAGAGCGCCCATACGCGTGTGCACATCCTATTTCTGGCGCACTTCGGTCGGAGGAGCACCGGAAATAGTTTGTGCGCATGTGCACTGGCCTCCTCCGACCCGGATGTGCACCGGAAATAACGCTTGCGCATGGGTGCAAGCTATTTCCGGTGCTCCTCCGACCTGGAAGTGGGCAGCCACGCCACACCACACCGGTAAGAGCAGCGGGCGGCAGGGTTCGCTGGGAGCCGGATAAATGAGGCCCTTGGGCCATATCTGGCCCCCGGGCCATAGTTTGGAGACCCCTGTCCTAGATGATGCCCTTTGGGCAATGGATGCAGAATCACACAACATGGAGTCTACTGGGTTTTCAGAGCCTGAAAGTGGTCATCAGATGGAGCGGTGTTACTGGCTAGACCAGCAAAATCCTGGCTGGTTGGCCACCCCAGGCAGTATTGCACCTGGGGCTATGGAAATCTCTACAGTAAGGGACTGGCTCTGCAACAGGCTTTTGTTTCTGCCTAGGTCCCTTTCTCCCTCTCTGATGTGTTGACTATCACCAGTCTGCCTGCTGTGCAACGCTCAAGTCCAATAACTCACATGACAAATGATTCCCACTGGTATCCTTCTCCCCTCAGCTTCTCAGCAAAGATTTAACGGCAAGATACAATGGCGAAGTTTCCTTTGTCACTTTTACAAGATGTACTGGACCGTAAGAGCGGTATACTGCGCGATATTATGATAAATAATTTAAACGGCATCTGTCAAAATAGAGGAGCTGAGCCTGCAGAGATATACCACCCTTGTTTGTCTGCAGTTTCCTAGCCAATTTGCTAATTTGCAGCTTCTAATTACTCACCCGAGGCTTTGGGACCGTTACTGTGATTTTTTGTGAAATCCTGCAGGCATATTATCCTATCAAAGTTCTCATTGTTTTCTGGCAGATAGAATGATTTTTGTTTATGTCACTGCTGCGCGTGAGAGTTGAGCAGCGTTCCCAGTAAGTAAGGCTGAAAACCTACACACACTTATCTGGGAGTAAAACCCAATGGGACCATAGCTGTCAACTTTCGGATTTGAAAATAAGGGATCAGCAGCCTCACCTGTCCCGGGGACAGTCTATGGTTCTCGGGGACAGTCCACACCACGGTAATCCCCCCCAGGCTACAAATTAATTTAAACCAGGCTACACACCATCATCTTTCCCCACCTCAGGGTCTCTTTTCCAGGGAGTCTTCTCTTCTCATGAGATGCTTCAGGATCTGTCCTTCCGGTGAGCAGCCAGGGGCGATGTCCTTCAGAATGGATCGGTTTGATCTTCTTGCAGTCCACGGGACTCCAGCACCACAATTCAAAAGTGTCAATTCTTCATGGGGGGATTGATCAGGTTCACTCTTTTGGCTCTCTGGCATCCATTAACGACTTATTATACAAACGTGTTGCAGACTTTGCATCCTTTAACACTCTTTTGGAAGGAGTGTATTTGTGGGCTGGGCCAGAGTGGTTGATTTTACATGCAAGCAAAGCACAAACAGTGCTGTTGTCTAATGACATCTTATTCTCTGTAACTATTGGTGAGCAACGCAGCCGAGCAACGCAGCTGAGGAGCCTCCCTGGCCGGCAGGGAGGGAGAGGAGCTGCTTCCTTTGAAATCCGGGAAATTTACGGGATATCTAACAATCCGGGATAGCAGCGGGAAACGGCGCTGGAATAAGGGAATTTCCTGCAAAAAAAGGGAAGGTCGACAGCTATAAATGGGACTCACTCTTTTGAGCATGCATGGCTACCATCATGCTGTTCGTCACCTTTAGACTGTGGGTGACTTTTTAAAAAAGTGGGTTTTTTAAAAAAGAATGGTCTTGGTCAGCAGCTGCCATCATTGGGGTAATTCAATTTCCTGCAGCTGTGAACTGCTCTGTCAGATGGGTACCTTAATCAAGGAAGCGTGTCAAAAGGTGGAAAAGGTCAGAGTCATTTCAAGTTCATGGATGCTTTCTTCCCACCCAAAAAAACCCCTTTACTTTTCCATTTCACTCCTCGATCCCCTTAGTAAGCAGGACTGTGGCCACATCTTTATTGATTCAAATGTCCTAGCACTTGTAAGATGTAATATACATTTAAAGGTGACTTTTCATCCCCCCCCCAAATTTTTTTTATTAACTTTTAACAAATAAGAACAAACATCAAAATACATCAATAAACAATAATAAAAAACAACAACAATAATAAACATAAAAACAAACAAACATCCTTTTAACCTAGTCCTCCTTCCTTTTCATTGTGGGTTGACTTCCTCCCGTCCTCTCTTCCTGCGTTCATTGTATATCATCTTTAGTAATTTCTTGACATCATTAAAAACATTTTTAATTAATTAACCTCAAATATCTCTTCTATCCTAATATCATTATCATTTACTCCAACAATTATAAACCTTAAATCTATCCTCTAAGTCTACAGCCTCCCTTATCTTCCAGCTTACTTCTACTCTTTAATCTTACAATGCTTTTTAAAGTATACTTTAAATTTCTTCCAGTCTTCTTCCACCGCTTCCTCCCTCTGGTCACGAAGTTTTCCGGTCTGCTCAGCAAGTTCCATATAGTCCATCATTTTCATCTGCCATTCTTCTATCGTTGGTAATTCCTCTGATTTCCAGTTTTTAGCTAACAAAATTCTAGCTGCTGTTGTGGCATACATAAAGAAAGTCCTATCACATTTTGGGATTTCCTGGCTTACAATACCAAGTAGAAAGGCTTCTGGTTTTTTTATTAAATGTGTTTCTCAACACCTTTTTCAACTCATTATAAATCTAAAGGTGACTTTTCAAAGGAGCTATGGAATTACTCATGCATTCCAGGCATTCAGACACTGTGAGATAGTGAGCTCAGAGGTATTCAGAAGTCTACTCCTATTTTAGCTCATCAGCTACATGTGTGGAGAAATTCACACATAATTAGGAACGGTGAAAGATCAGATTCCCTGTGGCTTCTTCCTACACCTTTTGGATAACATCTGGATCCAGATGTGAGGGCCACGCCAAAATTATATCTGTCCCCCAGTCCAATCCTGGTGTTTACAGCAGTACCTGAGGTCAGCTGCTGAAGCTGAGGACAATGGCAAGGATCTCAAATCAAGCAAAGTTACATACCCTTCAACATTTCTCCGGTGAAAATAGAGATGTCTCCTCCAACATTTCTCCGATGAAACTAGGGACGTCCTAAGGAAAAGCAGAGCATTCCAGGATCAAATCAGGAACTGGCTTCTGTAAATCTGGGACTGTCCCTGGAAAATAGGGACACGTGGGCTCTGTAAATATAGAAAGCTAAGCTCCTAATTTTAGTCCAGTTCAGAGGTTCCTCGGCATTATACTGTATTGGAAGAATTTGCAAAGGTTTCACTCCAACTGGGGTTCCCCAACAAAAACCCCCAAATACAATGGCTTTAGGTAGGTGAAAATTTAGGCCTTTATTGATGCAGAAATACATATGGTCAGTCTCCTAAAAATCAGAGACAGGCTGTCTGCTGAGAATGTCTGGCGCCATCTTTTATACACATCCAACTACACAGATGATTACCCACAATGTCAGGGGACATGCCCTCCCCTGCCAGTCCCGGCACTGAGTGGGTAACCAGCAGCCTCAGCCTTTGTTGTCGATGGACATGTCTCCCAGTGAGTCTTCCAGGCTCTTCCCCGGGGGGGGGGGGAGGTTACCTGGGAGCAGTCAAGTGGGAAGGGGTCTCCAGGATGCTGCAGAGAGACCCAGCAGACTCACTCTGAGGGGGAGACACCGTTTCCGGCGCCCGCTTTGCGCAGAGGGGTCAGGGGACCAAGGAGGTGGCACTTCAGAGTGCCGAAACTCTGTTGTTGGTTGCCGCAACCATGGGGGGGCACTTCTGGATTCTGCTAGCGACTAGGTGGTCATGTTTTAGGATAGCTCCGCACTGTACATACTTTGCATAATAAAAATAGTGGAAAGGACAAGACGGACTTGGTCTTTACTCATGAGCAACTGTTACAGAATGTGACACACAACTTAACCAATTAGACAATTACAGCAATCCTTCCCACCACAAGGACACAGTTTCTTGTTGCCATACACTGCCATCCTTCTTAAACCACTCCTTTGGCACTTCTGACCTGCCCACCCCAAACTTCTCATTGTAATACTAAGTGAATATACCTAACCATCTTTCAATGTCTTTCTTCCTTCCCTTTTGACTAATTGCATATTTGGTGGTCTGCCAATGTCTGCTTTCAGTTGTCTATGTTGATAATTTTGTCCTCTTTCCTGAGTTGTAACTACTACACTTGGCCAATCTCCTAGTGTTTCGCCCTTCATACATTCCATCCCTTCCAGTTGTGCTAGGAACCGAAGGACAACACAGGCTTGTGCATGCTTCTGCTTAAAAAAAAAAACAAGGGGTTTTTTTTTCTGTTAGGAAAGGTTTAGTAAAGCTCATACACACTGATGTCAAACTGCAAAAGCTCAAACTGTGCAAAATGGCTTCGGAGGCGAAAATAAAATGGGGAGATTCTCCATGTGTTCCAGCTCTGTTGTTGTTGTTGTTTAGTCGTTTAGTCGTGTCCGACTCTTTGTGACCCCATGGACCCAGAGCAAGCCAGGCACTCCTGTCTCTTCCACTGCCTCCTGCAGTTTGGTCAGAGTAGCATGTTGGAAGCCTTCCAACCTGAGGGGCTCATCTTCCAGCGTCATAACTTTTATATGCCTGTGTCTTTGTCCATGGGGTTTTCTTTGGCAGGGATACTGGAGTGGCTTGCCAGTTCCTGCTTCAGGTGGATCGCGTTAGTCAAAACTCTCCGACTCTCCACTATGACCTGTCCATCTTGGGTGGCCCTGCAGGGCATAGCTCATAGCTTCTCTGAGTTATTCAAGCCCCTTCGCCACGACAAGGCAGTGATCCATGAAGGAGTTCCAGCTCTACAATTCTATTATTCTATGATTCTATATCTGAAGAGACCTTTGAAGCCAACCTACTCATCCCCTGTACAACATTGCCTTCTCTCTCTCCTGGAGCTCCACCCACACCCTTTTCTCTCTCTCTAAACAGGTTCTGGCTTGCTCCATTTCCCCCCTTTCTCCAATCAGCTACCTTTCCTACTTGCAACAAAGTAGGCACAGCCACACGTCTTCTTGGCATCTCCTCCCTGTAGAGCCCACAGTCCTTCCCACTGATAGCATCCCATTTGAAGGGCTCTCTTCTCCGCAGGTAGAGTCCAATTAGAACTGCTCTCTCTCTCTCTCTCTCTCTCTCTCTCTCTCTCTCGTCTCTCTCTCTCTCTCTCTCCTCTCTCTTCATCTCCTCATCTCTCTCTCTCTCTCATCTCTCTCTCTCTCTCGCTCTCTCATCTCTCTCTCTCTCTCTCTCCTAATTGGATGCTGCCAACAGAGAGTAGAGGCAGAACAGTTCTAAGTGGAACGCTGCCAGCAGAGAGAACTTTATCTCTTCCCTTTTCCAAGTCCACTGGCCAACCAGAACAGGAGAGGAGCGAAGCAGCTAGTGTGGCGATAAGTGAAGAGAAACCCAGGTGGCTATTTTATAAGGAGTTGAGGGGATTAGGGAGCCTGTCAGGTGCCCCGTAGGTCCCCCCTCCAAGGGTGCATGTGTGCCACAGTTCTAGACAGCCCCTTCATGTGTTTGGCACCCAGGGGTATTAACTGTCTGGGGGACAAAAACGCCTTGCAATAAGTAGAAAATTGAGAAGCAGCTTCCCCCTGCCACTTTTTTTTATTAGATCTTTAAACCAGGGTTGGAGAAGCTTTATAACTCCAAAAGCTACACTCAGAGGTGGAATTTGGTCTTTCAAATTTCAGCAGCACCCTTTGAGAGGACAAGATCCAGCAATGCACCACATTGGTGTAGTGGTTAAGAGCAGTAGACTCGTAATCTGGGGAACCGGGTTCGCGTCCCCGCTCCTCCACATGCAGCTGCTGAGGTGACCTTGGGCTAGTCACACTTCTCTGAAGTCTCTCAGCCCCACTCACCTCACAGAGTGTTTGTTGTGGGGGAGGGAGGGAAAGGAGAATGTTAGCCGCTTGGAGACTCCTTAGGGTAGTGAGAAAGCGGGATATCAAATCCAAACTCCTCCTCCTCCTCCTCCTCCTCCTCCTCCTCCTCCTCCTCTCCTATTCTGCTCAAATCACGACATCATAATTGTGACACCCTACAGCGCCCCCTAGACACAGTGCCCAGTGTGGTGGAACTGGTCGCATTACCCTGAATCTGCCTCTGGCCACACTCCTCCATTAGCCACCTTCTGGAGGCTGCATTTCTCATTGTCCTGGCTCTCACTGGGTGAAGAACTTGCGTGCAGTTCCTGCCAAAATCTTTAATGCACAGATGAGTACAATGCATGGGCAAAGAAAACTCCTAAGGCACAGCAGGTGCTCAGGAAGCTAAGAGGTTGATCCAACAACCAAATGGGTCCTGTTATATGGGAAAGGGGCGGGTGCACCCACCCCTAAATTATAAGCTTTTTAAATGGATGATTCTTTTTTGTATGCTATGTATCTGGATTGGTTGTTGTTGTTGTTTAGTCATGTCCGACTCTTCGTGACCCCATGGACCAGAGCACGCCAGGCACTCCTGTCTTCCACTGCCTCCTGCAGTTTGGTCAGACTCATGTTGGTAGCTTCGAGAACACTGTCCCACCATCTCGTCCTCTGTCGTCCCCTTCTCCTTGTGCCTTCAATCTTTCCCAACATCAGGGTCTTTTCATAGAATCATAGAATCATAGAGTTGGAAGATACCACAAGGGCCATCCAGTCCAACCCCCTGCCAAGCAGAAAACACCATCCAAGCATTCCTGACAGGTGGCTGTCAAGCCTCTGCTTAAAGACCTCCAAAGAAGGAGACTCCACCACACTCCTTGGCAGCAAATTCCACTGTCGAACAGCTCTTACTGTCAGGAAGTTCTTCCTAATGTTTAGGTGGAATCTTCTTTCTTGTAGTTTGAATCCATTGCTCCGTGTCCTCTTCTCAGGAGCAGCAGAAAACAACTTTTCTCCCTCCTCTATATGACATCCTTTTATTTATTTGAACATGGCTATCATATCACCCCTTAACCTTTTCTTCTCCAGGCTAAACATACCCAGCTCCCTAAGCCGTTCCTCATAAGGCATCGTTTCCAGGCCTTTGACCATTTTGGTTGTCCTCCTCTGGACACATTCCAGCTTGTCAGTGTCCTTCTTTTCCATTGGAATCTTCTCTTCTCATGAGGTGGCCAAAGTATTGGAGCCTCAGCTTCAGGATCCGTCCTTCCAGTGAGCACTCAGGGCTGATTTCCTTCAGAATGGATAGGTTTGATCTTCTTGCAGTCCATGGGACTCTCAAGAGTCTCCTCCAGCACCATAATTCAAAAGCATCAATTCTTCGGCGATCAGCCTTCTTTATGGTCCAACTCTCACTTCCGTACATTACTACTGGGAAAACCACATACCAAACCAGCTCTATAATTTGACCTGCGGGAATTCTGTGGAGGATTTTGACAGAAGTCACAAAAGGTTTGATAAGACCAGGAATATTTCTCAGAGAGGTTGCACATACCCCAGCGAATGGCAGTAGCACACAACAGTGAGCTACTTTGGTTTTGCCATATCTCCTTGCTGTGTAAGCAAGGTGTTGCAATGATATACCTTTAAATTAGCAACAAACCATTTTATACCATGTAAATATACCTTGGAAAATGTGAGCTTCTCAGAATGCAGTCATGACCAGGTGCTTGGTGAAATTTTGAAAGCATGGGCTATAGCATTTAATTTTCTGTTGAAAGCTGAATAGAAACTTCTACACCATGCCTCTGGAGTAATTTCAATTTCACTCTTCATTCATTTCCCATCTGAAAATTTAATTCCCATCTTTGACAATCTTGGACATTTAGCCTCTAAGCTCTTTAAATCGTGGAGTATTTCTTATTCAGTCCATATAACTCATGCCTCAACAGAGCTATGTCCTTGTATCAAAGACTCCCAAGTAGATTTAGAAGTCGTGGAGTAAGAGGATAGATCCATTTATGGATCACTAACTAGTTAAAGAACAGGAAGTAGAGAGTAGGAATAAATTGGCAGTTCTCATAATGGAGGGATATAATAGGTCAGAGCTGTATTAGGACTGACACTTTTTAACATTTTCTGGTGCTTTTTTAACATGATCTGTAGTGAGCAGTGAGATGGCCAGGTTTGCAGGTGATACCAAGTTATTCAGAGTGGTGGAGAAACAATTATCCAAATTGCCTGAGCATCAAAATGTTAAACACGGTTCAATCTAAGTAAGTGAAGTGATTAGGGCCAAATTTATTGGCTTCAGGATATGAACTGACTGGGAAAGAGATATTGGGGTGGTGTGATGAACATTTCAATGGCTGCTGTTTTAAAAAATGGAATTCCATGCTAGAGGTCATCAGAAGGGTTGAAGACAATGACATTATACAACTCTGTGCAGCCATACTTGGAAGACTGTATACAGTAGAGCTGAGAAAAGGTAAAGGTAAAGGGACCCCTGACCATTAGGTCCAGTCGTCACCGACTCTGGGGTTGCGGTGCTCATCTCGCTTTACTGGCCGAGAGCTTCCGGGTCATGTGGCCAGCATGACTAAGCCGCTTCTGGCGAACCAGAGCAGTGCACGGAAACGCCGTTTAGCTTTCCGCCTTTGACGTGCTTTCAAACTGCTAGGTGGGCAGGAGCAGGGACCAAGCAACGGGAGCTCACCCCTTCTCAGGGATTCGAACCGCCGACCTTCTGATCAGCAAGCCCTAGGTTCTGTGGTTTAACCCACAGCGCCACCTGGGTCCCTAGAGCTGAGAAAGGGGACTCCAAATGACCAGGGGTCTGGAGAACCCTACGTTATCATGCGTTGTATAGTTAAACTATGGAGTTTTCTACCACGAGATGTTAAGTGTGAAAGCCACTCTCTTCGATCGCTTTGAAAGTGGCCGAGAGACATTCTTGATGGGTAGGGCTATCAATGGCTATGTTGGCTATATGCATTGTTCAGGATCAGAGACACCATGCTTCTGAATACCAGGTGCTCAGTGCTATTTTTCGAGAAATGGAGGTGCCGGAACTCACCATGAACGCCTCCCTTGTTCTCTTATAATGGCGGCCACCAGAGAGGTGCCGGAACTGAGTTCCAGTGAGCTCCAGCTGGGGAAAAAAGCCCTGCAAGTGCTAGGGAATAACAGAGATGGCTGCTGACCTAATAATAATAATAATAATAATTTATTATTTGTACCCCGCCCATCTGGCCGGGTCTCCCCAGCCACTCTGAGCGGCTTCCAACAAATATCAAAATACATAAAAATATCACAGATTAAAAACTTCCCTAAACAGGGCTGCCTTCAGGTATTTTCTAAATGTCAGGTAGTTGTTTATCGCTTTGACCTCTGATGGGAGGGCGTTCCACAGGGCGGGCGCCACTACCGAGAAGGCCCTCTGCCTGGTTCCCTGAAGCTTTGCTTCTCACAGTGAGGGAACCTCCAGAAGGCCCTCGGCGCTGCATCTCAGTGTCTGAACGATGGGGGTGGAGACGCTCCTTCAGGTATACAGGACCGAGGCCGTTTAGGGCTTTAAAGGTCAGCACCAACACTTTGAATTGTGCTCGGAAACATATTGGGAGCCAATGTAGATCTCTCAGGACCGGTGTTATGTGGTCCCGGCGACCACTCCCAGTCACCAGTCTAGCTCCAGCTTGTTGGTTTCCCCAGAGGCATCTGCTTGGCTAACTTAGGAAATCAGATGACTTGATAGGTCTTTGGTCTGAACCTGTAAGGCTCTTCCTATTTTCTTAAGATGCCATTTGTGATGGAGCAGAATGGCATCTCTCTTCCCTTCCCTTCCCTTCTCCATCATTGCTCCCCATCCAATGGCGCCAACATTTATTTGTTTATCACCACCAATAACTTGGCTCTTCTTTTGTGTTCTTGATTTGCATTATGTGCAAAGAATTCACTTTTTGTTTTGTTTCAGTGGGTTTATGCTTTTGTGAGGCTTAAAGGGACTGGGAAACATTTTGACTTTTCGATGGGGATGGAAATCAAAGAGAACAAAGGGGAATGAGTAATTGCATGGAAAATTAACAGGACCAAAACCAAATGCACATGACTAGAGTAACAAATCTGAGCTGCACTCTGGAGGAATCTGCAGCTGGGCTTTTTCTTTAGCTTTTTGCTACAGCACTCTTCAGTGCTAAGTTGGCATTTATGTGAGGAATTATGGACCTATACATCACTGACGAAACTACAAGACAATCTGATTTGTGAGCGTTGTGACTGGGAGAGGGGAAGAAATTCAGTTCACATTTTATTGCAAACCTACCAAATTTGCATTTCCTGAAACAATACACAAACTGGAACACAAATTTATCCTCCTAAATTTGCATTTCTCTGAATGTTGCGATGCAGCTCTCCAATCCCCCAAAAATGTGCACAAAAATATGTTTATCAGGGGAATGTGCAGATAAAAAATATTTAGTATTATATTTTAGTATAGTATAATGCAATGCATTATGCTACAGAAAATTATTGCAAAATGTGTTAATTAGGGCGAATTGCATAAACATTACTATTACTGTTAATATTGTTATTATTTATGTTGATTAATTATTATTAGTTATTTGCAGGAATATGCCCTAAAATACTGATGCATTTTCATCATCTCTTTTTTTCAAAAAATCAAACACAGAAATATGACAAACTGAACTTAAGATTGATAAAATGAGAAACTTATAAGAACCAAATTGACAGATCCATCTATTCCTAGCTGTGAGCTTGATCTCTGATGGTGATCACTATAATTTCCGATCTAACATGGAATTTCACAGCTCCTGGATCTACCACAGTTACCGGTAGCATTTGAGGTGGCGGATGCCCCACAGCCTCAGGAACTGTATTGCAGGCCTTTGGAGTGAGAGGTCTTCTTCAACCCACCCACAGCGATTTGCTTCCCAAAGAAGGTCCGCTGGAAAAGTCCTCGATTTCACCATAGTACATAGGACCCAGGTGGCGTTGTGGGTTAAACCACAGAGCCTAGGGCTTGCTGACCAGAAGGTCGGTGGTTCGAATACCTGCGACGGGATGAGCTCCCGTTGCTCGGTCCCTGCTCCTGCCAACCTTGCAGTTTGAAAGCATGTCAAAGTGCAAGTAGATAAATAGGTACTGCTCCGCCGGGAAGGTAAACGGCGTTTCCGTGCGCTGCTCTGGTTCGCCAGAAGCGGCTTTGTCATGCTGGCCACATGACCCGGAAGCTGTACGCCAGCTCCCTCGGCCAATAATGCAAGATGAGCGCCGCAACCCCAGAGTCAGACACGACAGGACCTAATGGTCAGGGGTCCCTTTACCTTTACCTTTACATAGTACATAGTTCCATACATAGTTCCATACCAGTACATAGTACATAGTTCCATACCAGAGCCAGGCTTCTTTAAATCTCTTTGAGACTCATTTTTTCAGTTTTTTCAGTGTTGGCTCTGACCTGGTGGAATGCTCTGTCCCATGAGACTAGGGCCCTGCGGGACCTGACCTCCTTCCGCAGGGCCTGTAAGACAGAGTTATTCCGCCTGGTCATCAATCTAGCCTGATCATCTACCGGTATTCCTTTTTCCCCTTCCCTTTTTCTGAAGAAACCCTTCTGGGTCCCCACATTAAAATTATTCCCTGGTCTCCCTACTGGCCTAGCAAGTCTAAGTTGGCCAGTTAGCCCTGGTGATCCCACTGATGTTTGTTTTTTATGCTGTTTTTAGCTGTTTTTAAAGTTGTTTTTAATCATTGTTTTGTATTTGTTTGTTAGCCGCCCTGAGCCTGGTTTTTGGACCGGGAAGGGCGGGGTATAAATAAAAACTTATTATTATTATTATTATTATTATTATTATTATTATTATTATTAGGGAGATGGGACTTTGGTGGGCATCAGCCCTGGCTTGGGGAGAATACAAATCCCGTTGGGCTTTGGAGATCATTGGAGCTGTTGGGACAGGTCCAGCAGCTGTTGGGAGCTGATCCAGCTCCTGCCGTATCCTCCTCTGACCACCCATCTGCTCTCTGCCTCCTGACCGTTGCTCCTGCATTCTGTTCCCTGCCACTGACTGCCTCCCCCAGCATCCGACAGGCTCTCCATCCGGCTGGAGCAAGATAGCACGCGAGCGAGCGGCTGTACATACTTGGCAGCGAAAATATTGTGCACCGTATAGGCACCACGTCCTATATATTTCCCACGGGGAGGTGTCGGCTCATCAGAATTCCTAATCAAAGAGATAATTTAGGCAAGGTGCTGCAGCTAGAGCCTAACGGCGGGTAACATTTGATTGCATTTGTATGCCGGTGAATTGTCAGCACTTACGATAGTCTGGACAGAGTGCAGTTTTCAGCACTATTGATCATGAAATTTTAATATCATGCTTGGAAACGTATGCTGGGATTTCAAGAACAGCTTTGGATTGATTTTGTTTTTAGCTGCTCCCTGGAGACGACTCCTTATTGTCTGCGGTGTGCCTCCCCCTTCTCTGCATGACCATCTACTATATATGATGCATGGGCCTGAATTTGTTTTCTCAGAATCTATAGCTCAGGCTGACCTTTACATGGTTATCCATTACTGAATTTACAGCATCCCTAAGCAGCCTTTGGCTGCTGCATATATTTATTCCACTTTTACTTCTTTTAATGCTGCTATCGTGGGGTTTTCCCTTCCTCTTCACATGACACTGGTAAGGGGATATAATTAGACTCCTTAAAATTAGGTGTGTCCATCTACTGCGGTGCTGAATTTTAGTTAGTGCTGTTTTATTTTTGATGCAAAACTCCTGCTTTAAAAAAGGGTTCTCCTTTTCAAAATCGCCATGTCTAAAATGCTTGCTCTTGGGGGGAGAAATGTCTGCTGCTTTTTTTTTTTTTTTTGGAAGGGAGGGGTTGCAATTCCTACAGTGCCCTGGGACTCTGCAGCTTGCAATTACTTCCATAAATAACTGCCATGGAGCCTGTATAAGATTCCATGCTGGAAACATTATGACATTCCACATTATGACATACCATATTTTTCGCTCTATAAGGCGCACCTGACCATAGGACGCACCTAGTTTTTAGAGGGGGAAAGCCCCATTTTTTGAGGATCAGCTCAAATTTCTGCAGCTTCTTTTGCAAAGGAGAAAAGCCCCATTTTTTGAGGATCAGCTCAAAGTTGTTGAGCTTACTTTGCAAAGGGAAAAAACCCTGTTTTATGGGGTTTAACTCACAGTTCTGCAGCTTCAGTAAAGGGAGCCATTTCTACAGTTTCCAGACAGATAATCTAATCAGCCAGTCACATGTCGCTGGGGAAACAGCCTCTCTATGCAAGGGGGCGGGGCTGGAATCTCTCTCCCTTATCTCTCTCCCCGATCGTTTGCTGAGCAGCTGCTCAGCGGGCTTCCTTTCAATACCCCCTTCTCTCGCTCTCTTTTTTTTAAAAAAGCACGATCTGCTTTTGCCCCTGGGCAGTTCAGCTCCAGGGACCACACATTCGCTCCATAAGACGCACAGACACTTCCCCTTACTCTTTAGGAGGAAAAAAGTGCGTCTTATGGAGAGAAAAATACGGTAGTTAGATGTCTGATGTGGGGTGGCAAATTCACATAGGCCAGGACAGCAAATTAAGGAACATGGAGGAGCCATCAACACTGAGTTCATAAGCCCTGATTTCACAGGAGTGTAGAAAGGCCTGAAAATACTTGCAAGTGAACTTCTTTCAGCAAAAATACAAACCCCTTTTTGGGATAGTTTCTGCTCATTGCTGCATGAACAAAACTCCCTGAATACAAGAAGCTTAAAAAGCTCTGAGTAAGACAACTCAACTCAACTCAACTCATTTTATTTCGGCTTTAAGCCCATAGACATAACAACCAAAAACAGAAACAGCACAGTCTGGTTTACAATTGCTAACAGTAAAATAGATTAAAAGGAATACTCAATTGAATAAAATATGATAAAAATTAAATTAAAATTTCAAGCTGCATATAACAATCCATTGCGTTTCTTGAGTGTCAGAACTGATGTCAGAAATTTTGCCATATGTAGGGTTATAATCGAGTCTGAATCTTGCAACAGAAGAGCAAGGTAAGACTCTTCCAAATACCCCGGTAATTTTTGAGTTAATGGGAGTAATAGAGTCTTTCGGGCGGCAGAATACAAGGGGCAGACAAACACTATGTGATGAAGAGATTCAATCGAACGGTTATCACAGGCACATAAGACCGAAACTTGGCCCCTAGAAAATCTATGAAAAAGGACGTTTGAGGGGAAGACATTAAACCGTGCTTTAATAAAAGCGAAACAATGACTAGCAATAGAAAGAGTTGAAAGATAGGCTGGTACTTGAAGTGGGGGTACAATGCCCAGGGATCTCGGTGAGCATGTCCCCCCGCCCAGCATAACATTGCGTTGCAACTCTGAGTAAGACAGGTTGTGGCACTCTAGGGTTGATTCTTCACCACAAAAAAACCCCCCTCAAAATATGAAAAAAAACCAAACAAACAAACAAACTTTAATGTAACAGTTTTTTCTGTGTGCAGAGAAAGTAAAAAATTCCACATAATTTCCTGTGGAATGGGTTGGATCCAGAGTCTCACTTCTGTCAATGGATGGTGCCTTCCATTCATGTAATTGAACAATATCCAGCAGAGGATTCCTGCCTGTGAAAGGAGGAGGAAGACAATTTTTGCTGATTAATTTTCCCCCCTGCTATTCCGTACACCAGGGTTAGGCAACCTAAGGCCCGGGGGCCGGATGCGGCCCAATCGCCTTCTCAATTCGGCCCGCAGATGGTCCGGGAATCAGCATGTTTTTACATGAGTAGAATGTGTCCTTTTATTTAAAATGCATCTCTGGGTTATTTGTGAGGCATAGGAATTCATTCATCTCCCCCCCCAAATATAGTCCGGCCCACCACATGGTCTGAGGGACGGTGGACCAGCTCATGGCTGAAAAAGATTGCTGACCCCTGCCATACACCATCTTTTATGCTGCTCCTAAAAAAGGTAAACGTAAAGGGACCCCTGACAGTTAAGTCCAGTCGCAGATGACTCTGGGGTTGTGGCGCTCATCTCACTTTACAGGCCGAGGGAGCCGGCGTTTGTCTGCTCCGCGGACAGTTTTTCCAGCTCATATGGCCAGCATGACTAAGCCACTTCTGGGGAAACCAGAGCAGTGCATGGAAATGCTGTTTACCTTCCCGCCGGAGCGGTACCTATTTATCTATTTGACATGCTTTTGAACTGCTAGGTTGGCAGGAGCTGGGACAGAGCAATGGGAACTCACCCGGTCACGGGGATTCGAACCACAGACCTTTTGATCAGCAAGCCTAAGAGGCTCAGTGGTTTAGACCACAGCGCCACCCGCATCCTTATGCTGCTCCTAAGGGTCCCCCAATTCTTTTCAGAAGCACAGCAGCACGTGGGCAACCCCCCCATCACCTCTAGTGTTTTTATATTGTAAACTACCCTATGAAGGACAGTATAGAATGTAGTAGTAGTAGCAGTAGCAGCAAAACAAACAAACAAACACCACCACCACCACAACAACAACAGCATTGACCATCTTGGATGTGAGTTCTGGGAGACCTGCTCCCTGCCTTGCAGGCCTTTTTCCACCTGGGAGGGCAGGGCTCGGACTGACTCCAGCTACAAAAGTTTGAGGGTTAATGTCATAAGAGAGTCATCTGCCTCCTCTTTGAGTCTGGTAAGGAGACTCTCCTGTCTGTCTGAGTTGCATTGCTATGAGTCTCTGGGCGTAAGCTGTATTGAACAATGCATATTATCAACTATACAGAGTTCTTCTTTCTTTGCATCTTGCAGATGCCTTTGCTATGAAACAGAGGAGCATCCCTCAAAACACATTATCTGGCATAATCTGCCCCCCCCCCCCGATAGGGAAATCTAATCTGTCAATTTTTGGTTTCTCATTTTGCCTGTCTTTAGCATATGTCTGCATATATTTGCATGTTGAGGTCCCCAAGCCACCCCCCTAAATAACTCACACTACACACCGTAATTTAAGTTTAAGGTTTTTGGCATGATTTTGGCCACAACTTTATTAAAATACAAGATGTGAGGGGTTGCTTAGGCATTGGTTCCAACTAGCTGCCCCCTCCTGAGGGCAGACTGACATCCGCCCGGTTAGCGGAAGTCAGTAAAGGGAAAACACTTTGGGGAGAGAATGAAAGTCAGGGTCCCGGGCCCTCGCCTCTCCCCAAATGTTCCCAGGGGCTCTTGCGTGGCCCTGGCCCCCGACTGGGGGATACGGACAAAAGCATGGCGAGCCCCTGGATTCCTTTAACGGAATTCCCCGCGCAGCAGCAGCATTGGAGGGGCAGCCACAGCCAACCACATCCCCTCCACCAACCAAATTCATAACCAATGCCTAACCGCAACCTTACAAGTTGTGACTAATTGCTACGCAGTAGGCGAAAACCAAATGGCAACAGCCAATCAGCCATATGGAAAAAATTCCTACCAGGCCCCTGCCCCAAAAGCAGACGACCCCATGACAGGCATAGCAAGGTCAACGCGCAAGCCTAAATAAAGGGAGGGAGGGCGGGTGATCCGATGCACGCAGCAAAGAGGGCTGCGTGCTGCGTGCACTAGGAATATATAACCTCTGAGCTGTCTACCAAAAATTGCTACATAACATTCTCCCCAGCAACCGGCAGGGCCCAATCACCTGCCATGGTCATCTATCCTAACCCGCCCAGCAACAGTGGGGTGACCTGTTAGCCCCCACCGCAACACGTGCTCTCCAGGAAGGAGAACCCGCTTTGCAATTCTTTTAAAAAGGAAAAAGTCGGCATGAAAATTCAACAGCATTTTAGTGTGCGTTTATCCTAATTGCCCTGTTCGTATGCAATGTTGCCAAAATATACATTCCCTCCAATTAGTTTCATGGGAATTACTCTCACAGGGAGCCTTGCATGGGGTTGCAGCCCTAGAGGTTCCCGATTCGGATGGGAATAGGCAGTCCTTGATGCCATGAAATGATGACAGAGGCGATGACTGCAAGCAGAGCTCTCCGCTTTCGACAGCTGACATCTTCAGCTAAGGGACAGGGCTCCCTGTGAGGTTCAGGCTATTTAAATTCAAAGCAGCATTGCCTCTACAGTATTGACCTACCTTGGATCTCGTCAGCTCACTTTTCTGAAAATGTACCTGTTGACTTCCTCCTGGATTAATCGTCTTGTTTGTGTTGTGAGTTCTATTGCCGTGGCCATTGGCTATATACGCAATAAAAATCTGACTTACTGGCTGATCTGGGATCTTAGAGCTCTTGCGATGCTGTTCTCTAACCAAACAAGCACATAGAATCATAGAGTTGGAAGAGACCACAAGGGCCATCCAGTCCAACCCCCTGCCAAGCAGGAAACCCCATCAAAGCATTCCTGACAGGTGGCTGTCAAGCCTCTGCTTAAAGACCTCCAAAGAAGGAGACTCCACCACACTCCTTGGCAGCAAATTCCACTGTCGAACAGCTCTTACTGTCAGGAAATTCCCTCATATTAGGGGAAAGTGTGAACAAAAGCCCTTATGCAATGCTAAATACATGTATAAGAGAAAATTGCATGCATAAATGTGTGTATGTATGTGTACCAAAATGCATATTTTATTTATTTTTGTTTTATTTATAAAATACTGCCCTTCACCCAAGGATCATAGGGCAGCTTACAAAAAGACATGACATGATATCAAGCTAAACAAGAGCACCACCCCGTTTAAAAAGCCGCAGATTGTTTACTTAGCCAAAGGCTAATATGAATTTTCAAGCAGAGTGTTTTTTAGAATGCAAAGTGATGTGAAAATGGGAAGAACTGAATTTAAGACAGGAAACATGAGAAACTGAGATATCGGGTCCTCCCTTAAAGAGGGCACGTATTGCGGTGAGACCTGGCTACCAAACCCTGTGTTGTGGGTGGGTTTGATTGACAGCCACAACAACCAATCGGTATGTCCCTCAATGCAGGGCTTAATCAGGCCAATGGGACACAAGCTAAATGGATCAAGGGACCTATAAAATACCCATGCACATGACCCAGAGCTTCCTCTTTTGGCGCGTGCATCAGAACACCCACCCACATCTCCCTACTTTTAGGGCTTGTGAGCTTGACCTTACTATGCCGTCGTGTGTCGTCTGTCATTGGGACAGGGGCACGGCAGAAATTTCCCCCACTTGGCTGATTGGCTGCTGCCATTTGGGTTTTGCCTGCCGCATAGCAAATCGTCACAACTTGTAAGGTTGCGGATAGGCTCTGGTTCAGGTGATAGGGATGGCAGAACCCTCTTGCCATCCCTATGTGAAGGATATTCCATTAAAGGAATCCAGGGACTTGATGGTTTGGTCAACCCCTGAGAGGGGGTTGTGCCCGTGCCTGAGTCCATGGGTACATTTTGATAGATCTTGTCCCCGGCTTTCGCTATCCAGTTGTTCACCCTTGGCTGACCTATGCTGGAACCCTGGGTCAGCACTACCTGCCATGTTGCAGGGAGCTAGTCAAACCAGAGCCTATGTGTAAGGGCTCGGGGTTGTCTCCTTGAGAGTAAAGAGCGAGAAACATCCATTCTTCTAAAGCTAATACTTTATTTACATACTATGTACATCGGAGCGTTTAAGATTCATGTCCGCTTGAGTCGGTTCCAGAATCCGGGAGAGGCTTTCGGCGGTTCCTCCCCCAACATAGAAGCTTTGGAATTCCAAAGCGTCGCCTCCATTCCTTACGCTTCCCCCCCCCTACGCATTTTGGGCGACGGAAGTAGCTGACCGCTTTGCTTCTCAGACCACTCAGGTGGTGCTGAGGCTCTGTCGGCATCTCTGACCCTCAGCTCCACCGCACTGCCTGGCAGTTCCTGCTCCTCACCACTGGGGCTTTCCTTGCTATCCCCGCTGGACTCCGAGCTGCTTCCCAAGAGAGGCTGCACTTCCCTCCACCCCTTTTCCCCGTTTCAAGAGCCTTGCGTGAGGTCAGATCCCTGACACTATGCAACCAATCACTTGCTGTAGTCAATAAAGTTGTGGCCTAAATTCTGCCAAAAACCAAACCAAAATTTGAGTCTTGTCTGAATTTATTTGGGGTGAGGTTAAAAGGTCTGAACACGCAAAAAACAAAACTGACAGATTTGTCCATTCCTACTTCTGCCTCCATGGAGCCTGAGTGAAGGGCTCAGAGCACTCTCCTCTAGCCTTCAGATTCTCTTAAAAAGCCTCAGGGTTTGATGGCAGTCAAGTTGTGCAAAGGGTTCCTGGGGGCAGAGTGGTTGTAAAGCGCTAGCACAGAGGATCACCTGTGCTTGTTGGATGACGCTAGCAATGGTAAGGTGATAAAGCCCAAAAGCTCATTCTGACAGCCCCCCATAGCCAGAGGCGTGGGAAGGTCAGGTGGTACCCGGTGCGGAAAATTTCTTGTCACCCCCCGCCACATTGATTTTTTTTTTTGCCTGCAAAAATGGTTCTACGTTATTTCATATTTTCTTACAAAGGAATAATAATAAGTAATAATAAACTTTTATTTCTATCCCGCCCTCCCCGGCTGAAGTCGGGCTCAGGGAGGCTAACATCAGATACATAACACTGATAAAAAATCAAACAATAATTAAATTCCCTCCTAAAAACATGTCAAAATCAAAGTAAAGTCTAATTAGATGGCTTTCCGCAGGGTTAGGGTTGGGAACAGTAAGTGCTCCACTGAACTGAAATTTCAGCCTTCACAACATAGGAAAACAGCCAAGGAAACAGCTATTTTCGTGGAGGAGGGTCAAGATATTAACTGATATGCATGAAATTTCATATATAGCTATATATAATCCCTAGTGTAGTAACATATATAATCCCTAGTGTAGTAAGATAAGACCTTTGGAGCAGGCATTTTCAAAAAAGAAAAGGTTTTTTTTATGATCCACCCTAGTAGGGCAGTAATTGTTCCTTGATATTTTGTCACCCCCTCCATAATGGAACCTGGGGCGACCCGCCCCCCACTTCCTACGCCCCTGCCCATAGCTATGTCCCCAAGGAGAGTCCAAAAATGGAGGCGGCTGACCTCTGTGCTGATGATCCATTATCAGTGAACCAAACACTGAATGGCGCTTACTTCTGACAGCATAAATTCAGCTTGAGCCTTTAATGAACTGTCTTCTCTTAGCTGAAATGCAACATTTTAGCTTTTTTATTATTATTAGAGATGCAAACCATTATGCAAGGGAGCATGACCAGCTGCTAGCGTAAAGTAGAAACCCAACAAAAAGGAAAAATAATTGTTGTTGTTGTTGTTGTTTGTTATTAACTTATGACACAGAAGTCTCCAAACTTGCAGTGTATTAAAAAAAAAAAAAACCATGAATGTAAGTACTTCACAATACTGACACATTCATACACAACACATGCAATTCATTAAAAAATATACGGAAAGCTTTCTTGTTGATTTCCCCCACTCTCTGACTCCCTCCATCAGACCCTCCAAGTGTCCCTATTTTCCAGGGACGTCCCTGATTTAGAGAAGCCATCCCAATTTTGATCCTGGAACAGATATCTCAGATTTCACCAGCCCCTTATCTGGCGGAAATCCACTATGTGGAATACCGTAGGCTCCTTACAGCCGCTAGGTTAAACGTTCTGGAATCAGCGATTTTGTGGGGAAGGTTCAGGGGAGTCCCATACGCCCAGAGACTTTGCCCCTGTGCTCTGGGAGTGGTTGAGTCAACTGAACATATTCTTTTGATCTGCCCATTCTATGCAGATCTTAGAGAAAAACTTATAGCTCCACTCCTATGCCAACATAGCCCAGTAGACAGAGAAAGACTGGTTTTGTATTTGCTGAACAAGTTCACTGGAACAACAACCTTCTCGGTGGCCAAATTTCTTTTTTTGGCCTTTAAGTGTCGTAAGGCTAAAATTGACTGTATTGACAAGTGTCTAAATGTATAATATACTTTTCACTGTTTTTAAGTGTCACACTTTTCCAGATGTTTAGACGTTTTAACTTTTGTATGGATAATATGTGCTTTCTGACTGACGGTCGAATAAATTTTATTGATTGATTGATTGATTGATTTTGATCCCAGAATGTCCCACTTTTCCTTGGGGTGTCCCTATTTTCATTGGAGAAATGTTGGAGGTATGGCGTTATGTGACCCCTGAGCGGTCTGAAGGCAATCCTGTATAGGGAAGGTTTCTTTATTTAATGTTTAATGTTTTATTATGTTTTTATATATGTTGGAAGCTGTCCAGAGTGCTGGGGCAACCCAGTAAGTGGTGTGGGGTGTAAATAGTAAAATTATCACTGTTGAATAGGATGTCCCTATTTTCATCGGAGAAATGTTGTAGGGTATGCTCTATGCTCCTCTGCCACAAACAAACTTGAAAGCCTTGTTATCATCCCACTCACTTGCTAGAGCAAGGAAATTGAAGCAGCCACCCTGGTTATCTTGCTCTGAAATAGTCCCAGAGCTGCATAGCACTGGAGGCCAGGCAGGCATTGCTAAGAGGTCTGAGCATAGCTGTCAACCCTCCCGTTTTTTGCGGGAAACTCCCTTATTCCAATGCAGTTTCCCACTGCTATCCCGGATTGTTGAAATCCCTTAAATTTCCCGGATTTCAAAGGAAGCAGCTCCTCTCCCTCCCTGCCGGCCAGGGAGGCTCCTCAGCTGCGTTGCTCGGCTGCCAATAAGGAGTCTGAGACCGACTGGGGGCGGAGCTTGCATGCCTTGTGCAGCCAGACCCTCACGCCCAACCAGACAGACAGCCTGCCTGCCATCTACGCGCTCGCTCTTTCACTCACCTGTTCATGCCCAGTCTCTGGAGCGCAGGGTGGCAAGACTACTTGGTGCCATTGCACTGCCCTTGCGGCATCCCTTATTTTCAAATCCGAAAGTTTGGGGAAAATCCCTTATTTTCAAATCCAAAAGTTGACAGCTATGGGTCTGAGTGAACAAGCAAATAGTGAACAGGTGCAGGACCACTTAGAGAACATACAAAGGGATATCTTTCGGATAATCTGCAGAAATTGCTTGGAAGATTGCCACTCCATCTTGGCCACAGAGAGGACACGTGTTCTGCAGGGGCCCTCTTTTCTCCCGCAAGGATATGCTTGGAGCGCAAACATGGTGTGGGATGTAATCCACTGGTAGCAGTAGAGTGCAACATTCCTTGTAATGCTAGAGAAGACATGTGAGGGAAAGTTTGGTCCAGCCAGTCGAAACTTCCTGTTCCTCCTGGCTGGAGCATCCTTCCTTTTGCATGTGATAGAAGGTGGGCGTGACCTAACCTGTCCAGGTAACAAAAGGATGAGTCATGTAGCACACCTCTCTCTTTTTGACTTCCTTCTTCATTTGACCAGCATCTGGCTAGGATTGCTCTGCTAGCTCTCAGCTAGCAGAAGCACTGGGATTATTCCCCCATATGGGGTAGATCCACATGTATATATTTGTAACTAAGTCTGCCTTCAAGGATCCAACTGTGAACTGTTGTAAGTAAACTTCTTTTATTGACTTTGAATAAGATTGTGGCATCTTTATTCTTTTTAAGAGGGATTCAAGGGAACTTACCAGGAACCTTGCAGAAAGCATAGTGGAGGTCAAACAGTTCTGGCTCCACACACCCCATTTACTTTGGAGGAGACACCGCTTAGTGGCTTTGTATGTAGAAGATCTCTTGTTCAGTCCCTGACCTCCCCAGAGTATTGAACTTGGTGTTGGGCTGTGGGCAGCAGCTCTTCTGTTCGGGAATGGAATGAAGACCTCGAGCAGAAGCTGGGAAAATGCAAGCTGAACCCTCCTCTTGGATATTTTTAGATCCTTTTAAATTTTTAGACTGCTATATTCATTCTGCGTTTTAATCTCCTTTAGCTCTGTAAAGCACTTTTCAGATTTTAAATGCTGGTCTATGACCGTAATAAAGATTTGATACTTGATACCAGGAACCTACAATTCAATCTGAGCAATAACCAATAAGGTGGAATCTGTTACTCACATTCTTCTATTCTGTGAATTTTACAGTGAAGAACGGTCTCGTCTTATATTACCCCTTTTATCAAAATTTAAATGCTTGCAATATTATCTGGAATTTATTCCTGAAATCCTACGCAAATTCCTTTTGGAAGACTCTTTGAGCTCAGTATCCTATGCTGTGGCCAGGTTTTGCACCTTAGCCATCAAAAACCGTAAATCGCTTCTACTGGAAAATATACTATAAATTTCTTTTGCACCATTGGTTCTTTTTATTATTATTTATTCTAATCCTTAGGATTTTGACGCCTTGTAGCGATATTCTGATCGCTGGTTTGGAATTATACTGTATTATATTGCTGGCTTTTGCTGTAATAAACTGAGTTGAATTCAATCTGAGACAGATTGAATTGTATAATAGTGAAAGGCTCACGAGCCTGCAACCAGCTATCTGCTGTGCTGTGTAAAAGGGAATGTGCTCTGCTAAGTAAAGGAACTTGCCAGCGCATGTTAGGAAGGATATTAATAAACAATATATCCTCTGCTGCCACCCTGAACATTTTCACACATGCCACCAGCCTTTCACAATGGCGCTGCATGAATCCCAGACGATCTACAGGGTGACCTGGTACCAGAGGATCTGTGGGCCAAGAGCAATGGAAGAAGCCCTACTGGCTGCCCTGACTGAACGGCTTTGTGAGAATTGTTTCCTGGCCTCTTCATGACCTGGAGGGAAACAGTGCAGGGACTGAATTAATATTCCCTGAGAATGAAATGAAATAAGCTACAGGGGAACTGTATGAAATGAAAATAAAATGAGGGCAATAGGTTGCTGCCTATAACAGAGCTCTGTAAATCACTTAGGTCGTTGAGCTCCTGTGGGCTGCTAAGCTTGGGAAGGATTTATAATACTAAGTGGCGTTTTAAACATACCTACTGCAGAACAACGAGCAAGAGAGAGGCCAGTACTAGATCAGCGAGGAATTGTTTACTGCCGGCTGCCATCATTTACATTTTTATGGAATCGTTTTATTTCCATTCCAGAAATTAACCTCCGATGAAATACATGAAGTTGTTGCAATAAACAGGATGTGTAAATGAGCACTCTGGACAGTGTTGATAGGTCTAGTGCTGTCAAGATAGAGCCTCCACAGCCAGAGGCAATATACCTTTCAGCACCAAATGCTGGGAAGAAACAACAGTGGCAGGCCCTCGGCACAATGTAGGGGCTGTTAAATAGTCTGTATGTGCATTTGCCTCTTCTAGTTCTTCTCCAGATCTTTATTTTGTTCCTCCTAGTTTTCCAGGGAGACTTATGACCCTCTTCTGCTGGTTATCAGCTGCATTTCCAGATGGAAAAAAAAACCATTTTCTGCCCCACTCCCACGTGTGCAGCTGACAGGCTGTTAAGCACAGCGACAACAGCCACAGCCCTGCCATTGAGAACAAGCCCTCGAAGGCAGCTTACAGTATAAACCTTAAAAACAAAACAATGGAACAAGTAACCTAATAAAAAGAGCATCAGATAACGTCAAACGCTATAGCAGTGAAATCAGTTAAAGGCTTACAGCATGGGTAGGCAAGCTAAGGCCCAGGGGCCGAACCCGGCCCAATCGCCTTCTAAATCCGGCCTGTGGACGGTCCGGGAATCAGCGTGTTTTTACATGAGTAGAATGTGTCCTTTTATTTAAAATGCATCTCTGGGTTATTTGTGGGGCATAGGAATTTCTTCATTTTTTTTCCCTTTCAAGATATAGTCCGGCCCCCCACAAAGTCTGAGGGATAGTGGACCAGCCCCCTGCTGAAAAAGTTTGCTGAACCCTGGCTTACAGCCTTTTAAAATGAATTTTGGAATGGCTCCCACCTGAAAAGGGCCGGAACTGCGTCCCAGCAAGTTCCTGCTATGTATAGGATCACACTGTTAATGTCAGCAGTGCTCATGGCTGTTGTATATCGCTAGGCAAGCTTAATAGCATTTTGACAGGCAGATCTTGGTAAATCTGAATTCTGTTGCCCATATACTCCAAGGCAGTGCTTTTTTTCCTTTAAAAAAATGTTTAGGGGTACTCTCATTTTGACTCAAGAAAATCACCATTTTATAGTTCAAATCAGGAAAAAATAAATACAGTAAATGGACAAATGGACAAAGATTCACAAAATGTTTAGGGGTATGCGTACCCCTGCGTACCCCTAAAAAAAAGAACTGCTCCAAGGTTTCATCAGGGTAAAGATTCCTGCCCCTCTTTAAAGTGCAATAAGTTAAGAACCAAGTCTTTTTATTTGCCTCCTGGACCAGGAACTTTGTCACATACTCTTTCTGTAGCCCAGTCATGGCCACTGTTGTGTATTGATTCAAAGGTTATCATGTCTGTATGACTATTGTCTGTAAAGTAACTGCATTCCTGTTCCAGAAGGAACAGCTACTATTGGTTCATTCAAGCTGCTGCATTTGGATCTTCAGTATTATTGGTTCCCACCAAAAAGCAGCAGTGTGATTGCTTGAAATTGTTCCCTCCAAAATGTATCTTTTCTTGCCAGTCTCTCTCTCCCCTATAAATGTAACCTCCTACCCTCAGTTCCCTCAGTCTTGTCTTGTTTGCCTGAATAAAGAAGTTGTTACATGAAGACGCTGTCTCCTGCCTGACTATGTCAGAGAGCTGAAATCACTTGCTGAAATCATTAGCCCCACGCTACAACAACTGGCGACGAGGATGGGATCCGGATTGCTGAGGAGCACTTAAACGCAGCCTGCCTCAGGGTCCGGATTGCAGCACAGGACAAGACTCACTGGCCAGCTGAGAAGACGACCCCACCGCTTGGAGAATGGAGAGTCCAAGGGTATGGGAGCCCTTCCAGCCATCAGAGCCCCACCTATGGGAAGACTACGTTGAACGCTTCGAGTTCTTAGCGGCGGCTCAAGGAATCACGGATGCCTGTAAAAGAAGGGCTACGTTCCTGAGTTGCTGTGGGCCTGAGACCTTCACGCTGGCCAAGGCATTGCTCGCCCCAGCGAAACTGAGTGAGACATCTCTCAAAGATATTTTTGCCTGTCTAACGAGCCACCTGGCGCCTACTGAGACCAAGATGGCCCGGCGGATGGAGTTCCATAAGAGGCAACAGGGCGATGGAGAGTCTGTGGCCGCATTTCTAGCCGAACTCCGGAAGCTTGCTCAGCACTGTGGCTTCCAAAATCTGGAAGAGACTCTCCTGGATCGATTTGTAGGGGGCTTGAGCAGCAAAAAGGCCCGAAGACGCATTGTGGCCAAAGAAGAGGTTACCCTTGCTTCCGCCTTGAAGGAGGCCACCGCTACGGAGAATTATGAAAGAGAGGAGCTCGAGGCCAGTCGCAAGGTCACAAAGCTGCAGATAGAAGCGGCGCATGCCATGGATGAGCTAGTGGTCAGTCCGAGCCAGAGCCCAGTCCGCGGAGTCGAGTCGGTGCGTCAGGCCAGCACAGCGCACAAGGATCGCCGAGGCGCTTGCACAGGCTGTGGCGGGAACCATGAGCGGAAGGATTGCCCTTTCCGTGATGCTACATGTAGAGCATGTGGAAAGACTGGACACATCGCCAGGGTCTGTAGATCAGCGACGTCAGGAGCGACTGGATCACCTAGATCGGCGTTTCGCAGACCATCCACCGCGACTCATCTCCTAGAGGACTGCAACTACGTCACGGAAATCAATGGGAGGACCGTGCAGTTCCCAGCGCAAGGCAAGACACATGTGAAGGTGAAGATTGAGGGTCAGTCGTGCAACATGGAGGTGGGCTCCGGATCTGGATTCACCATCGTTTCAGACCAGACCTTGAGGACGTTTTTCCCTGGGGGTAAGTTTCTCCCTCTGGAGCCCTTCCCGGCAACCTTGCAATCTTACTCAGCGGGCCGCATCCACATTTTGGGAATGTGTGCCGTGAAAGTACAGTTCAGGGACAAACAGGCTGTGCTCAAACTGGTGATTGCAGAGGGGAGTCGCCCCAGTCTCCTGGGCACTGACTGGTTTCCCGCCCTGGGACTGAGTATATCAGGGCTTAATTCAATCCAAACCTCCCCTGAGATGGGCGAGGCGTTATGCAAGGAATTTGCTGAACTCTTTAATGGGAAACTGGGTTGTTATAAAGGGCCCCCAATTGACTCTGAGCTGTCTGAGACTCCCTCCGTTCCTGACGCAACGACTACAGTAGCTCCTCCACCGCAGGTAATAACCAATGCAGCACCTGCCACACCTGTTGTCAGGAGATCAAGAAGAAGTCGCAGCACCCCACAGTATCTAAGGGACTACGTGTGTTGTGCTCACTAGGGGGGAAGGGGTGTTGTGTATTGATTCAAAGGTTATCATGTCTGTATGACTATTGTCTGTAAAGTAACTGCATTCCTGTTCCAGAAGGAACAGCTACTATTGGTTCATTCAAGCTGCTGCATTTGGATCTTCAGTATTATTGGTTCCCACCAAAAAGCAGCAGTGTGATTGCTTGAAATTGTTCCCTCCAAAATGTATCTTTTCTTGCCAGTCTCTCTCCCCTATAAATGTAACCTCCTACCCTCAGTTCCCTCAGTCTTGTCTTGTTTGCCTGAATAAAGAAGTTGTTACATGAAGACGCTGTCTCCTGCCTGACTATGTCAGAGAGCTGAAATCACTTGCTGAAATCATTAGCCCCACGCTACAACAGCCACGTCTAGGCTAACCAATGAACAAGTACCCACCCTGCTTCCAGCAACTCCTGCAGCCAAGCTGGTGCCAAACGTATTGCTCTGGTTTCCTTTTTTTTTTTTTTTAAGAATCTTTATTTATCTCAACACAATAATACAAAACATATCATACATCATACATTCATATACATCCCACATTGCATACATACATACATGCATACCTATCTATCTACATACATACCTCAAGCACTACTAAATTTCTCACCTATCTTACATACCTCGCTCTGACATACCTCATACCATCCTTTCCTCTCCCCCTATATCATACATCCAAACTTACATTCTCCCTTCTTCCCCCCTTTTTCCCCCTCCCACCCTCCCTCCTTACCTTTAAAATTGACCTCCTACAGTTCGTTCTCATGTACCCTTTCTATCTTCCTTTTTTGTATCTTGCGTTCACTCCTGCCTATATCATCATTATCTCTCTTTCCTAACCTATTTGTTAACACAGTTCATTTACCTCACACTTTATTTATTTACATTATGTGTTTCAATCTAGACAGATCACTAAATCCGTTCTAATTCCTTCATACTTTAGATATTCCTCCACGTACAACCACTCTTCTTTGACTTTTTGTTTATTTACATTTCTAATTGCTGCAGTCATTCTTGCTAGGTTCATAAACTCCACCATCTTCAATTGCCATTCGTGTAGTGTCGGGATCTCCTCCCCCTTCCAATGCTGGGCCAGTAATAACCTTGCCGCCGCACTCGCATAAAGGAATATGCTCTTTCTATTCTCTGGTATATTATCAGGCAATATACTCAGGATTAAAGTTTCTGGCATTTTTATAAAAGTAAATTTCAACATTTTTTTTAATTTTTTCATAAATCAAATTCCAATATTGTTTAATTTTACTGCAACCCCACTAGCAATGTAGATAATTCCCTATTTTCGCCTTACATTTCCAACAATTTGGATTGGTTTTATAAATTTTGGGCAATTTTTCTGGGGTCAAATGCCCCCTGTAAATTAGTTTTAACATATTCTCTTTTATATTTGTGCAGGCCGTAAATTTCATGCTAACCTTCCAGATGGTATTGCTCTGGTTTCCTTTGGACCACATCAGCGAGGCCAAGAGCGGTGGGGGGCTTGTCATCTGGACAGCCCAGGACCTCCATAAACACTGCCCATGCCTGCGCCCCAGGGAGGTCACTTCGGTCCTGCTAACACAGTGCTTTGACTTCAACCCCGGAGGAGCACTCAATTGTCTCTTGAGACAGATGGATGCCAACAATTAAAAAAAAACAAATTACAGGGATGCAGTTAGAATCATAGAATCATAGAGTTGGAAGAGACCACAAGGGCCATCCAGTCCAACCCCCTGCCAAGCAGGAAACACCATCAAAGCATTCCTGACAGGTGGCTGTCAAGCCTCTGCTTAAAGACCTCCAAAGAAGGAGACTCCACCACAATCCTTGGCAGCAAATTCCACTGTCGAACAGCTCTTACTGTCAGGAAGTTCTTTCTAATGTTTAGGTGGAATCTTCTTTCTTGTAGTTTGAATCCATTGCTCCGTGTCCGCTTCTCATGAGCAGCAGAAAACAACTTTTCTCCTTCCTCTATATGACATCTTTTTATATATTTGAACATGGCTATCATATCACCCCTTAACCTTCTCTTCTCCAGGCTAAACATACCCAGCTCCCTAAGCCGTTCCTCATAAGGCATCGTTTCCAGGCCTTTGACCATTTAGGCTGCCCTCCTTTGGACATGTTCCAGCTTGTCAGTATCCTTCTATGTTACACATAGCCAAGTTTTAAAGATGATTCTATTTTGCCCAACCACAACAAGAAGTGAGTCATGGGAGGAGTATTTATATGACTTCGACGCGGGTGGCACTGTGGTCAACACTGAGCCTCTTGGGCTTGCCGATCAGAAGGTTGGTGGTTTGAATCCCCACAACAGGGTGAGCTCCCATTGCTCTGTCCCAGCTCCTGCCAAACCTAGCAGTTCAAAAGCGTGCCAGTGAAAGTAGATAAATAAGTACTGCTGCGGTGGGAAGGTAAACTTCATTTCTGTGCGCTCTGGTTTCCATCATGGTGTTCCATTGCACCAGAAGCGGTTTAGTCATTTTGGCCACATGACCCGGAAAGCTGTCTGTGGACCAATGCCGGCTCCCTTGGCCTGAAAGCAAAATGAGCGCCGCAACCTCATAGTTGCCTTTGACTGGACGTAACCATCCAGGGGTCCTTTACCTCACTGCGAGAAGTGAAGCTAAAGGGAACCAGGCAGAGGGCCTTCTTGGTAGTGGCACCCATCCTGTGGAACGCCCTCCCATCAAATGTCAAGGAAATAAACAACTATCTGACTTTTAGAAGACATCTGAAGGTTTAGGAAAGTTTTTAATGTTTGATGTTTTATCGCTTTATTATTATTATGAATAATAATATTCTGTTGGGAGCCACCCAGAGTGGCTAGGGAAACCCAGCCAGATGGGTGAGGTATAAATAAATTATTATTATTATTAGTAGTAGTAGTAGTAAAGGTAAAGGTAAAGGGACCCCTGACCATTAGGTCCAGTCGCGGACGACTCTGGGGTTGCGGCGCTCATCTTGCTTTACTGGCCGAGGGAGCCGGTGTACAGCTTCCAGGTCATGTGGCCAGCATCACTAAGCCGCTTCTGGCGAACCAGAGCAGCGCACGGAAACGCCGTTTACCTTCCTTCCAGAGTGGTACCTATTTATCTACTTGCACTTGACGTGCTTTCAAACTGCTAGGTTGGCAGGAGCAGGGACTGAGCAACGGGAGCTCACCCCATTGGGGATTCGAACCGCCAACCTTCTGATCAGCAAGCCCTAGGCTCTGTGGTTTAACCCACAGCACCACCCGCGTCCGTAGTAGTAGTAGTACCTATTTATATGACTCTCCTGAATTATATTGTCAAGAAATAGAGACCAGCCCTCATCAAAACTGTCCAATTTGGTTTTGCCCCAGATGACACATCTATGTCTGACCAGATGTTCAGATAAAGGAATGTTCCATACATTATTAAGCCAAGCATTGGAACTTTTGATGAACTTACTTGCCTAATACCTGATCCTCTGGAATATCTGATCCTCTGGAAACCCCCATTATGTGATTTCTCTCCCTCTATGTATGACTCTCTACAAATATTAATAAAACAGGTGGCAGATGTTTAATTTTATATTTGTGGAAACAGCACAGAGACAGCCCCAGGGGAGACAACCTCATTCTTAAGCCACTAAACCCTGATTTATAGATTATATATGAAAAGGCAGCTTCACATAGCAATTCTTAAAACATATTAACTGGGGCTTGCTTTAATAATAGGATTGTCTCGCTGGGACTGCCTCTTCAGAATTCTCTCCGATGTAAAGTTAAACACCTGCCATCTTGCTTTATTAATATTCATAGACAGAAATGTAAAGAGGTCCTAGAGGTCAAAGGAGACCTGCATTGAACCCTGTGCACAAGGACAACTTTTTCCCTTCCACAGGAATTACAAATCGAGAACAGAGAAGGACAGTGGCAGGTGGTATTAATGACTGGAGAAAAACAGAACAGCTACAGCCTGCTAGCAACTTAATAATTTGCGATGTGTTTTATGGACTCTCCGCTTTAGAGAATTTTAAAGAGGCACTTCCAAAGGGTTGGCAAAATCACTTTGTGGTACCTTGCATCAAATAGTTTTGCCTGTGTCAAGGAGACACATCAATAATACTAAGAGCTCTGGTATCTGTCTTCCGAAACACCTGAGAAAGTGGCTCTTTGTCCAGAAATTCCAGTGGTTAACTGAGCTGAAGAAAGTGATGCCACTAGGATATCATCATAGATTGGCAAGCTAAAGTGCAGGAATATGCAGAGATGGCCCAATTGACAAATAGTCTTAGAGACAAATCAAAGCAACAATTTAATGAAAAATGGGATGGATATAAGAAATACGTTCAAAAATATAGTAACAACTCATTAACTATGCCAGCTTTCGAGTGATTAATTAAAGATGTGTTGGAAAATAAAGCTAAGGATGCAAAGTGTTGTTAGAGTGTAATAGACAAGTACTTTAAAGAATGATTATTGATTTAAGTACATTCATGTTTTTATAATATGTATAAGCATAAGGAATTAAGAGGAAGTCAGGTTTTTTTCCTTTTACATGTATGGTGGGGGGAATTTAAATTCCCTCCCTCTCCTTTTTCTTTTTCTTTTTTCTTTGTTTTAAAGGAGGTATAAATCAAGTAAAGAAAAATGGTATTGTGGTGTTAAAATGGTTTATTTTATAAGAAAACATTATTAAAAGAAGATACAAATGATAACAATGAGAAATAAATAAGTTAAATACCTTACTTATGTTTATATTTTGTTGTTTGATTAAATGGATATACGAACTATTGAACAAAATCTGAATAAAAAATTTAAATAAATAAAAAAGGGTATCATCTCCACTGTACGTCTGTTTTTCTTCTTCTCTAGTTGACCTAGAAGTGCATTTGACCAGGAGAAAGCAGGCTTAAGTGGATTAGGCGTGAAAAGGTGCAATGCCTGTCTCAGACTGTGCCTCCGAATGCTGGGGCAAAGAAATACACTGTGGCTGGTCCACCTTTTTGAAAATCTACAATCCAGCAGTTACCTAGATCCATTTCTAGCCTTAAGTGAAACACACAGGCTCCCTGTTAGCTCTTCCTCAGAGCCGTACACCAGCAAGGCAACAGAAGTCTCTCACCTGTTCCTTTGGTCAAACGAAGTAAAGGAGAGTCCCGTTGGAGCTGTAAGTTTACTATTGAAAAAAATTGGGACTTTATGCACTCCATAGCTGTAAACTTTTGGATTTGAAAATAAGGGATCAGCAGCCTCGCCTGTCCCGGGGACAGTCTACGGTTCTCGGGGACAGTCCATGCTGCAGCAATCTCCCCAGGCTACAAATTAATTTACACCAGGCTACAAGCTAAGGCTGAACAAATTTACCTGCAAGCAAACTAAGCCTCCACGTGTTTTGCTCAGAGGGCAAGCAAGCCCCCGAGTCCGGTGGGTGTTACTCCAAAGTAAGCCTGTCCATGGTGACATGAGGAGGGGAAACAGAGCGAGCTCGGGGCCCCTTCTCAAACAGGCAGATGGCGCTCGGGAAAAAGGAGCACCGCGGGGCATGGCAGGGCACAGCGGCGGCTGCCTGGGCTCAGGGATGCAGCGAGGGCAGTGCAATGGCACCAAGTAGCCTTGCACCCTGTGCTCCAGAGGCTGCGCACGAACGGGAGAGTGAAAGAGCGAGCGCGTAGACGGCAGGCAGGCTGTCTGTCTGGTTGGGCGTGAGGGTCTGGCTGCACAAGGCATGCAAGCTCCGTCCCCAGTCCGTCTCAGACTCCTTATTGGCAGCCGAGCAACGCAGCTGAGGAGCCTCCCTGGCCGGCAGGGAGGGAGAGGAGCTGCTTCCTTTGAAATCCGGGAAATTTAAGGGATATCAACAATCCGGGAAAGCAGCGGGAAACGGCATTGGAATAAGGGAGTTTCCCGCCAAAAAAAGGGAGGGTTGACAGCTATGATGCACTCTGATTCTAACTTAATTTCTATGACAGACGGAGCTTGCTTAGTGATTGAACAGCATGATGTCAAATCTTTAGACCTGTTGTTTGTTCCTTCTAGTTTACTGTTGTGAGTTTGTGAGATAAATTTGATGTAAAGAGGTCGCAACTTTAATTTTGGGAGGACCACATCTTTATCTTTACAGTTCCTGAATCATACAGTTACCTTCAACTGTATCCTCTGATCATCTGTTTTCCATCCTCATTACAGGAAGGTTGTTAAACAGTAAACAGACCTTTCTGGCAAAGGCAAGGATTAGTGCTCTGATCTTTTCTGCAGCCACTGAGGTCAGGCTGTTAGCTGTTCTTTTCAAGTCATTTATAAGAAGGGAGGGTCACAGATAGTTCATGCAGGGCATGCCTTTTATACTAAACTTTGGGCAGCTGCACTAATGTCATGAGCCGCAGAAATAAATCATGTTGAAAGTCCAGCACTCATCATTACAGGGAATTCTCAGCACCCTCACTGAATTCAGAACTCCTACCAGGATGTTTTGGGGGGTGGTGAGCTCCTGTTGCTCTGTCCCAGCTCCTGCCAACCTAGCAGTTCGAAAGCACGCCAGTGCAAGTAGATAAATAGGTACCACTGCGGCGGGAAGGTAAACGGCATTTCTGTGCACTCTGGTTTCCGTCACGGTGTTCCGTTGTGCCAGAAGCGGTTTAGACATGCTGGCCACATGTCTGGCCGGAAAGCTGTCTGTGGACAAATGCCAGCTCCCTCAGTCTGAAAGTGAGATGAGCGCCGCAACCCCATAGTCGCCTTTGACTGAACTTAACTGTCCAGGGGTCCTTTACCTTTTACCTTACCTTGCTACAGCACCCCCAAAATAAAAGAATAATTCCAGTTAGATTCCAGGGTTCCTTTACCTTAACCTTTTACCTATATTAAAGGAAGGGAAGGATGACTAAAAAAAGAAAGAAAAGGAAGCAAAGTAGAGGGAAAACATCATCATGTTTTGCAAGTACTATTCTATAAGGATTCATTTTTCAATGCTTATACTTTGTCTGAGAGGGATTGGATTGCCTAAGGCCATTTGGTGAGTTTATTACAGAGGATGTTTATTAAATTCTCCCCCTCCAGATTTCATAGAATCATAGAATCCTAGAGTTGGAAGAGACCCCAAGGGCCATCCAGTCCAACCCCCTGCCAAGCAGGAAACACCATCAAAGCATTCCTGACAGGTGGCTGTCAAGCCTCTGCTTAAAGACCTCCAAAGAAGGAGACTCCACCACACTCCTTGGCAGCAAATTCCACTGTCGAACAGCTCTTACTGTCAGGAAGTTCTTCCTAATGTTTAGGTGGAAACTTCTTTCTTGTAGTTTGAATCCATTGCTCCGTGTCCTCTTCTCAGGAGCAGCAGAAAACAACTTTTCTCCCTCCTCTATATGACATCCTTTTATATATTTGAACATAGCTATCATATCACCCCTTAACCTTCTCTTCTCCAGGCTAAACATACCCAGCTCCCTAAGCCGTTCCTCATAAGGCATCGTTTCCAGGCCTTTGACCATTTTGGTTGCCCTCCTCTGGACACGTTCCAGCTTGTCAGTATCCTTCTTGAACTGTGGTGCCCAGAACTGGACACAGTATTCCAGGTGAGGTCTGACCAGAGCGGAATACAGTGGTACTATTACTTCCCTTGATCTAGATGCTATACTCCTATTGATGCAGCCCAGAATACATCTCATCAGGGTAATCTCTCAGGGGCTGTATGTAGGCAAAAAGGCAGAGCAAGAGCCAATGATGGGCAAAGCCAGAGAAAAAGGTGCTCTGGGTCAGTAAGTGGGAAGAGTACTGCTTGCAGAGGGTTGCTGGTTACACATCACCTTAAAGGAGGACAAAAAGAGGACAACGATTTGCATAAAATATGCACATGCTAATTTATATGGAGACAATGGGAGGAATTCAAAGTAGCACTAAGGTTATTGTTCCATCAGGCAGAGTAATCATCCCTCTCCGCTTCCCATGCACAGTCCCGGGGGGGGGGGGGGGTTCCTCCTGTCCTCCCCTGACAATTTTTGTGGGGGCAAGGGGGGCAACATGATGGCAGGAGGGGAGAGCGCATTCTACTAGCAGGAATCTTTGCATACTGTAGGCTTCTGCTAGCAGGACTGGAAATAATAATAATAATAATAATAATAATAATAATAATAATAATAATAATAATAATTTATTATTTGTACCCTGCCCATCTGGCTGGGTCCCCCCAGCCACTCTGGGCGGCCTCCAACAGATATTAAAATACATTAAAATATCACAGGTTAAAAACTTCCCTAAACAGGGCTGCCTTGAGGTATTTTCTGAATGTCAGATAGTTGTTTATCTCTTTGACCTCTGATGGGAGGGCGTTCCACAGGGCGGGCGCCACTACCGAGAAGGCCCTCTGCCTGGTTCCCTGTAGCTTTGCTTCTCGCAGTGAGGGAACTGCCAGAAAGCCCTCGGCGCTGGATCTCAGTGTCCGGGCTGAGATTAGGTTAGTTGAATCTGGCCCTAAAATGTAAATATACCTCACTATGTTGGTTTCCCCCGTGCTGCATTTCAAGTTGCATTTTTTATTGTGCTCTACACACCAGAATGGGATGCGGGTGGCGCTGTGGTCTAAACCACTGAGCCTCTTGGGCTTGCCGATCAGAAGGTCGGCGGTTCGAATCCCCGCGACGGGGTGAGCTCCCGTTGCTCGGTCCCTGCTCCTGCCAACCTAGAAGTTCGAAAGCATGTCAAAGTGCAAGTAGATAAATAGGTACCGCTCTGGCGGGAAGGTAAACAGCATTTCCGTGTGCTGCTCTGGTTCTCAAAGAAGCAACTTAGTCATGCTGGTCACATGACCTGGAAGCTGTCTGCAGAGGCGTAACAAGCCCAGGTGGTACCCGGGGTGGAATTTTTTGTGTTACCCCCCCCCCCCCCACTTTGCCAGGGCACTGGCAGAGCTGCACCCAGTGGCATAGCAAGTCACCCCCACCCCCCAAAAAATGATGGTGCCACTTTGCAAGGTGTGGGGTTTTTTTGTGTGTGTGTCTATTATCTCTTTTTTTTCAATAAAGTTAAATTTTAAACTTTTTTTTAAAAAAATAAAAAATAAAAATATATAAAAATATAGTGTCACCCCCCCTCTGATGGTGCCACTTTGTGATGTGTGTGGGGTTGTGTGTGTGTGTTTATTATCTCTTTTTTTCAATAAAGTTAAAATTAAAAAAGTGTCACCCCCCTCTGGGGTGGAATCCGGGGCGACCCGCCCCCATCGTCTTCTCTTGCTACACCCCTGGCTGTCTGTGGACAAACGGTGGCTCCCCTGGTCTGTAAAGCGAGATGAGCGCCGCAACCCCAGAGTCATCCGCAACTGGACTTAACGGTCAGGGGTCCTCCCCACATGCCAAGCACCTGTTCAGTGAAACCGTAATCTGCTTGGTCACATCGGCTGTCTGAAATGTATGCACCTCACCTTAACCCTGGCTTATGTTTCCAAATTGGATGGAAGGTAGTTTGAAGGGGAGTGCCTTTAGCAGTCGTGTTTCTCAATAAGTTGCAGGATACCATCCCGGGAGATAGAAAGAATATATTTCTATATGCATGTGCAGCAGCCAGACTTCTTATTGCACAAAAGTGGAAAGGAGAGGAGCTACCTACAATTCAAGAATGGTATGTTAAATTAGTAGAATTCATGAATCTAGCCAAGATGACGGCAGCAATCAGAAACATAGCAAAGCAAAAAATTAAGGAGGAATGGAAATATGTAGAAGAATTTTTTTAAAAAGAAGGTATAAAAACAGAATTAGTGATTTGTCTTGAGTGAGATACATATGGAAATGGAGATAACTATAGATATATAGACATTGGAGATTTGTAATAAGTTTATATTTCTGAAGAGTATTATCAAATGAGGCTGAAATGTAATAGAGATAGCAAGAGGAATGAGTAGAAAAAAGAGAAGTGATGTACAAACAAGTTGAAGTCATATTTTAAATGTTGTTCCTTTTTTATGTTTTCTAATATGGTTTGTTTTGGTTGTATACGGTATTCTTTCTTTTTCTTTTTTCTGTTAGATTATGTTAGTTTGTTTTTGTATATTTTTGTTGGTTTTGGGTTTTTTATGTATAATTGCGTTCTGTTTTTAAGAATTATAAATAAAGTGTATTTTAACTAAAAAAAAAAAAAAAAGTTGCAGGATACCAATGGATTGGAGTCTTCAAACACCAGTGGTGGGAGCGCACTGGAGCACACATGTAAAGGGTAACATGTACATAGACCTAAGCATGAGCTTATGGGATATGCAGACCACAAATCCCAACCCTGAGAAGTGTGAAGGGCATAACTGCAACAAAGAGAAAGTAAAGACAAGCACAATAGAACAACGAAGCATTAGCAACGCTCACTTGGTGTCGAAGTCATCTGTTTTTCCGAGATCTTATTACCATACATTATAGGTGATTTCTAATTCTAAATTCCTGCCCAATGGACTATGGCCTGAACAGTGTCCTTCATGGCAAACTCCTCCCCAGAAGGGCTTCAGGGAAGCTCATTTGAGCTGTGGTTGCAGAAAGCTAATTGAAGCCATCATAAACCGACACATATACAGTATAACTACTGTAGTTAGTCAACATATATAGCAAAGCAAAGCATCCCCCAGTGAGACCGCGACACATTAGCTCCCATAGAAATGTTTAGCTGTTAACCTGATGTTTCATCTGCCTTGTTATCTTTGTGATTACCTGCTTCCAAGCTCACTTGCCGTGGATTCTGGGCATGAGAGGTACTTCAAAACCCACACCTATGTGCCAAGGAAGACACGCACCTCTCTCTCTACCTCTCTACCTCTTCACACACCTCTTCACAGGGCCACAGGTAAAAAACTGTCCAAATCTGTCCAGACACCAAACCCTGACAAGCAAAGAGACTGTTGCCTTTCCCCTTCGCCTCATCTCCACCTTGGCTTCTACATGATTTCTTGATCATGCTCATCAAGCTTCATGAAGCTAAGACGGGCCACCGGCCATGTCCCCATCTACAGCTCCATCTGGCTATTGTTGTCCTGAATATATTTCCCTCTCACTTCCTCTGCTCTCTGTTCCCATTCTAACAGCTCCCACCTATTCTTCCTACAAGTTCTCTTTCGGTCCTTCAACATTACTGTCCCTTGTGTCTTCCTAGTACTATTTAAGGCTGACTTCCCTCCACTCCAGACTTCCTCCTTCTCCACTCTCAGTCCTCCTTCTATCTTAGCTCTCCATCCTCCTGTCTCTCTCCTCTCTGGTCCTCCCTGCCTGAGCCCCATCCAGGGTGTTGTGGGAATGTTCAGGGTGGCAGGAGAGGATATATTGTTCATCAATTTTCTTTCCTAACTTGTGCTAGCAAGTTCCTTTATGTAGCAGAGTTACATTCCCCTTTTTATATGCACAGCAGATAGCTGGTTGCAGGCTCGTGTGAGTCTCTCACTATTATACAATTCAATCCGTCTCAGATTGAATTGTACATTCCTGGTAAATTCCCTTGAATCCCTCTTAAAAGAATAAAGATGTGACCATCTTATTCAAAGTCAATAAAAGAAGTTTACTCACATCAGTATACAGTTGGATTCCTGAAGGCAGACTTAGCTACAAATATGTACATGTGGGTCTACCCCATATGGGGGAATAACAGCCCAAAATATTATTGGTCATCCTCTCCCATCTCTGGAAGAACTATACACTTCCCGCTGCCTTAAAAATGTAAACAATATTTTAAAGGATCCATCTCATCCAGGATATAGTCTCTTTGCACCACTGCCTTCGGGTAGAAGATATAGAACAATTAGATCAAAAACAAATAGATTGAAGAACAGTTTCTACCCAAGAGCTATAACCATCTTAAATGCTGTAACCAGATAATATGACCTTGGAGAGCTGTGATGGGTGTGTGTGTGCATGTGTGGCTTTTTTTGGTGTGTGTGTATTTTGTGCTGTTTTTTTCTTTCTTTCTGGTTTTTACGGGATGCAATTTCGTTGCACTTGTATAGCGTTGTGCTTGTACTTGTGCAATGACAATAAATAAATTATCTTATCTTATCTTAATCCCAGTGCTTCTGCTAGCTGAGAGCTAGCAGAGCAGTCCTAACTAGAAGCTGGTCAAATGAAGAAGGAAGTCAAAAAGAGGTGTGCTATGTGACTCATCCTGTTGTTACCTGGGCAGGTTAGGTCATGCCCACCTTCTATCCCATGCAAATGGAAGGATGCTCCAGCCAGGAGGAACAGGAAGTTTCGACTGGCTAGACCAAACATTCCCTCGCATGCCTTCTCTAGCATTACAAGGAATGTTGTACTTGACTGCCTCTCGTGGATCACATCCCACAGGTTTAAATGCTGACCCCATTCTTTTCAGGCTGCTGCACTGCCCCAGTGGCTATTGTTGGCTTCTGAGAGGGCTTGCAGGCAGGACTGGTGCTAGGGGTTTTTTGCGCCCTAGGCGAGGGGGCGGGGCACGTGACATCACTGCGCATGACTACGGTGCCCCGCCCCCTGCCCGCCGCGGTTTTCGCTCCAACCTGCTCGCTCCGCCGCTGGTTGGGGCGGCGGCGGGGAGCAGCGGGGGGCGGGGGGCAGGCTGCCCAGCGCCCCCTCCATTTTGGCGCTCTAGGCAGTTGCCTAGTTCGCCTAAATGGACGCGCCGGCCCTGCTTGCAGGTTCCTAGCACCTGTGTTAGACATTAGTTGTGAGCATCTGGGTCAACAACTACCCTGATCAGCTCCTGTGGCATCAGGAAAGAGGGGCAACGGTACACCAAAAACCTTGGTCACATCTTACGCCCTCCCCCCAAAGCTGTTGACTTGTTACTTAGCTTCAGTAGCAGGTGAGGAAAAATGCTACACTGTGCTAATAGAGGCAGGTCAGGCTGTGCTCTTACAGAGAATTTAAGTCGTCAGCCCCTTAAAAATACATTCAATCAAATCTGCGGGAGGAGGTGCAAAAGTGTAAGAGAAAGTTCTTAACTAGTTGGCTTCTTCCTTATATCAAAGGGGAACAAAGACTCAACAAGGAACCTCGGCTGTACCTGAGAGAGCTCCGTGTGCTCGCTCAAGCAGACAATGACCTTGTCCACACAGCGGTGGAGAGGCACACATAATGCTCCGATTCCTCATTAAATAGAAATAATAAAGGATCCCTACACAGAGAGAACAGAGGGCAGGGCAACCGCAGAGGAAGGCAGGTGTGGAAATTTGGTGAGGAGAGTTCTGAGGTAGTAAAATGGTTTGCCCTGCTTCAGACTGTAGGTGGGGGGTCACTTTAAAAAGGAGAAAGATCCCCTGTGTGAAAAACCGCCTGTGGTCTGGTCTACAACCCCCCGTCACAACGTGCTAGCTTGTTTTGTTTAATATACTCGGAGTCAAGTGTGAATTTCATGCTCTTTATTCAGCCCATAGTAGCAAGGAATGAATTTTTCCCCAAAACGTCTGCTATATATACATTATTTACACAATGGGCCCCATGTGATTGGCTAATTCTGGGGTACTCCTGTAGGCCAATCAGGTTGTGGATTCACTTCATCCAGGAGCCTGATTGGCTGCTCTTGCAGGCCAATGAGGTCACTGATTCACTTCCACCTGGAGCTGGATTGAGTGGCTCCTGCGGACCAATCAGACTGCTGCATTCTGGAGCCTATTGTTCTAGGACCAATCACTGCTGCATTCTGGAACCTATTGTTCTAGGACCAATCAGTCTGCTGCATTTTGGATCCTATTGTTCTAGGACCAATCAGTCTGCTGCATTTTGGATCCTATTGTTCTAGGATTCAGCTCAGTACGTAACACCAAACCTTCCAGCGAGCTTTTACACATGGGGCAAACATTTAAAATTCATCGTTCCCACCTGTGCTACCTCTTTTTGACATGCCTACAGATCAACCCCATGCTGAGGGGTGTGACAGATGTGCAGAAGCTTCTGACATGTCCAGGGGCCAGGGGCATCCTTGACCCTGCAGTGCACATGCCTGCTTGTGGCAAGGCATAGTGGCGTCGCGAGGGAGGCAGGGGGCGGTCCGCCCCAGGTTCCAGGGGAGGGGGGTGACACTTGGGCTGGCCCCGCCCCGCCCCGCCAGCGGGCCCCGAGCAAGTCGCAGAGCGAGGCAGCCTCACCCTGCAGCCTGCTCGCAAACCTGCTCAGCGGCCTGCGAGCAAGCTGCAGAGCAAGACTGCTCCGCCCTGCGGCCCACCCGCTGGTGCCACTATGGGGCTGCCACACACGAGCACTGGCTCGTGGGGCTGCCCCGTCCATGCTGCTTTAAAGCAGCACGGACAGGGCAGCCCCACGAGCTGTTGCTCGCTCGGCGGGTTGCTAGGTCGCCGCGGGAGCAGCAGCGCCGGCTGGGATGCACTCCGTATGCCCGAAAATTCCGGGATTTCTGGGCATGCGCAGTCCGTCTTGACGCATGCGTCGTGATGTCAGGACGCATGCGTCAGGACGCATGCGTCAGGACGCCCCGCCCCCAGGGGGTGCCTCCGTGGGGCGATGCCGCCCCAGGCGCCCAAGAGGCTTCCTACGCCTCTGGCAAGGCTTAAGCCAGTAGAGGCTGGTCTATCTGGACAAATGCACTGCTCCACTGAACGGTCATCTGCCCTTAAACAACCTCCACCTGACTGCCTTTTTACTTACATCCAGCTCAGGGGGTGTCGCTGGCAGTCAGCTCCCACCTCCTCAGTCTCAGTGGTGCCATTACAGAACCCAACAGGGAGGAATTGGGGGGCAAAACCAGAAATACTTGGCTCTGCCTACCCTTGTCCACCTACTGTTGGCCTTTCTGCCTTCTCCACTATCAGTCTCAGTGGGCACCACTGAGTTTAAGACTGCTCCAGGCTGTATTTCAGAGTCAGGAAGGCTACCAGAATCCACTCGATTCTGCCCTTCTCCTTGGAAGTTTCAGAGCTAGGCTACAAACCACATGTTCTGAATCCCTGGCTTACCTGGAGGCAAGTCCCGCTGGCGTATGCAGCATATCAAGTCCAAAGTTCAACAGTCAGGAAACAGTCCAGAGTCAATGCAACACAATGTTATGCTGGGCGGGGGGACATGCTCACCGAGATCCCTGGGCATTGTACCCCCACTTCAAGTACCAGCCTATCTATCAACTCTTTCTATTGCTAGTCATCGTTTCGCTTTTATTAAAGCACGGTTTAATGTCTTCCCCTCAAACGTCCTTTTTCATAGATTTTCTAGGGGCCAAGTTTCGGACTTATGTGTCTGTGATAACTGTTCGATTGAATCTCTTCATCACATAGTGTTTGTCTGCCCCTTGTATTCTGCCTCCCGAAAGACTCTATTACTTCCATTCACTCAAAAATTACCGGGGTATTTGGAAGAGTCTTACCTTGCTCTTCTGTTGCAAGATTCAGACTCAAATATAACCCTACATATGGCAAAATTTCTGACATCAGTTCTGACACTTAAGAAATGCAATGGATTGTTATATACAGCTTGACATTTTAATTTAATTTTTATCATATTTTATTCAATTGAGTATCCCTTTTAATCTATTTTACTGTTAGCAATTGTAAACCAGACTGTGCTGTTTCTGTTTTTGGTTGTTATGTCTATGGGCTTAAAGCTGAAATAAAATGAGTTGAGTCCAGAGTCAAGCCCGAAATTGTTGATGTAGCAGAGTATTTAGCAGCTCAACATAATCTTCGTGCACAGCGTACAGTGTGAAGGTGTAGTCCAGGTGTAGTCCAGGACTCAGGAACAGAACTTGCTGACCAATAACTTGCTTTGTAGCAGCCTTTATTATATACAGCTTTGTACAAGTTACTATACAGACTCTCATCAGAACTCCAACAAACTCCAAACCACTTTCAAACTTCTCTTTTCTACTTCCAACTACTTCCATCAATGAACTGCTGTGTCATGCTGCTTATAAGGGAACTTCCAACCAATCAATAGCCTGTTACTATGCTTCTCTGTCTCCAGGTGTTTTTCTCCACATACCCTGATTTAACCCGGCTTCTTGCCAACCCACTAATTGCTCACTTCAAAAGCTGCAGTTTCTCACAAACCTCAACCAAAATATCGTCCCGTAGAGGTTCTGGAGCATCCAAGCCAAGGTCCATTAACACGGTCAGTTGAGCAGACACAGCACCTCAACTCTGCTTCCCTTGTATACCTTGCTTGTTGATTCCAGAAAGCCCCACCTGGGCTGTGGGCCCTGGCCTGCCTCAGTCTCCCAGACTTCAAATAGGTTTGAAGAGAACGCGTACTAGCCATATCATGAAAATATAAATCCTACTGTGGAGTAGTGGTCATAAAGGTATGTAACCACTACTGTAGTGGTGCTGAAGAAGACTCCTGCGAAACAGTTTTGATTATCCGGGATCGCTGTGCACATTACTACTGGAACTACTTGGACGTTATTGCTACAGTACATTGACTGTCTACGTCTTCTCATGAACATTGTTATCTCATTTCATCTAGAGACTTATATTTTATGTTTTCAATTACTTTTTTTATTTCTTGATATATATTGAGTTTGTTTATTGAAGTGCCTGATATATTCATTGGTCATTACGTCTTGCCCTTATTGCTGTTGTTTACTGTTTGCGACACAGGGGTTATTCATTGTGTTACTGAGAATTCTCAACAGCCAGAACACCTTCTGCACTTGTTGGTGTATTATTATTATTATTATTATTATTATTATTATTATTATTGACATTCTTTAAATAAAGCATAGGCAGGGTCTTGGAAGAGGAATGTTCCACTCATTTCCAGTGACAAGACACAAAGGGATTTTGCCTAATTGTTGTAGCGTGGGTTAATGATTTCAGCAAGTGATTTCAGCTGACATAGCAGGCAGGAGACAGCTTCTTCATGTAACAACTCTTTATTCAGACAAACAAGACTGGGGGAACTGAGGGTAGGGAAGCTACATTTATAGGGACAGAGGACTGGCTAGGAAAAGATACATTTTGGAGGGAACAATCTCAAGCAATCTCACAGCTGCTTTTTGGTGGGTACCAATAAAACTAAGGATCCAAATGCAGCAACTTGAATGCACCAATAGTAACTGTTCCTTCTGGGACAGGAAGGCAGCTACTTTACCCTAATGTGATTACAGACAATAGTAATACAGATATGGTAACACTTTGAATCAAATACAGATATGGTAACACTTTGAATCAATACACAACACTAATCAAATGGGCCCACCTTCTTTTTTAGGCATGAGGGTTTTATCTGTTTATTATTTATTTATTTTAGCAATGTGCACACAGAACTTGGCAAAGAACAGCCGTGACATTCAAATTGAGTGTATAGCTTTTTGGGGGAGGGGTGTGTGTGTGTGTGTGTGAAATATGGGATTTCCAAATTCGCATAACAGAAACTCTGTCTGTGCTCAGGCGTATAATTTGTGTGATCATGTCAAGCATCTGGTTTGACCTGCAAGAGACCAGTCTTAACTGCAGCTGTTAAAATCAGCAGGTTGATGCGCTCAGGTACAATGACATACATGACTACCCAAGCGGTGATCGGATTGCTCCACAGCCTGAATCATTTCAACCCAGGCTGCAGGGCGAAAGCACCTTTGGCATGGCTGCAAATGAAGCTAAGCAGCAGTTTGTACACAACTCTAAAAATCAGGATTCTTTTAATAGAAAAGAACCAGTTCAAAATGAGTGGCAATGATTTGCCTCAAATTTGATAGTAATAATCAGGTTTGTACAGGGTGTCAAAACATTGTGTGGCAGAAGGATATGATGATCACAGATGGTAAAACATTTTTCAGTGATATAAATCTGGCACCTTAGAGACAGAAATGAATTCAAACTAATCACAGCCGTCTGAAGGAGGCACGGGACGTGGATTTATATGTTACAGTATAAGGACTCTAGGCAATTTCGATTATTCTCCATGGATATATGTAACCCTAGTCTAGGACCTCTTATACATAGACAAATCAATGATGTTGCCATCCCGCCTGCAAAAGCTCATTCAAGAGCACATGTGATGTTGCCACAGATCAAAGGAGCTATTTGCATATTTTAATAACGTTTCATTCTCTTATCAGTAAGGAGGAAAACATTCCACCAAAAACAACTTTCTAACGAAACTTTTAAGGCATTTTCCTCTGCGTACTTCCTTGGGGAGCAAGTCCCATTGGTTCAAGAGCATTTACTCCTGAGGAAACATGATTAGGATTCCACTTCTAGTCTGCAACAACAATTAGTCATCAATACACTGAAGAAAAATAGCTCTAACTCTCTTTTCCGTCTTGTTATCCCAAGGCAGCAATAGCTGAGCAGGTTTCTGACAGGCAGTTTGGTAAATAAAGTATACTGCAAAGCAATATACATATAATGTATGCATGGTTGTTGTTGTTGTTGTTGTTGTTGTCGTCGCTGTTTTTTTTAAAAAAACTTTCAGTGTAGAGATCTAAGTTGCAAAGAATTCATTCCTAGCGTCCATAACGGCAGAATGAAACAAAAGGACAAAAAGAAATATGTTTAATAGTCCATTTGCAACAAACGCTTCTTCTTGTTATTGTTTTTATTTTATTTTATAATGTATATTAAACGAAGAGAACAATTGTAACCAAAAAGAATTAAAAGATGAAAAGCAAAGCGGTGAAATAGGTACGTAGAATAAGTAGTTACATGTGAGTTAAAATAAAGTAAATAGAGACTACCAATGTTATCAGATCATCAAGTATAGTTTCAGATTTATCCAGGCTTGTGATGATGGTCATCTTGAAAATGATGGCTCCACTCTGTATGTCATAAACTAAGGAATGTCAAATCGTATTAAAAGTGTCTGGAGGTTCTAGTCCTTGCTGAAATCTCAAATTATGCATGATTTTCACCATTACATCTGTGTTCCAGGGTGAGTGGCACCAAGTATTCAGTGTAAGATTTTGAGCTGTTTTCCATTGAGTTGCAGTTACTATTTGTGTTGCCAAGATCATATATAAGACCAATTCTTTTGCCATCAACAGATTCTTCTGTTAGAACTTGCTCTCTAGTCCTGCACTGCTGAAAGCTACCAGATCTGGGGACTCCATAGACAAGGGTTTTTCTTTGGTGTTCCCATGTCTGTGGAATGCCCACCCTACGGAAATGGGTGGTCTTTAGAAGAACCTTCAATGCCTTTTGAATCCAGTCAGCATTTCAATGTTTAAACCATTGTTTTATCTGCTGCTGCTATCTTTCCATGTCACATTATAATTTTAATCATTTGGAATTTTAGCGTACATGAAAATGACAGCAAAGGAGTATAAGGTAGGGGTGATATATCAGATATTGGGGAATGGGGTTCTATATAACCTCTTCCTTTTGTTCTTTTTCTTTTTTGAAAGCCAAGACTCATAGACTCCAATAAATCTGCCCACACAGTCCAAACCATGGTACTCAAAAACAGGCATAGGCAAACTCGGCCCTCCAGATGTTTGGGGACTACAACTCCCATCATCCCTGACCACTGGTCCTGCTAGCTAGGGATCATGGGAGTTGTAGTCCCAAAACATTTGGAGGGTCGAGTTTGCCTATGCCTGCTCAAAAAGAAGGATCTGAGTAACCTATGGAAATAAATAAATTGTGCACTCGGACAATCAACATTTTTGTACAAGGAAAATTTGAAGTCTCCTCCAGTATATGTAATGCAAATTAAGGGGGGAAATTCAAAGTGTTTCCAATTTGGTTTAATTTATTTTACCATTTGGCAAGGTTTTTGTTTTGTTTTTTAAATCTGTTTCTGCTTAGGATGGGATGTTGAAATTGCAGAAGGCATTCGCCTCCCCACTTTCAAGCATAGCTTTGCAGCTTTGTCTCTCAGTGTGGTGTAGTGGTTAAGAGTGGTAGACTCGTAATCTGGGGAACCGGGTTCGCGTCTCCACTCCTCCACATGCAGCTGCTGGGTGACCTTGGGCTAGTCGCACTTCTCTGAAGTCTCTCAGCCCCACTCACCTCACAGAGTGTGTGTTGGGGGGGAGGAAGGGAAAGGAGAATGTTAACCGCTTTGAGACTCCTTCGGGTAGTGATAAAGCGGGATATCAAATCCAAACTCTTCTTCTAACTCAGTAAAGTCCACATACTTTGCCTTTGCTGTGGGCATTGCAAGACAGCAGTTGCAACTGAGGTAAAAGCACTATATGAGGTGCTGTGTGTAACCACAATTGCATCCTCCCCCCTTAATACTAGTTACATACAGTGATTTTCTCTGGGGGGATGCAGGGGTTTGCATACCCCTAAACATTTTGTGAATCAAAGTTTGACCTCATTGAGGGGCAGTATTTCAACATGAGTAGGAAAATGAGAGTACCCTTAAACATTTTTTTTAAAGAAAAAACAGCACTGGTTACATATAAACATTACAGTGGTACCTCGGGTTAAGAACTTAATTCGTTCTGGAGGTCCGTTCTTAACCTGAAACTGTACTTAACCTGAGATACCACTTTAGCTAATGGGGCCTCCTGCTGCCGCCGCAGGATTTCTGTTCTCATCCTGAAGCAAAGTTCTTAACCTGAGGTACTATTTCTGGGTTAGTGGAGTCTGTAACCTGAAGCGTCTGTAACCTGAAGCACCTGCAACCAGGGCCGGCGCGTCCATTTAGGCGAACTAGGCAGTTGCCTAGAGCGCCAAAATGGAGGGGGCGCTGGCCAGCCTGCCCCCCGCCCCCGCCTGCTGCCGCCCGCTGCCGCCCCAACCAGCGGCAGAGCAAGCAGCTTGGGGCGAAAACCGCGGCAGCGTGGGTGGCAAAATGGAGGGGGCGCTGGCCAGCCTGCCCCTCGCCCCCCGCCGCTGCCCGGTGCCCGGTGCCGCCCCAACCAGCGGCGAAAACCGTGGCGGCGTGGGGCGCCCGGCAGGGCAGGGGGCGGGGTACCGTATGTCATGTGCAATGACGTCACGTGGCCTGCCCCCTCGCCTAGGGGTGCGAAAATCCGTGGCACCGGTCCTGCCTGCAACCCAAGGTACCACTGTACTAAGAACAAAATACAAAGTAACACATTGCAATCAAATAACAGGCAATGCAGGTCAGTCCTTTAAAACACTCCAATAAACTTTACTCTCTGATCCCAGAGAGAGGCTCAATTATGCTAGAAGGTCCTTCTCCAAACACGCTGAGCTGGCTGTCTCTCTGCTGGCTTCCCACAACACAGAGATGCTGAGCTTCTCAGGTTTCAACTTCCTGCTGCCGCAGGACCTGCTTGGGTTTCCAGGATGACTCATTAGCCTAACCCTCTGAAATGGAAAAACACCAGCTTACCACTTTCACCTAGAGTGGTGCAAAATTCTCTGCTCTGCGAAAGCAAACCTTTACATCAGTTTTAACTTCAATGCATGCAAACATTACATGCTATGCACATTAAACTTTTAACTTTAATAATTCTTTCAGAAGTACCTGAGGTCGGGAGAGAGAGAAGAGTGCTATTCTTGATTGAAGATAAGGGTTTCTCTCTCTCTCCCTCCCCCTTTTCTGGTGCTCTCAGTATAAGTATGGCTCTCATTTTGTTATTCCAATCTGGCCCTTGCTGATTGCCAAGTTACACTGTAGTGTAGGCTGAGTGCACTTGAAGAGAAGGGGCACTGCTAGCATTCTGGGGTAATAATCACTCACACCAACAGCAAACTCAGCTGCTGAGTGCCAGCAGTAAGGTAGCCAAAACAGGGCTATTGAGAAATAAGGCAGAGGTCTTGTATATTTTTCAGTTTTCTAGGTCCCACCCCACTTCATTTTTAAAAAAAATAAAAAATAAAAAAATAGGGAGGGGGACAGGGGGAAAAAATTCTGTGTTTTTCCCCAGGTCTTCACATCTCTAATCTTTTTTTATATATAAATCATTTTTTATTAATTTTCAAAGAAATTTTTTTACATTAATAACATTCACATACTTTTTCACATCTTATACCTTTTCGGCTTTTTATAGCCTTGACTTCCTTCAGACCTTCCAAGTGACTTTCTAATTTCTATATTTTAACTTATATTCCTTAATTCTACCATTGTTTTATCATATCTCTCTCTATCTTAATCACTGTAAATTCATATTAACAACAATATTTCTTCCTTAATCTACAAAGCCTCTTGTAGTCCTACTAACGTATTCAATTGAGTACTTTCCTTTAAATAGTCTGTAAACTTAGTCCAGTCTTTGACGAACTTCTGGTCCCGCTGTTCTCGGATTCTCCTCGTCATTTTGTCCAGTTCTGCATAGTCCAATAATTTCATTTTCCATTCTTCCATTGTCGTGTTTGTTCTTGTTTCCATTTTTGTGCTATTAACATTCTCGCCGCAGTCACTGCATATTGGAAAAGCTTAATATCTTGCTTTTTAATGTCTGTACCTATATTCACATCTCTAATCTTAATCCCAGTAATCTGAAGTACATCACCTAATCCAAAAAATCTGAGTTACTCCACAATGCTGCCACAGAAGCAGGAAGTTGACATAAACCGTTGTACACTTCCAACATTAGAATTTAGCCAAATGACAAAACTTGTTTATCCGAGCCAGTGTAGCAAACCATCTGCAAACTCATTTCAAGTGGGCTCCTTATAATCTTGATGAGGCAGAGTTTTCTAATGGCATTATGCAAAGCTATCCAGAGGGACTCTGAAATACGTATCCTCAAATTCCTGCACCAGTTGTTCTTATAATGATCTCTACTTGTGTTTATTTCCAGAAAACATCTGTATACTGGAAAGAGCACTCTTTCTTCATCAATTCCCATTGGGTAACCACTTTCCCATTTTGTCAAAGTCCACAAATTAAACAAATTCCCTAGAATGGAATATGCAATGCTGTAGATACTGAAACCATGACACCTTTTGATGAAGAAAGACCCACTGTTTAATTTGCATGAGCAACAGTGAGTTTCCCGATTGAACAACATCAATATATCTATATTAATTAAGCTATTGCCAGCAGGCAAAAACATCTGAATTGAATACAATAGGCTGGCAATAGAGGGATAGGTGACCTGATTTTGCTCTCATCATTTATCCCAAACCCTGAATGAGGAATCTGTGGCCCTCCTGGGTGTTGGTCTCCAGCTCCCATCAGCTGCAGCCAGCACAGCCAATAGTCATGGATGATGGGACTTGTAGTCTAGCAACATCTGGGGCCCCACAGGTTTGCTTAAGAATTATTTTTGTCCAATAATAATAATAATAATAATAATAATAATTTATTATTTATACCCCGCCCACCTGGCTGGGTTTCCCCAGCCACTCTGGGCGGCTTCCAACAGAACATTAAAATACAATAATCTATTAAACATTAAAAGCCTCCCTAAACAGATCTGCATTCAGATGTCTTCTAAAGGTCTGGTAGTTGTTGTTCTCTTTGACATGTGAAGGGAGGGCGTTCCACAGGGCGGGTGCCACTACCGAGAAGACCCTCTGCCTGGTTCCCTGTAACTTGGCTTCTCGTAGTGAGGGAATCGCCAGAAGGCCCTCGGAGCTGGACCTCAGTGTCCGGGCAGAATGATGGGGGTGGAGACGCTCCTTCATGTATTGACAGGGACTTGCCCTCCCCCAGAGCCAAGCTGACGGGGGAAGGCGGCTGGAGAGAGACAGCAATCAGGTCGGAGAGCAGTTCGCAGGAGAGCCAGGAAAGCCAAAGTGGCGGGGAAGAGGAACTGCAGGCTGACAGGGAGATACAAGGTCTTGAGGAGGCTGGCAGAGACCCCGCAACACCAACGGGAGGGGAAGGAGGTCTTACGGAGCTGCCCAGCGCCAGCCCACAGGTGTGCAGGGGGAGAAAGCGCAAAGAAAGGGGGAGGCGCTTTGGATTCCCAAAACTCCTATGCTGGGGGCGGAGCCATGAACAACCACTCCCGGAAACTGGAACTGACTCAAGCGGTCATGAACTTTGAGAGCTCTGATGTATACTTTTTGTAAATAAAGCAACTAGTTTAGCAGATGACGTGGTCTGGCTGATTACTCTCGAGGAGACATCACAGAGCCCTTACAGGTATACTGGAATCATTTCATCTCTGAAAACTCTTACCAAGCCACAGCATATATTTCAGTGGTAATTGGGCGTATTTTTGTTCTAATATGCAGTTCCTATAAAAAGAATCAATTTGCTAACCAGAACAGTTGAGCAACTTGAGAGCAGAACAGAAGGTTAGAAGCAGCTGATTCTCCTTTTTCTGAAAGTTTTGCATGCTACTGGCACATTGTTCCATGTTTCCCTATCCATAGCAAGTCTGTCAGAATTTCTTTGCAAACTCATGACTTCTCTGTAACCTACTAGCAATGTAAAGAACTGCAAAGAGAAACAAAACCCTTTTGTCTTTCTCTTGTGGCTGACCAGTCTAGGCCTCGGTCCTAACTCCACTTTCCTGGAGGTAATCCCCCCTTGATTCAATAGAATATACTTCCAGCTAGACATGCTTAGGATTGCAACCTATATCAAAACATCAATGAACCAAATGTTACGTATCACACATATATCATACACCCCAAATAGGTGTTTTTTTTAATAGCTACTTTCTATTTTTTTTTAAAAAGGATCCTGCCACCAGTATTATGTAGAACCACTAAAATCTTTTGAAATGTCATAGTTATCTGCTTGTTTTCAAAACTTAACTGAGAGCCTTTAACCGCACCAAAACAATTTATGACACATACGCACATACCCCTGAATGCATTAAACAGCCATGCATTGTGGTTTTCCAAGTGCTAGATAACCTTCTCCCCATTCTTGCAATCCCAGGCAGGCAGCAAAACCAAGAGGACCAATATACATGGCTGGCCAGCTGCATTGAGAGCCAGTGTGGTGTAGTGGTTAAGAGTGGTGGACTCGTAATCTGGTGAACCGGGTTTGATTCCCCACTCCTCCACATGCAGCTGCTGGGTGACCTTGGGCTAGTCACACTTCTCTGAAGTCTCTCAGCCCCACTCACCTCACAGAGTGTTTGTTGTGGGGGAGGAAGGGAAAGGAGAATGTGAACCGCTTTGAGACTCCTTCGGGTAGTGCTAAAGTGGGATATCAAATCCAAACTCTTCTTCTTCATTCAGCAAAAGCGGTTCACGTATTGTGCAGTCCTGAACCTGATGATCTATATCAGGGGTGGCCAACTCCCAAGAGACTGTGATCTACTCACAGTTAAAAACTGGCAGTGATCTACCCCCTTTTTGGGGGTTCAGATCAAAGTTGTTGAGCTTATTTTAGGAAGGGGGAAGGCCCATTTTTTTAGGGGTTCAGGTCAAAGATGTTGTGCTTGTTTGACGGAGAAGGAAAGCCCTGCTTTTTTGGGGTGCAAGGCAAAAATGTTGAGCTTTTTTTAGGGGAGACAAAGTTGTTGAGCTTCTTTGGGGTGAGCCATTGATCTACCACAGACGTCCAGTGATCTACTGGTAGATCACGATCTACCTGTTGGACGTGCCTGAATTCTATATGATATGAATGAGTTAGTGCCAGTTTCAAAGACTGATAGGAACATTGGTGCTAATAAACAAACTGAATCATCCTATGCTGCAACGTATTTTCAAACTGAGCAATAAATCCAGTTTTTTTTCAGTTTTCTGGATCTAGCCAAACTAACTGACTCAATCAGAGGCTGCAGCAAGCAAAAATTTATTAAAAGTTGGGAGAAATTTGGCGATTACTTGAAATCACAATGCCCCACTATGAAGTCGTGGATCCACTTTTAAACATTCCGCACAGAAACTTAAAGGAAGACAGGACAAGGAGATGTAAGAATTGATGAAGTAAGAAAGAAATGCTAGCAACGCATGAAATTATAACGATGCTTTTACTCTGAGTTGTCGACAGGTGGAAGTCAACAAAACGATACGAACTTATTGAAAGAATGATAAGAAATGGGAAGATAAAAATGATGTATAAGTTAACTTAATAACTTGATAAATATGTTAGACGTGATTAACGATGATTAAGTAAGGTATGGGAAGAAGAATGAAATATATGCGAAGAAAGGAATTTATGTATAGACATTTACTATTAATTTGTAAACTTCACTCGACACTCTGGATATTTCTGTTCACCTTGGTTAAATTATGGTTTGCGTACTTTTAGAGTGTGTGATTAACGTTTTTCTTTTTGTGTTAATGCTTTGTTTTAAATTTGACTATTAATAAAGGATTTTTAAAATTTAAAAAAATAAATAAAAAATAAATAAAAATAAATAAATCCAGTCTCTTCCCCCTACCCTTGCCTTTTAGGATAGCAGTGAGCTTACTTGCCGCAGATGAGTCTTAGATGCTCTAAACAGATAGCAGAATTTCAGCAGACAAACTTGAGCCAATGGACAATTTCTGGGCTCCTAGTACAACGTCAGTCCCAGCACACAGACAGTTCAAAACAGCAGCATCCATTGTCACCAGAAAGTGTATTTTTCATACCCATCAATGGCCCATTTGGAAGATATAACCATCTATTGTGATCCCTCTATGTCTGTAATTGCTGTTTATTAGCTTCCTCAGTGTATTCAGGGCTATAAATACAAAAGCTGAATGGTCCAGGATTATATCTGAGTAGGTGACTCCTGCTCTCGGAAACATGCCACATGTGTTTCATGCTTAATAATCTAGCACAAACCAATTGTGCATCTGACATCCCACCATGAACTGTATTTCCCAAGCGATACAGATGGTAAAAAAAATGTGTTCCCCTTCAGAGGAAAAGGCCTGAAGCCAAGCCAAGCAAGCGGGGTGGCAAGAGGAGGAGACCATTTTTGGCTCCCACCCTCAAAGCACTTGTCTCATTCAAACAGTATTCATTTCTACTGGCTTATTTTGGCAGAGGATTTGAAATGCCAGGAACTGTCATTTATTAAGCAAAGACCCGTGATGGATGCCTGGAGGACTAGATAACATTGAGGCGAAGACAAAATAAAAAAATTCCTTCCAGTAGCACCTTAGAGACCAACTAAGTTTGTTCTTGGTATGAGCTTTCTGAAGAAGTGTGCATGCACACGAAAGCTCATACCAATGGTATCTGAAGAAGTGTGCATGCACACGAAAGCTCATACCAAGAACAAACTTAGTTGATCTCTAAGGTGCTACTGGAAGGAATTTTTTTATTTTGTTTTGACTATGACAGACCAACATGGCTATCTACCTGTTGAGGTGAAGAGGGAGACAGGAAAGCCACAGGATCAAACTCTACACAAGCAAGGGCATTTTCTGCAAGGCATAAATGATACCTGCTCTTATCTAACATAGGGAAGGACAAATGATGCCTCATGGACTTCACCCAGCTCATTCTCCTGTTTCTAACCCAACAGGAGCCCTACCCCGGTACAAAATAAGAAGATGGCAAAAAGGCTCATTTACCTTTAATAGTTCTGCAGAAGAGGGGATTTCAGCATGTATAACTTGTAATGTTTCCCTCTCCATCTGGCCACCCTATCCCAGAGGCATTTGCAGAGTCCTTTTACCTCACATTGCAAGGGGCTCATTTGTTGGTGAAAATAACATACAAATACATTCCAGTAGCACCTTAGAGACCAACTAAGTTTGTTCTTGGTATGAGCTTTCGTGTGCATGCACACTTCTTCAGGTATCTGAAGAAGTGTGCATGCACACGAAAGCTCATACCAAGAACAAACTTAGTTGGTCTCTAAGGTGCTACTGGAAGGAATTTTTTTATTTTGTTTTGACTATGACAGACCAACACGGCTATCTACCTGTAATACAAATACATGTTATATTAGGGGAAATTCCTTTGCAAAAATGTGTACATTAGGCAAAATTGCATACAAAGGTATGTATATTAAAATAAATTTGCTCCAAAATGCTGGTGAATTTCCACAATGATTTTTTTTTAAGCAAACTGATGTGGAAATGTGGGGAACTGGACTTAAAACTGGGGAAAAGAGAAAGCGAGAGAAGCCAAAATGGACATGCTCAACCATCCCTACTTGGAACTAAAGCCACAAAGAGTTGCTTGGTCTCTTGAGTCTCAGAATAGGTCCATATCAGATCTAAAGGCCCCACTCGAATCTTCCTCTACCCTTGTCAAGTGTTTCAAAACTGTATTTTGAAACCTGAGATTTATTCATGAATAATGGCAGACAACAATGGGGTCTTGTCATCCGGGCAGCCTAGCATCTCCATACACATTGCCCAGGCTTGCGGACCATGGAAGGTCACTCTGGTGCTTCTAACACAGCCATAGTTGTCAACCCTCCCTTTTTTTGCGGGAAACTCCCTTATTCCAATGCCGTTTCCCGCTGCTATCCCGGATTGTTGATATCCCTTAAATTTCCTGGATTTCAAAGGAAGCAGCTCCTCTCCCTCCCTGCCGGCCAGGGAGGCTCCTCAGCTGTGTTGCTCGGCTGTCAATAAGGAGTCTGAGACCGACTGGGGGCGGAGCTTGCATGCCTTGTGCAGCCAGAACCTCACACCCAACCAGACAGATAGCCTGACTACTATCTATGCGTTCGCTCTTTCGCTCACCCATCCGCGCGCAGCCTCTGGATCGCAGGGTGGCAAGGCTACTTGGTGCCATTTCACCGCTCTCATGGAATCCCTTATTTTCAAATCTGAAAGCTTGAAAAAATCCCTTATTTTCAACTCCGAAAGTTGACAGCTATGAACACAGCGCTTTGACTTCACCCCTGGAGGTGGACTCCATTGTCTCTCAAGACAGAAAGATGCCAACAACAACAATGGCAGGCAAGATACCCTGAAAAATAGCTCGTCCATCACTACTGATTTTCCCTAGAATGTGGAGGAGTATTGGGGGTGTTCTAGAGCACACATTCAATCCATGTGGCCAACACTAGCCCAGACCCCATGCGGACTGTTTGTCCTAGATCAGGGATCCCCAGCCTCATGCCCTCCAGATGCCCAACTCCCTTCACTCCCAGCTAGCATGTCCACCAGATGGCACCAGATTAGGGAAACATGCCCTAAAACCTGCCCCAGAATCGACTGGGGTTCCATGGCAGCTGCACTGGGGTTCCTGGGAAGACAGGTCAATGCCAAAAGGGTTCCCTGAAGGCAGAAAGTTCATCTGAGAGAGGTCATATAGATTAGCAATAGTATTTGCAGACTCAAAGCACCCTTTTGCTGCATCTCAACAAATACGCTACTCTGAGCCAATTCTGGTGACTTTGGTAATACATATGTACTGCTGATAAAGGATCTTTGCATTTAAGACTCAGAATTTGATGTATTCAGCTAAAACCTAATGCACTTTGGAAAGTGAGTTTAAAGGCTTTTTAGAACTTAGGGGTTTTTTTGTAATGGAAAGGGCTTGTAAAAAAGGGGGAAAAAACTCTTTGTAAACTAAAAGGGTGTTTTAAAATGCTTTCAAGTTCAAGATAAATAAAGTGGAGAGGGGGTAAAGTGATTAAATATGTTTCAATATCAAATTAAAAACCGCAATAGTATAAAGGCAAGGTGGGGTGGGGTAGAGGGGGTGCTTCATTTTTGTTGTAAACACGCTCTTTGATTATACTAAATCCCACTAAATCCCCTTAAATTTATGTATCCCCTGTCCTCTGCAGTGGACCAACAGATTCCTATTAAGTCTTTGCTTGCTGCAAACCACTGGAAATGGTGTTGCACTAAGTCTGCCTGGATGGGGGCTGAAAGGAACAGTTTTCACACCTTTGATTTTGGCTACAGAAAGGAAATAGTTTCGAGGTTTGGAGCTGATTAGAAAAAAGTTGTTAAGTGGAAAGGAAAACAGCTGAGAGGCAGAAGCATCTTCGTAAGATCTCAGGGTGCTAGACTGATGTTGCTTTTTAACCTGTACCAGCTTCTACACAATAATACTTTTTCAGGTCCAATTAACTTCCATGATGGTTGTACAAAAGAATTTTCCTGGTGGATTGGTCTCATGTTGATTAGTGACTGTGTGGCATCACTGTGTGGATTTTCTGCATTAGGCATCCAAGTACCAATGGATTTTCCAGTGTTGATTCTTTAAAGACTTGGCAAGGTTCAGGATATGTCTCCTTGTGGTGGCCATGCTGTCAGACAACAAAGCTCAGGGTCCCTGTCAGGTTAGACTAGGAAGCAGCTGTTCATTCATGAGGAGAGCACCATGGACAGCTCCCCTCCTGTCTTCCTGTGGGCTACTCTCCTCCCCAGAAAGTCATGGCTGAGGCGTGGGGACAAATGCTTGTTTTGCAACACAAAGCGATCCCATTGCAACTAGTTGAGCTTTGTAATAAAGAAGAAGAAGAAGAGTTTGGGTTTGATATCCCGCTTTATCACTACCTGAAGGAGTCTCAAAGCGGCTAACATTCTCCTTTTCCTTTGTGATGGCCTGCGATTCAGACTCAGATGCTGAACCTGAGGGATCCCAGCCTGCACAGGATTCCCTGCCTCCAGAACCAGCAGAGCCGGGGCTGGGGGCTGAGTCTGAAGGGGCCTCACCTGTGCTGGATCCTCAGGTGCAGACATCGGCTGAGTCTGCTCTGGCTCCTGGTGGGATGGAGGACCCATTGCCTGCAGGTGCTCCACTCCCAGCCCCGTCAGGGGAAGCTGAGGTTACCTCTGGGTCCGGTAACCCTCCAGCCTCTCCTGAGCTGCAGAGGTGAAGGGCAGAGAGGCGAAGGGAACTGAGTTCCCGCAGGAGTGCTCGCTTCCAAGCCAGGAGAGGCGAGTCACCAGAGGATCGGGGCTGCCCTATGCCTCGGGGCAGATAAAAGCCGGCCAGCCCCAGCCCCAAGTTGCAGGAGCAACATCGTTGGTGACCAGTTCCTGCTTGCTACCAGTCCTGCTTTCCTGCTAGAGTTCCTGACCCACCCTGGTTCCCTGCTTGCCTACCTGTTCCTGACTTTACCTGACTCCCTGCCCTGCACCCAGCTTCAGTGACTACGGACTGCCTTTACGTTGCACCTCTGACCACGGACCGGACTTGGACCTCGCCTTATGGGCAACCCACGGGACCAGCACACCCTTCCTCCCCCACAACAAACACTCTGTGAGGTGAACTAAGTTTGTTTTTGGTATGAGCTTTCGTGTGCATGCACACTTCTTCAGATACTGAAGAAGATTCTGAAGAAGTGTGCATGCACACGAAAGCTCATACCAAGAACAAACTTAGTTGGTCTCTAAGGTGCTACTGGAAAGAATTGTTTTATTTTTTGTTTTGTTTTGACTATGGCAGACCAACACGGCTATCTACCTGTATCTGTGAGGTGAGTGGGGCTGAGAGACTTCAAAGAAGTGTGACTAGCCCAAGGTCACCCAGCAGCTGCATGTGGAGGAGCGGAGACACGAACCTGGTTCCCCAGATTACAAGTCTACCACTCTTAACCACTACACCACACTGGCTCTCTAAAGTAGGCATTTCTTCAGGGATGCTACCAGCCACATCCTAAATGCTGAGCTTAGCATCCTTCCATGCAGCTAACAAACATGGAAAAAAGAAGAAGACCCTCAGCAATCATATTGACGATACCTAAGGAGATATCTAAGCCCACTTTGGTTGGTCAAATTATAAGCCTGTACTCCACACGTTTCATGTATTATCTTGTTCTCTTCTGTAAGATATAAAATGACCTTTTCTGTGACCTGAGAGGGGTTTTTTTTTCCATATTGCAGATTTTTGGTTGATAATGCAAACCAGCCTGAGCCCCACCTCTAATCTGCAATATTAAAAGTGGGCTGCAGCTGCAAATTTGGTGTGTGTTGCCTCCCCTGGTTCAGCTTAACCCCCAGCTTGCAACATGGAGATACACCAAATGTCTAGACCTGCAATTCCTCTAGTACTGAGCAGGACAAGACTGCGGAACTGTTGGGTGCTTTCTCTCAACAGTGGTCGAACCCTGCAATAAGGGTACACAAAACCCCTGGAAAAAATTGCAATTCACATGAAATATGTAAGTTCTAAGTTAGAGCAGAAACTTGTCTTCCCTGACACTTTTTGTTTTGCAGGGAAAATTCTGCATTCTGTACCACAGTCACAGCTATGTAAGATCCTGGATTCCTCCATTGATTTATTTGGCTGTTCTTGCTTCTGCCCCAGGGGAGGTTTAAAAATGGCTTCTCCTTCGAAAACCTGGGAAATCCTTATCCAGATGATATGATGCTGCTGTGCTTCTTATGCTGCTGTGCCTCCTGTGAGGAGGAAACCCAGAGGGAAGAAGTGCAAGGCAAGAGATTAACCCTTGCTGGGAAGATGCAAGCAAACTTAGAAAGAAGGCGAAGGAAGAACGGCCTATGGCTACTCCATTTCAGATGCAGTCCCTGAAACTCACTGGATTTAGGGCACTCGTCTACATGTTGTGATTTCTACCCAAGCCGAGTGGCTCCAGCAGCTGCGAGGAATGGTTTTACCGTATATACTCGAGTATAAGCCGACCCGAATATAAGCCGAGGCACCCAATTTTACCACAAAAAACCTGGGAAAGCTTCATAGGAGCCACTGCCTGCCTCACTCGAGTATAAGCAGAGGGCGGCTTTTTCAGCACAAAAAATGTGCGGAAAAACTAGGCTTATACTCCAGTATGTAGGGTACTTTTGTTTCTCACACAGACCTGTGAGAAAATATGTTTTGTTTACTTCCTGCTATGGAATGTACTGTTGTAGCCTGAGCCTGCGAGCTCACTTACTTTTTCTTTACTGCTTGTCCTCAAGCCAGACGGACGGCGAAATGGCAGCACCGGTTTACACGGGCTGGCAGCAGAGAAATCTCTGCACAATAACTTGGAATAAATAGATTAGCCTAAAGAGGCTGTGTATATAATAATAATAATAATAATAATAATTAATAATAATAATAATTTATTATTTGTACCCCGCCCATCTGGCTGGGTCTCCCCAGCCTCTCTGGGCGGCTTCCAACAGATATTAAAATACATTAAAATATCACAGGTTAAAAACTTCCCTAAACAGTGCTGCCTTCAGGTATTTTCTGAATGTCAGATAGTTGTTCATCTCTTTGACCTCTGCTGGGAGGGCGTTCCACAGGGCGGGCGCCACTACCGAGAAGGCCCTCTGCCTGGTTCCCTGTAGCTTTGCTTCTCGCAGTGAGGGAACCGCCAGAAGGCCCTCGGTGCTGGATCTCAGTGTCCGGGCTGAACGGTGGGGGTGGAGACGCTCCTTCAGGTATACAGGACCGAGGCCATTTAGGGCTTTAAAGGTCAGCACCAACACTTTGAATTGTGCTCGGAAACGTACTGGGAGCCAATGTAGTTCTCTCAGGACCAGTGTTATGTGGTCCCAGCGGCCACGCCCAGTCACCAGTCTAGCTGCCGCATTCTGGATTAATTGCAGTTTCCGGGTCACCTTCAAAGGTAGCCCCACGTAGAGCGCATTGCAGTAGTCCAAGCGGGAGATAACCAGAGCATGCACCACTTTGGCAAGACAGTCCGCGGGCAGGTAGGGTCTCAGCCTGCGTACCAGATGGAGCTGGTAGACAGCCGCCCTGGACACAGAATTAACCTGCGCCTCCATGGACAGCTGTGAGTCCAAAATGACTCCCAGGCTGCGCACCTGGTCCTTCAGGGGCACAGTTACCCCATTCAGGACCAGGGAGTCCCCCACACCCGCCCGCACCCTGTCCCCCAAGAACAGTACTTCTGTCTTGTCAGGATTCAACCTCAATCTAAAGGTAAAGGGACCCCTGACCATTAGGTCCAGTCATGAGCGACTCTGGGGTTGCGGAACTCATCTCACATTATTGGCCGAGGGAACCGGCGTACAGCTTCCAGGTCATGTGGCCAGCATGACTAAGCCGCTTCTGGCGAACCAGAGCAGCGTACAGAAGCACCGTTTACCTTCCCGCTGGAGCGGTACCTATTTATCTACTTGCACTGCTGTGCTTTCGAACTGCTGGTGGGCAGGAGCTGGGACCGAGCAACGGGAGCTCACCCCGTCGTGGGGATTCAAACCACCAACCTTCTGATCGGCAAGCCCTAGGCTCTGTAGTTTAACCCACAGCACCACCCGCGTCCCTCTTTCTTTCCTCTGGTTCACTCCTTATTAAAGGCACCCTTCTGTAGTTAAGAGTTAAAGGCTATGTTATGAGTTGGCAGGAGGTAGACCGAAAGCCTGGGTCCCCTTCTAATTCCTAGAATAGCTGAGCTAGCTTCCTGGTGAGGTGATGGGCCATTAAGGGGAACAAAGGAAGTGGCTCTGTGCAAGAAGGCACATGGGTGGGGGCCTCCCTCTTTCAACCCACGGGTAGTTAGAAAGGCCAGAGGAGAGAGTTTGGGTGTTGTGAGCTAGAAGCAAAGCAGCAAGCTGGGAACCGAGAGAGTCAGAGCAATGTTTGATTTCTGTGTGACTCCAAGGCTGTGGCTATGGGTGAAACAAGGCCTTATTGAGTTATCAGTTAACACATGAGAGAGGGACCATGTGACCTTTGGAGGTGGGGGGGGGGGCTAAATGCATAGCCCCACAGCCCCTGTGTATGTTCTGTCCCTTTATACGAGTAACACACAAAGAGAACTTCACACTTGTTTACATGTGGAGTATGTAATCATGAATGTCTGGAAAAGGCCCTCCAAGTGTTCCTATTTTCCAGGGATGTCCCTGGAAAAAAAAATTCCTTCCAGTAGCACCTTAGAGACCAACTAAGTTTGTTCTTGGTATCAGCTTTCGTGTGCATGCACACTTCTTCAGATACATCTCTGAAGAAGTGTGCATGCACACAAAAGCTCATACCAAGAACAAACTTATTCGGTCTCTACGGTGCTACTGGAAGGAATTTTTTTACAGTGGTACCTGTGGTTACGTACTTAATTCGTTCCGGAGGTCCGTTCTTAACCACTTTAGCTAATGGCACCTCCCGCTGCCACTGCGCCGCCACTGCCCGATTTCTGTTCTCATCCTGAAGCAAAGTTCTTAACCCGAGGTAATATTTCTGGGTTAGCAGAGTCTGTAACCTGAAGCGTATGTAACCCGAGGTACCACTGTATTTTGTTTCGACTACAGCAGACCAACACGGCTACCTACCTGTAAAGGGATGTCCCCGATTTACAGAAGCCATCTGCGTTTCCGATGTGATCCCAGAATGTCCCGCTTTTCCTTAGGATGTCCCTATTTTCATTGGAGAAATGTTGAAGAGTATAGAATTAGCCGTCAGAAGGCAATCCTGTATAGGGAAGGTTTTCTTTTTTAATGTTTTGTTATGTTTTGATATATGTTGGAAGCTGCCCAGAGTGCTGGGGCAACCCAGTAAAATGTGTGGTGTATAAATAGTAAAATTATCATTATGGAATGGGACGTCCCAATTTTCATCATAGAAATGTTGGAGGGCCTGCTGAAATTTGATGAACGTCAACAACTCCAAACAATTTTTTGGTGAATGTCCCAAAACTGAAATCTGGCTGGCACATTTTCCTCTACACTTGATGCCTGGCAGCTGAATGTGCAAATTTTGTGTTGAAATCTGTTGTATTTCAGGTGATCCGAGGCAATATGACAGTTTTATCTGCGGTGCTATAGCTGCAACAGCCTTCTTCGCACATGGCAATCCTCATGTGTCATTGCTGCTATCAAGTGATGAACTAATGAATGCTTAGTCGCTTCTCAGCATTTTCCAACGCAGTCTCAGAAAGCAGAGGAATATTGGAGCAGGGCAAATAGCATTGCTGTGGCTCCAGTTCAGCAGCAGCAGCTTACCCAACCCAGGAAAGAGCACACAAGCAGGAAGAGGTGGAGCTGGTGGTAGGAAGGGGAGGGGCATCAACACATCATTTTTTGGACAAGGGAAGGAGTGGGAGACAGAAGATGACGACGACACTGGAGCAAAGGCCTCTTTATACCATGTGAACCAGAGGTGCAAGAAACCTGAGGAGACCAAACCTTTCTAATCACCTGCCTTAAAGGTAAAGGTAAAGGGACCCCTGATCATTAGGTCCAGTCGCGGACAACTCTGGGGTTGCGGTGCTCATCTCGCTTTACTGGCCGAGGGAGCTGGCGTACAGCTTCCGGGTCATGTGACCAGCATGACTAAGCCGCTTCTGGCGAACCAGAGCAGCGCATGGAAATGCCATTTACCTTCCCACCGGAGCGGTACCTATTTATCTACTTGCACTTTGATGTGCTTTCAAACTGCTAGGTTGGCAGGAGCTGGGACCGAGCAACGGGAGCTCACCTGTCTCGGGGATTCAAACCGCCAACCTTCTGATCGGCAAGCCCTAGGCTCTGTTGTTTAACCCACAGTGCCACCTGCGTCCTATATCTTAAGGCACAGCAATGTGAGGTTACCATCTCCAGCCACACCTCTCTCCCAAGACAACCCCGCAACAAGCCTACCTGTGAGGGAAACGGGAGCCAGAGCTGTTCCTTCCTTTGTTTACCCCATTACAGAGCTTTCTTCTTAGGCTTTGTGTTCCCTTTCACCTCCCTTTCCAGGTAAAGGAGCAGAAGCAACCAAGTTGGCTGTAAATTCTGAAAGATCTGCTCCTTGTCTTGCAGATCTTTTTTCACCTGGCCAGGGAAATTAGGGCCTGGACTGACTCCAGCTACAAAAGCTGAGGCTGCTGAACAGAGTCTTGGACCAGCGTGTTGTGGAGGGGTTGCTGTTGGCGGGGGTTGTGGCTGTTGGATTTTTGTATCTTTATTTTAGAGGTATTTTATTTTAGAGCAGATTCCAACAGGGTTGTCCTCTCTCCTGCCTGTTGCCTGAGCTCCTTGAAATAGATACACTGCAGCAATACAGATGATGTTGGACATTCACAGAATAAATAGGGCATCATCATTACTCACATGTGAATATAAACTTTTACTAAACATCTAACAGTGGTGGTATTCAATTAAATTTTTCTCACAGTAGGCCCACTGAAATTAATGGACCTAATTTCATGATGGTAATTAATTTCTATGGTCTACCCCAGGGGTCAGCAAACTTTTTCAGCAGGGGGTCAGTCCACTGTCCCTCAGACCTTGTGGGGGGCCAGTCAGGCTATATTTTGAGAGGGGGGGAGAATAAATTCCTATGCCCCATAAATAACCCAGAGATGCATTTTAAATAAAAGCACACATTCTACTCATGTAAAAACACCAGGCAGGCCCCACAAATAACCCAGAGATGCATTTTAAATAAAAGGACACATTATACTCATGTAAAAACACACTGATTCCTGGACCATCCGTGGCCTCGATTTAGAAGGTGATTAGACCGGATCCAGCCCCCGGGCCTTAGTTTGCCTACCCATGCTCTACCCTGAGTAAAACGTAGTTGAATACCACCCATTCACTGTTATACCTGCAAAACCCAAAAGAGAAATTGTAGCATTACGGTGTAGAATAGCTGCTCTTTACAACTTGAAAACAATTCACCCCCTCAAAAATGAAACTTTTTATTACTCTTCCTTGACTGATAGCATCACCAGGGGGCCATAAAGCAGGTTGGGGGGCTGGATCTGGCCTTAATGCCGCCATTTGGCCATCCCGGGTTTACACAACTGGTAACAGTAATTCACAGACCATGTATTTACGGGCTGTCATGTCGATAAATCACAGATTAAAGGTCCCACTCCTAATGCAATTATTGATGTGATAGTCTGAAGGAGCCATTAGTATTTATTGTGTCAATGATGCGCAGACAACAGAGGACTGGAAAGATTTTAACTGATTTTTTTTTTTTTTTTGCTTCATGTTACAATGCCATTAGATGGGAGTACAATAAAAAACAACAACACAGAGAGAAACATTACTTTGTTTTCAACAAAGAATTTGATTTTATGTCATTTTGTTATACAGTCCTTGTATTGTTTTATGAGTGTTTGGATGTCACATCCAACAAAACACACTGCTATCATATAAAAGAGATGTTTTTAACAGGGTCCCATGTTTTCTGTTTTTTGTTGTTGTTTTTTGTCTGGAATGGCTGGTAGTCTGAATGTGCAGTTAGAAGTTGAGTGTTTTTAAAATTTGGTCTTCCAAGTTTCAAACTACTTGTGACACTTCCAGCAGAATCTTATACGAAAACCCCATTGAGTTCAATATGGTAAACTCCCAGGTAAATGTGCATAGGATTACAGTCTCAGAGGGATATCCTGCGTAGCGCTGAGTAACCTGTTCTATCAGTTCAAGGATTTAAGCTCGCACAATGGAACTTCCTGTCAGGGTTGCACCAGATGAGCAGGAGTGGTGGCAAGCCCCCCTAAGTGAAGCGGCAACCACGGAAGAGTCCAGAGGAATGGAGGGATTCTTACCTGAAGAAGACTGGTGGCGACACCCCTCAAAAGAGGAAGAAGCAGATGGGGAAGAGGGAAGGCCAGAACAGGAGGAGGAGGAAGTTGAGCCAGAATCAGGCCCTTGTGAGGAGAGGAGCCGGAGGGCCCCCTCCCCTTCTCCCATCTCAGCTGTAGAGCGTAGAGCTGAGAAATGGAGGGAGCAATTGGAGGCAGTTGCAGCTCATAAAAGGTGTGGTGATGAGCTGGCTACTTAAGGAAGGCCGGCTGCTTCCTTCACCAGCACCTGCAACTGCTGTGCTGAAGCATGTGGTTGTGCCTGCTCATCCTGCTCCTGATCCTGTGTAACTGACTTCGGCTGGTTCCTGACTCGGACTGCTCTTGACTTCGGCTTTTCTTGACCCCCGGTACTGATACCTGACCTCGGCTGGTTCCTGACTCGGACTGCTCCTGACTTCGGCTTCTCTTGACTGAGACCTGGCTTCGGCACACCATCCTGTTGGCGCCATAACACTTCCCCCTTTTCCTCCCACCAGATCCGTTCCAGCTTCCACCTACCCCAAGCCCTCCATAGCAGATTTGGGGAGGGCGCAAGGCACATGCAGGAAAGCAGGTGTTAGTTCTGTTGTGCAAGCTTAAATCCAGGTAGTAGGACAATGCATCCATTGATTCTCCTTCTTGGTTATGTCTCTGGCAAGCAGTGACTTAAATAATGTAGCTGGGGAAACCCAGCCAGATGGGCTGTTGTTGTTGTTATATGTGCATATAAATTATTGGTGAGCTGGTTCCTTTGCCATTCTGCAGAATGAGGAGAGTCACTAGCATACTATGCAAATCATGCCAACTTCCATTTAGAAAATGGCGGACTGTGTCTACAGAATTCCAAGGATGATAAATAAGTTGAAAGCCTCTGTAAATGTTAATCCTTTGTCTCTAGCTGTCAAAAGGGATCCCTTGAAAGACTGCCTCCTTCCATGTATGGACCGTAAGACCTTCATGTGTACGTTTCCGAGCACAAAAGCATGTGTACGTTTCCGAGCACAAAAGCGTTGGTGCTGACCTTTAAAGCTCTAAACGGCCTTGGCTCAGTATACCTGAAGGAGCGTCTCCACCCCCCATTGTCCAGACCAGACACTAAGGTCCAGCTCCGAGGGCCTTCTGGCAGTTCCCTCACTGCGAGAAGTGAAGATACAAGGAACCACGCAGAGGGCCTTCTCAGTAGTGACGCCTGCCCTGTGGAACGCCCTCCCATCATATGTCAAAGAAATAAACAACTATATGACATTTAGAAGACATCTGAAGGCAGCCCTGTTTAGGGAAGTTTTTAATGACTGGTGTTTTAATGTATTTTTAATCTTTTGTTGGAAGCCGCCCAGAGTGGCTGGGGAAACCCAGCCAGATGGGTGGGGTAGAAATAAATAAATAAATAAAATCCCAACCTAAAATGCTGAAGTGGGTGGCCACTAGAGAGGGGGTCTTTTTGGTGGCAATGCTCCAGTTATAGAATATTCTCCCAAATGAGGCTCACCTGGGGCCTACAGTCATACATTTTTGACACCAACTAGATACCTTTTAATTCCTCTGGGCCTTTTAGAACCATGTTTTAGTCAGTGGAAAACAAAATTTATACGTCATTTTTAGAATGAGTTCATGCTGCTTATGCGCATTTTTATGTGGATATTGTATTGATTTTAGTGGGTTTTCTATTTATATTATTTTAACTTTGTGTGTCCTGTCCAGAGACGGTTTGGTTTTCCCCATTGTAGCACTTCCTTTAGACTCCACCACCTGAGAGCGAGATTAAAAAGCAGAGCCACTCCACTGATTAAGCCACAATTGTGCTCCTCTCCTTACTGTCCTCTCAGACTTTAGTAAGCAAGGGACTTGTAATTGCTGGCCCCAGTCTATGTACTCCCCTGTTCTTACCTGGTGGATACTGCTGTAGCTGCTTCTCAGGTATTATGAGTAATTTTATTTCCTACTACTACTTTTGGGTGGTCTTCTTCCTCTCCCTGCTACCTGTAATGCTGCTATTTGCATGGGGCGGGTACCAGAGAGGAAAGGGGGATAAGAAACTGGAAGAGACCACCTTCCTTGCCTGTCACTCTGGGAGCTGCCAGTGAGTAGGAAAGAAGAAATCTTCTCTAGCTTGAATTAAAATCTGAGCCAGAGAAGAACTCGTGAGTCACAATACTCAACACATATTGAGTGTGAGCAATGCAAGTCGCCAAGCCAAGGGCTTATAAACTTCAGCCAGATCACTAACTATCTAATGTGGATTCTGGCATTTTCTTTTCTTTTTGCCACTTTGAAAAATATAGTCATTTGAGCAAATTATCTGCACGACAATGTGTTTGAACAGCCTTCCATTCATTGGAGCCTGGCTCTTTGTTGTGATGGCTAGAAACCACTCGTACTGCTCAGTGCTCAGTGGAAAGAGAGAACATATGTGGTGATTAGAGATGCATAGTTTGGCTCTGGATGCATTTTAACCAAAATTAAGTGCTTCTTATTTTAAGAGATGTTCTATTTGGAAATGTAATACAAAATACCCTGTCCGATAAAACATAAATAGTTAAGATCAATAGCTTCTCAAGTGGATTCAAAATGAGTGAATGGCTATTAGTATAGCCAGAAAATGTCTATAACCTCCATAGATAGATCTAAAGCAAAATTAATATATGGATTAGTTTTTCATTCCTCTGGTTTCAGCAGCCTACTGTTTAAAAGATATGTTGCTGGAGAAAATACTGAAGCATGTATCATGCAGAGAGGAGGTAGTACTCAACTCAACTCAGTTTATTACAGCAAAAGCCAGCAATATAATACAGTACAGTATAATTCCAAACCAGTGATCAGAACATCGCTACAAGGCGTCAAAATCCCAAGGATTAGGAAAAACAAAAACAAAAACCAATGGCGCAAAAGAAATCTATAGTATATTTTCCAGCAGAAGCGATTTACGTTTTTTGATGGCTAAGGTGCAAAAGCTCCTGATACTGAGCTCAGAGTCTTCCAAAAGGAATTTGCGTAGGATTTCAGGAACAAATTCCAGATAATATTGCAAGGGTTTAAATTTTGATAAAAGGGGTAATATAAGATGAGACCGTTCTTCACTGTAAAATTCACAGAATAGAAGAATGTGAGTAACAGATTCCACCTTATTGGTCATGCATGGACATAGGCACTCATGGATAGGTACCCGCAGGAATTTGCCATGTAGTACAGCTGTAGGCAGTGCCTCAAATCAGGCTCTGGAAAAAGCCCATCTATAAGATTCATAAGTAATATTAGATAAATAAGGGGCAGTTGAAAAGTTGGGCCAAGATTTTAGACACCTGTAATTTGAGGAGGGAACCCAGGTGGCGCTGTGGGTTAAACCACTGAGCCTAGGGCTTGCTGATCAGAAGGTCGGCGGTTCGAATCCCTGCGATGGGGTGAGCTCCCGTTGCTCGGTCCCAGCTCCTGCCCACCTAGCAGTTCGAAAGCACATCAAAGTGCAAGTAGATAAATAGGAACCGCTCTGGCGGGAAGGTAAACGGCATTTCTGTGCACTGCTCTGGTTCGCCAGAAGCGGCTTAATCATGCTGGCCACATGAACCGGAAGCTGTATGCCGGCTCCCTCGGCCAATAAAGCGAGATGAGCGCTGCAACCCCAGAGTCGGACACGACTGGACCTAATGGTCAGGGGTCCCTTTACCTTTACCTTTACAGCTGTAGGCAGTGCCTCAAATCGGGCTCTGGAAAAAGCCCATCTATAAGATTCATAAGTAATATTAGATAAATAAGGGGCAGCTGAAAAGTTGGGCCAAGATTTTAGGCACCTGTAATTCGAGGAGATAGTACTCTAACTTTCTCCTCCCAAGCTTCAGAGAGATCTCAATGAATTTTCAGCTGTATAATTTGTATCTCACTTTTTCTCCACTGAGCTCAGAGCCAAGACTGAACAACCCAGCGACCCTCTGAAGTAGGCCAGGTTGTAGCAGTCAACTTTTGTCAACATCAGATAACTGTTTTGCAGTAGCATTTGATCAATTTGAAGATGCTTAATGGATCAGAGCCTGACCTGAACAAAGAACTAAATCAGAATGGGGATTCAAAGAGGAGACTGTCTCCAAAATTGCCCCATATTGTGAAGGCCTTTAAAGGTCATCTTGAACTTCCCAAGAGGAGCACAAACCACCAGGGTGGTTGTCTAATCCATAGAAGAAGAGTTTGGATTTGATATCCCGCTTTATCACTACCCTAAGGAGTCTCAGGTTTGAATCCCTGCAACGGGGTGAGCTCCTGTTGCTCGGTCCCAGCTCCTGCCAACCTAGCAGTTCGAAAGCTTGTTAAAGTGCAAGTAGATAAATAGGGACCGCTCCAGCGGGAAGGTAAACGGCGTTTCCGTGCGCTGCTCTGGTTCGCCAGAAGCAGCTTTGTCATGCTGGCCACATGACCCGGAGGCTGTCTTCGGACAAACACCGGCTCCCTCGGCCTATAGAGCGAGATGAGCACGCAACCCCAGAGTCGGACATGACTGGACCTGATGGTCAGGGGTCCCTTTACCTTTACCTTTTAAGGAGTCTCAAAGCGGCTAACATTCTCCTTTCCCTTCCTCCCCCACAACAAACACTCTGTGAGGTGAGTGGGGCTGAGAGACTTCAGAGAAGTGTGACTAGCCCAAGGTCACCCAGCAGCTGCATGTGGAGGAGCAGAGACGCGAACCCGGTTCCCCAGATTACGAGTCTACCGCTCTTAACCACTACACCACACTGGCTCTCCTTCTCCTGTGCTCAGAGTTTTGACCACGGGGAGCTATTTGAATATGCGGCAGCCCTAATTGCAGCCAGTTTAGGAAAACCACTCATTTCTGCTGATTGTATAAACTGGCCTTAAATATGGCTGGATCGCAGAATCGGCAGCTTTCTGTTTTGACGCAGAGCCACTGGCAAATTGCACTGATTTGGTTTCCAAACTGATTTGGGTTTCCTTTTTGGCAAATCATTAAAATTTTAGAAGGGTAAATTGATATGGCTGTCCTCACCCCTATAACATAAAATGATGGGATAGAAGACTGAGAGTCATTTTAAATTATTATCCATCACTAACCTCAACATTCAAAAATGGGCAAGGAGCTATAATTGACACTTTAATGAAAAATGTTCTTTTGGCTTTTTTCTTTTTCTTTAAAGAACAGTAGAGCTTATGTGAGAACGTTTCTAAAGTATTTCATGTGGGGGAACTGGTTTTTTTTTTTTAAATCAATATTAGATATGAGAATTATTTTTTGCTTTAATCTCCTATTGATATTTCAGAAGTTATCTCTTAACTTCAATCCCCCTTTAAAGATTTTTCAGAGTCATCCAATTTTGTCTGGATTAATGCTAATACTGGTTTGGTCTCCATGCTAGTTTCACCTTTGTCAAGACCAATTCTCATACTTTCAGTTTACATTAGCATCAACTCCGGGAGAATTATGTGGCATTTTTGTTGCAGTGTGGAAAGCAAATGACTCCTTGTAGTTCTCAAACAGGAAACCCCTTAGGATGGTGGCAGTGATATAGCCTATGTTTTGCATATGTGAGCAGTAGGAAGTTCCGAGAGCAGCCTTTGACAGCTGCGGTTACCTTGTGCTAAAGATGCATAGTGCCTTTCGCAATAAATTGTTTCCTTACACATTTACAGGTTGAGAACTGCATTTACCAAAGGTGTCATGGACTTTGAAGACACTCGAACTCAGAACACAAGGGAGCATAGCTGTCAACTTTTGGATTTGAAAATAAGGGATTTTTCCAGACTTTCGGATTTGAAAATAAGGGATGCCACAAGGGCGGTGCAATGGCACCAAGTAGCCTCGCCACCCTGCGCTCCAGAGGCTGCGTGCGAAAGAGCGAGCGCATAGGCAGCAGGCAGGCTGTCTGGTTGGGCGTGAGGGTCTGGCTGCACAAGGCATGCAAGCTCTGCCCCCAGTCAGTCTCAGACTCCTTATTGGCAGCCGAGCAACGCAGCTGAGGAGCCTCCCTGGCCGGCAGGGAGGGAGAGGAGCTGCTTCCTTTGAAATCCGGGAAATTTAAGGGATATCAACAATCCGGGATAGCAGCGGGAAACGGCATTGGAATAAGGGAGCTTCCCACAAAAAAGGGAGGGTTGACAGCTATGCAAGGGAGAAACATGCTAAGAGGAAGGCACAATTGGGAAATCCACACCGTGATCAACTCCCGCCCGGGAACCAATGTCCCCATTGTGGAAGGACAGGTGGTTCCAGAATTGGCCTCCACAGTCACTTACAGACTCATTGTTAAAATCGTGTTTGTGGAAGACAATCTTACTCGGCTACGAGTGATCGCCAAAGAAGAAGAAGAAGACAAGCAACATTTGTCCAACCCCTAATGATCTGCTTTGGCCTAGCTTGAGATATCATACCTACATTCTCCATCAAACACTCCGTGTGTCATTAAGATGCACAATGTGTGCCAGTGGTGAACCTATATGGCACTGTTTCCAAAAACAAATTGTTCAAATGCTTGGTGTGCGTACCCCATAGGCTATCTGATGGGCAGCTCTGGACTAAATGAAACTTTGGATAATAATAATAATAATAATAATAGTAATTTATTATTTCTACCCCTCCCCAGCCACTCTGGGCGGCTTCCAGCAAACATTAAAATACATTAACACATCACAGATTAAAAACTTCCCTAAACAGGGCTGCCTTCAGGTATTTTCTAAATGTCATGTAGTTGTTGATCCCTTTAACATCTGATGGGAGGGCGTTCCACAGGGCAGGTGCCACTACCGAGAAGGCCCTCTGCCTGGTTCCCTGTAGCTTTGCTTCTCGCAGTGAGGGAACCGCCAGAAGGCCCTCGGTGCTGGATCTCACTGTCCGGGTTGAACGGTGGGGGTGGAGACGCTCCTTCAGGTATACAGGACCGAGGCTGTTTAGGGCTTTCAAGGTCAGCACCAACACTTTGAACTGTGCTCAGAAACATACTGGGAGCCAATGTAGATCTCTCGGGACCAGTGTTATGTGGTCCCGGCGGCCACTCCCAGTCACCAGTCTAGCTGCCGCATTCTGGATTAATTGCAGTTTCCGGGTCACCTTCAAAGGTAGCCCCATGTAGAGCGCATTGCAGTAGTCCAAGCGGGAGATAACTAGAGCATGCACCACTCTGGCGAGACAATCTGCGGGCAGGTAGGGTCTCAGCCTGCGTACCAGATGGAGCTGGTAGACTGGATGCAATAGATGACGTTTATATATTTGTAAGTGGGCTTATGTTCAGGAGCAAGGACTTGTGTTCAAGGCAAGAAGAGGAAACACCTTTGTTGATGTTACCCTAAATGTCTTCCCAATCACCGAGGCTTTGGAACCATAAATGCCACTTCAGTCCATTGGAGAAGACAGCCAACAACTAGTGTCCTGCCAAGCAAAGGAACTAACACAGCATCAACAGCATATGATAGAAGCCCTGCCATCAACAAGAGTAGCACTCTCATTTTGAGGGCTAAACAGGTGGATAACAAGGTTATGTCAGGTGCAAGTATGGGCGATGAACCATATAATACCTTGTCGGAATTAAACAGCAAGGTGCAACAGACAAAAGAAAAAGAGGAAAGCAAGTAGGACCGGCTCTCTGTGGATTCAGTACACAACAATGGCAGATATACTGGAAAATATATCAAGATAGGAGTCTCTGGTTTTCATCTGCATTGCCAAGAGAAAATCTTCCATACTGTAGCAGGCCACAATTTGAAGACACTGCAGAAACTATCCACTTGAAAGAACTTCAGTCTTAAAACCAGTCATCCTCAACTCTGGTGCATGTTCCAAATAGGTCTATATGCCACATATCTCAATCATCATTTGCCCAGGCAGGTGCATTATGTGACCCATGAGAGTCGCAGAATAAACAGACTGCACAACAGCAGTGGGATAAAATTGGACCAAATCTTTATTGACAGCAGCAGGCAGTGCAAGGGCTGGCATGGCATTGGGTCCCAGGATCAGTTTGTCATTCCACAAGCCCCATGTTGATGGAATGGGTCCGCTGGGTTTGGATCACTCCAAACCTGTACAATGGGAGTAGGGGGATGCTGGTGGCGCTGTGGTCTAAACCACTGAGCCTCTTGGGCTTGCCGATCATAAGGTGATGGGGTGAGTTCCCGTTGCTCTGTCCCAGCTCCTGCCAACCTAGCAGTTCGAAAGCACGCCAGTGCAAGTAGATAAATAGGTACTGCTGGGGCGGGAAGGTAAACGGTGTTTCCGTGTGCTCTGGTTTCTGTCACAGTGTCCCATTGTGCCAGAAGCGGTTTAGTCCTGCTGGCCACATGACCCAGAAAGCTGTCTGTGGACAAACGCTGGCTCCCTCAGCCTGAAAGTGAGATGAGCGCCGCAACCCCATAGTCGCCTTTGACTGGACTTAACCATCCAGGGGTCCTTTACCTTACCTTTATGATGGGAGTCAGCCAGTGCTGAACCTTGCCGTGGTGCAAGCCAAGCAAGCAAGGTCTCACTGGGGGACTTGATGACCCTCAACTCTGCAATTCTATGCTTGCATGTAGTTTGACCGTCAAGGAATGTGGTATGTGGCATAAGATACTTAGTCCACAGGGAGCTATCCATGGTCCTGACTTCCAGCTGCCTGATTTGTGCTTTGTCATGCCAGATTTAGCCAGAATATCCCCATGGACTTCAGCCTTCAAAGGAGACCCATAGTGACTTTGCTCTGTTTTCCTCTAAACTCCTTTGCCCAATGAAGATTCCACTGGTGGATAGTGAATCTATTCTACAGTAGAATAATCAGGGGACCTACTTCAGACGTCAGCAGGGTTGTAACAAGACCTGCTTTTGGATCTATTCACAACTAAATTTCAAAATACATCATATTTTAAGAGCATTGTTATTATCACTCTCCTTGAGGTGCTGAACTAGACGGTTGGCCAGAGGCACTGGTGCTTCTGTAATCTCAGATACCTTGCTGTTCCTAATTTGTGCCTCTGGATATGACTTGTACAGCTCCAACTCCAAACCACGTTCCTGTGGTTTGTTGTCTGATACCGTTAAACCTTCTGTGCTTTTAATTCTAATAGTTTCAGTTCCTTTTTCTTTACCTATCATTTCCATTCTGCACATCCTCCGATACCTCTAAAAATAGTCAACAAATTATCTTAACAACCTAACAACAGATGTAGTTTGGATTTCAAAGTGCATCCAGTAATGGTCTGTTCTGGTAATTGTTGCCTTGATTCTGTGTTTCCTGTTACAGAATAAAAATCACTGCAGGGATTGATTTGTTATTTGCTCCATTTGTGTCCTCCCACAAGGCAGCTTACAGTAAAAATAATACACCATTACTAAAAACAAATAAGAAGGCTGAAACCACAATAAAACACTAATCAACCAGTATCAAGTAGTCAGAAGCATTAAAAACCTATCCAAAAGTCTTACCAAATAAATATGCTTTGGTCGTGTGCCTGACACATCAGTAGGTCTGTTAGACAGCCAAAGGTAGGTTGTTCCAAATAACTAGCGCCAGGACTGAGAAAGATCTGGTTCCCATAATCACTACTCCACCTTCTTGATGTCCATGGCACTTGGAGCCAATTCTCAGCTGTATTCTGCAGCTTCTGAACAGCCCAATGCGGAATGCATTGCAATAATATCCACATGAAGCTACCAACATAATGTCCAATACCATCTTCCACAAGAGAGGACACAGATGGAGAATCAATTTGAAGCTAGTAAAAGATACCCCTGCCTACAGAACGAATGGATATTTATTTGCATCAGCCATCGGCCATAGCAATAAAACAACAATACAGTATACAAAGAATAGAAATAAGAAGTCAATTATATAAAATACATTTTAGGGTTTTGAATCAATAGTCAAATAGTGGATCTTATTCTAATTGCCCCAGCTGAAAACCTTGCAATCTGTGCTGTCACCTGCTCATCTTGATCTACCAAGAGAAAGGACACTGTGGCAGTGGCAGGGTGACCCAGAATGGACAATAAAAGAGGGGTGATAACCTCATTCCTCAAGTCTTTGTAAAGAGTGCAAGCCAGAAGGGCGTGCGCCACCGATTCGGTACAGCCATCTCCACAGGGACATAAGCATTTTTTGTGTGGAATCTGTTGGAATCGCCCCTCAAGTACAACCAAGGGCAATACATTCAATCTTGCGAGAGTAAAAGCGCGTCTATATTTTGGAATTGCTAGGTTATGCAGATAGGGTGCCAGAGAGTTGAAATGGGAAGATGGAAAATAATCATACCATGGGCAAAATTTCCTTGTTGTGGCCAAGTTGTTCTGACGCTCAATATCATTTAGGCGCTGACAAATTAGACTGTTTGCTTTACTAAAACCCAAAGTGAGTTGCTGTTAATAATAATAATAATAATAATAATAATAATAATAATAATAATAATAAATTTAATAATTTATTATTTCTACCCTGCCCATCTGGCTGGGTTTCCCACAAGAGTGAAGTTTTTGATAGACAATTTTAGTCCAGGCGCTCTTGTGACAATCTTGCAGCACTAGGGATATTAGGGATATTTTGGTTTCTCTTCAGATCGTGTAAATCTTTCACCCCTGCCTACAGATGCTGCCTAACCAACTAGATGTAACCCTGGGACTTCAAGTAGAGGGCAGCTATGACTATATACAGAGCAAGTAATTTATCTGCTCCTAGGTTAGCTGGTCTATCTACAATCAGTAAATTCATCTTGGCTGCTTTGAGATTGTTTATTTACCCCGTCCACTGCTAGCTGTAGACACTGATTTAAGGAGCCCACTGTCACATCGACATCAGAAGAAAGGGAAACCTAGATCAGAAGAAAGGAGAAGTCAAAAGGAGCAAGGAGCACCTCCTCCGACAGAAAAGGAACCGTCTCAGTAGAACTCCTAGCATGTGAACAAAGCAATGGTAACAAAGGAGATGTTCCTGTATTGCAGGGGGTTAGACTAGATGACCCCTGCACCCCTTCCAATTTTAATAAATAATAATGATGATAATAATAATAATTTTTTGTACCCCGCCCTCCCCGGAGCTGGGCTCAGGGCGGCTAACATCATAAAACTAACACAGTATACAAAGAACATAAAAACAGACCATCAATTAATTAAAATACATCTTAAAATTAGTTCAGAGCAAATTAAAATCTGGACAGATGGCAGCCCACTGGTAAAATTGAGAGTGGTTAATATTCTCCAGGGGCAACTGTTACCACTGGTCTTATAAAGCAGTCTTCCCCAACCTTGGGCCTCCAGCTGTTTTTGGACTACAACTCCCATCATCCCTCGCTAGCTCATCCAGTGGTCAGGGATGATAGGAATTGTAGTCCGAAAACAGCTGGAGGCCCAAGGTTGGGGAACACTGTTATAAAGGACCTGTGAGCGGGCTAGGAGGCCTCTTTAATGCTTGTTCTTATACAGAAAGAGAAGAATCAGACTGAGCCCCAACCAAAGGTTGGTTGCCTATGAAAACGAAGTGTGTTTTGTACAGTAATCTTTGTGTTATTCAATTAGATGTAAATTCCATTCACTTTCTGCCACCACCTTTTAAATTTTCAATATGTGACATAGTTTAGGAGTGACAAGGCATCACTGGTTATCAACAGAGCAGGAAATAACTGAAGACTCACACAGAAGGGAAGGGAACACTTTGGGATTTGTGCACCGGAATCCATTATTTGTTTGGAAGTATTTTCCTTAAAAGATTTGCCACTGAAAAGTGATCAGCAGCATAAATCTCCATTCAACTAGCCAGTTAAGAGTTCCTCTTCAACACACGACTGAATTTAGAGCTGCCAGGCTGCAACTTTAAGATCTGTGCAGTGCTTTGAAATCCCCTAATGTGCAGCTTCCCTCAGTCGCTCCCCACCTGTTCTTTCATCTGTTCACCTCCTTCACCTGTTTTGTGGAACATTTGAGACAAGTGAGACAGGGAGGGAGATGACAGGCCCAAGCAGAAACAACCAGGAGAATTTGCAACTGCCTTGTCCCTGTCAGGTGCACAGAGCTAAGGGCTGACAAGTACCTGGTGCAGATAGGGATGTGGGAAGGCGATCTAGTGGCACAAAGGGAGAGCTAGGTAGCTTCCCATAACAGCAAGTTGCACCTGGTTCCTGGTTCATCACAAATATATGTGAGGAGACAGGCCTTCACACAGCCAGGTCCCAAGTCATCTAGGGCATCTAGAGTAAGATGAACCAATGCAGATCAAATTTGACTGAAGTTATTTATGGTATTTCTGCTCTCCCCTTCACCAGCTGGTGAGCACCTTGGGGGCTACATTCTGCACCGGTTGAAACTTCTGGACCTATATTTCTGTTGAAATATCGACTTTAAGACCATTAAAATATGCCCTTCCCAGCTCCTTCCAAAGTTTTCCTCTTCCTTCAATGTAGTTTACTTACAAACTCCCCAAGGGTCAGATTCATGTGCTTCAGAAAAGTTGCAGTAAAACTTTGCAGTAAAACAGGCAGTAAAACTTGGCTTAGTTACAAAGTGGTGCAAGTTCCTAAATTATTGGTACAGAAACTCAACAGTAGCTTGTGACAGCCATGCAGTCTGAGTTGAAGCAACCAGCTCAAACCTCTCCAGACTCTGAAGTTCACAGGTAGACTGGGGAGGAACAATAGGCTTAATGGTTACCCATTTCCTCCCAAAGGAAAGGGGACGTGTCCTAGCTAAGCCTGGCAGGACAGCTTACTCTATGGTATCAACCGCTTCATGCATTAATTTGATTTAAGCATGTTGGTTACATGAGGCTGGTTCTCCAACCCATGGAACTTTTCATCACACGCTATCACTAAATTTGTAGGTGCCTGAGCAACCAGGTATTTGGGATCCTCCCTGCCCTGCTGTAAGCCATTTCTATTACTTTTGTGTGCTCTGTGAGGTTAACCAAGCTTTTTCTCCAGCTGCCCAATGAGCGGCATTCCCAAGCATGCTATCATTTAATACCAACCACTGCTGAGCAGCTGTCTCTTTCAAAGTTGTTTGCTGTATGTGGAGCATTTCACAGTGGCTTCACTGCTACTCCTGCCTCCTCCTCTCCAGCTACATCATTCTGAAGAAACATCTGCACAAGTCATGAAGAAAGCACTGGCAAGATGGTGTGTCTGTGCTGGTCCCATGGGTTACCCGAGAGGCGAGGTCCAAGTCCGGTCTGTGGTCAAAGGTTCAACGTAGAGACAGTCCGTAGTAGCTGAAGCTGGGTGCAGGGCAGGGAGTACGGCAAGGTCAGGAACCATAGCTGTCAACTTTCGGATTTGAAAATAAGGGATTTTTTCAAACTTTCGGATTTGAAAACACCCTGCGCTCCAGAGGCTGCGCACGAACGGGTGAGCGAAAGAGCGAGCGCATAGATGGCAGGCAGGTTGTCTGTCTGGTTGGGCGTGAGGGTCTGGCTGCACAAGGCATGCAAGCTCCGCCCCCAGTCGGTCTCAGACTCCTTATTGGCAGCCGAGCAACGCAGCTGAGGAGCCTCCCTGGCCATCAGGGAGGGAGAGGAGCTGCTTCCTTTGAAATCCAGGAAATTTAAGGGATATCAACAATCCGGGATAGCAGCGGGAAATGGCATTGGAATAAGGGAGTTTCCCGCCAAAAAAAGGGAGGGTTGACAGCTATGTCAGGAACAGGTACACAGGCAGGAAACCAAGACAGGTCAGAAGCAGGAACACCAGCAGGATCTAGCAACCAACAATGTTGCTCCCGCAACCTGGGGCGGGGTCTGACCGCCTTTTATCTTAGACAGGGTAACAGTCGGTCCCGATCCCCTGGCGACTCATCACCCCGTCTCATCTGAAGGCGAGCACTCCTCCTGCGAGTACTCAGGTCTCTCCTTCTTTCAGCCCTGAGTCTCTGCAGCTCGGGAGACGCCGGTGGGTTACTGGACCCAGGAGCCGCCTCAGCCTCAGCCGGTAGTGGACCAGCTTGAAGTTTTTTGAAGTTTCCTTAATCCTTCCCCTAGATTTAATAGCAAACAAACTATGTTGAGTTATATAAATGAATTTTTTTCCTTCTGAGGAAACTGATAGATCATAACAGTGAAACGAGTTATTTCTTGTTATTTGGAAGGTTTTCTTGAGTTATTTATATCTCTGGTGTGGTGACTTCTGTTTCAGTGTATCTGAAGAAGTGTGCATGCACACGAAAGCTCATACCAAGAACAAACTTAGTTGGTCTCTAAGGTACTACTGGAAGGAATTTTGTTGTTTTTTACTTTGTTATATCTCTTTGAATTAGTTTATTACGTTTTTGAGTATTTTTTCTCTTAAGCAAGTCTGTTCTTGAATCATTAAATATATTGTTTGTTTTAGTATCACTATATAAATATATGCTCATCTCGTTTCAGGGATCTTTCACGGTGTAGACTTCCTTTTTTGTAATTCAGTTATTCCCGTGACTGTCTTTTTTGCCTAGCTGGTGACGACCTGGCAATGAAGTCTTCCCCGCATCTGGAACCAGGGCAGGCTCAGGCCCCAGACAGCTCAGCTGCTGCTTGTTGCAGGGGAGGTTATGCAGACTGAGGCTCCTCGGAATCAGGCCCCAGACTTGGTTCAGCTGATGTCCGAGGCAGAGGATCCGGTGTGGGCTGAGACTCCTCCGGTTCAGAGTCCAAGCCCGAGTCCCAGGCCATCACAGTGTGCTGGGACGCCAGCTAACACTCGTTTTGTGCATTGCAAAGCCGTCATAAAACCTCAACGAATATGACTTAGGTCAGGGGTCGGCAACCTAAGGCCCATGGGCCACGAGCGGCCCATGGGGGTCATTTAACCGGCCCATGAGCCACCCCCGAACCGAGCCGCCCACTCGGCAAATCCCCTCGCGCTGCGCTAAACCCAGAGGCGTAGCAAGCCCATGTGGTACCCGGGGCGGATATTTTTTGTCACCCCCCCCCCACTTTAATTTTTTTAAAAAATGTAGAAAATTAAAATGGTGCCACTTTGTGAGGTGTGGGGGTTTTGTGTGTGTGTGTCTATTATCTCTTTTTTCCCAATAAAGTTAAATAATAATAATAATAATATCCCCCTGTACTGATACTGAGGGATGACTTCCAATCATCATGGGAAAAAGAGACTCTAAACGAAGTGCAGACCTGCGGACTGTCACATCTCTTCCTGGAATCTATGACATTCAGACAAGCTAAATTTGTGATCTCTCAAAGACTGAGGGACATTGCTAGACAAGAGGACATTGACCGTGTGAAACCGGGGATGTTTGGGGGGGATCAGATATTCCAGATTTCACCAGCCCCTTATCTGACGGAAATCCACTATGTGGAATACCGTAGACTCCTCACAGCCGCTAGGTTAAATGTTCTGGATATGGTGGTTTTGTGAGGAAGATACAGGGGAGTTCCATATGCTCTGAGATTTTGTCCCTGTGCCCTGGGAACAGTTGAGTCAACTGAACATATTCTTTTGACCTGCCCATTTTATGTAGATCTTAGACAAAAACTGATAGCCCCACTCTTCTGCCAACTTAACCTAGTAGACAGAGAAAGACAGGTTTTGTTTTTGCTGAGCAATTTTACTGGTACCACAACCCTCTTGGTGGCCAAATTTAGTTTTTTGGCCTTTAAACGCCGTAAGGTTAAAATTGACAGTATTGACATCGGTCTAAATGTATAATCTACTTCTCATTGTATGTTTTAGTGTAAAGCTTTCCGAGATGTTTAGACGTTTTAAATTTTGTATGGATAATGATTGTGCTCTGACTGACGGTCGAATAAACTGTATTGTATTGTCTCATGGAAATTCTTTTGCATTGGTAGAAATTCATCAAAGGTTTCACCTGAGGAGGAACCCCCAAATTTGATTAATGTTTCACTGCGAACAAAATTCCAGCGGCAACTCACAGGCTCATTGACCAGCATATTTCTTCCTGGTAGCTAGCTGCCCCGATTCAGATCTCGAGAAGCCCTGAGCCCTCCAATGTGTGGACTGGATGAGGGCAATGAGCTGTGGAACGAGGTGCTACGAGCCACCACAGAGGGTTAAGATAAAAGGAACGACTAGCCCTGTTGCCAGGCAACAGAGACCTAGTCTAGATACTGGCAATTATGAGGAAGCTGATGAGGAAACACCAAGTGAGCATCAGCCGATGAAGAACCAGGAAATGGGAGGCGGCATTTAAGAGCTATAGGGAGCAGGCCAGGAAGGAATATCTTGGCGCTCATTGGGATGCATGTTCCCCTCCCATGAAAGGAAGAGGGGCAAAGTTGGTTTCCATCTGATCCCCATCTGAGTGAAAGCCCTGGTCCAAGAATCATAGTTGTCAACCCTCCCTTTTTTTGCGGGAAACTCCCTTATTCCAATGCCATTTCCCGCTGCTATCCTGGATTGTTGATATCCCTTAAATTCCCCGGATTTCAAAGGAAGCAGCTCCTCTCCCTCCCTGCCGGCCAGGGAGGCTCCTCAGCTGCGTTGCTCGGCTGCCAATAAGGAGTCTGAGACCGACTGGGGGCGGAGCTTGCATGCCTTGTGCAGCCAGACCCTCACGCCCAACCAGCCAGCCAGCCTGCCTGCCGTCTACGCGCTCGCTCTTTCGCTCACCTATTCGCGTGCAGCCTCTGGAGCACAGGGTGGCGAGGCTACTTGGTGCCATTGCACCGCCCTTATTTTCAAATCTGAAAGTTTGAAAAAATCCCTTATTTTCAAATCCGAAAGTTGACAGCTTTGCCAAGAATCCCACATTACTACGTCCTGCCATGATTCCCCATCCCACTACATTCTTTGATAGCCAGCTTCCAGAAAGCCCATTCCATCATTCAAGGACCAGTTCAGTGCATTTCTCTGTAACATCAGAAATCCATCAGACTCTACCGATAACCAAAACATCTCCAGCTGGGGACATTCCCCTATAGTCATGTTGGCATTTTGCCTCCTTCTTCCCAGGTCAATGGTTGATGTTCCTTTTCAGTGCTCACCTTGGAACTGACCTCGGTCCCTCTGAATAGCCCATGTTTGGGGCAGCTTCCATTGATTTCCATGGGGCTTGTGCAACAGAAGATCCGTTTAGATCAGGCATAGGCAACCTCAGCCCTCCAGATGTTTTGGGACTACAATTCCCACCATCCATGACCACTGGTCCTGTTAGCTAGGGATCATGGGAGTTGTAGTCCCAAAACATCTGGAGGGCCGAAGTTGCCTATGCCTGGTTTAGATTGTGCTCCTTTACTGCTATTTCAAAGTTTTAGCACAAGTCACAGTATTGCCCTGTTGGACCCTCCCCTCCTTCCAGAGCAATGAGAAATTTCAGGAATAAAGCGGTTACCTGGGTTCAATTTCTTTGGAAGAAAGTCACAGAAAGCTTATGGCGTTTTGTAATATTTCATTATTTGAGCTTATTTACAAATATACTAGTTGAGCACATGTGGGGGCACAGCTTCAACAGAGAAATTCATTAGCCCTACAATGATACTCTTCCCTGGAGTTAAAGGTAAAGGTAAAGGGACCCCTGACCGTTAAGTCCAGTCTCGGATGACTATGGGGTTGTGGCGCTCATCTCGCTTTACTGGCCGAGGGAGCCAATGTTTGTCCGCAGACAGCTTCCAGCTCATGTGGCCAGCATGACTAAGCCGCTTCTGGCGAACCAGAGCAGCGCACGGAAACGCCGTTTACTTTCCTGCTGGAGTGGTACCTATTTATCTACTTGCACTTGACATGCTTTTGAACTGCTAGGTTGGAAGGAGTTGGGACCAAACAACGGGAGCTCACCCCATTGTGGGGATTCGAACCGCTGACCTTCTGATCGGCAAGCCCTAGGCTCTGTGGTTTAGAGCACAGCACCATCTGCGTCACATAATTGTGTAACAACTGGCTACCAAAGAGGTGTACCCAGATATTTAATAATAATAATATAATAATAATTTATTATTTATACCCGCCCATCTGCCTGGGTTCCCCAGCCAATCTGGGCGGCTTCCAACAGAATGTTAAAATACAATAATATATTGTACATTAAAAGCTTCCCTAAACAGGGCTGCTTTCAGATGTCTTCTAGATTTCTGGGTAACACACATACCGTACATACACACACACACACACACACACACAGAGAGAGAGAGAGAGAGAGAGAGAGAGAGAGAGAGAGAGAGAGAGAGAGTCCAATTTCATTGCCCTAATGCTGAGTAATGCTGGACTCAGGTGGCGCTGTGGGTTAAACCAAAGAGCCTAGGGCTTGCTGATCAGAAGGTCGGCGGTTCGAATCCCTGTGATGGGGTGAGCTCCCATTGCTCGGTCCCAGCTCCTGCCCACCTAGCAGTTCGAAAGTACGTCAAAGTGCAAGTAGATAAATAGGAACCACTCTGGCAGGAAGGTAAACGGCGTTTCCGTGCGCTGCTCTGGTTCGCCAGAAGCGGCTTAGTCATGCTGGCCACATGACTCGGAAACTGTACGCCGGCTCTCGGCCACTAAAGCGAGATGAGCGCCGCAACCCCATAGTCAGACACGACTGGACCTAATGGTCAGGGGTCCCTTTACCTTTATTGCTGGTTAGGTTTCAAACATCATGATGTAGCCCCCACCCCTTTCTATGGGATGTAGATTTGAGTTCCAAGGAAAGATGCAAAGAGCAACATTAACAGAATATATGAAGTGGTAGTTTTAGCAGTAAACATTAGATGTACATTGGAGTGTATGAAGAGGAAACTAATCCACAGCAAGAAATCCTAAGAATGCACCCGACTGTGCAAAGTGTATATTTTCATGGGTGATAATAAAAGGAGAGGCTGACATTAAAGTTTGCTCTTGAAAGAAGGAGGCAGTACGGTGATGTGACGAGACTTAGATAGCAATGATAAAAAGGCAGCAAAGGAGAAGCTGGTGAAGGAGGATCAAGAGCTTAATCCATTTAGATGTTCAAAACCTGAAACATGCTTTAAATTAAATTATGGCCTAATGCATTGTTGTCCTACTGTAAGACATTTGCAAGAGCATGCTCAGAAATAGGAGGTCAAATAATGTAATACAAGCACCACCAAAGCTTGAAAGGGTGAATTTACCAAACATAAGCCACTGGTCTCTTCGTCCTAACCTCCAACCGCAAGAAATATTTAAGCATTTATAATCGTTTGCTCCCGACTTCCTTTGCTTCTCCCGTCCTCATGGCGAAAATTTAGGCTGCAGGTTCCTCAGAGAAGCATTGTGTGATGGCCTGGGATTCAGACTCAGATGCTGAACCTGAGGGATCCCAGCCTGCACAGGATTCCCCGCCTCCAGAACCAGCAGAGCCGGGGCTAGGGCCTGAGTCGGAAGGGTCCTCACCTGTGCTGGATCCTCAGGTGCAGGCATCTGCTGAGTCTGCTCTGGCTCCTGATGGGGTGGAGGACGCATTGCCTGCAGGTGCTCCACTCCCAGCCCTGTCAGGGGAAGCTGAGGTTGCCTCTGGGTCCGGTAACCCTCCAGCCTCTCCTGAGCTGCAGAGGCTCAGGGCAGAGAGGCGAAGGGAACTGAGTTCCCGCAGGAGGAGTGCTCGCCTCCAAGCCAGGAGAGGCGAGTCACCAGAGGATCGGGGCTGCCCTATGCCTCGGGGCAGATAAAAGCCAGCCAGCCAGCCCCAGCCCAAGTTGCAGGAGCAACATTGTTGCTGACCAGTTGCTGCCAGTGTTCTTGCTTGATACCTGTCCTGCTTTCCTGCCTGAGCTCCTGACCCGCCCTGGTTCCCTGCTTGCCTACCTGTTCCTGACTTTGCCTGACTCCCTGCCCTGCACCTAGCTTCAGTTACCACGGACTGCCTTTACGTTGCACCTCTGACCACGGACCAGACTTGGACCTCACCTTTTGGGTAACCCACGGGACCAGCACACGTTGTCTTTTTAGCTTGTGCCATTCTGTAAAGTGCCGCTATGTTCATGATGCAATATAAATAAAAAGCTTAATGTCAGAGACATGGCCAGCAGAGAGGAATCTGCAGAGGGAGAGGAAGAGGCAGAGGGAAATGGAAACTTGATTCTTTCACACAAGTGAGGTAAGCCCTTCTCACTCTGGAATGCTGCCTGTCAGTTTTTGCAGCAGCACAGAGATGAAGGAGCAGAATGCAGCTGGTAGGAGGGAGTCACTTGCAGGAAATATTTGTGCTTGGTTTGAAGTATGTCATTTTTTAAAATAAGATAAAATAAAATAAAAATAAAGTAGATCTGTTAATGCCAGCTGCAAAATATTTCTTTACTTCTAAATCTACAAAAAAAACAGCAGATTGCGTGGTGGAGGAAATTGCACGACGAGTCCCTCATGTAGAAGCAGAACCACATGTCAGGGGGAGAAGGCAAGGTTAGAGAACTTCATGGCATAATAATAATAATAAATAATAATTAATAATTAATAGTTTATTATTTATACCCCAGCCACTCTGGGCAGCTTCCAACAAAAGATTAAAATACAATAGTCTATCAAACATTAAAAGCTTCCCTAAACAGGGCTGCCTTCAGATGTCTTCTAAAAGTCTGGTAGTTGTTGTTCTCTTTGACATCTGCTGGGAGGGCGTTCCACAGGGCGGGTGCCACTACCGAGAAGGCCCTCTTCCTGGTTCCCTGTAGCTTTGCTTCTCGCAGTGAGGGAACCGCCAGAAGGCCCTCTGAGCTGGACCTCAGTGTCCGGGCAGAACGATGGGGGTGGAGACGCTCCTTCCCAAGGAGGAGGAATAGGCTGCACCTGAGTCTCCAAGAAGTAGGAGGCGGAGCAAGCAATTAGAACAAAGGAGGGCCAGCAGGAAGCAGGGGCGGGCCTGGGGTATATCTGGCCTTGGGGAGGGCAGGAAGCCAGTTGAGTCAACTGACTCCGACAGTGAGGAATGAGTTGTGGGAAGCTCGGATTGCTGGAAGCCTGTTATTGCTAATAAACCTCAACACGTTGAACTGCCAGCATGTCGTGTCTTGTGGGCGAGAAGTGCTAACCTTACACTTAACATGTATGTAACACTTCAGATTTCTCTCTCTCTCTCTCTCTCGCATAATATTAGAACCCAATGGGGTCGTCTGATGAAGCTGAATGTTGGGAGATTCAGGGCAGAGAAAAGGAAGTACATCTTCACACAACGCAAACTACGGACTTCATTCACACAAGACGTAGGAATGGCCACCAACTTGGATGGCTTAAAAAGAGGATAGGAGGATAAGGCTTGGAGGGTAAAGCTGTCAGTGACTACTAGCCACAATAGCTATGTTCTGCCTCCACTGTCTGAAGAAGAAGAGGAGGAGGAGGAGGAGGAGGAGGAGGAGGAGGAGGAGGAGGAGGAGTTTGGATTTGATATCCCACTTTATCACTACCCAAAGGAGTCTCAAAGCGGCTAACATTCTCCTTTCCCTTCCTCCCCTACAACAAACACTCTGTGAGGTGAGTGGGGCTGAGAGACTTCAGAGAAGTGTGACTAGCCCAAGGTCACCCAGCAGCTGCATGTGGAGGAGCGGAGACGCGAACCCGGTTCACCAGATTGAGTCTACTGCTATTAACCAGTACACCACACTGGCTCTCATGCTTCTGTATACCAGTTGCTGGTAATCAAAAGTGATCTGCTTGGCAACTGTGAGAACAGGATACTGGCCTAGATTGGCCAGTTGTTGCCCTGATCTTCTTATGTTCTTACATGTTGTGTTTCAAAAATTGTCAGTAACCATAAAACAATATATTCTATATAAAATCATTACAACATTTTTTTACAGAAATGGCTTATAACATCAATATTCATATAATTAGTAAGAGGATGGGACTCATCAACCTGGAAAAGTATCCCACCTAGGAGAAGGAAAACTCTGGTCCTAAACCTCTGCTGCCTTGCAGGGTATCTTTGGGAGGAGACAAGGGTAAGGAGTAAACCCTACACAATTCCGGAGTGATGTCCATAAGGTAAAAGGTAAAGGACCCCTGGACGGTTAAGTCCAGTCAAAGGCGACTATGGGGTATGGCGCTCATCTCTCTTTCAGGCCAAGGGAGCCGGCATTTGTCCACAGATAGCTCTCTGAGTCATGTGGCCAGCATGACTAACCCACTACATGGAGGACCGTGATGGAAGCCAGAGCACATGGAAGTGCCGTTTACCTTCCCGCCACAGGCGGTTTGAATCCTTGCGACAGAGTGAGCTCCCGTTGCTTGGTCCCAGCTCCTGCCCACCTAGCAGTTCAAAAGCACGTCAAAGTGCAAGTAGATGGCGGGAAGGTAAACGGCGTTTCCATGCGCTGCTCTTGATTGCCAGAAGCGGCTTAGTCATGCTGGCCACATGACCTGGAAGCTGTACGCCGGCTCCCTTGGCCAATAAAGTGAGATGAGCGCCGCAACCCCAGAGTTGGTGACGACTCGACCTAATGGTCAGAGGTCCCTTTACCTTTACCTTTACCTTTACCTTTACCTTTACCAACTCCTTCTAGCTTTGCTCTCAACTTCTTCCCTGTTGAGGTCTGCAAAGGCAAAACTGAGTCTGAGAAAGAGGAAGCTGACAGCCAGTGCCATCCCCAGGACTGGATGCTGGTCTGGTTCAAAGGAAAGCTGAGCAATACATTTGGCACCAGCTTAGCTGCAGGAATTGCCAGAAGGGGGTGCACAAGGTGATATCCAACCGTCTTAGGGACTATAGGGAGTAGGTGGTGCTGTGGTCTAAACCACTGAGCCTCTTGGGCTTGCTGATCAGAAGGTTGGTGGTTCGAATCCCTGAAACGGAGTCAGCTCCTGTTGCTCTGTCCTGGCTTTTGCCAACCTAGCAGTTCGAAAGCAGGAGTTGGTACCACTTGCCATTGTTTCATTCTCCATCTTTTTGCCTTTTGCCTGACACTCTCAAGGGGGACCAGCTGCCACTGGGTTCCTGTGTATGCGGTGTGTGTGTGTGTGTGTGTGTGTGTGTGTGTGTGTGTGTGTGTGTAACACACATATATTTCAGGCCTGTGTGCTGTTTACTAACTTTGCATGTCAAAGGTGGAAATCATTTTCCTTGAGAGAAGAAAGGATGGTTGTGTTGATGCATCCAAAGTTAGATATTTCTAAGTCTTATTATTTCAAAGTGAATGCTAAGCATGCATTTGAAGCTCTCCCATTGCAACGTAACAAAAGTGCTGAATTGTGCCCATTGTAGTTGTGAAATATTACAAAAAAAAGGAAATACGCAACACAAATGTTTTCAGAATGCAGCTGCTTTGTTGCTGTTTGTGTTTGAATCCTGCTTCCTGCCTTTGAAATGTCTTTTCCTTGCCCCCTTATTCACAGCTGAATAGCACACAGTTGTGCAAAAATTTATTACCTGCAGCAGTTCAGACCTTGTCAACAAATGCATTGTAAGCTGGATGGCAATAACTGCTCACTTTACTATACTGGAAGGATGACTGGTTTTGGCATAGCATTCCCAGAAGAACACTGTGGGAGTTCTGGGAATGACAGATATAGGCATAAGGTTGTTGGGGTTTTTTAATCGGGAAAGATGAGACATCAGAGTAGACCAGTACTAAGCAAGGCTAAACGATGACTTATTAGAAGATTATAAAACTCTGTAAGTGTCAAGAGGAAGTAAATGTTAAAGGCTAAATAAATTTTGTTTCAGCACTGTTATCTGTCAGCATTCATCCAATGCAGCCCCCATTTTTTCAGCAGAGTGGGTGCCAGTGTAGTTATCTACCCAAGAGTTCTTGAAAGAACTCAAATATTAAATTGCTGGTCTTCTTTAAAGAAGAAAAGTAAAAAAGGAACATCTCTAAGACTGGCTACCAGAGAACTGGAATTCAGATAACATAATGCTAGGATTTAAAAAGAGCTGAAGCAGGTATCTATGGCATCACATGGTGGTTAGATTAACTTCTGCTCCCAGTAAATTGGTGGATAGCATTATTTAAGATAAAACTATAGAGCATAGAACAGAAGAGGCCTTGCTGAAGAAGACGCAGCATGGCTTCTTCCTCACAAATCATTTAGAGCAGGGGGGGCCAACTCCCAAGAGACTGCAATCTACTCACAGAGTTAAAAACTGGCAGTGATCTACCCCCTTTTGGGGGGCTCAGGTCAAAGTTGTTGAGCTTTTTTTAGGAAGGAGGAAGGCCATTTTGGGGGGGTTCAGGTCAAAGTTGTTGAGTTTTTTCAGGGAAGAGGTAAAATGTTGAGCATTTTTTTAGGGGAGCCACAGTTGTTCAGCTTCTTTGGGGGGAACCAATGATCTACCAGTGATCTACCGCAGACGTCCATTCATCTACCGGTAGATCACGATCTACCTGTTGGACATGCCTGATTTAGAGCTTTTGAGAGCCAAGGCAAGGCAAGCTCCAAGCAAAGTGCTCTCTGGTTTCATCTCCTCTGTTGGCGAGCCCCAAAGGACTTATTGGGAAGAGAACAGGAGAAGAGCCCTGCTAGATCAGACCAGAGGCCCATCTAGTCTTCTTCTTCTTCTTCTTCGGCGATCCCTCGTAGCCGAGTAAGAATGTCTTCCATAAACATAGTTTTAACAGTGGGCCCATAAGTGACTGTGGAGGCCAATTCTGGATCCACACAGATATCCACAGTGGGGACATAGGTTTCCGGGTGGGAGTTGATCATGGTGAGGGTTTGCCAAGCATGCCTTCCTCTTAGCAGGTTTCTCCCTTGCGTCCTGAGTTTGAGCGTCTTCAAAGTCCATGACACCTTTGGTAAAGTCTGTTCTCCAATTGGAGCACTTGCAGGCCAGGGTTTCCTGATAGTTTATACAGTGGTACCTCGGGTTACAAACACTTCAGGCTACAGACTCCGCTAACCTGGAAGTAGTACCTCGGGTTAAGAACTTTACCTCAGGATGAGAACAGAAATCGTGTGCCAGCGGCGCAACGACAGTGGGAGGCCCCATTAGCCCAGTGTTTAAAAGTGTGGTGTGGAACAGGAATGGTATACTACCTCTAGGATCGGGGACAGAAAGCAGCAGGTCTTGTGCTTGTGGGCTTCCCAGAAAGGCGTCCGCTTGGCCACAGGAAGAGAGGACTAGATGACCCTCAGGGTCCCTTCCAACTCTACAATTTATGATAATAGAATTGTAGAGTTGGAAGGGACCTCAAGAGTCACCTAGTCCAATCCCCTGCAATGCAGGAATCTCAGTTATAGACCATGCATGACAGATGGTCATCCAACCTCTGTTTAAGAACTTCCAAGGAAGTTCTCACCACCTCTCGCGGAAGCCTGTTCCACTATCAGAACAGCTCTTAGTGTCAGAAAGTTTTTCCTGATGTTGTCGGAATCTCCTTTGGGCAAAATATTTGTGCATTGCAGGGGGCCCAACTAGATGATCCTTGCGGCACCTTCCAACTCTACAATTCTACGATTCTATCCTTCATGTGGATATTTGAAGATGGGTATCATATATCTGCTCTCAGGCGCCTGTTTTCCAGGCTAAACATACCCAAGTTCCTCAAGCGTTCCTCATAAGGCTTGGTTTCCAAACCCTTGGTCATCTTGGTGGGCCTCCTCTGAACACATTCCAGCTTGCAAATATGCTTATTAAATTATGGCACCTAGTCTGGACACAGCACTCTGGCCAGGGCAGAATAGAGCGGGACTATTGGTGGTGCTGTGGTCTAAACCACAGAGCCTAGGGCTTGCCGATCAGAAGGTCGGCAGTTCGAATCCCCGCGATGGGGTGAGCTCCCATTGCTCGGTCCCAGCTCCTGCCCACCTAGCAGTTCGAAAGCATGTCAAAGTGCAAGTAGATAAATAGGTACCGCTCCGGTGGGAAGGTAAGCGGTGTTTCCATGCGCTGCTCTGGTTCGCCAGAAGCGGCTTTGTCATGCTGGCCACATGACCCAGAAGCTGTCTGCGGACAAACACCAGCTCCCTCGGCCTATAGAGCGAAATGAGTGCTCAACCCCAGAGTCGTCCGCGACTGGACCTAATGGTCAGGGGGGCCAGGGGGGAATTACTCCCCTTGACCGGGACACTATACTTCTGCTGACGCAGCCTAGAATAGCATTAGCAGTTTTTGCTGCTGCATCACACTGTTGGCAAGGCGGTGCACTTGCTTTCCACATGTACCACTGCCAAGCCAGGTGACCCCACCCCCCATCTGATATTTTGCGAAGCTATTTGTCGATCCTGCCTATTCGCCGATCGTGACATGGGCCCCTATGTTAATTCGTCTCGTTCGTTTGGGCCCAGCCGGTCTCCTTCAGCTTATTCGCACGTCCTTCACGAAGACTGTCTCTGCCATTCAACCCGGGCAAGCCGCGCTCTCCATCTCACCGTTTGCGCAGCGGACGGTCAGGACAGCCGATCGCCTTTCCAAGGCCGTCGAGAGGGAATCCCAAGCAGCTCACGAGAGAATCCTCGAGGGCCGCTATGATAAATGCTTCAAAAACAACAACAAACCATTCCTCTTCCTCCCCACTTTGCGCGCAAGCAAGGCGCACCATTTAGTTCCATAGCCGCGCGTTGGCACCCTTGGGAACCAGATTGAGGGGTCAGAAGAGAGGACCCTCTGGCAGCTCCACCTTTTTGGCGATGCTAGCGAGGGGGAGGGGGGCCGTCAAGGAAAGGGGCGGGGCCAGGGGCGGGGCTAAGCGCGCCGCCCCTGCCCCCGCTGCCGCGCTGGTGGCTGCGCGCAGCAGCAGCGGCACCGAGGCGAAGCAGGAGCTCGGAGTTTCGGGCGCGCTGCTGGAGACGCTTCGCAACACCGTCGCCATCCCCGCTCGCTACCGGGACGGAGGACGAGGAGGAGCGGCTGCAGGGCCAGACGCCGAGCCGAGGAGGCTCCGCAGCGTCTCCGGCGAGGAGGTGAAGGCGGAGGAGGGCGACGACCCGGCCGAGGAAGCCGTCGCCGCAGCAGCCCGCGCGCGGAGCTCATCCCGGGCGGAGCGAGGATGCTACGCGACCGCCCGCCGGCGCCGCCTCTGGCGGTGCTGCTGCCGCTGCTGCTCCTGCCCGGCGGGACGCTCCGGAGCGCGGCCGGCAGCCAAGGTGAGCTCGCCGGGCGTGGGATCGGGAGGACGCCGGGCATAGCGGGGCTTTGGGGGATGGCGCGAGCGAGCGAGCGCTTGCCAGGGCGCCCGTGACCCTTTCCTGGCGGCCCGCATCGGGCATCGGGGGGCTTCGGAGGCGCAGTCCATCCAGCTGCCCGGATGGGAAGGATGAAATTTTTTAAAAAGGCAGCTTTCTCCATGTTGGTTTTTCCCTTCTCTTCCAGCCCGTCTTTTCAGGGGTTTTGGGGCTCGTTCGGCAGAGTTCATGATAGAATGGGAGAGTTGGAAGGGCCCACAAGGGTCATCTAGTCCAACCCCCTGCAATGCAGGAATCTGCCCAACGCGGGGCTCGAACTCACGACCCTGAGATTAAGATTCACGTGCCCTTTCCGATCTGGGGGTTGTGCCCGCGATCTCCGCCGTATTAGACAGGCGCCCGGAGGCAATGCACTCTGCACCTGCTCAAGGGCGTCTTGGCCGTAGGTTTGACACATCTTCCCGGGTTTGTTGCGGATGGGAGGTAGCGGGGCTGGAGATGGGAGCTTGGGCAAAGCACTGGCATGAAGCGAGCTCTTCTTTTTCCTCTCCCCCCTCTCATCTGTAAGATCATTTCAGTAGCTGCTTCTCTCGCCTTCGCTTTTCTCCCTCTCTCCCCCGCCGCCCCCAGTTGCCCTCTCATACTCCCGACTGATGGGGGCAGTGCTTTTTTCTGGGGGGTTACTCAGGGGTACGCATACCCCTAAACATTTTGTGAATCTACGTTTGGCCTCATTGAGGGGCAGCATTTCAATATGAGTAGGAAAATGAGAGTACCCCTAAACATTTTTTTTAAAAGCACTGTGTAGGGGGGGGGGTGAATAGGAGCAGCACTGTTTTTTTTGGGGGGGGGGGAACTTGTCTGGTTTCTGTTACATCCAGGCAGAAATCTCCCCAGCTAAGGTTTTCCCCATTGCTTTTATTTCGAGACCAGGAAAATCTTGATCTGCTTTTAATGCCTACATGTCCAGCTGATCTTGAAACTGAAGCAGAGGAGCAAAACAATAGTTGATAAAAAGAGGTGTTTGTTGTTGTTTTTAAATAGTAGGTTTAAAAAACCTAGAGGTAAAAGTGTGGGCATTTTTTTCTGATCTTTCACTACAAATGTGTGAGTGAAGATTTGTTTGCATTTTAGTCTAAACAACTTCTGGTTGTACATATAAGGGGTGGTAGTTGTTTTTGCAGAATACAAGGGGGGAAGTGGCCTTCTGAGTAGGACTCACACCGATAGCTGATGGTCCAGAAAGAACTACTTTTGGAGAATCACAGAATTGCAAGGGACCCCTAAGGGTTATCTAGACCAACCCCCTACGATGCAGGAATCTCAGCTAAATCATACATAATTTCAGCATCTTTCCATGATTTGGGTGGCCACCGCAGGCTTAGAAGACTTTGCTCCAGTGGACTGTTGAATACCCTTTTTGTCTTATTTGGGCTGGCAGGATCACATAGTTAAAAGAGAAAGAAGATTCAGTGTGTAGAGCTGTGGAGATGGGTCTTCTGGAGTCTGGGAGAAGAAGCACTGCCCCTCAGATTCTGTGGGGCTAGGATGAGCAAAGAAAAACCCAGCATCCAGCAAGCAGGTTGCTCTCCTGTCCCTTCCTAAGGCACATGTCTGCGTCGGTGGCAATAGCTGGCAGGTCTTTATTCCTAGCTCTTATCAGCTGGAAACGCCCCCCACCCCCCAATATATAATTTTTAAAATATAATTTTATGAAATTAAAAATTGGAGGTGCCTTTGGAATTCCTGCATGTGAGTTGGTTGAAAGGTATGGGAAAGGCTTGGATAGTATGCATTTAGAGCTAGATGGAAAAATAACTCCAAAGTGACCATTGTAGAGCTACTTCGTGTGTATGAAAGCCAGTTCATTCTGCTGTTTGAAGTCTGTATAAAGAGGTGCTTATAAATGATCTCCCCTATTTTTATAGCATTTTCCCCCACCAGATTCTAGTATGGTGAGCTTAAGTGGGGGGTTATAAGACTCAGATGTCATTTTTGCATGTGTTGGGTCAAAGGTGTGTGGGGGGGGAGCAGAAAATCCTCAGCGGGGGTGAGGAAACCCAGTTCTTCTTGTCACCAAAGAGAATTGGGATTTCAGTTACTTTCATAATTCCTGGGATGATAGCCCCTCACCCTTTGTTGTGCAATGAAATCAAGATACAGTGAGATCTGATGGGAGCGTTTGTGTGTGCTGGGAACAGGACAGTTAATGAGCAATTTTGCAACAGGAAAGCTAGATGCTTTTGGAAGATTATTGGCATCTAATAGTTCTTTTATTTTGAAGCCAACACACAACAAGGTTTGTAGCTAGCTTCTATAGATGAGGATTGGTCTTGTTATATTGCGTGGTTTGATAGTCAAACCCTTATTGGCAATGCCTCTATGATGTGATGTGAGCTGAGAGAAAGGTTTCCTGACTATCACCCAGAAGAAAATGATTTGTCAAAACAAAACAAAACCTTCTTTAAAGGTGTAACCCCACCCCCCACAAAAAGCCTAAATTGTGTGGGGTCTGCAACAAAATGCTGCAGTGTTCCTGTCAGCCATTCTCTTTCAGCAGGACATTTCCTTTCTGTGGCTTTGTTGTTTAGTTGTGTCCATGGGCGTACCCGGGGGGGGGCAGAGGGGGGCAGCTGCCCCCCCAGAAGGCAGCCCTAGAAGCAAAAATGATCAGCGTCCATTCAAAGCAAACCTGAACCACCATGGCTTGCCCCCCCCCTAGTTCAAAGCAAACCTGAACGACCATGGCTCGCCCCCCCCCTAGTTTTGATCCTGGGTACGCCCCTGGTCGTGTCCGACTCTTCGTGACCCCATGGACCAGAGCACGCCAGGCACTCCTGTCTTCCACTGCCTCCCGCAGTTTGGTCAGACTCTTGTTGGTAGCTTCGAGAACACTGTCCAACCATTTCTGTGGCTACTGAGGGTGTTTAGCCTTCACTGCCCCCTGTTTCAAGACTATCATTTTACAAACCTCAGGGATATCTCCTCCACCCCACAGTTGCCCATTTTTGGCTGCAGTGCTGTCGGCACTGAACACATGAGTTTGCTATTAGAATAAGTTATTGTAACACATGAATACTTGTGCATGTGATTTAGAATACCTGTGTCCATAGTTATATTGATGTGTGATTGAACTGTTTGATCTGCCCTTTGTGGAATAACATTTCTGTGCTGAATGCTATCATCTGGATGACTGAATGGAGGACATTAGACATTTCTAACACAAAGGCATTTTACCTTGCCCCACCCCCATGATCTGCACTGATAGGCATAGCTGTCAACCCTCCCTTTTTTTGTGGGAAACTCCCTTATTCCAACGCCGTTTCCTGCTGATATCCCGGATTGTTGATATCCCTTCAATTTCCCGGATTTCAAAGGAAGCAGCTCCTCTCCCTCCCTGCCGGCCAGGGAGGCTCCTCAGCTGCCTTGCTCGACTGCCAATAAGGAGTCTGAGACCGACTGGGGGCGGAGCTTGCATGCCTTGTGCAGCCCAGACCCTCGCGCCCAACCAGACAGCCAGCCTGCCTGCCGTCTACACACTGGCTCTTTCGCTCTCCCGTTCGCACACAGCCTCTGGAGCGCAGGGTGGCGAGGCTACTTGATGCCCTCGCGGCATCCCTTATTTTCAAATCCGAAAGTTCGGAAAAATCCCTTATTTTCAAATCCGAAAGTTGACAGCTATGCTGATAGGGTCATCAGAGGCTGATGGATTTGGGGCTTGGAAAATGTTCACAAGCATCTTACTTAGGAGAATGGTTGTGAAATCTGCCGGGAGTCCTTTCTTTGTGGGAGCAATCTCCTAAGTCAAGTCTCCATTTCTGATCATACAGAGAGATGGGATCAGTTCGGAAATAAACCCAAACTGTGGTTTGTGCTAACCACACTTTGCAACCTAAGGCCACCATGGTTGAGACCTACCCTATATTCTACCCTATTTAGCACTCGCCTCTAGACATAGTTACCTATAGAGATGGATCAATAGTATGGCTACAGTTTGTCAAAGCATATGTTACCCCAAAGTATATTTAACACATATTGTGGCTTTTTATTTGCTAGATGACCACAAACCACAGTTTGCCAATGCAGTGCCATGCCATATTATGGTTTGGCTTCCTCAACCATGGTGTGGCATGATTTCTGAATTAAGTCCCAGACTGACAGAGTTTCCTGAAGGGCAATTAGGTGTATTTGTAAATAAAAAATATCTATGTGTGTATGTTTTCAAAAAGTTGGCACTCCCAGAAAGATGGATTGAGGAAGGCAAAATATAGTTAGCAAGTGATTGTATTTATACCTTAGCAGAGATCAGTTGATGCTATAACCTTGCTCTGTGCAGCATGTTTTAGTGAGGGGCCTGGGTGTCTTTCTGCTTAGAATGGAAAGCATGGGTTTATTCCCTTAGGAAAACATAGTTTTTTTACTGGAAATAACTCAGTCAAAAAGCCCAGAGTTGTGTGCAGTGTTGACTGAAAATTTCAGCTCTGGGAGCAAGTCAGAGCTGCTGTAACAGACTGTTTCCCCAGATCCATCATTTGGGGCAGTGTATCCTGAAGCTCATAGCTTTTAGATGTGTGGGAAGCCTTTTCAGTTATGCCCTCCTAATATTTCATTTAGCATGGCAAAATGAAATTAACCCTAGTCACATCCTACAAAGTCAACATACGCACTGCAGGAACGACTGACTCTGTGGAACAGAGCAGGTGATTGGCTTGAAACTGCACAGCCAAATTTGGAAGAGGACGTGGGGGGTGGGTGGGGGAGGTTGGAAAATAACCAATGAATTATGCAGTCAGATACAGGATTGGTGCACCTTGTCTACTTGGCTGCCCCCGTCCACCCTCTGTTCTTGCCCTTTTAAGAGGGGCATGGCATTAGAAGCGAACCAGGGTTTATTCGCTAATGGCCAGCTGGTACCATTTGGAAGTTTATTTGTAAACAAGCATTATTTGACAAACGCTTCGCACAGCAGGGGGTGGCTTGGCCAATTATGACCGAACAACACTGTCTCTGAAAGTGGCTCGCCTTGCAGAGAGCCAGTCACCATTCATTGCTACAATAGTCACTAATGTCCTTTTTTCTAGGGTCCTTGGAAGTTCAGCTTCCGAAACCGTACTCCTTCCAACATGTGGAATAGAACTGAGGATCACTTGAGCTGGTTCTGCAGGCTGATGGGAAAAGCTTAAACTAAACCCCCCAAAAAACTTTTATAACCAGTGTCAGTTTTTTTAAAAAAGAAAAAGATTATGGGCCCAATCAAGATTTCATTGATTTCAGCGAGTTGGCATATTCTTAATTCTCCCCCATTAAAATGAACGAGTCTTGAAACTATTAAAGAATCTTGCTGTATAATTCAAATAGACTTTTTTTATTTTTATGAAGTTTAATTTTCCGGCAAAGATCTTTAATCGCTTGGCTTTGTAAGTGCACTGGTCTCTCTCTCTCTCTCTCTCTCTCTCCCTCCCCCCTTTTTCTTTGAGAGCTAATAATTGGAATTTTCTGTGGCCTTGTAACAAATATTATATCGCTGTTACATCTGAGTGAATGTTAGAGGATTTGGTTCTGGATAGAGAGATTTCTAAAAGTTAACCTGCTTGCTCTTCAGAATTATGAGTGGATCAGCAGTGAGACTTTAAAGCAGCTAAGTTGAAAAGCACTCGTCAAGATCTCCAGAACGCAATGCACGGCTGGAATATGTTTTTTGATTAGCACTCTAATGACATCACTGCTATACTTTACTGGTCAAGACCTAGCTCTCTTTTTTTAATCGGTACTTGCTGCTCAGTTGTGCTGCTAAGGCAGGCATCCCCAAACTCGGCCCTCCAGATGTTTGGGGGCTACAACTCCCATCATCCCTAGCTAACAGGGCCAGTGGTCAGGGATGATGGGAATTGTAGTCCCCCAAAAATCTGGAGGGCCGAGTTTGGGGATGCCTGTGCTAAGAGTATTACGGTTTTAGCTCAGCACTGTTTGTTTAATTGCATGTATTGTAACTTGTAGGCTACAATCCTTCACTCACTTACCGTATTTTTCGCTCCATAAGACACACTTTTTTCCTCCTAAAAAGTAAGGGGAAATGTCTGTGCGTCTTATGGAGCGAATGTGTGGTCGATCACTGGCTCCCTTTCTGGCCCCGCCCCCTTGCCCAGGCCTCCATTGTTGAATGTTCTGCAGATGGAGGCTGTTTGTTTCCCCGGTGACATGTGACTGGCTGATTAGATTATCTGTCTGGAAACTGTAGAAACGGCTCCCTTTCCTTTCCCAAAGAAGCTGCAGAACTGTGAGTTGAACCCCATAAAAACAGGATTTTTTTCCCTTTGCAAAGTAAGCTCAACAACTTTGAGCTGATCCTCAAAAAAACGGGACTTTCCCCCTTTGCAAAAGAAGCTGCACAACTGTGAGCTGATCCCCAAAAAAACGGGGTTTCCCCCCTTTCCTCCTCTAAGAACTAGGTGCATCTTATGGAGAAAAAATATGGTAATTGGGAGGAAGTCCTTTGGAACTCAGTGATTCCCCCCCCCTCAGTAGCCGCATATAGGATTGCACTGTTAGCGTGCCATTTTATGTGCACCAAATAGCATGTATAAGCAGCACTTGAAAGCCATGCAGTCGTGAAATATTATAAATAGTAAATAATAAGCGCCGTCTCCGAGAAGCTCTGTTTCAGGTATTGCTTTTCCAAGTAGTTTTCATTCCCTTTCTTCAAAAAAATAAATAATAATAATAAAAAGCAGGTGTGGGGATCAAGCTGTTCATTGAACTTCAGGTGAAGAATTGTGCTGTAAATGTACATACAGGTGTTTTCATAGTGATGTATCTCAGCGCTCAAGGGAGATGCTGTATCACAGTGGCTTCATTTATGGTTCAGACTGAGCAATGGTTCTCAAGAGTGGCAGGAAGATTCAAAGACAATCAAATAAACAATAAAAGAAACAGTGTAATATAGTACAGGGCAGTTTCAAAATAACTTTTGTTTTGACGCACAACCAGAAACAGTATCAATACCTCTCTTCAAGAGCCTTGGCTATTTTTCTACAGCAAACAACAAATTGTTGTGATCAGGGATTTTCAACTCTGACAAATATGAAAGACTAGTGAATTTAGCCCGTTAAAAACGGGCTCTAGAAGCCGGAGCAGCAGGAGCCGGGGGACCGGGAGGCTTCGGCGGGGGCGACCGGCTGGCCTGTCAGCGGAGGCCGCCTCGCCTCGGACCCCCGCCAGCTGGGCAGCGCGCAGGGAAGGGTGCGGGCCGGATGGGGGGCCTCCTTCTCTGGCGGCTTCTCGGCCACGGCCTCCTGCGGGGGCGCGGCTCCCGCAGGCCAAGCAAGCGCCGGCCGCAGCGGCCGCCATAGGCGGCAGGAGCCTCGATCAGCAGGCAGCGGGCGGCGGCAGCGGGAGCCTCCATAGACGGGCGGCGGTGGTGGTAGCGGGAGCAGCGCTTTGCGCCGCTTCCCCCCGGCAATGGCGGCGGCGCAGTTTCGCCTGGCCGGAAGTGTCTCTGCGTCGTCCCGCCCCCCTCTCCGCCCCTCCAATCCCTGCGTCCGTCTGTGACATGCGCACAACGCACTTCCGTGACACACGGAAAAGCAGGGACACTTCAAGATTATTATATAGGATCAGAAAAGAGAAAGGCTTCTTTGTGTTGGTGAAGAGAGGAGAGTTTGCTTGTCTCAAATTAGACCCAATATCAATGAGATTACTGCGGGAAAGCAAGCTCACACCACTCACTGAATTTGTATAATACTTAAAGTACATATGTAAGAGGCTCATTTATCATATTTTGGGAATGATTTATGTTCTTATGTAGCTGCATTGTTTTATACTTTCTGGATGGCCCATGATCATATTATAAAGTAGCTGTTATTATTATAAAGCACTGCTAGGAGTTGTTTCTTTTTGTTTTCCAATGTATTTTTTATCAATTAAAAAAAACCAAAAACACAACTGGTGTGGCGAGAGCAAGTTTTTATTCTGTGTGGCCCAGAGGAAAAAAAGATTAGAGGATCCACTGGTTTAGAGGATCAGAAACAACGTGAGTTTGTTGCATCCCATTCCTCCTTCCCAGCTTCCCTTCTCTATTTCCTGTTTAGCATTTACCATACCGGTACTTTATCATGACAACTATGGCAGCTTTGGAGAGGTGATTTTTCTCAGAACTGACCTTGTCTGAAGAAGTGTGCATGCACATGAAAGCTTATACCCAGAACAAACTTAGTTGGTCTCTAAGGTGCTACTGGACAATTTATTTTATTTTTTTATTTATTTCGACTTGTCAGGGAGGTAAAGGTAAAGGGACCCCTGACCATTAGGTCCAGTCGCGGATGACTCTGGGGTTGCGGCGCTCATCTCACTTTACTGGCCGAGGAAGGCAGCGTTTGTCCACAGATCATGTGGCCAGCATGACTAAGCCACTTCTGGCGAACCAGAGCAGCGCATGGAAATGCCGTTTACCTTCCCGCCAGAGCGGTTCCTATTTATCTATTTGCACTTTGACGTGCTTTCAAACTGCTAGGTGGGCAGGAGCTGGGATCGAGCAATGGGAGCTCACCCCATCACGGGGTGAGATAGAGTTAAATATTGTCTCCTCACCCCCAGGGTTCTGGAGTCCTTAAGACTTCTCCATGGCTGCTATTAACATAACAAAAATGTGCATGTTAATTGCATTCCTGCAATTAATGCCACATCTAGCATGGCCTTTAGTCAAGGTTGTAAAGTTGCAATTGAACTTGTTCTTGTTTTGTCCTTTTCTGGAAAAGGAAACCATGGAGATGCACAGAGTAAATACAATCCCTACATAGTTTGGATCTTCCTTAGTGCTATCTTTTAGTCTCCAGTTGACAAAAGAGGGAGCAGTAGAATACAATATTCTATTTTCTGCATGCTTTTCTCTCTAATGAATACCCAATGTGGAGGCTAAGAAGATTGGAAGACAATAAAATTAAGAATTTTTTTTGCACTTAATGTAGCTTTCCCTATAAGTTTTATTCATCTTTTTTCCACTGTTGATTATTATTTTAAAACTGCCATCTGAGCACAATCACAAGAAAGTAAGCCTCATGAAACTCTGTGATTCACTTCTCAGTAAATGTGTTTAGGGTTGAGAGGTTTTTTTTTAAATAAAAAAATCTAAGATTGAAATGTATGTTAATCAGGCAACATAGGAGAAATAACTGCTGACACCAGCATCCTTTTTAAAAACTAATAAGTGTGTGTGAGAGAGATAAAAGTGATTCCCAGATATAATTACACAGTGTAAATTTGGAGAAATTAAATCTAAGGCTGATGAACCTAATTGTCTTGATGATTTGAGAAGAGCAGGCGCTCAAATTAAGTCACTTGTTCCCGCATTCTTAGAATGTGGGTTTTACTTTTTATATGCATGATTTAAAGAGAAGGAAGGTGGACAGACCAATAGAGTTTGTGAGATGTAGCCATGCTAGGGACTTCCTGCTGATAATTGACTTGCATGGAGAGTGTGCTGTCATGATAGACACAGCATTAGCCCATCAATCATGCATGTTGTTACATCAATGCATTAAATTAATTAGGTGCGGCCATATGTGAAGTCCCTATAAGTAGAATACAAATCTGCTTTAACCTTCTGTCAGTAAGGTCAAATGTATTCTGTTGGCACATCATGCAATTTCTTACAGGCTGGATAAACTTGATCCCCCCCCCCCCAATCTTAAATAATAGCTGGAATACTAAGTAATCTGAATATAAGCATGCTAAAACAAATTTGATCATTTCTTAAAATATGAATTTATCCAATACTTTCCAAATGCAGGTATTTCATATTTACCTGATGAAAATAAAATGCTCTGTTTTGTCCAGTAACTGTCTTGCCTTGGTTTAAGCTTCACATGAGTCAACAATGTGATGCAGCAGCAAAAAAAGTCAATGCAATTCTAGGCTGCTTCAACAGAAGTCTACTGTCTAGAACAAGGGAGGTAATAGTTCCACATGAGTGCCAAACCACTTTCCCACTCTTGCTCCCCATCAAATGGTATTCACAGATGGAATAAAGCCATCACTTCTAATAGCCCTTAATTTGCCCTATAATGATTGTTGCAGTCTTAAAACTGCTTGCCCTTTTAACATTAGTACAGTGGTACCTCGGGTTACATACGCTTCAGGTTACATACGCTTCAGGTTACAGACTCTGCTAACCCAGAAATTTTATCTCGGGTTAAGAACTTTGCTTCAGGATGAGAACAGAAATTGGGCAGCGGTGGCGCAGCGGCAGGGGGAGGCCCCATTAGCTAAAGTGGTGCTTCAGGTTAAGAACAGACCTCCGGAACAAATTAAGTACGTAACCAGAGGTACCACTGTATTTACTGTCTTATTGCAAAGGAATTTCAGAAATAGACTGGAAAGAAAAGTTGCTGAATTGCAACTCATTACCAAGCTTAAAACCATGGAGAGACCTGGTCTGAACAAAGACATTGGATTCTTATCTCATTATACATGACAAAGCTATTTTTAACCTTCTCACCCTTGCTTTTTCCTGTAAGACTAATTGCAGTTGTTAACAGTCGTCAACAGGTTTACCACAGCTATCAGCCTATCACCCATTCCCACCACCCTTCTGAGTAATACCCCTCCCCACCCTCTCACTATATATAAGGGTCTGGTGACTTTCAGTTTCAGTGTATCTGAAGTTTCAGTGTATCTGAAGAAGTGTGCATGCACATGAAAGCTCATACCAAGAACAAACTTAGTTGGTCTCTAAGGTGCTACTGGATGGATTTTGTTTGTTTGTTTGTTTTGACTATGACAGTCCAACACGGCCACCTACCTGTCACTGTATTTACGTTAGTTTAGTTCGGTGGTTCTCCAAGGGTGTGGCGGGAGTGGATGGGCGAGCGTTGTGGGAAGATTCAAGGACAAAGAAAACATTTAAACATTTTGGTATAGTGTACCATGGTATCGAAATAATGTTTTAAATGGAAGATCAGAAAAGAGAAAGGCTTCCTTGTTTGGATGAGGAGAGTTTGTTTGTCTCAAATTAGACCTAAAATAAATGAGATTGCGCAGCAAAAGCAAGCTCACACCTGTCGTTGGGTTTGTATACATACTTAAGGTACATGCAGGTGGAAACCATTTTAACAGACGCGTGATCGCTGACAAATGGGTCCTTTTGGACCTTGGAAAAAGCAGAACAGGGGCAGAATGGGGCTCATACACTGACACATGCAGGGGCCTGGATTCATAGCTGTCAACCCTCCCTTTTTTTGCGGGAAACTCCCTTATTCCAATGCCATTTCCCGCTGCTATCCCGGATTGTTGGTATCCCTTAAATTTCCCGGATTTCAAAGGAAGCAGCTCCTCTCCCTCCCTGCCAGCCAGGGAGGCTCCTCACCTGCATTGCTCGGCTGCCAATAAGGACTCTGAGACCGACTGGGGGCGGAGCTTGCATGCCTTGTGCAGCCAGACCCTCACGAACAACCAGACAGACAGCCTGCCGTCTACGCGCTCGCTCTTTCGCTCACCTGTTCGCGTGCAGCCTCTGGAGCGCAGGGTGGCGAGGCTACTTGGTGCCATTGCACGGCCCTGGCGGCATCCCTTATTTTTCAAATCCGAAAGTTTTTGGGAAATCCCTTATTTTCAAATCCGAAAGCTTTTTAAAATCCCTTATTTTCAAATCTGAAAGTTGACAGCTATGGCCTGGAATGGAACCCCCATGCAAAAGGATTGCTTCCTGTATGGAAGAGGCTCATTCATCATTAGTGACAATTTCCAGGGTGTGTGAATGGATTCTGCAGAGTAGCCTTGCAGAATCAGTGTGTGAGACCTTTTCAAAGAAGCGCACGCCTTTGTTTTCCCAGGTGACACGATTCCTCAAGAGAAAGAGGAAGGAAACGGTGAGCTTTAGGAAAATGAACAACTGTTTCCATTGCATGGATGGAACTTTCAGCATTTTCCATGCGTTGTAATTGTGACTTAAACCAAGGCGACGTCTCTTGGGGAAAGAGCTTCTGTAAAGCTTCATTTTGCTTTGCACGAAGGCCCTAATCTGTTCCAGGCAAAGACAGCACCTTGGTTACGAACGGCGTGTGCTAATTTTTAAGAGAGAGGGAACTGAGCTGTTGCCTCCACAAATGCAAGAACAGGTCACTTCACCCAGGGTACAAATTGACTTAAGTGCTAGACTTCTTTGCACTTCTGAATTAATTGAATTGGTATATTTTGGCTTGAATCATAGAATCATAGAGTTGGAAGAGACCACAAGGGCCATCCAGTCCAACCCCCTGCCAAGCAGGAAACACCATCAAAGCATTCCTGACAGGTGACAGTCAAGCCTCTGCTTAAAGACCTCCAAAGAAGGAGACTCCACCACACTCCTTGGCAGCAAATTCCACTGTCGAACAGCTCTTACTGTCAGGAAGTTCTTTCTAATGTTTAGGTGGAATCTTCTTTCTTGTAGTTTGAATCCATTGCTCCGTGTCCGCTTCTCTGGAGCAGCAGAAAACAACCTTTCTCCCTTCTCTATATGACATCCTTTTATATATTTGAACATGGCTATCATATCACCCCTTAACCTTCTCTTCTCCAGGCTAAACATACCCAGCTCCCTAAGCCGTTCCTCATAAGGCATCGTTTCCAGGCCTGTGACCATTTTGGTTGCCCTCCTCTGGACACGTTCCAGCTTGTCAGTATCCTTCTTGAACTGTGGTGCCCAGAACTGGACACAGTATTCCAGGTGAGGTCTGACCAGAGCGGAATACAGTGGTACTATTACTTCCCTTGATCTAGATGCTATACTCCTATTGATGCAGCCCAGAATTGCATTGGCTTTTTTAGCTGCTGCATCACACTGTTGACTCATGTCAAGTTTGTGGTCTACCGAGACTCCTAGATCCTTTTCACTTGTACTGCTCTCAAGGGTTTTATAGTATAAGGGGTTTTTCTAGGAAGGATGGGTTTTGTACAGAGAAAAGAAGGCTTGGCTTGAAGGTTAGTCTAGTTGACCAGGGCAGCGGTGGAGGAAGGGGTGTGCGGTGCCGCCCCGGGTGTCACAACTGAGGGGGGTGACAAAATGCCGGGTGGCACTCACCGCGGGGCCTGCAGTGTGCCCGAGCCATGCGTCTCTATAATAATAATAATAACGATAATAAATTTTTATTTATACCCCGCCCTTCCCGATTTAATAGCCGGGCTCAGGGCGGCTAACAACAAATATAAAACATTGATTAAAAATGACTTTTTTAAAAAAAGGTTAAAAACAGCATCAAATACAACATAAATGAACATCACCAGGGCTAACTGGCCAAGTTATTCCTGCTAGGTCTAGTAAGGAGACCAGGGAAGGGTTTAAATGTGGGGTCTCAGAAAAGGTTTCTTCAAAGAAAAAGGGAAGGGAAAAAAGGAATAACGAATCAGGCTAAATTGAAGACCAGGCCCTGCGGAAGCAGATCAGGTCCTGCAGGGCCCTAGTTTCGTGGGACAGAGCATTCCACCAGGTCGGAGCCATCACTGAAAAGGCCCTGGCCCTGGTGGAGGATAGCCTGGCTTCATTTGGGCCTGGGACGCTTAAACTATTATTATTCATCGACCTTAAGGTCCTCTGTGGGACATACCAGGAGAGGTGGTCCCGTAAGTACGAGGGTCCTAAGCCGCATAGGGCTTTAAAGGTCAAAACCAGCACCTTGAACCTGACCCGGTACTCCACCGGGAGCCAGTGCAGTTGGTAAAGCACTGGGTGAATATGCTCCCATGGCAAGGTCCCCGTGAGGAGCCTCGCTGCAGCATTCTGCACCCGCTGGAGTTTCTGGGACAGTTTCAAGGGCAGCCCCGCGTAGAGCGAGTTACAGTAGTCAAGCCTGGAGGTGACCGTCACATGGATCACTGTGGCCAGGTCGGGGCGGGAAAGGTAAGGGACCAACTCCACGCTGCCCAAACGGTTCACCCACTGCCTCCGCCCCAGCTGTAGGACGGAGGCAGGCAGACTCCGGAGGCCCCGCGGTGCGCCCTGCCCCTATGGGTGGCTCGCCCTGCCTTTGCCCCGCCCCTATGGGTGCCCCACCCTGGGTGCCCCACCCCAGGCGCTCGAGCGGTTTCCTCCGCTGCTGGGCCAGGGTGCTAATTCTATAGCTTGAGCTCTGAGAGAAGGATGGGGAAATGGCTAAGGCATTGAGGTCTCATCGCACACAAACTATGCATAGCCCTTCTCGGATTTCAGAACCTTATCAGAAGTTCCTAGAATCATAGAATTGTAGGGATGGAAGGGAACGTGAAGGTTCATCTCGTCTAAGTTGTTAATGTACTTTCATTCTTTCCCGTGTCCATGAAATCTAGAATTTTGTGGATTCTTTAGTTTAGTGGATACTAGGGTGTTCATGAAGGGGGGGGGGGGGGAACCTCCAGAGGCTTCGTAAAACTGCAATTCAAAAATATCAGCCTTACTTTGACCCGTTCTCTTCCATTTTATTTGAAAATGCAGATGTTAATGAAATTAAATGGAAATAAAGGTAATTAATGCAATCGTGGGTAATGATTGATTAAGAGAGTTCTCGGAGAGAGCTTCCATTGCGGGGTGGGCAAAAAGTCATTTCGCCATTGGTTTGGGGGCAGGGCTTATGGCCACAGCATTTACTGACCTAGCTTGTTGCTGGGCAGAATTGCTTGTTGCAAGTTGATGGACAGCCCAGCGTCCTTTAAAAAGAGCTCCATGTGACCCATTGGTCACTCTTGTCTGGAGCTTCGGATCTCCCGTCCCCCCACCCTGGTATAGGCTTGTGCTTGACCTTGCTGTGCCTGTCATGGGGTCGTCTCTGCTTGGGAGAGGCCTAGTAGGAATTTTTCCATTTGGCTGATTGGCCGTGCCACTTGGTTTTCGCCTACTATATAGCAATTAGTCACAACTTGTAAGGTTGGCGGTTAGGCATTGGTTCTGTGGTATGGGAGGCCGGTGCCCTCCAAGAAGTGATGTCGGTGATGGGAATTCCGTTAAAGGAAGCCAGGGGCTCAACATGCTTGTCCGAACCTGGTGGGTTGCAGGGCCACGCAAGAGCCCCTGTGGACCCCTGGGGAGGGGGAGGCTCTGATTTCACCAGCCTCCGTTAACTCTCCCCAGCTAATGGTTTCCCAGCGCTGACAAGTGGTCAGCTCTGTCCCGGTGGACAGCGTGAACCAATGCCTACACAACCACTCACATGATTTGTATTTCAATAAAAGTTGTGGCCAAAATATGCCCAAAAACCCAAACCAAAAATTATGTTTCTTGTGTGAGTTATTGGGGAATGACTGGTTGACCTACACACGCAATTATTATTATTATTTTAGTTACATCATCTGCATTACCATGGGTACCAGACAGAGTTAAAAGAATTGCTTTATTCAAGACTGGAAAACAAAGCAAAACACTTGCACAAATACAGTTCTGATTTTGTACCCTAAAAAGCCGTTCCTTGTTTGCTGGAGCTCTGAAGAGGAACATTTCTGTTGGAACAGGGGATTCTCACCACTGCATACATTTTTTTTTGCGGGACCTCACTTGTTAAATTTGAAGGTCTTGCTGAAAGGGTTAGGATAGCTCAAATTTCTTTAACTGAAGCAACAGAAGAATTCAGGCAGTTTTGATGCCTGTAGTTGAGCTTCTTCTGTGTCACTCTCTTCTCTCCCACCTTATCTAGTTTAATAGTATGCATGACATATTTTGTTAATTGCATTCTTTAAAAAATGCATATCGGGGTATTAGATTACCCGAACTTCTTGTAAGATGCTTTTCTAGTAGAATTGCATCCATTTCAAAATGCAGAGGAATTATTTTCTCTCTCGCCGCCCTCCTTACCCAATTAGGCATTGATTAGTCAGGCTGGGTCAAAGTTGCAAAACGGCACAATGCAGCTTGCTGTCTGTTGCCACCGCAGGAAAACTCCTCCTGTTCTATGTGCTTGAGCATTTGTTCTGGCGGCCTCCTACATGCAGAGACAGTGTTAACATCATATCATAGCTTCCTGCTCTTCCTCACCTGGTCTTAAAGGGATAGTGGCTCTTTAAAACAGAAACTATAGGGCCGAGCCAAAATGCAGGCCTTCTTTTGCGTGTGTAGGTCACCCAGTCATTCCCCAATAACTCACACCAGAAACATAATTTTTGGTTTGGGTTTTTGGCATATTTTTGGCCACAACTTTTATTGAAATACAAATCACGTGAGTGGTTGCGTAGGCATTGGTTCACGCTGTCCACCGGGACAGAGCTGACCCTAGTCAGCAAGACTAGCTGTCCAGCGGGACAGAGCTGACCACTTGTCAGCGCTGGGAAACCATTAGCTGGGGAGAGTTAACGGAGGCTGGTGAAATCAGAGCCTCCCCCTCCCCAGGGGTCCACAGGGGCTCATGCTTTTCGGCCCTGCAACCCACCGGGTTCGGACAAGCATGTTGAGCCCCTGGCTTCCTTTAACGGAATTCCCATCACCGACATCACTTCTTGGAGGGCACCGGCCTCCCATACCACAGAACCAATGCCTAACCGCCAACCTTACAAGTTGTGACTAATTGCTATATAGTAGGCGAAAACCAAGTGGCACGGCCAATCAGCCAAATGGAAAAATTCCTACTAGGCCTCTCCTCAAGCGGGATACGACCCCATGACAGGCACAGCAAGGTCAAGCACAAGCCTATACCATGGTGGGGGGGCGGGAGATCCGAAGCTCCAGATAAGAGTGACCAATGGGTCACATGGAGCTCTATTTAAAGGACGCTGGGCTGTCCATCAACTTGCAACAAGCAATTCTGCCCAGCAACAAGCTGGGTCAGTAAATGCTGTGGCCATAAGCCCTTCCCCCCAAACCAATGGCGAAATGACTTTTTGCCCACCCCGCAATGGAAGCTCTCTCCGAGAACTCTCTTTCAGGAAGTCTTTTGTCCTCTGTCCATTTTTCCCCAATTTAGCAATTGTGTGTGTGTGTGTGTGTGCAAAAAGAAGTGAAAATGTTGACCTCCTTTTCAAAATGTAGGCAGTCCATAGCCCAAGCCTTCAGTTCTGCTCCAGACCCTGACATGTATCTGGAAAAACAGGAAATCCCCAAAGGTGATAGGACTTTCTTTATGTATGCCACAACTGCAGCTAGAATTTTGTTAGCTAGAAACTGGAAGTCAGAGGAATTACCAATGATAGAAGATTGGCAGATGAAAATGATGGACTATATGGAGCTCGCTGAACTGACCGGGAAACTTTGTGACCAGAGGGAGGAAGCGGTGGAAGAAGATTGGAAGAAATTTAAATCATATTTAAAAAAGTATGGCAAGAAATGAGTAGAAGTAAGCTGGAAGACAAATGAGGCTGTAGACTTAGAAGATAGATATAAGGTTTATGATTGTTGGAATTAATGTTATTTATCATAGTTATCTAGAGATATTGAGGTAATTTAATTAAAAATATTTTCAATGATGTCAAGAAATTACTAAAGATGATATACAAGGAATGCAGGAAGGGAGGAAGTCAACCCACAATGAGACCCTACCTGCCCGCAGACTGTCTCGCCAGAGTGGTGCATGCTCTAGTTATCTCCCTCTTGGACTACTGCAATGCGCTCTACGTGGGGCTACCTTTGAAGGTGACCCGGAAACTACAATTAATCCAGAATGCGGCAGCTAGACTGGTGACTGGAGTGGCCGCTGGGACCACATAACACCGGTCCTGAGAGAACTACATTGGCTCCCAGTACGTTTCCGAGCACAATTCAAAGTGTTGGTGCTGACCTTTAAAGCCCTAAACGGCCTCGGCCCATTAGACCTGAAGGAGCATCTCCACCCCCAACGTTCAGCCCGGACACTGAGATCCAGCGCCGAGGGCCTTCTGGTGGTTCCCTCACTGCGAGAAGCAAAGCTACAGGGAACCAGGCAGAGGGCCTCCTTGGTAGTGGCGCCCACCCTGTGGAACGCCCTCCCAGCAGAGGTTAAAGTGATAAATAACTATCCTTCATTCAGAAAATACCTGAAGGCAGTCCTGTTTAGGGAAGTTTTTAACTTGTGATTTTGATGTATTTTAATATTTGTTGGAGGCCGCCCAGAGTGGCTGGGGAGACCTGGCCAGATGGGCGGGGTACAAATAAAAAATTATTATTATTATTATTATTATTATTATTATTATTATTAAGGATTGATAACTTAAAAGGAATTATCTATGTTTTTATGTGCATTATTATTTTTGTTCTCTTTTCTGTTTGTTTACTGTTGTTTGTAGTTTAATTGTATTACTTTGTTAAAACCAATAATTTTTTTTTAAAAAAAATAGACCCTGGCATGTATCTGGTGATGTCAGGCACACATGAGGCCCTACGAGTCTTTGCGCCTCTCCAGTGACAGGGGTGGGTACTTGGAACAGGTCAGCAATAACTCACATGGCTTCTGTGAAGTTAACAGCCCAGGAGGCTAGGCGTAGAGAGCATAGCAACTCTTCCCAGAAGATCTTGCCCCAATGAGGCAGTTGTGGTGTCTGAAGATCCTCACTTTCCCACAGCACCCTAAGTCTCCTTCTCCCCATGGTGCCTCCCCAAGCAATCTGATGCTCCACATCACCTTTGCTCCACCGTTTCCATACCTCTTCAGGTTCTGGGGGACCAGGGGAGAGGAACTTGTAGCAGAAGGAGGCGGAGACCCCCTGGCTTCTTCAGCAGCTTGCCTCATCTCTGCCTCTTGGCCTCTCTCCACTCCAGCCTCCGCTTCTACCTCTGCCTCTGGACTTCTGTCTGCCACAGACTCTCCCTGCTCACTCAACCCTGTTGCCTCTTTTGATGATAATAATAATAATAATTTATTTGTACCCCACCCATCTGGCCGGGTCTCCCCAGCCACTCTGGGCGGCTTCCAACAAATATCAAAATACATAAAAATATCACAGATTAAAAACTTCCCTAAACAGGGCTGCCTTCAGGTATTTTCTAAAGGTCATGCAGTTGTTTATCTCTTTGACCTCTGCTGGGAGGGCGTTCCACAGGGCAGGCGCCACTACCGAGAAGGCCCTATGCCTGGTTCCCTGTAGCTTTGCTTCTCGCAGTGAGGGAACCGACAGAAGGCCCTCGGTGCTGGATCTCAGTGTCCGGGCTGAACGGTGGGGGTGGAGACGCTCCTTCAGGTATACAGGACCGAGGCCGTTTAGGGCTTTCAAGGTCAGCACCAACACTTTGAATTGTGCTCGGAAACGTACTGGGAGCCAATGTAGATCTCTCAGGACTGGTGTTATGTGGTTATTTTGACACCTCCTCCTCCCAGTCTGCTCCCTCTTCTTCCTCTGACCACTCACCATCATCCCACCACCAATCCCCTGGCTCTGAGCCTTTTGCCTTGGGGGTTCCCTAGCTGGTACCTCCCTCCACTCCTCTGCACCCAGCCAGTCCATGACACCAGACCAGACATGAATCTAGGCCCTCATCTGCACCCATCTTTAATAATAATAATAATAATAATAATAATAATAATAATTTTTATTTATACCCCGCCCTCCCCGGCAAAGCCGGGCTCAGGGCGGCTCACACCATTAAAATCACAATAAAACATCAAACATAAAAGAAAATTCATTAACTGGGCGTACCAGGTTCCAGTTGGGAGGACCCAGTTCAGTTTAGTGTACCAGGTTCCAGTTGGGAGGACCCAGTTCACCTCTGGAGAGGTGCAGACTTCGTGGAGGCTTGAAGGGTTCCCTGCATGTCTAGCTAGTATCAAGTGAGGTTACAGCTTGGTGTAGAAATAGAAATTCACTTTTTCAAACAGAGAGCAGCATCTTTAACATCCTGCTACTGCTGCTTGTTAAGGAAGGAGTATGTTGCTCCCCTCCGAGAGAGAATTGTGTCTCGTTTCATTTTGGGAGCTCATTCCATCGTACACATTTTCTTCTTCTGATGGTGTGTTGAGCATAAAGTCTAATTATACCCAATTTCCTTCCATAGCTGGCTTTCTGTAGCACCTAAATAGATCCATCCTAATATAAAATCTCCTTTTCTTTCATGCAAATAATTAATAAAGTATTTGCTTCGTACAGTGGCATTTTGATTTCTTGTGGGGGTTTTCACCTGTCTTTTGCGTTTTGATTTCCTAGATCACTGAATCCGTCTCTTGGTTTCAGGAGTGGTTTGGATTTACAGCTTTGCAGAATTACTTAACACAACAGGGAGAATGGCAGGAAAACAAGTAATTGCTGTGGAGCAATGAAATCAATAAGGATTTACGAGGGGAGAAATGTTTTGACTTCTAATGATGAAGGGGCTTGAACGCTTTGGTAGAGCCGAGAGGTCTGAGCAAGATGGTCTTCTGGGACAGCAGTGGAGCTCTGTTGTCACCCTCAACTTGGGCTTCTAGCCAGAGCAGGTACTCAACTCAATTCAGTTTATTACAGCAAAAGCCAGCAATATAATACAGTATAGTATAATTCCAAACCAGCGATCAGAATATCGCTACAAGGCGTCAAAATCCTAAGGATTAGGGGGAAAAAACCAATGGCGCAAAAGAAATTTATAGTATATTTTCCAGTAGAAGTGATTTACGTTTTTTTGATGGCTAAGGTGCAAAACTTGGCCAAAGCATAGGATACTGAGCTCAAAGAGTCTTCCAAAAGGAATTTGCGTAGGATTTCGGGAATAAATTCCAGATAATATTGCAAGGGTTTAAATTTTGATAAAAGGGGTAATATAAGATGAGACCGTTCTTCACTATACAATTCACAGAATAGAAGAATGTGAGTAACAGATTCCACCTTACTGGTCATGCATGGGCATAGGAGCTCGTGGATAGGTACCCACAGGAATTTGCCGTGTAGTACAGCTGTAGGCAGAAAGTGAGGAGGAATTAAAGAACCTCTTAATGAGGGTGAAAGAGGAGAGCGCAAAATATGGTCTGAAGCTCAACATAAAAAAAACTAAGCTCATGGCCACTGGTCCCATCACCTCCTGGCAAATAGAAGGGGAAGAAATGGAGGCAGTGAGAGATTTCACTTTATTGGGTTCCATGATCACTGCAGATGGTGACAGCAGTCAAGAAATTAGAAGACGCCTGCTTCTTGGGAGAAAAGCAATGACAAACCTAGACAGCATCTTAAAAAGCAAAGACATCACCTTGCCAGCAAAAGTCCGTATAGTTAAAGCTATGGTTTTCCCAGTAGTAATGTAAGGAAGTGAGAGCTGGACCATCAAGAAGGCTGATCGCCGAAGAATTGATGCTTTTGAATTATGGTGCTGGAGGAGACTCTTGAGAGTCCCATGGACTGCAAGAAGATCAAACCTATCCATTCTTAAAGAAATCAGCCCTGAGTGCTCACTAGAAGGACAGATCCTGAAGTTGAGGCTCCAGTACTTTGGCCACCTCATGAGAAGAGAAGACTCCCTAGAAAAGACCCTGATGTTGGGAAAGATTGAGGGCACAAGGAGAAGGGGACGACAGAGGACGAGATGGTTGGACAGTGTTCTCGAAGCTACTAACATGAGTTTGGCCAAACTGCGAGAGGCAGTGAAGGATAGGCGTGCCTGGCGTGCTCTGGTCCATGGGGTCACAAAGAGTCGGACACGACTGAACGACTGAACAACAACAGCTGTAGGCAGTGCCTCAAATCGGGCTCTGGAAAAAGCCCATCTGTAAGATTCATAAGTAATATTAGATAAATAAGGGGCAGCTGAAAGGTTGGGCCAAGATTTTAGACACCTGTAAGTCTCAGGAAGTAAGGCATCTTCTTTTTGCAGTTCGATATCGAGAAGCCTCTGAGTAATAGATGTTTTTGCCTTATTCAGGGTTCCGTTAAAGAGGTCTTCGGGGTTTAGGCCAATTTGTTTCATCTTGTTAACAATTTGCATAAGCCAAGGTGGATAAGGGACTGCAGCCAGAAAGTGAGATAACATTCCCTTTGGGTTATAGTGAATCTTCAACCATAGGAATATTGCCTGTTCCCAGACTTTTAATTCAACTCTGGGAAATCTGAGCAGGTACTTGCTGCATGAACACTTCACTGCAGGGGCAGCCAAAATGATTCCTTGCAGATGTTGCTGAAACTCTCAGCATCCCTGACCATTGGCCATGCAGGTGGGGGCTGATGAGAGCTGAATAACATCTGGATGACACCACAAAGGCTATACCCCAGGCTTCCTCAAGCTCGGCCCTCCAGATGTTTTTGGCCTACAACTCCCATGATCCCTAGCTAGCAGGACCAGTGGTCAGGGATGATGGGAATTGTAGTCTCAAAACATCTGGAGGGCCGAGTTTGAGGAAGCCTGCTATACCCACTTAATGAGTTTGCTACTATGCTGTAATGTGTTCTTCCATGCTGGTTAAGTCTCGGATTCCCTGCCATGACTGGGAGAGAGGGCAAAAAGTACCTGTTATCTCCTAGCATGCTGTCTTGAGGACTGGTCCATTTTTGCTAAATGTGAGAGAATCAAGCCTTCATTGTTATGAATTTGGTGCTCTGTCTGTTTCCTTCACTAATTTTCTGCAAACACACGCCATTTAGCTATGTTGCAAAACTGAACCTAGTGGGTTTTTTATGTTTTAATTAATGTATGCAAAATAACTTTGTGCTATCAAACATTCCATCTAATTATATTCATTACTTGCTTCTCCAGGACAGGTTTTAATTAGTTACACAACAATGTAGATCAATACTCAACGTGCACCCATTGCAATTTGCAAAACGTATGCACTTTCCTGAATGACTTAATTATTGTAACTGTAGCAGAGAGATTTCCTCTAGCTATGTTGTCTTTTTGCCCAGGCCTTCCTTTGTTCTTAAAAAAATTATAATACTGTCTTTATGAGAATATGCTCAAATACACCCATGTGCTTGTGAGATGCCCTCTCAATTATCTCATTGTGTGGTTCTTGCTCACTTCTGGGTTCCTGCAATAGTCATTATTAGCCACTTTGTGCTGCAGATCTCTTAAGGGCCAAATCTAGAAATGAAAGTTTTTTTCCCATGATCCATTTAAAAAAGGGAAACACAGCTTTGGAGTCAGCATTGGAAGAGTGGCAGAGAGGAAGACCCTATAGGAGGAATGGGCGGGGGGGCAGGGGGGAGCACACCGCCCCAAGCACCATTGGGGAGGGGAGTACCATCGCGGCCATCCTCCCGGACACACACCGTGCACCCCCGCACTGCCATGCCCCCGGGACACACACCACACACCCCAGGACGCGCGCCAGCCACGCCCCCCGCCTGCTCTCTCGACCCCGGTGCCGGAAGGTTGGCGGTTCGAATCCCCGCAATGGAGTGAGCTCCCATTGCTCTGTCCCAGCTCCTGCCAACCTAGCAGTTCAAAAGCATACCAGTGCAAGTAGATAAATAGGTACCACTCCGGCGGGAAGGTAAACGGCGTTTCCGTGCGCTCTGGCACTCATCGCAGTGTCCCGTTGCACCAGAAGCGGTTTAGTCCTGCTGGCCACATGACCCCAGAAAGCTGTCTGTGGACAAACGCCAGCTCCCTTGGCCTGAAAGTGAGATGAGCGCCATACCCCATAGTCACCATTGACGGGACTTAACTGTCCAGGGGTCCTTTACCTTTTTTTGAATGAGAAGAAACCAGGAGCCCAGGGGTGCTAATTTTCTCTTTCCTCCCACACTTCTGTGGCAATTGCATCACGAAAGGGCCGGGTCTGTATGAAAGATTATTCAGCTATGTGAGAAGCAGCTTAGTTCAGAAGTGGGCAAGGGTCATTTTTCCCAAACAGATACTCACTGGCATACAAAGGTCTGGTGAGTGTGCGTGTGTCCCCTCATGTGATGTTAGCGTGATGTTTTAGGTGCTTCCTGATAAAGATATTGGCTTCTTGCTGCCCTGGTGCCCGATGGAGAAAATGGGCAGACCTGAACAACGTGCGGCTTTAGTTGTCTCATTGCCGTTTGCTGAATATTTTTTTGTTTTAAAAAAGCCGAACCTCAAATGAACCTACTGAATTTCTTAGAGTAGTGTAGCAAAGTGACTTGCTTGCAGATTGCCTCTTAGTGGGAAGTCTCCCTGAGAAGAACGGTTTCTAATTCTGATTACACCACGGGCAATTTCACTTTGTTTACAGCAGAAGGGTCCAGATTGAGCATGCTTCATAACTCCACAATAACTGGATCTGATTTGGTTTTTTAGTGCGAAGAAGGGCCATAGCTTGTTGATAGAGCATATGCTTCGCATGTGGCACTTCTCAGCTTCCGGCCTAAGTATCTCCAGGAACGAACAATATAGACAGTTGTCTAACCCTGGAGAAGGGACGTGGATGGCGCTGTGGGTTAAACCACAGAGCCTAGGGCTTGCCGATCAGAAGGTCGGCGGTTCGAATCCCCGCGACGGGGTGAGCTCCCGTTGCTTGATCCCTGCTCCTGCCAAGCTAGCAGTTTGAAAGCATGTCTAAGTGCAAGTAGATAAATAGATACCACTCCGGCAGGAAGGTAAACGGCGTTTCCGTGCACTGCTCTGGTTCGCCAGAAGCGGCTTAGTTATGCTGGCCACATGACCTGGAAGCTGTACGCCGGCTCTCGGCCAATAAAGCGAGATGAGCGCCGCAACCCCAGAGTCGGTCATGACTGGACCTAATGGTCAGGGGTCCCTTTACCTTTACCTAACCCTGGAGAAGAACCGTTGTCAATCACAGTAGACATCACTGAGCTGAGATGGAACAATAGCCTGCCTTGGATTAATGCAGTTCTTATTTTAGTAACAGAATGATCAATAAAGTTCTTACTTTAGTAACAGAATGATCAATAAAGTACAGATGGGGTTGGTGTAGTTTCAAACAATATCTACAAAAATTAATAGGAAATTATGAAAAACAAAAGGCCTCTAAGATGGATTGGAAATGAATTTGTTGCCATCCAAGTAATGCCTTCACCCTCTTACAAAATTAGGCTTTGTGTTAGTTTAGTAGGGATGTGTTTTTTAAAAAAAGGCTCAACAGAGTGTTAACTACAAACCCAAAATGGAAGCTGCTATAATTTTCCTCAGCTTGCTTAAGTGTGTGCAGATTCGTTTTTTAATTATGCCCTCTCTGTTTGGACTACGGATTTTAGGTAATGCAAGAAAAATGTCGTAAGCTTGGGAATAGTTTATTACTATTTAATGCAAAACTGTCTGTTAATTGGCTGTAGAGCTTGGCAGGGCAGAAGCTGTGGATTTCAGCTCAGGCGGACATAACGGATTGCTGCTTCACAGCCTCCTGAAATCCTAAAATGCATGATGGGTGCTCCCCACCTGCCACCCAAAGCACTCTCATAAATCTCTGCTCACTCTTGGATTATACAGTGCAACAGACTAAGCCTGAAATCAGTTTGTCAGCAGATTTGTCTCAGGAGTAAGATGGTCGGTGCCATCAGTCTTGGGCGGACTGTTTCCTTAGGTCTCCCCCAAAGCAGTTCTGGAACGCCATTCCCAAAGTCATGGATTCACTGTTAGAAGCCAAAGGCTACCTGGGGCTCAAATCATGTGAAGGTAGCCAACTTTGTGCCCTGCAGACGTTGTTGAACTCCAGCCGCCATCAGCCCCAGCCAACCTGGCTGTTGGCCGAAGATGGTGATGTTTTCCAGATCTCCACTGCAACTCCCATTGGGGTGTCTGCTTCTATTTTACTAGCGCTTTGTCTCCCCTGGGACTAGTCACCAGTTTTTCTTGTCGAATGCCATATCTCCTTCTGTGTGGCAGACTTTTGTTTCTGCAACAAAATGGAACCGGTACCAGATTTTAGGGTCCGATCCAAAGATTTGTATATATGTGTAATTGTGGTTGGCTAACTTCCTTTCCTTGTTTACACCCAGGTAAACACCTGGGACCCAGGTGGCGCTGTGGGTTAAACCACAGAGCCTAGGGCTTGCTGATTAGAAGGTCGGCGGTTCGAATCCCTGTGATGGGGTGAGCTCCCGTTGCTCGGTCCCTGCTCCTGCCAACCTAGCAGTTCGAAAGCATGTCAAAGTGCAAGTAGATAAATAGGTACCGCTCCAGAGGGAAGGTAAACAGCGTTTCCATGCACTGATCTGGTTCGCCAGAAGCGGCTTAGTCATGCTGGCCACATGACCCGGAAGCTGTATGCCAGCTCTCAGCCAATAAAGCGAGATGAGCGCCGCAACCCCAGAGTTGGGCACAACTGGACCTAACGGCCAACCTTTACCAACCCTTTACTCCTGCACCCAAGTGTGAATCCCCATTCTTGCTCACCAATAACCTTATTCAGCTACACCTCGGATGTCTGGCATTTCACTGGAGCTTACCCACAAAGTTTAAGCCTATGTTTGCATCCAACAGCTTTAAAAGGAAGAATTGAGATTCTCAGAGTGTCAGCTTCCGCACCCGACACCAATTCCCTAGGCTTGTGTGAAATCAGAGAAACAAGCCCTATTCACATACTCATAGAGTTGTAGGGTTGGACAGGACCCAAAGGGTCAATTATCCATGGGCCCCTTGCACACCAGCCCATAGCTGTCAACTTTCGGATTTGAAAATAAGGGATTTCCCCAAACTTTTGGATTTGAAAATAAGGGATGCCGCCAGGGCAGTCCAATGGCACCAAGTAGCCTCGCCACCCTGCGCTCCAGATACCCTGCCACTCGCAGCTGCATTGTGTAAAAACATTTTGACAGTGAGCCCACCATAAGCAAACTTGGGCAGGGGCATAAACAAATAAAGAAACTAAAAGCTGGCTTAACTGTTTCCCCAAGGAAATAAAATTCAAAGTGCCCAGAACTTTGATCAGAGTGGGTTTTTGAAAATAAATAAAAAAGACACAAATTTACAAATCTTTGCATATAGGCCAAACACTGCCCAGGTATTAAGCCTTTGCAAAACAAGTCCCTTTCATAGATTCTGTATCTTCTGTTTTTATATTGTGATTTCGTTTTGTGAACCACCCTGAGATCTACAGGTATAATTCGGAATACAAATTAAATAGGGACACGGGTGGCGCTGTGGGTTAAACCACAGAGCCTAGGGCTTGCCGATCAGAAGGTCGGCGGTTCGAATCCCCGCGACGGCGTGAGCTCCCGTTGCTCGGTCCCAGCTCCTGCCCACTTAGCAGTGCGAAAGCACGTCAAAGTGCAAGTAGATAAATAGGAACCGCTCTGGCGGGAAGGTAAATGGCATTTCCGTGTGCTGCTCTGGTTCGCCAGAAGTGGCTTTGTCATGCTGGCCACATGACCTGGAAGCTGTACGCCGGCTCTCGGCCAATAAAGCAAGATGAGCGCCGCAACCCCAAAGTCAGACACAACTGGACCTAATGGTCAGGGGTCCCTTTACCTTTAACTTCCTTTCCAGGGAAAAGTGAAAACTCTAGGGAAGGGGACTGAAAAACAAGGGCAGGGCTCTGTTTTCTACCTGACTTGAGAGCTTTTGCTATTTGCTCCCACTACGTTTCATTAAGCTTGACCTTTTCAGCCAGTGGACAGTCCGGCTTTGCTGTCTTGGATGTGCTAGGTGACATCTTCTGACCTTGCTGAGAAGTACTGAGCTCTGTCTCTACTTCACCAGGCTCTATTCCAGTTCCCAGACTGTGCCCTCTCCTGGGGTCTGAGCCTGGCAACCTTGGCAACAAAACATCAGCTTCCTGAAGCTCCGCTCCTGACTCTGTTGCTACCTGGTCTCGCTTTCACTCTATAAGCCTGATCCTGTAAAGATCCTGTTCTTCTCTCCCTCTCCCGGAGAGGCTCTTATCCCATGGAGAAGGGAGCACAAGACCCCTACAGTGCCTTTTTCGGGCTGAGTTAATCTTGCCAGCTATAATAACCTTGCAGCCAATTTGCACAGTGCTGCAACCTCTAGCTGCAGCATTAAGGTCCTTTAATGCTCTGCCGCTGAGCTATGGCCCTAACCCTTCCACATGCGAATTGACTGTAGGGTGTAAACTGTACAGTGCAAGCAGTACATATGCACATAGTCCAGCATGATGATTTGATACAGTAAGCCCACAACTTACATGGGGGTTATGTCCCAGGGTCAGTGCCTGAAACCAAAATCACATACAGTGGTACCTTGGTTCTCAAACGGCTTGGTACTTGAACAACTTGGAACCAGAACACATTTGCAAACTTTTTTTCAGAAGCTGAATGCTCCATTTTGAGTGTTACGCTTTTGTTTTGAGTGTCACACTTCCGTTTTGAGTGTTACATTGAGGTCTGTCTGTTTTTGCTATTTATTTTGCGCTTTTGTTTTTGCGGCTTTTTTTCTGTTTTTGTGGAACCCAGCTCAGCTACTGATTGATTGATTGTGTGACTGCAGTACTGTACATTGTTTATTGCTTTCATTTTATGGATCAATGGTTTCGTTAGATAGTAAAATTCATGTTAAATTGCTGTTTTAGGGGTTGTTTTTAAAAGTCTGGAACGGATTAATCCATTTTGCATTGCTTTCTATGGGAAAGCGCGCCTTGGTTTTGGAACGCTTTGGTTCTGGAATGGACTTCCGGAATGGATTAAGTTTGAGAACCAAGATATCACTGTATAGTCAAAACACATTGGGTGAAATGGCAGGTGGGATTGCCAAAGTCTCCCCCCCCCCCAGATGCCTGTCCCCTTTCCACCCCTTTTTTATTTATTTTTATGCCAAGTGCGTAAAGCTGAATGCACACAAATGCACGTAAGGTTTGAGCTTACTGTCCTTGCAGTATATAATCCTCTCTCTCCCCTTTCCCTGCCGGGTCGTGCTCAGGGAAATATGGTCCACAATGCTAAGAGCAGGATGCTTGGCTTTTGGATAAAGGCATCTGCTAGACTAGAGATTCCAACTGTGCTTGGCTTCAATGAAGGTTGTGAGTGTGTGCTGTGAGCGGTTGTTCTTTTTGCATTAGAGTAGAATAGAATAAAATAAAAGTAAATGGTCGCTTGTTTCCTGTGGCAACCATGACTATTTACCTCCCCCCTGCAACACCCCCAGTTCACATCCTTTTTTCTTTTTGTTTTTCAGTGAATTTATTGGACTCTCGATCAGTAATGGGGGATCTTGGATGGATAGCCTATCCGAAGAATGGGGTAAGTTTCTCATGTGCTAATAATAGTTCTCCTTCATGCAAGGCTCTCCAGAGCTGTTTGTGCGCCCCTACGCTCAAGGCTGCAACTCGGCTTCCAGACACAGTGGTACCTCGGGTTACAAACACTTTGTAATTACCCCAGCAACCGAGGGACCACCAGTCGGGTTGTTGTGGCTATCCAATCGCTCCCACCCACCATAGCTGTCAACCCTCCCTTTTTTTGGCGGGAAACTCCCTTATTCCAATGCCGTTTCGCGCTGCTATCCCGGATTGTTGATATCCCTTAAATTTCCCGGATTTCAAAGGAAGCAGCTCCTCTCCCTCCCTGCCGGCCAGGGAGGCTCCTCATCTGCGTTGCTCAGCTGCCAATAAGGAGTCTGAGACCAACTGGGGGTGGAGCTTGCATGCCTTGTGCAGCCAGACCCTCACGCCCAACCAGACAGCCTGCCTGCCTGCCGTCTATGCGCTCACTCTTTCGCTCACCCGTTCGCGCGCAGCCTCTGGAGCGCAGGGTGGCGAGGCTACTTGGTGCTATTGCACCGCCCTCACGGCATCCCTTATTTTCAAATCCGAAAGTTTGAAAAAATCCCTTATTTTCAAATCCGAAAGTTGACAGCTATGCCACCCACACAAGCAGTGAGGTCAGTCCTGATGATCTCACCGCAACACGTGCTCTCTGGGAGGAGGACATGATTTGTGATGCAACACTGCAAAGAGGCTTCTGCATGTACATCTCTAGATAAGAGCGGGGATGTTTTTCTCTGTGGGCTACTACTGTGTGTGCTTGACTTTGTAAGTCTGAACTGCATGGATAAGTTGCACAGAGAATTGTAGAGCCACGAGCTGGGAGCTCATTATAGGCAGAAATGTAGCAAAACAAACTTCTGCTTTTCTGGGGATACTGTAGGTCTATACAGTCCTCTCATCTCTTTACACTTTCTTCTCACTTGCCCTTTCGGACAAGACCTTCCCTGTCTTTTAGCTCACGACTGGACTGCATTACAGTGGTACCTCGGGTTACAAACACTTCGGGTTACAAACACTTCGGGTTACAGACTCCGCTAACCGGGAAGTAGTACCTCGGGTTAAGAACTTTACCTCAGGATGAGAACCGAAATCGTGCGTTGGCGCGGTGGCAGCGCCAGGCCCCATTAGCTAAAGTGGTACCTCAGGTTAAGAACGGTTTCAGGTTAAGAACGGACCTTCGGAACGAATTAAGTTCTTAACCCGAGGTACCACTGTAACTCTGCCCAGAATCTCCCAGATCTTGGAGCCAAGCTAGGTGACATTAGTCATATGTTTAAACAAGTATGTCTAACAAGGCCTTTTTTATTTTTGGAGCAAAAGCATCAATGGGCGCCCAGTCTGAATAATATGCTCTGGAACAGGACCCCTATTTTGATCCACAATAAATGGGACACTGAACCTAGATGCTTTTAACCAGGGGTCAACAAACCTTTTCAGCAGGGGGCCGGTCTACTGTCCCTTAGACCTTGTGGGGGACCGGACTAGATGTTGAAAAATATATATGAACGAATTCCTATGCCCCACAAATAACCCAGAGATGCATTTTAAATAAAAGCACACTTTCTACTCATGTGAAAACACTGATTCCCGGACCGTCGACGGGCCAGATTTAGAAGGCGATTGGGCCAGATCCGGCCCCCGGGCCTTAGTTTGTCTACCCATGCTTTTAACCGTGCATGTTTCTGTGATGCCTTCAAATTCACAATGCCTTTTGTTGTTCTGACCTCTCCCTTCAGATGGGTGGGTGTGTGTGTAGTCATTGACAAGTCTGTACAGGTTTTGCACTCCAAAATCTTGTCTGCCGGGATTTTTATCTCTTTTTCTTATTGGAGGTTCCCACTGAAGACTATTAAAGCAATATGGTGCCCTCCGCCTGAGGTTGGATTCCAACTTCCATCATCCCTGGCCATTGGCCATGCAGTCCAGAGCTGATGAGAGTTGCTGTCCAACCTCCCCGTTAAAGGGTCATCTTGGACTCTTAGCCTGTTACCAGCTTGGAAAAAGAAATGGCCAATATACAGGTGCGACAACAATGATTGACTAAAATAATGGAGGGCATTTTCTTTTCTTTTTAAGAAAGATTTAAAGAAACCAAGCTGGCCAGACTGTTGACTACTTTCCAGAAGTCCCTAGGGCCTTCTGGCGGTTCCCTCACTGCAAGAAGTGAGGTTACAGGGAACCAGGCAGAGGGCCTTCTCGGTAGTGGCGCCTGCCCTGTGGAACGCCCTCTCATCAGATGTCAAGGAAATAAACAACCATCTGACTTTTAGAAGACATCTGAAGGCAGCCCTGTTGAGGGAAGTGAAGTGTAGGTGAGTTCCCACGAGGCAAGACACAGTGATAACAGCAAGAACCTTTATTGAACTAACAGAACTGGACAACAGGGGAAGAGCAACTGCTTATATACATTTCTTAAGGCCTGGGCCACTCCCACTCCCAACGTGATTGGTTGTCTAAACTTCCAAGCTGCGAATCATGACTCACGAGTTTAAGGTCCAATGGCAGAGGCCCAAATCCTGAAATGTTCTGTGATTGGATATCATATATCAAATCAGAACACAGGAGCTCAGAATCCTTAGTCCAGACTCAAGCTCAGACCACTGAATAAATAACAGGAAGTTTTTAATGTTTGATGTTTTATCGTGTTTTTAATATTCTGTTGGGAGCCGCCCAGAGTGGCTGGGGAAACCCAGCCAGATGGGTGGGGTATGTATGTATGTATGAATAAATACATAAACAAATAAATAAATAAATAAATAAATAAATAAATAAATAAATATTAATAATGACTTGAGTTCAGTAAACCCACTTCTCTGGGATTTGTGCCCCAATATATTCACAGCTTTTTTCAGATGTCGGAAATGCTGCTTTATTTCTCTACAACAGGCTCGCCATTTGTTTTCTCTCGTTTCCCCTAATATCCTCTCTCTCTCTCAAGATCTGCTTTATGTAAATATTTAATTCTCAATTCCAGATATAGATTTGAAAAGTGGTTGCTGTAATTAAAATGAAACCGGAGGAGGAGAAGCTTCTGAAGGCTGAGCTTCCTTCCCCATATGCTCTGCTGTCAGGATGTCCTTTGAGGGATGCTTAGTGTACTAAAGATTCATCTTCTTGTGGTGCTTTAGCAAGGTTTAGCCAGAAAACAACCCTTCCTTTCAATAGAGTGCCTGATTAATGCCTATTACTAGTATTGGAGTCTTCATCATTTTAATGGCTTCCCAGTGCTTAGCAGTGATTCAGTGTGATGGTTTGCTCTAAACTAGTAAAAACAAATTACTTTCAGGAAATATTTATGCTTGGTTTGAAGTATGTCATTTTTTTAAAATAAGATAAAATAAAATAAAATAAAAATAAAGTAGATCTGTTCATGCCAGCTGCAAAATATTTCTTTATTTCTAAACCTACAAAAAAACAGCAGATTGCATGGTGGAGGAAATTGCAAGACGAGTCCCTCATGTAGAAGCAAAACCACATGTCAGGGGGAGAAGGCAAGGTTAGAGAACTTCTAATAATAATAATAATAATAATAATAATAATAATAATAATAATTTATTTATACCCCGCCCATCTGTCTGGGTTTCCCCAGCCACTCTGGGCGGCTTCCAACAAAATATTAAAATACAAAAGTCTGTCAAACATTAAAAGCTTCCCTAAACAGGGCTGCCTTCAGATATCTTCTAAAAGTCTGGTAGTTGTTCTCTTTGACATCTGGTGGGAGGGCGTTCCACAGGGCGGGTGCCACTACCGAGAAGGCCCTCTGCCTGGTTCCCTGTAACTTGGCTTCTTGCAGCGAGGGAACCACCAGAAGGCCCTTGGCGCTGAACCTCAGGGTCCGGGCAGAACAATGGAGGTGGAGACTAGTTCCAAACGAGGAGAGAGGCTTTCAAAACGTGGAAGACCACTCAAACATTTGATTTTCGCTCCTGTAATATGTTCACAAGTGATGCAGTTGAATTATATAGTCCAGTGTTTCTCAACCTTTTCTGGGCAACGGCACACTTGTTTTATGAAAAAAATCTCGCGGCACACCACCCACAAAATGGCGGCGGCAACGTCGCAATGGTAACGGAAATCACGGAGTTATGCGCCCAAAGCAGCCCCACTGGTATGAAAAGCCCGCCCCTGGGACTGTGAAAGAAAACCAGAAAGGAAAGACTTAGCTGATCCCAGGCAGCGAGTGAGGACGGCGAGTGGAGCCGGGGAGGCTTCTCAGCTGGCTGGCTGGCGGTTGGAGCGCTCGCAGAGCGCTCCTCCTTAGGGTGGCGTCCATTTTGACCGGGTGGCTACCGGCAGCCCTCGCGTCTCCTTCATCTGTCTTCCTATTGGTCCCTGGCAACCAATCAGAATCGGCGGGGAGCTCCAAGCTGGCGCATGCGCGGTAGGTCGGCGGTGGGTTTCTGCGCTCCCTTTCCCCCACTGCAGCCGCTGCTACGCGTTTGCGGCTGCGGCATGGGGTCCCGAACCACGGTTTTCCCGCGGCACAGCAGCCGGTGTCTCGCGGCACACTAGTGTGCCGCGGCACACCGGTTGAGAAACGCTGATATAGTCACTGATCTTAAGTGATGTGATGACTACTATACAACAACAATTCTTTATTGTGTTTGCTGGAAGCCGCCCAGAGTGGCTGGGGAGACCCAGCCAGATGGGCGGGGTACAAATAAATTATTATTATTATTATTATTATTATTATTGATTGATTGTGCGACTGTGGTTTGTTCTTGCATGCTTAATTTTTCTATGTGTTTCAAATAAACCAGTGTGTGTGTGTGTGTGTGCGCGCGCAAAAAAGCTTATGGTCACCTGAAACTTGCAGAATCTGTTCAGGCCTTGGCTTTGCTCTGTTTGGTTCATTTAGCATACAGTATAGCGATGTCCACATCTTGTTCTGACCGCTCTCTGTCCTCCTCTCCCCTGCCCACCCCCGCCTTTGTGAGAGCTTAATTTTCTTTGTCCTTTTGTCCGATCCTGCTTTTTAGCCCTCCCTTCCCACTTTCAAACAAGAGCACAACAACAGGTGCCTTGTGTTCAACTCATCCCTGCTTTCCTCCAGTGATTTCGCTGAACTTCCTGTAGTCAGGAACACTTCTCAGTACTCCTCAGAGTATTTGCAGTGTGTTGTGGCTCATTGTTCAATTACTTGCTGCTGCTGCTGCTGTTTGTTTTTCTGTCTGAGCTTTTTATTTTTTTTAAAAAAATAAGACAGATGACACCAAAAAGGCCAGAATCACGAATGGATCTTTTTCATTGCAGAATATTTTTCTAAAAAGGTTGATTCTTCTATTCCCCCCCCCCCTACCAAAGAAACAAGCCAAGTAATTGTTCCTGACTAGGGAGGGGGCATAATTGTGGGCCCTCAGGGAATGCCAGCTAAATATATGAAGCAGATACCTGTGGCCTATGTGTGATTTTGCGTTTTTGCTTTGTTCCCCCTTGCTACTGTTGTTTATCTTTTGAAATGCAGATGATCTAAAACTCCGGACTAAATGGGTATGAGTGAGGTGCTGCAGGAACAGTTTCTGTAGCACACTGCTATTATTTATGTGTTTTAAGCATTTTGTGTACCCTCCTTCACTCGTTTGCAACAGAGCAGTTTACATCAATTAAATAATTTTAAAATACAATAGAATAAAAATCAAGCATAATACAGTGGTACCTCGGTTTACAAACTAAATCTGTTCCGGAAGTCCGTTCTTAAACCAAAACCGTTCTTAAACCGAGGCGCACTTTCCCTAATGAGGCCTCCCGCCGCCAGTGCCCTTCCACCGTTCGGATGCCGTTCTTAGACTGAGGTAAAGTTCTCAAACCAAGACACTATTTCCTATATATATATATATATATATATATATATATATATATATATATATTCATTTTTTTAAGAAGAAACAAATAAACAACTGAAAACACAAACAAAACACAAAAATTTCATTGTACACTTCCATCATTTTTTACCTATTAGGTTGACTTCCCCCAGTCCCCTCTTCCGGGCTCCAATGTCCATCTTCTTTGGCAATTTCTAAGACATAACCATGAAACTTAATTTTCTAATTCATAAACCTAGCACTTAGATAAATTCATAACCTATAACATTATAACAATAACTAAACTTCAATCCTACATTTCTACCGAAAGCCTATATGCCTTTCCTAAGGAGTCTCAATTTTTAAATATTGCAATATTTTTTTTCAAATAAGACACTATTTCCGGTTTTGCGGAGTTTGTAAACCAAATCATTCTTAAACAGGACTGTTCTTAAACCAAGGTACCACTCTAAACAGTTTATAGCTCCAACATGTGGAGGGGGCGGAGCATTAAAGAATTCACCTGTTCCTTAAAAATCCAGTTGTAAAACTGACATCTACCATTGTAGACAAGTGTACATATTGTGGTGGTGGAAGCCTGTTAGGAAAAATTGAGCCAAAAATTGAGGGGCTCCCTTCTTTTCTCAAGAGGGCCTTATTTCTCTTTCTCTTCGAAAGAGGGCCTTATTTATTTATTCATTCAAAATATTTATACACCAAAGTGCTTTACAAATACAGTGAATCCGCAACTTATGCTCACTTTACATACACGATTGCAACTGTATTCAGGCGGGGGAAATAAACAGTGTTAGAAACTCAGATATACAAGTAGGCACCCAACGGCGCCTTAAACCTAGGTTCTGGTCGCCACAACGAAATTTCTATTCACCAGGGGGTTGGACTAGATGACCCACAGGTTCCCTTCCAATGCTACAATCCTACGATTAGATGACCTTAACTACATTGCTTGACTGTAGCAATGTATACCGCCCTATCTCCGGAGGTCTCAGGGTGGTTAAAGCATAAACCATACTTTTATTGTTGGAAGGAAAATAATTATCATAATGTTCTCTTAATAACTCACTGCAATATGAGTGTTCAATGCCCATTTTAGTCCTGTATCCCGGGTGTGCCTATGGTAAGGTAAAAGTATAGGTAAAGGACCCATGGACAGTTAAGTCCAGTCAAAGGCGGCTATGGGGTTGGGGTGCTCATCTCGCTTTCAGGCCAAGGGAGCCAGCGTTCGTCCACAGACAGCTTTCCGGGTCCTGTGGCCAGCAGGACTAAACCGCTTCTGGCGCAACGGAAGCCAGAGTGCACGGAAATGCTGCTTTTCTTCCCGCCACAGTGGTACCTATTTATCTACTTGCACTGCCAGCCACGCCCCTGCCTGCTCTCCGCCCCCTGTGCCGGAGCATGCAGCTTCGCCACTGTCTAGTAATACTTTATTGCTTCCCATTTCAATTCCCATTTCAAATTTTGTTCGAGAGAGTGGGGGTCAGTTCTGGATGGGCAAAGAGTAGGGTTTTGTTTTGTTTTTTAAATAGGAGTAATATTATGTGTCTTTGCTATGGGGGAAATTATAATTGGATCATTAATGTACACACACAACCATGTTGTGCTGCTTCTTTCCATCATACTATAGCTGCTGTAATTCTGCAAGCTCCCATGTTGAGAGGCTGCCCAGATTTACTGTAAATGTCCCCAAGGCGGCACAGTGCATATAAAAGATTTAACGTCCGCTACAGGGCTGTGCTCACTGTTGCTTTTTGCTCTGCCCTGCCACAAAACTGGCTCCTGGGACGATTGCCCTGGTATTGGGAAGAATTATTTGCAGTTGCCCTGAGACAGAAATACTTTTCTATGGAGAATTCAGTTTAAAGTTCCTTTTTTATATACAGTTAAAATGAAAACCGCTGCTATGTGACTGCCTCATGTGTCATGTTGGCTGTAGATGACATTGAGAAACTAGATATCTGATAAAAAGGCTTTTTTTTAATTTAAGGAAGGGGGAGGAGCCAAGGTACGTATGTCTGATTTGTTTTTTTAAGTTCATCATTGTGTCTCCTTAATAGACTAATCTGATTTTTGGAAAATATGAAGGCATTTTGGGGAAATACCTCCTTTTCTACAAAGAAAAAAGAAGCATGTCCTTTGTATTGGATATGGGCATGGTAATACTCTGGCACATTTGATTTCCAACAGAAATGCCATAATTTCATTAGTGTGGTCAATTAACCTCCCTTCTGTTTATATATATATATTACTTATCTAGGGAAAACATCAATAGAATAATTTTAAAACGGGAATGCGCATAATACGAAATTCAACATGCACATAATTTATGCTTGCAGTTCCTAACACTGAGGATCTCCAAGGCACTTAGTGGAGTTTGCATGAATAACTGAGATTGGGGTGGAAAAGCAGAAGGGTCCATTGTTTTCTTTAATTTATTTATTTAATTTGTAAGGTAAACGTAAAGGGACCCCTGACCATTAGGTCCAGTCGTGACCGACTCTGGGGTTGCAGAGCTCATCTCGCGTTACTGGCCGAGGTAGCCGGCGTACAGCTTCCAGGTCATGTGGCCAGCATGACAAAGCCGCTTCTGGCGAACCAGAGCAGGGCACAAAAACGCCGTTTACCTTCCCGCCGGAGCGGTACCTATTTATCTACTTGCACTTTGACGTGCTTTCGAACTGCTAGGTTGGCAGGAGCAGGGACCGAGCAACGGGAGCTCATCTCGTCGCAGGGATTCGAACCGCCAACCTTCTGACCGGCAAGCCCTAGGCTCTGTGGTTTAACCCACAGCGCCACCCGCGTCCCTATTTAATTTGTATACCGAATTATACCTGTAGATCTCAGGGCGGTTCACAAAACAAAATCACAATATAAAAACAGAAGATACAGAATCTATGAAAGGGACTTGTTTTGCAAAGGCTTAATACCTGGGCAGTGTTTGGCCTATATGCAAAGATTTGTAAATTTGTGTCTTTTTTATTTATTTTCAAAAACCCACTCTGATCAAAGTTCTGGGCACCTGAGGATGCTGAATTTTATTTCCTTGGGGAAACAGTTAAGCCAGCTTTCAGTTTCTTTATTTGTTTATGCCCCTGCCCAAGTTTGCTTATGGTGGGCTCAATGTCAAAATGTTCTTACACAATGCAGCTGTGAGTAGCAGGGTATCTGTGGGTTCAGTTGGTGAGCGATAATGATCTGCAAAGAAACCTGGAGCCTGAAGGCATTGGCCTGATCACACATCACAAAATGCAAGCTTATTCATTGTGTCAAAAATCCCTTTTTTGACTGTGCTGCTGAAATAACCGCCAGTATCATTCTGTGAGATTAAGCCCCTCCATTGCCTGAATTTATGCATCTGACGAAGGGGTCTCAAGGCCATGAAACTCAACTCAACTAATTTTATTTCGGCTTTAAGCCCATAGACATAACAACCAAAAACAGAAACAGCACAGTCTGGATTACAATTGCTAACAGTAAAATAGATTAAAAGGGATACTCAATTGAATAAAATATGATAAAAATTAAATTAAAATTTCAAGCTGTATATAACAATCCATTGCGTTTCTTAAGTGTCAGAACTGATGTCAGAAATTTTGCCATATGTAGGGTTATAATCGAGTCTAAATCTTGCAACAGAAGAGCAAGGTAAGACTCTTCCAAATACCCTGGTAATCTTTGAGTTAATGGAAGTAATAGAGTCTTTCGGGCGGCAGAATACAAGGGGCAGACAAACACTATGTGATGAAGAGATTCAATCGAACGGTTATCACAGGCACATAAGACCGAAACTTGGCCCCTAGAAAATCTATGAAAAAGGACGTTTGAGGGGAAGACATTAAACCGTGCTTTAATAAAAGCGAAACGATGACCAGCAATAGAAAGAGTTGATAGATAGGCTGGTACTTGAAGTGGGGGTACAATGCCCAGGGATCTCGGTGAGCAAGCCCAGCATAACATTGCGTCAAGGCCATGAAAGCTTTTGCTGTGGTAAATTTGTTAGCCTTTAAGGGTAACCACAAGATTTTTGTTTTTTTATTCATTTAGTAGCCATCTTTCCCTAGAGCAGGGATGGGAATGTGTGGGCTCCAGATGTTGTTGAATTGCAACCCCTGTCATTCCTGATGAACACGCACTAGCCACAATGGCCGCTGGAGTTCAACAAGACCTAGAGCAGGGGTAGGCAACCTAAGGCCCGTGGGCCGGATGTGGCCCAATCCCCTTCTCAATCCGGCCCATGAATGGTCCAAGGATGGTCCAAGAATCAGCGTGTTTTGACATGAGTAGAATGTGTGCTTTTATTTAAAATGCATCTCTGGGTTATTTGTGGGGCATAGGAATTCGTTCATTATTTTTTTTCAAAATATAGTCCGGTCCACCACATGGTCTGAGGGATGGTGGACCGGCCCACGGCTGAAAAAGGTTGCTGACACCTGCCCTAGAGGCTTACAGGTTCCTCACAGTTACCCCTAGAGGTCGGGAGAAGCTGGAACAGCTCATTCTTAAGGGCAGAGAAGATAACCAGAAAGAGATGGTGGGAGAAATGGATATTGTAGAACTGTGGTCATCAGCCCCTGCTCCTCTTTGTCTACCCTGACCTCCTCTTGACTACTCTGCCTGTTTCCAAGACAACCTACAGAATTCTCAATATTTTATTTTTATTTATTACATTTTTATGCCACCTTTATATTCCAATGAGCTGGATCCTCATAACAACCCTCTGAGGCAGGATAGGCTAAGAGCTTTGTGGCTTCTGAATCCCTTGCCTTGCTTTTATACTTTGCAATCATGACTTCTGGACTGTGTGCTTTGCTGCCGAACCTGTACTATCGCTGTAGGGGAGCGGGTGGCACTGTGGTCTAAACCACTGAGCTTCTTGGGCTTGCCGATCAGGAGGTCAGCGGTTCGAATCCCTGCAACGGGGTGAGCTCCCGTTGCTCTGTCCTAGCTTCTGCCAACCTAGCAGTCTGAAAGCACACCAGTGCAAGTAGATAAATAGGTACCACTGTGGCGGGCAGGTAAATGGTGTTTCTGTCAGGGGTGTCTTAAGCATATGCGGTGCTGGGGTGCAAAGATCCACCCGGTGCCCCCCCCAGGTTGCCCAGAGTTGTCGGCCTTTTCTTAGGGGGGGACCCCAAAGTTGTTGACCTTTTTAAGGAAAGGTTCCCTAGAGTTGTCAGGTGGGCAACCAATGCAAGCAGCAGAGGAGCCCAGCGCAACAAACCGGCCTGAGGCTTCGGCGTCAGCGACTGAGCTAAGCCGGGCACCTTGTGGTGTAAGCAGCGTGTGCTGAGGGGATCTCTCCACGGCCCTACGCCAATCCCAGGCTCGCAGGAGGGTGGAGATGGCCAGCCGCCTCAGTGCCTTGCTGGCTCGCTCGCCCCCGAACTCGCGGTGCAGAGCCTGCCGTGGCACTCCGACTGATGGGCGGGCTCTTCTCCGGACTCAACTCTTGGGCCCCGGACTCTCAGCCTGGCGCCCCTGAAAGCCCGGCGCCCGGGGCGCCATGCACCCCTAGCGCCTATGGGTAAGACGGCCCTGGTTTCTGTGCCTCTGGCTTCCGTCACGGTGTCCCGTTGCACCAGAAGCGGCTTAGTCATGCTGGCCACATGACCCGGAAAAACTGTCTTCAGACAAACGCCGGCTCCTCGGCCTGAATGCGAGATGAGCGCCGCAACCCATAGTCACCTTTGAGTGAACTCGACCGTCCAGGGGTCCTTTACTTTTACCTTTTTTACTGTCGCTACCTTGAACCACAAGTGAGAACCCCTGTTGCGTTTTGCACAGGAGCAGAACAAAAGGTTTCTCTATACGGAAAGAGTTTATATTGTACCTCCATAATCATCTGTGTGAAGAGCTTCTCTCTCCCCTCAAAAAAAAAGAGGCATGAACTTGACTTTCCTTGTTCTGCTTGTTTGACTCTGCCTAGGCCTATCACAATCTGGATAATAATAGCAACAGTAATAAATCATTGCCCCCCTGCTGTTTTTATAAATGTTAATCAAATCTGTTAAATGCTTGACAAGTTGTTTCCCTACCAAATTATCATTTTAAGTCATTACTTGATTAAAGCAAGAAAATAAATCTTTTTTCGTAAAAAGGACGTATTAGAAACAACATGTGGGTATTTTAATCACTTTTTTACCACAGGAGAAAAAATTACACGTGAATTGAAAAAAAAATGCTAGATATTAATATTTACAACTGGGGTGGGGGAGTCTTTCTTTTTTGGTGATCACTTGTAGCCGAGTAAGATTGTATTCTATAAACACGGTTTTAACAGTGAGTCCGTAAGTGACTGTGGAGGCCAATTCTGGATCCACACGTCCTTCCACAGTGGGGACATTGGTTTCCGGGCGGGAGTTGATCACGGTGTGGATTTGCCAAGCATGCCTTCCTCTTAGCCCATTTCTCCATTGCGTCCTGAGTTCGAGTGTCTTCACATGACACCTTTGGTAAAGGCTGTTCTCCAATTGGAGCACTCACAGGGCAGTGTTTCCCAATTGTTGGTGTTTATGCTACATTTTTAAAGATTTGCCTTGAGACAGTCTTTAAACCTCTTTTGTTGACCACCAGCATCACGCTTTCCATTTTTAGTATATGCAAGCAGACACAATCTCATAACGTCAACGTTCCAAAGCGACATGGGTGTCAGGGGGCTGTCACGCCCGAAAAGTCCAGAGTGCGGAATTAACTTGCAAGTTAGGGAAAGGCATGCCCATCAGTTCCATGTCTCTCAGCTACTCCTAGGTGTGCACCCAATGAGGCAGTTACCGCAACAGAAAGGCCCACCCCTGATCTCAGCTTATGTATCTCCCCCATCTAAGCCTCATGCAAGCAGGCAAAGACTCCGCCTGCATGTTTTCTCCTCCTCCTACTTCAATGTTCTTCTGGTCCTGGGAGGCAATGTAGCAGGAGAGGTGGCGGACAGGAGGAGATGTGGAAGCCTTCGACTCTCCCCCAGCCTGACCTCTCTCTACCTCCTCCTGCACACCTGTTCTTTACTCTCCAACCCTGCAGGGGTGGAGGAAGAGGGGTGCGGTGGGTGCGGGCCGCCACTGAGGGGAGGTGACAAATGCCGGGTGGCACAAATGCCGGGTGTTCACAATTGAACTGATGAAGCTATATAGCGAAACCTGTGAGTAATCCGGAGGACAGGTCTTCTTTGTCCTTCTCATGTGCCACTTGTGTTGATTTCGGCTGGATGGTGATGTTGCAAGACTCATATAAATATGCTTCATCTACTATTACATCCATGAGATTTTTGCTTTGAACCATTGAAGAATTCTACTATCTACTCACCATCAACCAATTGTGAACGTTTTGTTGGCACCAAGATTTTGTTGCTATACCCAACCTATTGCTGAATGGTTCAGTCACGTGAACATTATACATTCTGTTATATCATGCATATATAGCTTGTTAATCATGTGGCTTTATTGAAAGACTATTAGTTTTTCAGAAGAGGATTCCAGTAAATCTTTTATTATAGTTTCAGCCAGTGTGTGGTGGTTTGGGTTGTTTATGGTTCATATTATCACCACAGTGATACTTTATGCTGTTTGTGCTCTTGGTGTATATGAACAGCCCAGTGCCAGAACAGCAAACCTCGTTCGCCTTATTCATCTTGGAGCTGGCGGAGGGGTGGGGTCTCCTTCCCATAGCTGTGTTGCATCCTTCAGATCTCTCCAACCTGCCCGTCATCTCAAGAAGCTTACCAAAAAGCGACTGAGGATGTCTGGACAGGTGGGACCCTCCCTTGAAAGAGAGTGGCTTGCCCTTGAAGAGACCTATTTATACAGTGGTACCTCGGTTTACGAACAGCTCTGTTTACAAACTATTCAGTATAAGAACTCTGCAAAACCGGAAGTAGTGTCCCGGTTTGAGAACTTTACCTCGGTCTAAGAACGGAAGCCGAACAGTGGAAGGGCACCGGCGGGGGTAGGCCTCATTAGGGAAAGCTCACCTCCGTTTAAGAACGGTTTCGGTTTAAGAACGGACTTCTGGAACGGATTAAGGTACCACTGTAATGAGTTAGATATTGGTCTGTAGCTCTTGGACCACACCATCATACAAAGATATCCATTTGCATGCTATAATGTAGTGTCAGTAGAAACATTTTTCATTTCTCATTGAGTACAGTAGGTTTGTTCTTGGCTAAAAGTGAATATATAATTAATGTGAGGCTTTTATAATGTAAATAATATATGGCAATGAATGATCTTTTAATTAATACGCTTTGTGTTTTATTTAAAATGTGCCTTAGAACCCTCGGTGTGAAGGGAAGAGTAGCAAGGCCTTGTCCTTGGGGGTCAAAATGTTCTTTGGTCCTGACCCCCACCCCAGTCCCCACATGTCATGTGTGGATATCTACATAGAGGAAGTCAGTGTATGTGTAGAAGCAACTCTCCTTCAAAAAGCCTGCTATTCTTTTTTTTTTTTAATCGTTAAAACATATTATTTTTTATATATAAAAAATAAGCATATGTCTCACATATTTCTCACAGGATAATAAAGTGTTTTATTCATAACATTTTAAATTCACTTGGTATTAAGTAAAGCTTTCATATTGAAGGAGCAAATAAATGATTGATGCTGATGTGTGCAAAGTAATGCATAGACACATAGCATGAAGAGAATGTGTGCATTTCTGAGAGAGAACCTGACTCGCATAGCTGTCAATCCTCCCTTTTTTTGCGGGAAACTCCCTTATTCCAATGCCGTTTCCCGCTGCTATCCCAGATTGTTGATATCCCTTAAATTTCCCGGATTTCAAAGGAAGCAGCTCCTCTCCCTCCCTGCCGGCCAGGGAGGCTCCTCAGCTGCGTTGCTCGGCTGCCAATAAGGAGCCTGAGACCGACTGGGGGCGGAGCTTGCATGCCTTGTGCAGCCAGACCCTCACGCCCAACCAGACAGACAGACAGCCTGCCATCTACGCGCTCTCTCTTTCGCTCACCTGTTCGCGCGCAGCCTCTGGAGCGCAGGGTGGCGAGGCTACTTGGTGCCATTGCACCGCCCTCTTGGCATGCCTTATTTTCAAATCCGAAAGTTTGGGGAAAATGCCTTATTTTCAAATCTGAAAATTGACAGCTATGAACCTGAGAATCCAAGAGCATTTTAACAGTACTCTTTATCTTTCAAAGAAGTGGATCCTTGCATGTTCACATGCAAATCTTAATGCTGCTATGTAGGTATAACCAGTGGAACCTGCAATAAAATGTTGAGGTGTATCTTCCTTCCTAATAGGAGTGCTTCTGTTCAGGGTTCTAGCTAACTAGTCTCTCCAGTTAGGACATTCCACTTCTCCCCTATTCTGATATGCTCAATCCTCATTGAGCTGGAGGGTGTGTTGTTGTTTTTAATATTTTTTATTAAAGATTTTCTTGATTTACAAAGAAAAAGCCTGCTATTCTGTGTTGTAAGAATATCAAGGTCATATATATATATATATATATATATATATATATATATATATATATATATATATATGACCTTGATATTCTTACAACACAGAATAGCAATATATATAACAATATATATAAATTGTTCATAAGTGTGCCAAGTGGAGCTGAGGGTCAGAGATGCTGACAGAGCCCTAGCTCCACCTGAGTGGGTTGCGGAGCAAAGCGGTCAGCTACTTCCGTCGCTCCAGCTGCTCGGGGGGGGGGAAGCGTAAGGAAAGGAGCCGACACTTTGGAATTCCAAAGCTTTTATGTTGGGGGAGGAACCGGCGAAAGCCACTCCCGGATTCTGGAACCGACTCAAGCGGACATGAATTTTAAATGCTCCGATGTACATAGTCTGTAAATAAAGTATTACCTTTAGAAGAACGGATGTTTCTGGCTCTTTACTCTCGAGGAGACAACCCCGAGCCCTTACAGATGCATTTTAAATAAAAGCACACATTCTACTCATGTAAAAACACGTTGATTCCCGGACCGTCAGTGGGCCGGATTGAGAAGGCGATTGGGCCGTATCCGGCCGACGGGCCTTAGATTGCCTACCCCTGGGCTAACTGTTGTCAGATTGCAATGCCAGATTAGCTGCATCTTTTCTTTTTTCTTTTTGTCTAACCCAGCAAGGCATCTGTGTGCTTGGTTTAGCTAGGAAGACCCACTGGATTTAATCATGGGAGAGAGGTGGTTGAAATACCTACTGGGCCATATCTCCTCAGCCTTGGATCCCTGTGTGACAAATAGCTGTGCATTTGGGGGGTTCTCTTGCCTGCCGTATAGTATGCAGCGCAGGCTGTGTTCCTGTGCCATTTAATGCAGCTCACGGCATCCAGGCAGAGAAGACATCGCTGTTTATTAGGGGATATATAATCATTTAAGCCTGACTAAGCTTCAAAGCTCTAATGCGGGTGTTTGGCCAACAGAAATGAGATGTAAATTTGCACTGAATAGCCACTGATTACAGAAAGATGATTAATGAAAGATTTGAAATTGATTTATGGCTGCAGTTGTCAAGGCCTTAGCCACGATTGTAATATTATCTGCGTGAAAAGCTCTTGGCAAATTAGAGACAAGGGAGGCAGGGTGAAATAACAGGTTTTCTGTCAAAGGACCGCTGCATTGTGTGGTTCTGTTGTCTGGTCTTGAATGACATAGGGCTGAGACCTTTTGTTTCGTGTGCCAAAAGATTGCAGCATACAGAGAGGCCTGTGTTTTCTAAAGTACTGGGAGAGCTGAAGACCAGTGTTTTGTCACAGCATTTTCCCTTAATGGGCCTGCAACTAACACCCCCCCCCCCATTTTGTTTGGGTCTCTCTCAGGCAATATGAGAAACTAACTGACGATAAGCTGAAGCATGTTTTTCAGGAAAGTTTGGGGGGAAGATTATTGGTGTATATTCAACATTTGTGTGTAATCCCTTTTCAAGCCCACAGCTGAGATACCCAAGAGCAATAAATTTTGACTACCCTTACTGGCTAACTGAATATTTGTCAGCGGGTTCCCCTGCTTTCCCAAAAGAACAGAGAACATACTCTCCAACATTTCTCTGTTGAAAATATGGATGTCCTATTCCAGTGGTGGCTAACCTTCACACTCCATATGTTTTGGAACTACAGCTCCCATCATCCCTGACCACTGGTCCTGTTAGCTAGGGATGATGGGAGTTGTAGTTCCAAAACATCTGGGGTGTCAAGGTTAGCCATCACTGTCCTATTCCATAACAATAACAATAGCAATAATTTCATTATTCATACCCCACCCATCTGATTGGGTTGCACCAGCCACTCAGGGCGGCTTCCAATATATATATAAACATAATAAAACATTTAACTTTTTTTAAAAAAACTTCCCTATACAGGGCTGCCTTCAGATGTCTTCTAAAGGTTGTATAGTTACTTATCTCCTTGGCTTGGGGTGGGGGGTTGTATAATTCCACACCCTTCAACATTTCTCCGATGAAAATAGTGACGTCCTACTATAGGCCTATCCTTCAGCATTTCTCCAATGAAAATAGGGACACCCTAAGGAAAAGTGGGGACACGGGTGGCGCTGTGGTCTAAACCACAGAGCCTAGGGCTTGCCGATCAGAAGGTTAGCAGTTCGAATCCCCGTGATGGGGTGAGTTCCCGTTGCTCGGTCCCAGCTCCTGCCCACCTAGCAGTTCGAAAGCACGTCAAAGTGCAAGTAGATAAATAGGTACCGCTGTGGCGGGAAGGTAAACGGCATTTCCGCGCGCTGCTCTGGTCATATGACCCGGAAGCTGTACGCTGGCTCCCTCGGCCAGTAAAGCAAGATGAGCGCCGCAACCCCAGAGTCGTCCGCAACTGGACCTAATGGTCAGGGGTCCCTTTACCTTTACTATCCTTCAGCATTTCTCCAATGAAAATAGGGATACCCTAAGGAAAAGTGGGACATATTGGGATCAAATCAGAAACTGGGACAACTTCTGTAAATCCGGGACTATCCCTGGAAAATAGGGACACTTGGAGGGGTCTGGGAGAATTGCCCCTGACCTTGGGCTAAGTCTGAGAAATACTGGTGAGGTCAAGGTGGGCTCTTTCCAGCTTGGAGCTGGGAAAAGAACCCAGAAAACAAGCCCCTGCCGACGCAGCTCTTCAAAGTTGGGAGGTCAGGGCATAGAAGGCTTGCTTTGCCTCTGGACCTGACAGGTACGCTGAGCCTGGAAAGCTGCTTTAAAAGGAATTGCATTCTCTGCCGGCTACTTTGCCACCCTTACATTGGAAAGGGTCTTTCAAACACACAGCGTAGAGCCATTTCATGCAGTCTCAACGAGCCTCTTCTTTTTCATCAGTTCGCTCTCCAGCGTTCAAGGCGTTCCACTTTGGGAAAGGAGGGGTGTGTGTGTGTGAAATTCACACAAACGGCGGTGGCAAGAAAGGTGACTATTTGCCAGCTTAATATAGCTATCTGCTCCGCTGCAGACAAGCAGAATCTGAACGAAGTCTGAAATGCAGCGCAGCCTCAAAGCTGCACCCTGTTCTCCTCTTTCTAGCCGTTAACTTTCCTCTTGTGGGCGAGCTGTCTGCACACTCACGTGCCTAGCCTCCAAATCAAGTAAGCGTCCCTTCCCCGAAGTACATGAAGCAAATGAATTTTGATTGTGTTTAACTGTGACCCATGCCTAGGAAAGGGTTGATGGGACAGGAGAGCAAACCAGCAATCTGGGTGCCGCTGTGTTGAAAAAGCGACTTCTCCTTCATGGAGAGCACGTGTTGCGGTGGGGGCTACCAAGTCACCCTTCTGTTGCTGGGCAGGATCGTATAGATGACCAAGGCCTGTGATTGGGTTCTGTGGGTTGTTGGGGAGAATTGTATGTTGCAATTTTTGATGGACCGCCCAGAGGCTTTATAATCTCTTTGCACGCAGCGCAGGCCCCTCTTGAGAGCCAGTGTGGTGTAGTGGTTAAGAGCGGTAGACTCGTAATCTGGTGAACCACGTTCGCGTCTCTGCTCCTCCACTTGCAGCTGCTGGGTGACCTTGGGCTAGTCACACTTCTCTGAAGTCTCTCAGCCCCACTCTCCTCACAGAGTGTTTGTTGTGGGGGAGGAAGGGAAAGGAGAATGTTAGCCGCTTTGAGACTCCTTCGGGTAGTGCTAAAGCGGAATATCAAATCCAAACTCTTCTTCTTCTCTTCTTCTCTTTGCTGCGAGCATCGGATCACCCGCCCCCCCTCCCTATAATTAGGCTTCTGTGTTGACCTTGCTATGCCTGTCATGGGGTCGTCTGCTTTTGGGGCAGAGGCCTGGTAGGAATTTTCCCATTTGGCTGATTGGCTGGTACCATTTGGTTTTTGCCTAGGTAAAGGTAAAGGGACCCCTGACCATTAGGTCCAGTCGTGTCCGACTCTGGGGTTGCGGTTCTCCTCTCGCTTTATTGGCCGAGAGCCGGCATACAGCTTCCAGGTCATGTGGCCAGCATGACAAAGCCGCTTCTGGCGAACCAGAGCAGCGCACGGAAACGCCGTTTACCTTCCCGCCAGAGCGGTTCCTATTTATCTAGTTGCACTTTGATGTGCTTTCGAACTGCTAGGTTGGCAGGAGCTGGGACCGAACAACGGGAGCTCACCCCGTCGTAGGGATTCGAACTGCTGACCTTCTGATCGGCAAGCCCTAGGCTCTGTGGTTTAACCCACAGCGCCACCTGGGTCCCTTCCTGGTTTTCGCCTACTACGTAGCAGTTAGTCACAACTTGTAAGGTTGCAGTTAGGCATTGGTTATTAAATTGGTTGGTGGAGGGGTAGGCTGTGCCTGATCCTTCAATGTTGCTGCTGTGCGGGGAATTCCGTTAAAGGAATCCAGGGGCTCACCATGCTTTTGTCCATACCCCCTGGTTAGGGGCTAGGGCTATGCAAGAGTTCCTGGGAACATTAGGGGAGAGACGAGGGTCAGACCCCCAGCTCCATTCTCTCCCCCCAAAATGTTTTCCCTTTACTGACCTGTGGGCGGGCGGATGTCAGTTCTGTCCCCAGGCGGGGACAGATAGTCGGAACCAATGCCTAAGCAACCGCTCATATTGTGCATTTTAATAAAGTTGCGGCCAAAATTAATGCCAAAAACCTTAAACTTAATTTCTGTGTGAAGTGTGATTTTATTTGAGGGGTGGCTTGGGGACCTCGACACGCAAGTGTGCCCGGTTTTATAAGGGTGGGGGCTGGTGCAGGTTGGAAAGCGGATTTTAAAAATTGCAGGGGGAAAACATCTTCTGCAGCAGGGCTCCGGAGAAATGTGTCAGGATAGCAGGGAAGGTTAATGAGAATCTGAGCCTTGAGGCAAGCTGGAGCATTAGTCAGGCCTCCAACTTAAATGCTAGGGTTGGTCCCTTGATATTCAGCATGTACCTGGCATTCCATGGTATAAATGAGCAAATTCTATTGGGCGCTATGATCAGGTCTTATCAGATCTTTTTAAAAAAAAAATTGAGAAAACTTAATCCATATTTTAAATATTTATGATTCTGAGCTGTTGCAATAGCTTTTTTTTTAAGTCCCGTATTCCATCTGCTGTTTTTTTTGCTTAATATTTCATAAGTTTATTAATACGAAGCCCAGTCTAGTTGGGGAAAATATTTTACTTATCATGTGCAGTGTGCCTGTGCCAAATATCCTGATTTTCTGGCTTTGTAGAATCGGTCCCTTTTGCTGTGTTTTTCGGAGCAACATCTGCTCAGTTTCAATTGCATTTTCCAGTTTACTCTAATTGGAAGTTGGGGCGCAGTTGGATGCAAGCTGGCCCTGAAAATGGGACTGGCTTTTCAGTGTTAACAAAGGCTAAGGTAAGGCACCCACCCACTTTATGGTGACTAAAACTAAATAAATAAGCAAACTCAGAGATGCCTGATGCCTGGGGGAAGCCCAGATTTGGAGTTTGAAAATGGGATTTTCTTGGAGCCCAAGGTATTGTTATAAATCTGGGGGTGAAAGATGCCCTCAATTCCAAATTAAGCTAGTGGTAGAATGTATGTAGGTTTGTCATATTAAAGCCAGGAAATAGCCAGGAAATAGTGTTCTGAATCTGGGGATATAACAGTCTGTTGGGCTCATTCATCCGGCCAAGGGTCAGTTCATTTTTCTGGTGAGGGGGTGGGGCAGATCCAGGGTTGCCCGATGCGTGGACCTGTGTGATGCACACATTTGCAAATCAAAATGCATTTGTCAGCCAGAAATGTATGGAGAGGATTCTGCACTGCCCCAAATGCACTGGGTAAATCGGGACACACACACACAGAAAATCACTCTGAATCAGTTGATGTCACCGCTAAACCAAATACAGATGGAAGACAAACCACACTATGAGTCATTAATACTTAATATACTGCTAGTCTGCCCCAGAAAAGGAGAGTACGTCCATTTTCTTATTTGGGCAACTCGCTTACCTCCATCACGCAGCAGCAAAATTAGCTACAAATGGTGGGGTGGTGGGCAGCTTCATATCCTAAATTTGGCTTTTAATAAACTCCTTCAGCCTTGATAGTTGGGACGTCTCTTGTCCTGTAGCAGCCAGCCAATTTCCTACCTTTACAAATTGTACCTAGCCATTCAAGCAAACATTTGCCTTGACAGGAGTTGTTTTTGCAGGCAGCATTTTAAAATTAGCACTTGAACCTGAGGCTGGTCTGCCACATGCTGTGTGCCTTGTATTTTTAGTAGTACGTGTGATATCTTTGTCTTTATCACTGTGCATTTATATCTGAAGTGAATAGCGTGCTTTCGTGATTGTTGGCAGGGGCTGTGAGCCTCCCTCCCTTCCCTCCTGTTAACTCACTCGCTTATTTTCGCCCCTGAACACTTACGATTCAGAAATAGGCCTTGCTTATATAAATGATTTAGCACCAGGTAATTGAAATGCATGTATGTTTTCCTTCTCAGGTTGTTAGAGACTTGGAAGAAACATTTAGCATCAAATTAATGCCACATGTTCTGGGGTTTAATCTCATAGATAGTTAAGTTACGGATCCTGCAGTCATGTAGCGCTCAGACAAATTGAACTGGGTAAAAGCTCTTCAAGTGTGCTGTAGTTTCTTTTTATGTTATGTGGTATCCTAGCTTGTTTTTCTTTTAAAACACTTTTCTGATTGTAAACGTATGGCACTCCCTGCCATTGGATGGGGAGTGTGCCTCTAGTGTAGAGCTCTCAATCAATCAATCAGTCATTCAATAAGGGCAGGTCCTATTAATGGCTATTAGCCATGGTCGCTAAATATATCCTCCATATTCAGGGGTCTTAGGTGGAGCAGATGGGGATCATCAACATGGGAATCTAGCCCATCTGGGAGAAGAAACACTCTGATCCTAAACCTCCGCTGCCTTGTGGGATATCTTCGGAAAAAGAAAAGGCGTAAGGCAGTGATGGCTAACCTTGACACTCCAGATGTTTTGGGACTACAACTCCCATCATCCCTGACCACTGGTCCTGTTAGCTAGGGATGATGGGAGTTGTAGTTCCAAAACATCTGGAGTGTCAAGGTTAGCCATCACTGGCGTAAGGAATGAGCCTGTAGTGGAAATGCGGAAGACCATTGTAATTTTGAGGAGTTAGGTGACATCTCTCTTTCCCTTTAACATCCCTGGTTTGAGGTCTGCTGGATTTGGGTTTCACACACCTGCCAGGAGTTTCTTGGGTCTCCTGTGTTGTAAGTGCTGACTGGATGCCCAGTTGCAGTGAGTGGGAGACTCTCAGCTGCTCTGTATTGATTGCATCCCCGGGGTCCTGGGCTGACCATGAGTAATGCCCCGTGCACTTCGATTACATCAAAGTTGGCTATAAAAGCTGTAGGTGAGAGGAGTTCAGAGAGCTTCTTCACAGATCGAGGTACCTAATGCTGTGAGACTGACTGCCGGGGTCTCTCTCACTGCTCTACCTGGGGCTCCAAACAGAAACCAAAAACGAGCAACACGACGTCCAATGAAAGTAGTTTATATTATTTTCTTGTATGATAACAGAAAGACAACGGACAGTGATCCGGTAATGACACTGTTTCGTGTACGTCTTCTTCAGCATATAACTCAACATACAATGGAAGTTTTCAAGGAGCAGTGGCCATATGAATATGTAATATATACAGTGATCCCTCGACTTACGAATGACCTGACTTACGAGTTTTTCGAGTTGCGAGGGATCAAAGCGGCCGCCGCTTCCGAATTTTTTCGACTTCCGATCGGAAGTCGCGGCCGTTTTAAATGTGGTTTCCTCGAGTTCCGAAGGTTTTTTCGACCTACAAATGCGTTCTCCAACGCATTCCTATGGGGACTTGAGTTACGGTGATTTCGACTTACGAGGAATCCGTCGGAACGGATTAACTTCGTAAGTCGAGGGTCCACTGTATTCATATGACCACTGCTCCTTGAAAACTTCCATTGTCCGTTGTCTTTCTGTTATCATACAAGAAAATAATCTATACTACTTTCATTGGCCGTCGTGTTGCTCATTTTTGGTTTCTGTTTGAAGATTGCAACACAGAGGTTTTTTTTATCTTGCTACCTGGGGCTCCGGGCAGCCGAAGGGGAGATTGTGTAGCTCATGTCTGGTATGTTTTACTTTGTGTTCTGCATGCTTGCTGTTTATTTGTTAACCTTATGCAAATAAAACTGCTTTTCTTTCACCCACTGGTGTGCTTATTGACTCCAGATCCGGAAAGAACCCTGCCCTTGGCAGAACAGAGCCCTACACAAATCTGGAGTCCCTAAGATGGTTGGATGGCATCTTGTGTGCCTCCTTCTCAGGGGCGTAGGAAGGCGGGGCGGTGGGGCCGGTACGCCCCGGGTGTCATCTCTGAAGGGGGTGACAGTACGTTTCCGAGCACAATTCAAAGTGTTGGTGCTGACCTTTAAAGCCCTAAATGGCTTTGGTCCAGTATACCTGAAGGAGCGTCTCCACCCCCACCGTTCTGCCCGGACACTGAGGTCCAGTGCTGAGGGTCTTCTGGCAGTTCCCTCACTACAAGAAGCCAAGGGAACCAGGCAGAGGGCCTTCTCGGTAGTGGCGCCCGCCCTGTGGAACGCCCTCCCTTCAGATGTCAAAGAGAACAACTACTACCAGACCTTTAGAAGACATCTGAAGGCAGCCCTGTTTAGGGAGGCTTTTAATGTTTAATATATTACTGTATTTTAATGTTCTGTTGAAAGCCGCCCAGAGTGGCTGGGGAAACCCAGCCAGATGGGCGGGGTATAAATAATAAATTATTATTATTATTATTATCTCTCCTGGGCAGATTGCTGCGCTGCCCCCCTGGGCGCCGATCGTCCCCCTGGGCGCCGATCACCATGCCAATCGCCCCCAATGGCCACTGGCCTCCCGCTGCCTCCTCCCCAGCTGTAGGGCAGATGAGGTCCTGCGGTTCGCCCTGCCTCTATGGGTGGTTTGCCCCGCCCCAGGTCCCTGAGAGGCTTCCTCTACCGCTGCTCCTTCTGGTAACTCCTGCAGCTTGGTCAAAGCTGGTGCCAAACGTATTGCTCTGTTTTCTTTTGGACCAACTCAGCGAGGCCGAGAGGGGAGTCTTGTCGTCTGAGGAGCCCAGGAGCTCCATACACACTGCCCAGGCTTGCACTCTGGGAAGATCGTTTTGGTGCAGCACTGGTTTGACTTCACCCCCAGAGGAGCACTCCATTGTCTCTTGAGACAGATGGAAGCGAACCAGGTGATAAAAACAGGGCTGCTGCCTTCAAGGCCTGCCTGTGGATTTTTTCTGGAAGCCTTTGACTGGCAAGTGTTGGAAACGGAATCAGGATGCTGAACGAGAGAGATTTTTAGCCTGAGTTGTGATTTCATTTCGTTTCATTTAAAAGCATTCATACGCTGTTTAATATTTCAAAAATCTCTAAGCAGTGTACAGTCCAAAAACAAATGATATATCACTCAAACAAAACTGCAACCTAAAAGCAGTATAGCAGCAAGGTTAAGCACCATCTTATTATGTTGAAAAGTTTCATAGCCGTTTAATCAGTTCAATGCCTGGCGATTCCTTCTCTTTATGTCATTTAAAGCGAACCGATGTTTGGCATGTTAAACCTTTTGCAGTGGGTGGGTAGCGATAGAAATCTCGGGAGGTAGCCGTAAGTCTTGTTTGTGCTGCAGATACGAATGGCTTGGTGGTGGGAGGTGGACTGGAAGTTGCTGCCCTGCACTGAGATAGGAATCAAGGTAGAATAATAGGGACAGGTCAGGCTGCCTGGATAAGATCTTGATGATCTCCCTTGTGGGTTTGCAGAGATAAGCAGCCTTCACTCTCAGCAGCAGCAGCAGCAGCAGCAGCAGAAGCTTTTTCATCTCGTTTCCTTCTCAAGTAACTTTGCAGCAATGCCAGATGGGAGAGAAAGGGGCAGTTATTTTCATCTCTGCTGAATATTCTGTTCGAAATGGCTGGTGGCAAGACCTCTGATCCCCTCTATATATAATGTTGTTAGGCAGATCTGAAAATTTGAGACCCATGTTCTTGTCCCCCTCCAGCTTTATAAGAAGAGTCCTCGTAGCCCAGGCACCCCCAAATTTGGCCCTCCAGATGTTTTGGGAGCTTCTACCCCTACAAAGTTCTGTTTGTGGGCTCCTTTGTGACTAGATCATTGTAAGAGGAGGAACCACTTGTTACCCATTCGTAACGTGTATGCTTTTGATGGATTGCTACTAAAATAAACAGAAATCTGCTCTTATTCCCTTCCCAGGTTCTCCATCGGTAGGAATAAATTTATAGAGGCCAACCAGAGAAAAATTGAGAAGCAAAATTTTATTATATCTGTTGCAACAGGGCCCATCACTCCCAAAATGGAGGAGGGAGGAGGAACCCAGAACAATGGTGTGCCAGCTCCTATATAGACTTTTGAAATTACCCCCTCCTGCTCAAGACCACACTCCTATACATCATACATACATCACAAAAAGGGGTGTAACCCAGGACCACCCCCCAGATACATCACAGCTACATCAGGAAAGGGGAGGTCTGGTAGCAGTAATCTGAGCATCCTTTTACAGGTAGATAGCCGTGTTGGTCTGTCATAGTCAAAACAAAATAAAAAAATTCCTTCCAGTAGCACCTTAGAGACCAACTAAGTTTGTTCTTGGTATGAGCTTTCGTGTGCATGCACACTTCTTCAGATACCAAGAAGTGTGCATCCTTGACCCTCCCCATGCCTCCTCTTGCCCTCCACCCAAAAACCCATCAAGTAAAACAAAAGAGATATTTACATTTCCCTGTTTCCCAGCCAAGTTAATCACACCCTTTTGTCTGGCACTCAGGTATCAGGAAGCCAGGATTATCACTTTATTTTCCTGAGACAATCCCCCCTCCTTCCTTGCAGAGAAACAGTTTGTCAGTTTGGGAGTCAAAATGGGGATAGGCCTGTCTTCCTGTGCTGCTTCAGACATGTGGCCTTGTTTTGCTTGGCACACTTATGAACAATATATATATATATATATATATATATATATATATATATATATATTACCTTGATATTCTTACAACACTACCGTGAACTAATAGACATAAGCGCCAAGTACCAAAGTACCATCCACGAGGATGGAAGGAATCGTTGCGGCTAAGTAGTGCAGCATAAGAGAAACCAGTCAGAAAACAATGTGACTCTTCCTTAGTGGAGCTTTACGAGAACATCGCAGGACACACAGGAGAGGCTGTTCACTTCCTTATGAGCTTCACAAAGCCACAATAAACAATTTCTTCTTCATTGTCGAGGGAGCGTCAAACTAGAACGTATCATGCATTAATAAAATGTATAATGCATTAATTAATTAATTGTTTCCTGCTGCTCCTGAGAAGAGGACACGGAGCAATGGATTCAAACTACAAGAAAGAAGATTCCACCTAAACATTAGGAAGAACTTCCTGACAGTAAGAGCTGTTAGGCAGTGGAATTTGCTGCCAAGGAGTGTGGTGGAGTCTCCTTCTTTGGAGGTCTTAAGCAGAGGCTTGACAGCCACCTGTCAGGAATGCTTTGATGGTGTTTCCTGCTTGGCAGGGGGGTTGGACTGGATGGCCCTTGTGGTCTCTTCTCCAACTCTATGATTCTATGAACAGTAGTTCAGCTTTTTGTCTAAGTTTAACACTTCAGTAACTGGGAAAGGAAGAGCTTAACTGCAGGCATGTGGAAAACTTGGTGCCCGTTGCCATAGGCAACTTGAAAAATTGGACCAGTGACTGGTTCCTGGTTGCTGTAGAAGATGATAAGCAGATTTCTCTGGCTTTCCATGTTTGCCTCTGTGTGTATGACCTGGGCATTTCCTCTTTTCATCCCCTCTGCAATTACTAACTTAATTTGAAGCGTGTGCTCCTAGGGATTCTCAGAGCAATGTGGTAGAACCTCTTTTCGTGTTCCGTCTGGGCTCTGGAATGTATGAAGCAGTGGTAATAATGTGTCAGCATGTGCAAAAGGGGAGAGGTGGTCAGAATGCAACCAAAAGAACAGGATTCTTCTTACTGGCAGAATCAGGTCACATTCTCTCCTCTCTCCCTCTCTTCCTCCACCTTCCCAATTTAGCTTTCAGAATATCTGGCAGACCACCCAAACTTTTTAAAACAATACTTCACTTCTGCTTACTGAGGTCTAGCAACAGTGATCAACTTAGAATTACAGACATTTGCAATCTGTTTTTTATAATGTGTGCTTACATTTTTCTTCTTTTTCTCTCCTCCCCACAACCCCCACCCAAATGTTTAGTGGAAGAAATTGGCGAGGTGGATGAGAATTATGCGCCGATCCACACATATCAAGTGTGCAGAGTCATGGAGCAGAGTCAGAACAACTGGCTTCTGAACAAGCTGGATCTCCAACAAAGGAGCCTCTCGGATCTTCATTGAACTGAAATTCACCCTCAGGGACTGCAACAGCTCTCCTGGAGTCTTGGGACTTGTAAAGAGACTTTTAATATGTATTATTTTGAATCGGATGACGAGGACGGAAGGAACGTAAAAGAAAACCAGTACATCAAGATTGACACCATTGCGGCAGATGAGAGCTTCACAGAGCTAGACCTTGGAGACAGAGTCATGAAGCTGAACACGGAGGTGAGAGATGTCTGGCCTCTGACCAAAAAGGGGTTTTACCTTGCTTTCCAAGATGTGGGCGCCTGCATTGCGCTGGTGTCTGTGAGGGTGTACTATAAGAAGTGCCCTGTGGTGGTTCGGAACTTGGCCATCTTCCCCGACACCATCACCGGAGCGGATTCTTCTCAGCTTCTGGAAGTCTTGGGGTCGTGTGTGAACCACTCTGTGACAGACGAACCCCCACGGATGCACTGCAGTGCTGAAGGGGAATGGCTGGTGCCGATTGGGAAATGCATGTGCAAGGCAGGCTACGAAGAGAAGAACAACACTTGCCAAGGTAAGGATTTAATGTTGGGAATAGTTTGGCTGGTGTAGCTGGATGATAAGCTTTGAATGCTATTACATTTTGCAGATCCTTTATAGTATACAATGTCAGAGTGAATAGATACATGCCTTATCATAACGATGGCAGTGATGCACATAGCAGCATAGATGGAACACTTGCAAGTACAGCAACATCCTACCTTCTCAGATGCGGGTGGTGCTGTGATCTAAATCACCAAGCCTCTTGACTTGCTGATCAGAAGGTTGGCGGTTCGAATCCCCCGCGATAGGGTGAGCTCCTGTTGCTCTGTCCCAGCTCCTGCCAACCTAGCAGTTTGAAAGCCATACCAGCGCAAGTAGATAAATAGGTACCGCTGTGGTGGGAAGGTAAACGGCGTTTCCATGCACTCTGATTTCCATCACGGTGTTCCATTGTGCCATAAGCGGTTTAGTCCTGCTGGCCACATGACCCGGGAAGCTGTCTGTGGACAAACGCTGGCTTTCTCAGCCTGAAAGCGAGATGAGCGCCGTAACCCCATAGTTGCCTTTGACTGGACTTAACCATCCAGGGGTCCTTTACCTTTTTACCTTTACCTTCTCGTGAAGGATCTTTATGCACTCAGCCACAAGTTGTCACTTGATAAGGAACTGAGCAGTGTGCCCTTAGTCATCAAACTCTGACTTTCACAATGCCAGAGTTCATACAGAGCCTCCTTAGAAGAACTTCAGATGAGTAGGCAAGTGACATTCCTACTCCGCTTTTCTTAGATGGCTGTAAGAAGATGGCCATGGCTGTGTTAAGCTAGAAACAAATGTAGATTTCCATGTGGCCACGGACAGAGTCAGCCCTAAGGAAATAACTGGATTGCAAAGGTCCGGACACCTTGGCCCTGTTTTATGGGCTTGTGAGTATATCTGTGTTTGCGGCAGCAGCCCACGGACAGAGTAAATCATAATCTGGACCAAAATTGCACAGAAAGCAGAAAAGGGCACAAAAGGATGGTTGTTGTCTGTCTCTCAAGTCATAGTCTGCAATTTATGCCTAGTAAGTGGTCGCTTGCCTGATGAACTCTAGGTGTGTGGAGACAGGAGTGCCTAGGTATAAAGGAAACCCATCCTTTCATGATACAAATGCACTTTGTACAAAAGTCCCACTGTGTTCTTACAAACACTCTTGCAGTCTTCTATGGCTACCTCTGACCATCCAGTGTTCCATCAGCTGCTGCTAATAATACACTTTTTTGCCGTTTTGCCGTTTTGCTTTGACTCATTGTAAATATGGTTTTTGGCCTGACTCTGGCTATACTTGCCTATTGCCCTGGAGGTTGAGTTGTTTGTGCTGATGGCCGGCCATCGTTGCTTTGTTTGCAATGTAACAATTTGTTTTTAACACTCTTTAATTATTATTTCTTGTGGGCTGTCCTGGAAATGTGATCGAAGGGCAGTATAAAATTACTTGTATTTATAAATGAGCAAATGGTGTTTTTAATGACTAAGAAGCAACAGGGTCATTCAGGGAACTTGGTAAGTAGTGCTCTTTTAAATGTGTTAAGGATTTAGACCAAATAATGCAGTGGTCTCAAGTACCGTGGCCAGAATAAGATGGTGTCAGGGGCTGGCCGGGGTTCTGAGGCAGTGTCTGAGGACACAGCTGGCCAAGACAGGGCACAGCTAACGCCCGAGGAGTTATTGAGGGTGTGGGACCAGGAACAGGCACAGCCCCTGTTAACACCAGAAGCGGTAATGAGGCAATGGGAGGAGTCCTCAGCCGGGCTCCAGTGCAGCCAATGGGCAGGGATCAGGAAATGGAGACCGGGGAGGAGAGGGGGCTCGAAGAGCCTGCCAGAGCATCGGAAGCAACCAGCATGGAGGAGGAAAGTGAAAGGGATGAGGCAGGCACCGCCCAGCTCCGGTCCAGAGGGCGGAAGCGAAAGGAGGGTAGGCGGCGCCTAGGATTTCCGAAGCTTTTATGTTGGGGGCGGAGCCGAAAAGCGGTACTTCGGGGATCTGACACAGAAGGGTCGGATGATGAACTGTAACACCTGTCATGCTTGATGCTGTAAATAAAGCCATTAGTTTAGTAGACGGTGTCTGCGGATGCTTACTATTGAGGAGGACACACATCCCTCTCACAGCTGGCCAGAAATTTTCTCCTGCACCCCACACGGACACCTTGCCATGCAAATGGGGATGGCACTGGGTGCTTCAAATCAGGTGCACAACTTTATGCAATTTAACAAGGAAATCTGTGAACAGAACTCTACCTTCATATGTGGGCATGCATCACTTGCCGAATTGGACTGCAGATTTCAATACATTTTTGCTGTTATCTTTTTCTGGACTGTTTATTTAGAATAGAATAGAATAGAATAGAATATATTTTATTGTCATTGTCCCCTTCGGGGACAACGAAATTACTTGGCTGCTCCATCCACCCAGATAGGGCACTCCACGCAAAAACAAAACAACTACAAAAACACTGATTAAAACCATACACACTGATTAAAAAAATTATTGATTAAATCAAGGTATAGGTAATATGTGATTGCCAAGTTTTTTGATTTTAAAGAAATGAACCAGAAATGAAAGGACAGCACCGTGTGTGTCATCCGATTCTAAAAGTACTGGGGTATTCCTAATCTTTGACTATTCGATGGAAGGAGCGTTGGCTATATTTTACCACTTACAAAGCAAATTGGCAATAGTAGTAGTTGCTTTTCACTGATTTGGTCATCCCCGTTCACATTTGCAAAATGATAGAGCAGGGGTCAGCAACCTTTTTCAGCTGTGGGCCGGTCCACCGTCTCTCAGACCATGTGGTGGGCTGGACTATCTATCTATCTATCTATCTATCTATCTATCTATCTATCTATCTATCTATCTATCTATCTATTTGGGGGGAATGAACGAATTCCTATGTCCCACAAATAACCCAGAGATGCATTTTAAATAAAAGCACACATTCTACTCAAGTAAAAACACCAGGCAGGCCCCACAAATAACCCAGAGATGCATTTTAAATAAAAGGACACATTCTACTCGTGTAAAAACACCAGGCAGGCTCCACAAATAACCCAGAGATGCATTTTAAATAAAAGGACACATTCTACTCAGGTAAAAACACCAGGCAGGCCCCACAAATAACCCAGAGATGCATTTTAAGTGAAAGGACACATTCTACTCATGTAAAAACACCAGACAGGCTTTGAAAATAATCCAGAGATGTATTTTAAATAAAAGCACACATTTTACTCAGGTAAAAACACCAGGCAGGCCCCACAAATAACCCAGAGATGCATTTTAAATAAAAGGACACTTTCTACTCATGTAAAAACACGCTGATTCGTGGACCGTCCATGGGCCGGATTTAAAAGGCAATTGGACCGCATCTGGCCTGCAGGCCTTAGGTTGCCTACCCTGTGATAGAGGATACTTTATCAAAATGTTCACGTCCATCAGAAAGACATAGGGTTAAATAAGTGCTATGCTGGATCAGACCAGAAATCCATTGTCCAGTAAAACAAGAAGGCAGCCAGATACTTTCAGAAAGCCCATATGCAGGGCATATAGTCAACAGTGTAACCCCCCACCCCACAACACAAACACACAACTGGTGTTCAGATGCACATGGCCATACCCCACATGGGTTGATAAGGACAACCTAGGAGCTGACAGCAGAATGGGGAGGCTGACATAGCTAAGAATGCATATTTTAAATGTTTCCTTGGTTGTCAATGGAACAAGGACTTTGGGGAGGGGGATACTGGAATTACAAGCATTTCAGCATAGCCAATTTGTTTCATTTGCAGTAGAAATGAATAACTGTTTGCCAGATTAAGGATGCGAGGTGTTGTAGATGTCTCTGAAATGTACCTGCTAGTAGTCCATGAATAATTTTAATTGCTAAAATATTTTTATAATTTAAAAATATCACTTTTATAATTAGTGTGGTGACCCTGTGCTAAACCGCTCACTTCTTTTCTTTGCCGGAGGGCTCATAATTTAGGAGTAACTGGTCAGAACAGCAGATCTGCCGTAGCTGCCCCCTCTTGGGCTTTGTGAAGCAATTTGCCTTGCAGTCCCTTGGACCAACCCCCCCCCAAAAAAAAGGTAGCAGAAGAGGCTTATGTTTGGAAATAATATGTTTCTGTCAGGAAACCATAGAAACTCGTATTCCATTGTGCTCTGATTCTTGCTGTAATAAGGAGTGTATTATTAAAGGATTCTTACTTTTTTTATCCTTGAACAATATAATAGATTGTTCTGCAATTTCTGGGAAGAGATGGCAAACTTATGGCATATGATTAGGGGTCCTGAGATGGTATGTTTGATGTTGTTGGGGCCAGTAATGGTGTTGTCCGAGTGTATGTGGCAGCAAAGTTGGCATCTGGGTTTATTGCAGGCTCTGGTGCCAGTGTCCATGTTAAGTCTGGTTGTAGTATTATTGTGGGTGAGGAGTTGTTTAAGATTGGGTGGCTGTCTGTAGGTGATGAAAGGTCTTCCTCCCAGAGCTTGAGAAAGAGAACTGTCATTGCCCAGGAGCGGTTGTAGATCTCTGATGATGCGTTGTACTGTTTTAACATGGGAGCTGTATGTTCTGTTATTTTCCTTTTTGGGTCTGTCTTGCAGCAAGTTCTCTCTGGGTATCAGTCTGGCTCTGTTGATCTGTTGTTTAACTTCACCGGGTGGATATTTCAGTTCTAAAACGGTTTGCTGTAGATCTCTTAGGTGAGAGTCTCTGTCTGTAGAGTTGGAACAGATGCGGCTGTAACGTAGGGCCTGGCTATATACAATGGATTGTTTGGTATGTTTGAGATGGTAGCTAGAAGCATGTAGATGTGTTTGTCGGTCAGTTGGTTTATGGTATAAGGTGGTGTCTATACGCCCATCCTGTATTTTTATAGTAGTGTTCAAAAAATGTATTTCTTATATTTCTTCTCATGATGTGTTCCATACATCATCTTGTCAGTTGTGCACTTAGAGAAGGTAGCACATGACTCTATAGGTGTCAGCACTCAGGGCAGCCAGACAACAGAATGTGACATGATTGGGCTAATTTAATTATAAGATCCGACTGTAATCTTTGCACGGCGCAGAAGATCCACGCCCTATGTACGTAATGAATAGAATCTCTTGTTTTTAACACTTTCCCCACATATGGTCCATTTATCGCATGCTGCCATGTAATGACCAGTGACGAATTGTTGCTGTTTAAAGAAAGCAGTGGCCAGATTCCTTTTTCTCGACAGCTCCAGGATTATTCAAAGAAGTGAAATTGCTACAAATGTTCACACTTTTAAAAGTCTGTACAAAGGACCCAGGGATGCGGGTGGCACTGTGGTCTAAACCACTGAGCCTCTTGGGCATGCCGATCAGAAGGTCGGCGGTTTGAATCCCCGCGACGGGGTGAGCTCCTGTTGCTCTGTCCCAGCTGCTCCCAACCTGGCAGTTTGAAAGCACACCAGTGCGAGTAGATAAATAGGTACTGCTCCGGCGGGAAGGTAAACGGTGTTTCCGTGCGCTCTGGTTTCCGTCACGGTGTCCCGTTGCGCCAGAAGTGGTTTAGTCCTGCTGGCCACATGACCCGGAAAGATGTCTGTGGACAAATGCCGGCTCCCTCGGCCTGAAAGCGAGATGAGCGCTGCAACCCCATAGTTGCCTTTGACTGGACTTAACCGTCCAGGGGTCTTTTACCTACCTTTTACCTTACAAAGGACCCACGGATGCTCTTGAGTACAAGAGAAGGAAACATGCTGTACAGGTAGATGCTCTTAACTTGCCTGCAAGCATTGCATTCCTTGATTTGTTTACTGTCATTTGAAATCTAACTTGCAGAAAGGCAAGCTGAACGTTGAAACACATGCTTTCATTTTGGGGAGGATTCTTTAATTCTCTTTTTTGAGGGGAGAGAAAGATGTCATGTTTCATGGCAATCGGCAAAATGTTATGTTGATGAAATAAATATTGATTAATCAGGCTAAATCCCCAAATTTATAATATTGGACCACAATTCACACTATTTTTGCCAGCACAGTGCTCTGTAGAATTGATTTGGGATACCTGTCAGGGATCTGACCTCACTCAAGGCTCTTGAGACGGGGAAGGAGGGGTGGAGGGAAGTGCAGCCTCTCTTGGGAAGCAGCTTGGAGTCCAGCAGGGATAGTAAGGAAAGCCCCAATGGTGAGGAGCAGGAACTGCCAGGCAGTGCGGTGGAGCTGAGGGTCAGAGATGCGGACAGAGCCTCAGCACCACCTGAGTGGTCTGAAAAGCAAAGCGGGCAGCTACTTCCGTCGCCCCAAATGCGTAGGGGGGGAAAAGCGTAAGGAAAGGAGGTGACGCTTCGGAATTCCAAAGCTTCTATGTTGGGGGAGGAACCGGCGAAAGCCACTCCCGGATTCTGGAACCGACTCAAGCGGACATGAATCTTAAACGCTCCGATGTACATAGTTTGTAAATAAAGTATTAGCTTTAGAAGAACGGATGTTTCTGGCTCTTTACTCTCGAGGAGACAACCCCGAGCCCTTACAATACCTGTTTTTGGTTTTTTAAAAATATATAGAGAGAGGGAGAGCACTTGGCTACTTGAAGCTGTATAGCTCAGACACTGCTTGAAGTGTCACTGAAACTGGCGATTGTTTCTCTAATGGAAGAAATGATTGCCTCGGACAGTTGTGGTCACAACCCCACCTGCGGCTTCCTTCGTTATCATGCTTGATGTTTGGAATGGGTGAATTGGAAGTCCTGGAGCAACTTCATATCAAATTCGGTATATTTTTATATTTTTTAAAAAATGGAGTGAAGAGCGAATACACTTGAGATGAAATTCTATGACTCGGAATAGTCCATTCATGTGAGTAACAGAAGGAAGATTGCACCCTGAGGTATAGTGGAAAAACAGGTCAAGTTTAGAGGATAAAAAAAAACCTAGCACGCAACATTAATTGTTCTACTGGGAGGTGATTGCGTAGCATGGAAATAAAGCATTGACGGAAAGACTCTGAGTGTGGAAAGCTCTGCATTTGGAAACAGCGGAGCCAAAAGGGAACATTTCCCGCCCCAAATACCATGGGTGCGTTTTTTTCCGATGCAAACCAAAAATGGGCTGAGACGGCTGCGTATTAGTTTCCTATAAATACCATGACCTAAAGTTCCTAATTAACTTTAATTAGAAACTTTCCACAGCATCTTTGCTGAATTGTTGATTGCGGCGGAGCTGTGTATTATTTGCCGGCATATTTATAATTTGGCAATTCGTCCAAAACATTTTTAAAGGGTTTTGTTTTGCTTATGCATTAAGTTTTCCTATGGAAACTGTGGCAGACGTACTTATGATATCACACGCTGCTAATTGACTGCTAACGCCGTGTCCTCTTGCCACTCCCCTGGATGCCTGTTAAGTGAGGTGGAAAAGCTTTACAAAGTTGCATCTTGTCTCTTGGGCTACAAGTGGCTATTGCAAATATGTGTGGACTAGTAGCTTTTTAATGATTTGTTGGCAAGTCTGGTTTTAGTTGCCTAGTGATCCTCAAGGCTCTCATCAGTGCTTAGGTTTGCCATTGAGCTGCTTTGAGTGTGAAATATACTCGGAGTTGAGTGTGGATTTCATGCTCTTTATTCAGCTCATAGTAGTGAGGAATGCCAGTTCCCCCAGAACGTCTGCTTTATATACATTATTTACACAATGGGCCCCACGTGATTGGCTAATTCCGGGATACTCCTGTAGGCCAATCAGGATGCGGATTCACTTCCACCTGGAGCTGGATTGGGTGGCTCCTGCGGACCAATCAGAATGCTGCATTCTGGATCCTATTGTTCTAGGAGCAATCAGACTGCTGCATTTTGGATCCTATTCAACTCAGTACATAACACCCCTCCCCTCTAAGATCAAGTTCTGCCCGGGAGGCTGCATTCATAGTCCTCAAGGTACGCTGGCAGCCTACGTATGCGTTGCGGCCTGAGGTGTTCCCTGGTCAGGGGTTCGGGTTCTGGCTCGTGTTCCGAGGCTGCTGGCGGGGATGGGGTCGTTTGGTCTGGTGCAACCAGCTCACTCAGTCGTGGCTCTGGTTCTGGTGTCCTTTCGGCCTTGTGGGTCCCCTCTGTATTTACTGATTCTGCCTCCCCTGCCGGCCCCTCCTGCTCTACGGGCCTCGCTGCCCCACTGTTCCCTTGGGACTCCTCTAACCTGTCCTCCTCCTGGTTTTCTCCCAGAAATCGTCGCCTTAGCTAGTCGCAGTGGCGGCACCAGCATTGCCCTCCCTCTGTTAGCACCTCGTACGACGCGGGGCCAGTCACCCTGGTGACTGTGGCGGGTACCCATGCCGGGCCTGCCCCAAAATTGTTTGCGTACACTGGGTCCTGGGCCACGAAGGTCCGGGGGTTCCTACCTTCCCCCGCCACTACCTCATCCTGAGCTCTGTTGGGGTGGAGGCGGTCCAGTCTGATTGCGAGGCGCCCATTAGTAGTTCAGCGGGGCTCTGGCCAGTCGTTGAGCTGGGGGTGCTGTGCTGTGCTAGAAGGAAACTTCCCCAAGTCGCTTCCTGCCGTATCCAGCGCATGCATTTTACCACCTCATGTTTCCTCGCCTATCCCCTTTGTACAACCCAAAATTGAACAAGGGCATGTAGTTCCTGGAGTATACAGGCAAGTTGCATGGCGATGCCCAACCCCTCCCATGGTAAAATAAAGACACCGGACACAATAAGTAAGGTTAATGGGCATGAAAAGGCCACAACTTTATTGGTTATGGATGTTGAGTGGTATTGGCTTAGGCATTGGATCTAACCGACTATATCCGACTCCAGCCCGTTGTGCTGGCAGTCCGGGAAGAGTTAACCACCAAAAGGGGAGTCCTGCTGATGCACATCAACTAGGAACTCACCCTGAGGCCACCGATAGGGGGCGTGCCTTAGGCCCTCACCTTCCGCGCCTTCGGACAGGGCCATGCCCCCCGGACTCCTTTAACCGAATACCCTTCAGCATTTGGGGGAGGTGATGATGTGACCTCCCCCCCCCACCTTCAGCCTTACAGAGATAATCCAATGCCTAACCGCCAAAACCAAATGTCAGGATTGCACCAGACGAGCAGGAGTGGTGGCAAGCCCCCCTAGGCGAAGCGGCAACCACGGAAGAGCCCGGAGAAATGGAGGGATTCTTACCTGAAGAAGACTGGTGGCGACACTCCTCAGAAGAGGAAGAAGCAGATGGGGAAGAGGGAAGGCCAGAACAGGAGGAGGAAGAAGTTGAGTCAGAATCAGGCTCTTGTGAGGAGAGGAGCCAGCAGGCCCCTCCCCTCCTTCCATCTCAGCTGTAGAGCGTAGAGCTGAGAAACGGAGGGAGAAATTGGAGGCAGTTGCAGCTCGTAAAAGGCGTGGTGACGAGCTGGCTACTTAAGGAAGGCTGGCTGCTTCCCTCACCAGCACCTGCAACTGCTGTGCTGAAGCACGTGGTTGTGCCTGCTCATCCTGCTCCTGATCCTGTGTACCTGACTTCGGCTGGTTCCTGACTCGGACTGCTCCTGACTTTGGCTTCTCTTGACCCCAGTTCTGATACCTGGCTTAGGCACTCCATCCTGTTGGCGCCATCACACCAAAGTTGTGACGAGTTGCTAATAGGTAGGCGAAAACCACCAGGCCAGAGCCAATTTGCCAAGTGGGAAAATTCCTACCAGGCCCCTCAACGGCGACCAACCAAAGTCATAGCAAGGTCAAGAGAAAAGACGCCTATAGGGTGGGTGGGCAGGAAAAACCCACAAGCCAAGCCCCCAGAGCAACCGGATTGGTCGCTCTGGGTAGCGATGCGGCTGGGATTCCCCCAATATCACAGGGGATGGGCAGCCATCCCCTGCACACGGGAAGGGGTCGCGCGCGCCTGCAACCCCCCCTCCTTGCTAGGGCGGAAGGGGCTCTGTCTTAGCACAGCCTCTCTGCCTTTTGGGGGAATGCAAATGAGCAGGAAAATTTGAGGCGGTAGCCTCAATTTTTTTTGGGGGGGGAACTTGTGTGCATTTGTGTATTTGTGTTTTTCCATTTTGTTATGTGCTCCTGCCTATCCTGTGGGACTGACAAGTCTTTCTGGAAGAAAGAGATGGTGGAGCTTTGCTCTTACTGAGGAGGGAAACCTGGAGAGCAAGTGGGGGCTTGCATTGCCATATCAAGTATGCAACCTTCCTTGCACATACACAACAAAATGTCAAGTAGACAACTTCTTGGATAGCCAGCACCCTAGGATTGTACACAAAGGATTATTATTATTTTTTTGTATGGAGAAAAATTCAGTTGTGCGAGATCTTACCTGCAGTAAGGAATGGAGAAGCAAGAAACAGATTTGCCACCTTAGTAAAAACTAATTCAGGAATGGAGAACCTGTGCCCCCCCCCCCCGCCAGCCTGATTTTGTTAGACTCAATAATGTAAAAAAGCAGTCTTCAGCAAAATTTGCTTTCCATACTCAAGTCTGTACATATTTCCGCTTCGGGTGTTGATAATTATGCATCTCTTTTGCCTAATGTTTCTCCTTATAGCAGCATTAACGGTAATTAATGTCCTCCTGACGTTTCACTCATAAGCAATATTTCTTTATGTATTTTATGTTTGCATTTCTAGTTTAATTCATTACGCACAAAAGATCTTTTTATGTGCACATTGTCTGTGGAGGATTTTTATTTTATTTTTAAAAAAACCTATTTAGGTGATATTGCCAGTACTTTAGCCCCAATTGATTCACATCCACCAAAGCTATCCTTAGTGAAGATTTCAATGTTGATTCATGAGAGCAATACTGTCTTGCTCTCCAAACAAGGCTGGGGCTTTTACGACTTTTGAATGTGTTTTAGTCTATTCTAAATAAATATATTCTAAATATATATGTCTGTGTATAGGTAGGTAGATGCAGATCATGGCGTATTTGTTATCTCAGTTGTCAGGATTCTGGACTGAGCAGCATAATACCATTATATTTTGTGCAGCTTCATTGAACGGATGCATAGAAGTCCACACGGTGACTTGTATACACATTTGTCAATGCAGCTTGATGCGTTGTTTGGGCAAGACCTGCATTTTAATGCAAAACATGTGTTGCTATGTGTGCCGCTTGTACGCTGAAACTGCATCGCAAAATCCAGAACGGTGTGCAATTTCACCGGGAGTTGTTTTCTGATCCGCAAGCAGGTTTGGGAACAGCTGATGGGCTTGATCCATTGTGAAATGCAAACCACATGATTGCCTTCTCCGTCTGTAGAGGAGACCTATAGGAGATCCCAGCTTGAAGCCCTGGATGTGATTTCCCAGAGTGGTTGAAGTGTCAGAGCCAACCGGAGGGAGCATAGCCTGCCTAGTTTTCACATCACACAGGTCATCAATAGCCCATAATAACCACGTGTCCCCTCTCCCTTCCTCATTTCCTTGTTTTCTGGGGCCTGGCTGCCACCTCTTCTTCCCACTCCTCCCCTCTGGGTCAGTTGAGCGCCTCATTTAACACGGCTGCAGGGTTTAGACCAGGCATAGGCAATCTCAGCCCTCCAGATGTTTTGGGACTACAACTCCCATCATCCCTGACCACTGGTCCTGTTAGCTAGGGATGATGGGAGTTGTAGTCCCAAAACATCTGGAGGGCCGAGTTTGGGGATGCCTGGTCTAGACCACATGGAAGCTTTATGGAGCATGCAGTGTTAGAAATTAGCCAGGCGCCATGCGACTAGCACAGGTCCAGTTGAGACAACATGGAGATCTCTAGATGCCAGGTTGGCGACTGACATCTCCATCTGGCTGGCCCCTCCAGCTTTCTTAAGCAGGTAAGCAGAAGAGCTTATTTGTTGCATTTATATCCCACCTGGGACCCTCAGTCACAATCGTACCTCGAGGCCAGCTGAGGTGGGCAAGATGGGTTGGAGAACCCTATAGGGTCCCCCCCCCATTTGATGAAGCAGCTGCTGCCCCTCCACCAATGGCATTGCACCAACAGTGGGGATGTGCTAGCTTATTTGCATGCTAAGATCCCAAGACCTCCCCCAATAAATAAAGACACAATTGACACGGAATTCAGTTTAAGGTTATTGGCATGATTTTGGCCACAACATAATTGATTACAGATCATGAGTGGTTTGCTTAGGCATTGGTTCCTGACTAGCTGCACCTGACCTCGGCAGGGCAGCACTGATGCATGGATTCTGGGAGACGTCAGTAAGGGAAAACATCCTGGGGGAGCATTGGACCAGGCTCAGACTCAAGCTCACCCCAAATGCTTCCAGGGGCTCTGGCGTGGCCCTAACCCCTGGAAGGGGATTGGACAAAAGCAAGGCGAGCCCCTGGATTCCTTTAATGGAACACCCTTTTTCACATTGGAGGGGCAGGTGTGACAACCTCCCCTCCCCCACCATTGTACCAATGCCTAACCGCCAAACCTTACAAAGTTGTGACGATTTGCTACGCGGCAGGCGAAATCCAAGTGGCACCAACCAGTCCGCCAAATGGGAAAATTCCTACAGGGCCCCTGTCCCAAAAACAGACGACCCACAACGGCATAGCAAGGTCGTAAAGGGGACCCCTGACCATTAGGTCCAGTCGTGATCGACTCTAGGGTTGAGGCGCTCATCTAGCATTATTGGCCGAGGGAGCCGGCGTACAGCTTCCGGGTCATGTGGCCAGCATGACTAAGCCGCTTCTGGCGAACCAGAGCAGCGCGCGGAAATGCCGTTTACCTTCCCGCTGCAGCAGTACCTATTTATCTACTTGCACTTTGACGTGCTTTCAAACTGCTAGGTGGGCAGGAGCAGGGACCAAGCAACGGAAGTTCACCCCGTTGCGGGGATTCGAACTGCCGACCTTCTGATCGGCAAACCCTAGGCTCTGTGGTTTAACCCACAGCGCCACCCGCGTCCCATTTTAGAAGTAGTAGTTCTTAATTCACGCTCTGTATTTATCCTGCAGCAGTACTTGTGTTTTGATTGATGCAAACACCAAGAACCTAGTCTTGCAAAGATAAGAGGTTGAAAATGAAATCAAAATGTTCATTGCCTTGTTGCTCAAGAGAGAGTGCATGGGCTCTCTCTCCTTCCTCTGATCTGGAACTCAAGCAGAGACATTTTGAAATGCAAGTTTCAGCTCAGAGCCCAAATAGTACCTCCCTCCTTTGGTGCCATGAACAATCCCAATGGCCAGAATTACCCCAGCAACCGAGGGACCACCAGTCGGGTTGTTGTGGCTCTCCAATCGCTCCCACCCACAACAGCAGTGAGGTCAGTCCTGATGATCTCACCGCAACACGTGCTCTCTGGGAGGAGGACACGATTTGTGATGCAACACTGCAAAGAGGCTTCTGCACGTACATCTCTAGATAAGAGCAGGGATGTTTTTCTCTGTGGGCTACTACTGTGTGTGCTTGACTTTGTAAGTCTGAACTGCATGGATAAGTTGCACGGAGAATTGTAGAGCCACGAGCTGGGAGCTCATTATAGGCAGAAATGTAGCAAAACAAACTTCTGCTTTTCTGGGGATACTGTAGGTCTATACAGTCCTCTCATCTCTTTACAATGTATTCTCACTTTCCCTTTCGGACAAGACCTTCCCTGTCTTTTAGCTCACGACTGGACTGCATTACAGTGGTACCTCGGGTTACAAACACTTCGGGTTACAGACTCCGCTAACCCGGAAGTAGTACCTCGGGTTAAGAACTTTACCTCAGGATGAGAACCGAAATCGTGCGTTGGCGCGGTGGCAGCGCCAGGCCCCATTAGCTAAAGTGGTACCTCAGGTTAAGAACGGTTTCAGGTTAAGAACGGACCTCCGGAACGAATTAAGTTCTTAACCCGAGGTACCACTGTAGAGGGCTTTTAGTAGGTGCTGCTTTCTTTCTCCTCTTGTACAGTGGTACCTCGGGTTACATACGCTTCAGGTTACAGACACTTCAGGTTACAGACTCTGCTAACCCAGAAATAGTACCTTGGGTTAAGAACTTTGCTTCAGGATGAGAACAGAAATCGGGCAGCAGCAGCAGGAGGTCCCATTAGCTAAAGTGTTGCTTCAGGTTAAGAACGTTTTCAGGTTAAGAACAGACCTCCGGAACGAATTAAGTTCTTAACCAGAGGTACCACTGTATTTTTTCCCTTCCACGCTGGTTTTTAGGAGTGCTCTCCTCCTCAGTCCCCCTTCATTATTTTCCGACTCTCGCTGATCGAGCATGATTTCATATGTCAAAACTCGTGTGCTAAACTGGGTTTGATTGTCTTACATACTTGCTCTGAAAGAGGCCAGTCAGATTTCCGAGCATACTGCTGCCCACACGAATGAAGCATTGCGGCATTTGGCACTTGTTCTCGCCTGGTGACAGCCCAGGCTTCCTCTGACAGAGCTGGTGGCAAGGAAATTGGACGTGGTTAATGGCCAGTGAGGGACCCAGGTGGCGCTGTGGGTTAAACCACAGAGCCTAGGGCTTGCTGATCAGAAGGTCGGCGGTTCGAATCCCCGCAGCGGGATGAGCTCCTGTTGTTCGGTCCCAGCTCCTGCCAACCTAGCAGTTCGAAAGCACACCAGTGCAAGTAGATAAATAGGTACCGCTCGGGCGGGAAGGTAAACGGCGTTTCCGTGCGCTGCTCTGGTTCGCCAGAAATGGCTTAGTCATGCTGGCCACATGACCAGAAGCTGTATGCGGACAAACGCCGGCTCCTCAGCCTATAGAGCGAGATGAGCGCCGCAACCCCAGAGTCGGACATGACTGGACCTAATGGTCAGGGGTAATTTACCTTTGCCTTTAATGGCCAATGATCCACACTGGGTCATTTCAGCGCATTCGTATAGGTGCTCTTAGTGCTTCAGAGGAATAAAATAACCAAACATAACCAAATCTGCTTGCAAGTAAGACACATAGCAGAAATCGGCAATAAAGCCTTTTCTGTTGTTTCCTGGCGCATTGCAAGTGTTGTCTTACAAGTGTAAATGCTTGCCAAACAAACAAACAAACAAACAAACAAACCCCTCCTTGCACATAGAAAGTTAGCATGATTGAGGGAAAGGTTTAGCCTTTCCTTTCTTCCTGAATGTATCCCCCCCCCCCCCGCGCCCATTTGAATGAAGGTTTCTCCTGGAGGAACATAGAATTCCTGCCGGCAGCCTGGAGTGGTACAGTCCATTATTACGAGTCTGCTGCATGTATCAGTTGAGTTGAGGTAAATGCCTTATGAGGAACGGCTTAGGGAGCTGGGTATGTTTAGCCTGGAGAAGAGAAGGTTAAGGGGTGATATGATAGCCATGTTCAAATATATAAAAGGATGTCATATAGAGGAGGGAGAAAGGTTGTTTTCTGCTGCTCCAGAGAAGCGGACACGGAGCAATGGATTCAAACTACAAGAAAGAAGATTCCACCTAAACATTAGAAAGAACTTCCTGACAGTAAGAGCTGTTCGACAGTGGAATTTGCTGCCAAGGAGTGTGGTGGAGTCTCCTTCTTTGGAGGTCTTTAAGCAGAGGCTTGACAGCCATCTGTCAAGAATGCTTTGATGGTGTTTCCTGCTTGGCAGGGGGTTTGATTGGATGGCCCTTGTGGTCTCTTCCAACTCTATGATTCTAGGTTCCAGAGGGGTACCATGTTTCCCCTATTTTAAGACACCGTCTTATATTATTTTCCCCTCAAGAAAACGCACTATGGCTTATTTTGAGGGGATGTCTTATTTTTATTACGTAAGCCCAGCCCCGCCTTTTCCTTGGCGCCCTCCAGAACTGCGCCTATCACTATGGCTTATTTTCGGGGTACGGCTTATATTTCGCAAATGCGAAAAAAGCCTGCTATGGCTTATTTTATGACTACGTCTTAAAATAGGGGAAACAGGGTAGCTGTGCTCATCATTGCGGCAAAAAGAGTCCCGTGGACCAACAGATTTATTGTGGCTCAAGCTTCTGCAGACAGGAATCCACTTCATCAGATTCAAGCTCACTTTAGTCCATGAAGCTTATGCCATAATAAACTTGCTAATGCTTAAAGTCCCACAAGACTCTTTATTGGTTCCTAAGTGAGGATATTTAATGCTGCAGCAATGTTTGCTCATTCAAGTGCTAAGCAGGCATCCCCGAACTTCGGCCCTCCAGATGTTTTGGACTACAATTCCCATCATCCCTGACCACTGGTCCTGTTAGCTAGGGATCATGGGAGTTGTAGGCCAAAACATCTGGAGGGCCGCAGTTTGGGGATGCCTGTGCTAAGGAGTGCAGTTGAATTCTCCCTGCAAGGTTTTTCCACAAAGGGAGACAAGCTGCAGTTCCCGCGAGGCCTCATTTGTAGGGGTGCCCACAATCCTAGCATCTTAAATTTAAATTTGCTTTATTTACTATATATTATTTATTCTCCTTTTCACACAACTGTTTTCTCTCAAAGTGGCTGCTGTTAATACTAGTAATGAGCAAAAACTGCTTTGCAGGGTGGTTTTCTATTGTGAGGTGTGTGGGAGGAAAATAATGAGATCCGTCCGACATATGTGTGGGTTAATTAACAAAAGAACCAGCTGGACGCCTGGGTTCAAAACGCTGGGCTTTGCATACTATCCAGCAGGAGAGAGTCCCCAGCAAAATTTAAAAGCAGCCACAAAGTTAAGCTGTCAGGAATATAGGCTGTCAGGCCCATTTTCATATCCTGTTTGGTCTGCTTACAGCACTTGCCCTCTCTCCCCTTCTGGCAGTGAACAGTCCATACACTGTTAAGTAAGTTTAAAATGCTTTACTTACAAAATCCAAAGGTCTGATTCTATGCGTTATTCCATGCAGCAGCGTGGAGAACACCTTTAGAATACCCTTGGGTACAAAATACAGAAAGTTAGCTTCAAGCATGCATTCTGAGCTTGGAGCAAGCTCAGACATGTCCTTCCTGGTTTATCACATGGTGCGAAGAAAGTGAGAGAAAGGAGGAGGAGAAACTTCATTTCCTATGACCTAACTGAGTCTAGGTAAACATAATGGTGGTGGAAATAGCACTACAACCCACTTGAGAATCTCAACTCACCTGTTGAAGTCTAATGCTATAGGCCAGTTTTAGATTCCCCCTCTCCAGCCCTGCAAGATTGGCTATTTATGTTCTCCGCAGTGGTTGATATGGGGGAAATGGCTAACAACAACTAATTATTTATATGCCACCCATGTGACTGGGTTGCCCCAACAAATTAAACACATTAAGCACAGTCAAACATCAAACATCAAACACTTCCCTACACAGAGCTGTCTTCAGATGTCTTCTGAAAGTCAGATAGCATTTTTTAAAAATAAAAGTACCATATTTTTATTCATATTAAAGCCTGCTTACGTGAGAAATTTAGGGAGTAATCGAATCAACAGGATTTTCATCCTTGGCTTTCGTGAAACCGTTGCTGGAGTGTGTTCAGATTAGTCAGGTTGCTCCAGAAAATATTGTTTTTGCAAGGTTAATTGAGACCATAGGCAAAATGTGTCGCTTACCACAGCAATTAATCTTGGATACTGCTAGGCTTTAATCTGACACACACGGTTTTCACCCCCTGTAACAGACCTTTGATACATTTAATTCTGCTGAGCAATATTGATTACACTGCTGTACAGTGTATACGTCCCAAAATTTCACAGGACTTTCTTGGTATTCTCTTACTGGTGATTATTACCTAAAAGCTCAACCACAATGTGGCCACATCTGGATGATCAAATGTGCGTGCAGCCACACCAGGTACTTTGCTCCTGCTTGCCTCTCTTGGGTGAGCAGGGAAGCCAGCCAGGAAGTTGCAGATAGCCACAGTTTCTTGTGGCATCTGAGTCAGGACACTGGTGAATGGTTTCCAAACAACCAGGGCCGTCTTACCTATAGGCGCTAAGGGTGCAGGGCACACGGGCGCCGGGCTCTCAGGGGTCAGGGTGGATTTGATTTAAATCACGTTTTAAATCACTAGTCAGCAAGGCTTGATTTAAATCACTAGTCAGTAAGACTTGATTTAAATATTTTTTTTACAGAAAGACTCATTCTTGCTGGTATAATCTCAATATTTAGAACCATATGAATGTTTAATTTTTGGAATAATAAATTTTCAGAGTAGTTTTTACAGTTATATAAAAAATTACTGATTTGGTTATACTACTAGAAATACATAGATAATTATGAAATTATGGTGAGGTTTAATAAGTTAACTGTTTATATTTGGACAACTTTTCTGCTGTACTTTATTGGAAGGAGAAAAATAATCATTTCCTTAATAACCATTTAAACAATTTATTTAACTAAAACAATAACATGATAGCATATGTATCCATGTTTGTTAACTGATGTGATTAAACATTTTTTTTTAAAAAAACTTAGACTGAGTTTTAGTACACTTGATAAACTTAAAACAAATCCTTATTTCCTAATGAATAGCCTTTGGACTACAATGTAACTTAAATATTTAGAAAGATTTTTCCTTCAAAAGCATTTTATTTTAAAAATCCAATTTAAATAAAAAAAAATCCGATTTAAATAAAAAAAATCCGATTGTTTTGATTTTTTTTAAAAAAAATCATTGATTTTTATCCACCCTGTCAGGGGTGCCAGGCTGAGAGTCCGGGGCCTGAGAGTTGAGTCCAGGGAAGAGCCCGTCCGTCGGTCGGAGCACCACAATGGGCTCTTCTGCTGCGGGCGGCTCTCCACCCCAACCCCCTGCCCTCCTGCCCAGCGTCTGATGGCAGAGTCTTCGTCAAAGTCTTAAGGTGCCGCGGGACCAAAGCGAGCGGGCGCTCCGTGTCCATGGATGGGCTTTCGTGAGCCGCCCGCAGAGGCTTGCCACTTGGGTGCCCGGTGGCTGCCAGCCTTCCCTTTCCTCATTCCCTTTCTCTGCCTCCCAAATTTTAGGCACCTTGCTGGAGACGGGAGGGCAACATGTGGGCAGGGAGGGCAACGCAAGAAATCGTCTCGGCGGAGTCCCTGGCCATTTTATTTTATTTTTAACCCCCTCCCTGTCACCAACACCAGGCATCCGACTGAGCTCCGGCCGCAGCAGCTCCATCCAGAACACACTGGGCGGATTTTTGCACCCCGGCTCTGCATATGCTTAAAACAGCCCTGCAAAAAATGGATTAAAATTAGTCGTTGTGCTCCTTGGCACAGCCCCGTTCATGCAGTGGTAGGGGATGTGCTCACTTTCCCTGGGATCACCCGTAGGAGAATTATTGGGAAGAAGACGATCTAGTAATTACATGGGGGCAATGGCATGGAAGCAGTAGTGCTAGGCTGGGGAAACAATGGTGCTTAATTGGCATTTCCTCAAGTGTTGATTATAGGTGGAGGAGTAAGCAAATTGTATCTAAAGTATAATTATGCAAATGAGCTGGAATGGTTAGCCTGTCGATGCATTTAGTCGCTTAGAGGCAGCCTGATTCATACTCCGTTTTGTTCTACCCTTTTAAGCTATTAAGAGAAATGAATGCCTAATAAGATTTTTTTTTCGGGGGGGGGGGGACAGGAAGGCCACTGTAATATATGGATTTCAAATGTTTTTCTCTACCTGAAGGTAGGGAAGGAACTCTTCACATGCTTTGAGCCATCCAGCTCTGGGGCATTCTGATCTGAAAGGGATCTTCCTTCGCAGGTGTAGATTTGCAGCGAGTATTACACCACTCCCATGCAAAATACAGTATTTTTCTGTGTATAAGACTAGTCCCCCCCCCTAAAAAATAATGTCCAAAATTAGGGGGTGTCTTAAACACGGGGCCAACTTAAATCTGAGTCCCCCAAAATAGGGGGGGGGCGTTTTATACATGGGGGTGGCTTATAGACGGAAAAATACAGGTGAAACTCGAAAAATTAGAATATCGTGGAAAGGGTCATTTCTTTCAGTAATTCAACTTAAAAGGTGAAACTAATATATGAGATAGACTCATGACATGCCAAGCGAGATATGTCAAGCCTTTGTTTGTTATAATTGTGATTATTATGGCGTACAGCTGATGAGAACCCCAACTTAACAATTTCAACTTTGGGGTTTTCATCAGCTGTACGCCATAATCATCACAATTATAACAAACAAAGGCTTGACATATCTCGCTTGGCATGTCATGAGTCTATCTCATATATTAAACTCCAGTAGCTAATGAAAACAGTTGCTTACATAAATGGACTTTTCCACGATATTCTAATTTTTCGAGTTTCACCTGTATGGTATATACCTGGAGATGCCTTGCAGTACGCAAAAGGAGTTCGTCTTTCAAGGCCATGATCCTAGAAAAGAGGCTGATCCACACTGAGTCAGACCACTGGTCCATCAAGATCAGTTTGCTCTACATCGGAGTAGCCCATATCATGCCCACCATGCATGGTTGGACTTCAACCGCCATCAGCCCTTGGTTATATGTGAGGACAACAACATTTGAAACCACCACATTGACTACCTTTGGTCTGTTCTGACAGCAGCTCTCCAGGGTTTTAGACAGGAATCTTCAACTAGCCTTACCTGGAGAGTCCAGTGTTTGAACCAATGACTTTTTGGAGAGATGGGGTTTTGTTTTTTTTTGCATTCAAAGCACATGCTATACTCCTGAGCCATTGCCCTGTCCCAAACCCTGCTACGTAGAGTTCTAGGTCCATTCAGAACTCCTTAGCTGAGGCCTTTAATGATTCCTGGTGGTTTGAGGAGATGTCATTTTTCAGGCACACTCTCTGGGCCCCAGTATGTTTTCTCCCATAAATGGCTGGGTTGGGAATGGGACTTCTTCCACCATGAGGGGCCTCCTTCAGTAACCCATGACTTTCAAAAATGAAGTAAGGTGCTGTGACATTACAGAATTAGGACTGTACTTGGAAAAGCCCAAATTATGGGACGTGACCCTATAGTATGGGAAATCCTAGTCTCTGAAACCTCAGTGCCTGTGTTCAGGTATGTTTTCAGGGATTGGTGGGGTCACTGGATAGTGTTTTCTGAAAACCGATAGACGTTTGAGCCTTCAGATTGAAATCTATGTTTTGAGTTCTTGTTAAGTTATTGAGAGTTGCCCACATTGGAGACCTTGACTCTGAAAGTTACAAAATTATGCAAAATCAACCACCTTCTGTTAGACAGCAAATAAGTATTTTTATTTTAAAAAATATAGAGTTTGCTGCTTCAATGTCATCCTATCAAGGGCCTTTAGTTTTTGTGTCGGGAACTCAAGAGAATAACATGCTGACGGTATTTTAGTGATTTTAATTATGATCCAGTAACGAGCATTTCTGAACTCCATCTGGACTTTTCAAATGTACAAATTGTATTAATCTGGCGGAATAAGATTTTATCTGCATTAATGGCTCATTTGAAAGTCTTCGAAACCCCTTATGGATACTTAATCATGTTATATCTCTGTTGTTCACATTGTTTCTTCAAAATGGCCCTTGAGAAGAAGAAATGCTCCTGTTCCAGGCAGTGCCATTATTGGGGTACTGATGTTACACCAGCTTCAGTTGATTCCCTTAGTGGTGCCTTTTAGTGTATTAACTATTAGTTGCTTGGGAACTATATATGCAAACAGCCTTACCTGGACATGCCAGGGTCTGAAGCTGGCATGTTCTGCAGGCAGGTGCTGAACCATTGAATGGTGGCCTTTCCCCTGAAAGAACCTCACCGGATAGATCAACCAGATATGGGAAAGGTAGGATGCCAACAAGGTTAAGCAGAGTTAAGATCTGGCATGGCATCACAGTTGAAAAGATGCTGTGTACAGCAGGTTGAGTCTGCCTTAATAAGATAAGATAAGATAATTTTATTGTCATTGCACAAGTACAAGCACAACGCTATACAACTGCAACGAAATTGCATGCCCCCCGTAAAAACAGAAAGAAAGAAAAAAACAAAACAAAAAGCAGCACAAAACACACACACACCAAAGAAAGCCACACATACACACACATACACACATCACAGCTCTCCAAGGTCATATTATCTGGTTACAGCGTTTAAGATGGTTATAGCTGTTGGGTAGAAACTATTCTTCAATCTATTTGTTCTTGATCTAATCGTTCTATATCTTCTACCCGAAGGCAGTGGTGCAAAGAGGCTATGTCCTGGATGAGATGGATCCTTTAAAATATTGTTAACCTTTTTAAGGCAACGGGAACTGTATAGTTCTTCCAGAGATGGGAGGGGATGACCAATAATATTTTGGGCTGTGGTTATGACTTTTTGAAGTATCTTCTTCTCCCTGGCTGTGCAGCTGGAGAACCAAGCACAAATACAGTATATAAAATGCACAGCTATCCAAAACAGGAATCCTTATTAGAAGTAAAAGGTAAAGGGACCCCTGACCATTAGGTCCAGTCGTGATCGACTCTGGGGTTGTCCAATTTCCGTTACGGGGCCTAATCCGGCCCGCTGATCGGTTTAATCTGGCCCCTGTGGCAGTTTATTTCCTGGGGTAAAATCCCCAAAAAAGCTCAACAACTTCAATCCTAAAAAAAGTCAACGACTTTGGTCAGCCCTCACACATGTTCACTTCATCAAATCTGACCCTTTTTGAAAAAGGTTTGGACACCCCTGCTTTAAAGGGTTTTTGTTTTTTTTATTGACTGTTTGGTCTTTTTATGTTTGAACTAATAAAGCAAAAAAAAAGTTAAAGGGGGGGGGAGGAAAAAAACTGTGCGCACACTGGCGGTTGCACACATGCCAAACACACAAATGGGGAGTTGCCTGTAGCCCAAGTCCTGAATGCTGAATTTTATATAGCAATGGATGCTGAATATACCACATTACTCTTTGTTGCAAGTCAAGGTGCCTGCCCATAGGTAAGGCCTTGTCATGCGTTATGAATTTCCAGATGAATTACATAAATTTCTGGAGGACGAAAACTCTACGGTTGCCCGCCTACTCATTGATCATGACATTGAGAAACTCTGAAGGTGGCTAATTCCCACATTCTTTGTGTGACAGAGTAAATCCATTCCTTAGGAGGGCAAATTGGATTGTAAGTGAAAATAGGTTGTGGAAATATGGATGTTTTCCAAGAATAAATCTTGTATTGAAAGCAATGAACTAGAACTTGGTGCTGCGTGGAAACAATGTACACAGAGAAATTTACTAACTCTGAAAAAAGTAACTTTCAGAAATATTTTACAGTTATCAATACTGTAGCTTCTTTGGCACCAAAGGAGGGAGGTACTCTTTTGGCTCTGAGCTGAAACTTGCATTTCAAAATGTCTCTGCTTGAGTTCCAGATCAGAGGAAGGAGAGAGAGCCCATGCACTCTCTCTTGAGCAACAAGGCAATGAACATTTTGATTTCATTTTCAACCTCTTATCTTTGCAAGACTAGGTCCTTGCATCAATCAAAACACAAGTACTGCTGCAGGATAAATACAGAGCGTGAATTAAGAGCTACTACTTCTAAAATGGGCCGCGGGTGGCGCTGTGGGTTAAACCACAGAGCCTAGGGCTTGCCGATCAGAAGGTCGGCGGTTCGAATCCCCGCAACGGGGTGAACTCCCGTTGCTTGGTTCCTGCTCCTGCCAACCTAGCAGTTCGAAAGTATGTCAAAGTCAAGTAGATAAATAGGTATCGCTGCAGCAGGAAGGTAAACGGTGTTTTGGTGCGTTCTGGCTTCCGTCATGGTGTTCCGTTGTGCCAGAAGCGGTTTAGTCATGCTGGCCACATGACCCGGAAAGCTATCTGTGGACAAACACCAGCTCCCTCAGCCTGAAAGCAAGATGAGCACTGCAACCCCATAGTCGCCTTTGACTGGACTTAACCATCCAGGAGTCCTTTACCTTTACCTTTACCCTTAGGTTATGGTGGGTGGCTCAATGAAAAAGGTGACCCATTATGAGACAGCTTGTGAAGAGGATACATTCAGTGTTAGAGATCATTTGCAAGAGGATAATTAGTAAGCTGCCTGTATCATAATGTGTTTACAATAAATCTGGGATGCAGCCTCTGGAGTACCATGTACAGCTGGTTGTCACAGCTCAAAGGATAATGTAGACTTGGAAAATATGCAGAAAAGAGCAGCAAAAAATTACCAGGGCTCTGGAGCAACTCTTCTGCGAAGAAATGTTACAACATTTGGGGCTTTTTAGTTTAGAAAAGTGAGCAAATGGGTGGGCTACACGGCACAGTGTCTATTGCCTCACCCACTTGGAGACAGTCTTAAAATAATTACAAATAAACATTGCAAGATACAAAGTAACACATTGCTCTTAAACAAGGAAGCAATGCGGCCCCGTCTTCTTTTTAATCCTTAATACAGTTCAGTGTATGGTCACAGAGAGAAAGATCTCCTAAGCAACTTGTTTGTATTGAGAAGCCTAGCCACTACAGCAGGGGTCGGCAAGGTTTACCTCGCCTGTGCCGGTTCACTCCAGCGGAGATCCCTCTGTGGGCCAGAGCACGTGCAGCCTCAATTTCTGGCGTCTGCACAGACATGATTTTCGGTGTCTGTGTCTGTGCAGACGTGATTTTCGGCATCTGAGCATATGCAGATGCAATTTTCGGCACCGCGGAAGTGAGTCCCTGTGCTGCACTTCACCAGTTTAGCACAGTGTGCGGGGGCTTGCTGAGTGGGCAGCTTGGTTCGAGGGCAGTTTGTGGCCCGGTTAAACACCCCCCGTGGGCTGCTTGTGGCTCATGGGCCTACCCCTGCACTATAGTAAGAAGCTGACATTCTCAGGTTTCATCTCCTGCTGTGAGAGACTGCAGCTCGGGCTTCCTGGATGAGTCATCAGTCAGCCTAAATACTGTACAAGAAACACCCATATTTTTTCTGCCGCATTTGACAGAGTGAAACCTCTTGTGCCTAATGCACACATCTCTTTGCAAATGCTTTCAGACACAATGCAGCCAAACATTACGTGTTATGCTTATCAAATGTATATCTTTAACAAGCAGCTGGGGTGAGGCACATAATTTTTTATGATTATTCTTAGTGACAAACTGTTTGGGCTGAGGAATGGCATAACCATACTGGTCTTGCTGGGCTGATGAGCTACAGTATCTTTTCCTGGTTACCTAGGAGCCACTGTAGTAGAACATATGTGTGCCAATAACTCACACTGCCTGAGAGGTACCCTGCGGTTGTAGAAATTAAAGTCCTGGCCCCCTGCTGTCAGAGTTCGTGGCATCTTACAGTCTTCAGAGTCCCACACCAAATCCAAACTCTTCTTCTTCTTCTTCCCCCGCCCCTGCCACATTTTAACAGCTTCCCTCCTAAAGATTCTGGAAATCTCTTGAGTCCCCCCAAGTCTGCTGACACCTCCCTCTTCTGCATGAGTGGTGTGGTTCTGGCTGTTGTTGTTGTTGTTGTTTAGAAGAGTAGAAGAAGAGTTTGGATTTGATATCCCGCTTTATCACTACCCGAAGGAGTCTCAAAGCGGCTAACATTCTCCTTTCCCTTCCTCCCCCCCCCCAACAAACACTCTGTGAGCTGAGTGGGGCTGAGAGACTTCAGAGAAGTGTGACTAGCCCAAGGTCACCCAGCAGCTGCATGTGGAGGAGCGGGGACGCGAACCCGGTTCCCCAGAGTATGAGTCTGGACTTGCAAGGGGAGGAGTACGCAAGCTTGTTGATCTTGTCTATGGTTTATTGGAGCAGGAGTGATGTGTCTGAAAGGGCACAGAGCCACTGAGTACTGCAGGTAGGAGTTGCTTCTTCCGTGTTTTGTGTAGTTCTAATCTTACTGATACTTAGCAAATTCTAAGACTTTTCAGGCATTTCAAAACCCTTGAAATTCCGTATCACCTCACTGCGTTGCTTTGCAGAGAGAGGTGGTAAAAGTAAGCTGGGCTTTTATCTCTCTACTTAGATGTTTGTATGGCCCTTGCTTCTGTAAAAGATTCAGGAGCTTTATTTACAAATCAAATTCTGGGTGGGTTTTTTTTAATGTTAAGTGATAAAAAACATTCCCCGCGTCAAAAGCTTGAAGATGTATGTGCCTTAATATCCTGTTGAATAGAAATGCCCCCCCTATAGTGTCCTTTCTAATTTCCTCCTATCTATAATGCTTAAGAGATGTATTCTGCGATTTCATTTTATTTTTATTACCTTTGCAGTTCCTTTGTGTGCATTTGTTGATTATGCTGGGTGCGTGGGGGAAAGCAGGACTTATTCAGATCAAGCACACATAAAACCTTCCAATGTGGAAAATGACATTTCGTGCTATTGATATTCTGTCACGTGGCAATTGGGATTGGCACAATTATTTGCAATTTGTATTTCTAATTAAATTTTAAAAAGTGACCAGGTTTTTTTAGTTCTCTCTGATTTGCTGAGGAAGGGTCTGGTTGGTGTGAATCTGTGGCTTCCATCTACATGGCCATTCATGCTAATCTTCATTCTGAATACCTTTGCTCTTGGGCAAGCAATGCTAGGCTTCTTGGTTGCTGAAAGCCAAGAGTATGAGGAAGTTAACCTTTTGGCTTCACATCTCATCACCAATTCATTCTAAGGGAGTTGTCTTCTAACGCGGCCAGTTGTTGTTGTTCAGTCATTCAGTCGTGTCCGACTCTTCGTGACCCTATGGACCAGAGCACGCCAGGCACGCCTATCCTTCACTGCCTCTTGCAGTTTGGCCAAACTCATGTTAGTAGCTTCGAGAACACCGTCCAACCATCTCGTCCTCTGTCGTCCCCTTCTCCTTGTGCCCTCAATCTTTCCCAACATCAGGGTCTTTTCTAGGGAGTCTTCTCTTCTCATGAGGTGGCCAAAGTACTGGAGCCTCAACTTCAGGATCTGTCCTTCCAGTGAGCACTCAGGGCTGATTTCTTTAAGAATGGATAGGTTTGATCTTCTTGTAGTCCATGGGACTCTCAAGAGTCTCCTCCAGCACCATAATTCAAAAGCATCAATTCTTCGGCGATCAGCCTTCTTTATGGTCCAGCTCTCATGCGGCCAGTACTGAAGAAATAAATTCCTTGAAATTAACTATTATTAAGCAGTTGGGAATCAGAAACCTTTGCTGATCTACTGCAAATCATTCAGTGATCTGAGTAGATCAGCAAAGACACTGAAAGACATTAAGCGATCTACTCATCTACTCTCCTCAGTCATTTAGCTACCACAAAATAAAATCGAATGCAACCACCTTAGATGGCTTTTTAAAACAGGATTAGATGAATCCATGGAGGCTTGGTCTTCTTTCAGTAACCATTTGCCATCATAGCTAAGTGAATGCTGGCATTGGACCTCTGAAAACCATTTGTTGAGGGAGCAAGCTTGGCTTTTGCTTTTTGTCTCCTGCTTCTTAGATTCCAAAAAGCGTATCTCCTGCCCCTAGTAGGAAATTGGACCATTGGTCTGATTTAACAGTACTCATCATATGTTCTTCTTTCTGAACGCTATGCAACAAGCACTGGTCAAATTGAAGTGGTATTTGGAGATGGGGTGGTATCATTAACCGATAAGACTGAATGGCATTTGACAGGGTTGTGTGTGTCCCCCTTCAGCATACCAACCATTGACCAACCATTGGAAGCTGCTCTTAAAGCCATTGTCTTTAAATTCTTTTTTTATTATTATTAGTAATTATTGAATTTATATACCGCCCTATACCTGGAGGTCTCATGTCGGTTCACTGAAAAGATCAATATAAAAACCACAATATATATAATCAAAATAAAAACAACAACCCAATAACCCCCCCCCCAAAAAAAAGAGAGAGCCGCATTTTAAAAGGGCATAGGATGTCAATCAGATCAACCAAAGGCCTGGTTAAAAAGGAATGTTTTTGCCTGGTGCTTAAAGGTGTATAATGAAGGTGCCAGGCGAACTTCTCTGGGAAAAGCATTCCACAGATGGGGAGCCACTGCAGAGAAGGCCCGTTCTTGTGTTGCCACCCTTGGGACCTCTTGAGGAGGAGGCACACAAAGAAGGGCCTCAGAAGATGATCTCGGGGTCCAGGTAGGTTCATATGGAAAGAGGCAGTCCTTGAAGTATTGCGGCCCTTGGCTTTCTCAACTGTTAGCTTCTTTTTTTAATCATTTTTATTGACGTTTACATTATTATTATTTTCACAATTACATCATAGCAAATAATAACAAATTAAATTAACTGCTCCCCCCCCCATGACTTCCCTCAACTTCCCCTTCTGGTTTTTTTACATATGAACTTCTCCTGCTTACAATACTATACTTCAATATTACAGTGGTACCTCAGGTTACATACGCTTCAGGTTACATACAGACCTCACCTGGAATACTGTGTCCAGTTCTGGGCACCACAGTTCAAGAAGGATACTGACAAGCTGGGACGTGTCCAGAGGAGGGCAACCAAAATGGTCAAAGGCCTGGAAACGATGCCTTATGAGGAACGGCTTAGGGAGCTGGGTATGTTTAGCCTGGAGAAGAGAAGGTTAAGGGGTGATATGATAGCCATGTTCAAATATATAAAAGGATGTCATATAGAGGAGGGAGAAAGGTTGTTTTCTGCTGCTCCTGAGAAGAGGACACAGAGCAATGGATTCAAACTACAAGAAAGAAGATTCCACCTAAACATTAGAAAGAACTTCCTGACAGTAAGAGCTGTTCGACAGTGGAATTTGCTGCCAAGGATTGTGGTGGAGTCTCCTTCTTTGGAGGTCTTTAAGCAGAGGCTTGACAGCCACCTGTCAGGAATGCTCTGATGGTGTTTCCTGCTTGGCAGGGGGTTAGACTGGATGGCCCTTGTGGTGTCTTCCAACTCTATGATTCTATGATTCAGGTTAAGAACTCCGCTAACCCAGAAATAATGATTCAGGTTAAGAACTTTGCTTCAGGATAAGAACAGAAATTGTGCTTTGGCGGCGCAGCGGCAGCGGGAGGCCCCATTAGCTAAAGTGGTGCTTCAGGTTAAGAACAGTTTCAGGTTAAGAACGGACCTCCAGAACAAATTAAGTACTTAACCAGAGGTACCACTGTATATCCTTAAATTAAATGTTGTTATATTCTTATCATTTGAACCTCATTTTTATAGCGTCTATGTTTGTTATTAATTGTGTTTACTCAAACCCTGCTAGTGAGTCCATTTCTTTACATTGATTCCATAGATACAGCATAAATGGTTCCTAGTCTTCTTTAAAATCTCTATTGTCTTTGTCTCTAAGGCTTTCAGTTAACTTCGCCATTTCAGCATATTCCATCAGTTTTTCTTGCCATTCTTCTTTGGTTCTCAACAGTTAGCTTCAATTTGCTTCAAGCCTTGGTTAAAAGTTAACCTGGCTCTTGTTAAGTGTGGTGCAGATATATCCAACAATGAGACGAGCGAACATGGCTGAGAGGTGGAGCTCATGCCTTGCATGCTGAAAGTCTTGGGTTCAGCTTCTCACCTTTCCAGTTAAGAAGTTTAACTGGCAGGTGATGCGAAAGATCTCTCTCCCTCTTACCTAGATGGACAAGAGCTGTACATTCCTAATGCTACACTAATACTATGGTTAGATCATGTGTGTGAGTGCATGTCACAGGAAGGGAAGGATAGAAGGGAGGGAGGATGTGAAGTGTGTTCAGACCCAGAGACCTCCCTCCTAAATAAAGACACATTTGGGCCGTTCCATTGTCATGGGTGGGACACTTGGACCATGTTTTTTGGTATTCACACATGTGCAACAATGTAAATATACATAAAAATTATCAACCAAAATTTAAACTATGTTCTTAATAAGATACTGAACATTTTACTAATTTTTTATTAGTTTTATGGATATTTTTGACAATTTTATTAAATGTTAAAGTATTGTCATGGGTGGGACAAAGAAAGGACATGGAGCTTGAGATAAGTTTGATTTATGGAAAAAATCTGTGAGTTGGGAGGTGAATCAATGATAAACTCAGCATATTTGTTTAAATCAATGTGTATTGGTTACAACTATGCAATCAGAAATTAAGTTTAAGAAATTTAACGATACAAAATTAAGGAAAAAATGCTGTCACGGGTGGGACAATCATCAGAAAACCTTTAACTTGAACACTTCTGTGAAGGCTACGTGGGTGGACTTTTGAAAAGAAGGTCCATAAACTAAACTTCTTTTGTCTTTAAAAAAAATGGTTAGACTGCACGTTTGGAATCTGTTTAGGTAATGAAACTATAAGTAAAAGAAGTATATTTTAAAAATATTTTTTTCTTATCAGGCTCATTTTTCATGGAATGGCCCATTTGTCTCAAATTTTAGTTTTGCTTTTTGGCAGAATTTAGGCCACAACTTTATTGATTACAGAAAAGTGAGTGGTTGCATATGCTCTGGTTTGACTAGCTCCCTGCATCCTTTCAAGTAGCGCTGACCCAGAGCTCTTTCATAGGTGAAAAGCCTGGGAGCGGACTCTGTTCACTCCCCAGATGCTCCCCTGGACTCAGGCACGGGCACAACCCCCTCTCAGGGGTTGGCCAAACCAAGTTGAGTCCCTGGGTTCCTTTAACGGAATACCCTTCGCATAGGGATGGCGAGACCGTTCCCCCATCCCTATCACCTGAACCAGTGCCTATCCGCAACCTAACAGTTGTGACGAATTGCTACACGGCAGGCGAAACCCAAATGGCAACAGCCAATCAGCCAAGTGGGGAAAATTCCTGCCATGCCCCTGTCCCAATGACAGACGACACACGACGGCATAGCAAGGTGTAACGGATCAGCCCTGTGGCAAGGAGATGTTTAGTTTCTCCCAGCATTTTAGGAGTTAAGTTATACACTGTTTGAATGGCAGCTCGCTCTTGGGAGGCGGAACATTCTAAGGTTTAAAAGGAGGGAGCAGCCATTGGTGAGGTGTGGAGTTGTGTGAGAGGAGTGTGAGGGAGATAGGTGAAGGAGAGGGAGGAGAGAGAAGAGAGAGGGAGTGTGAGGGTAGTTTCGGTTAGGTTTAGTTAATGATTGGGAAACTAATAGAGAACTAAGCTTTGATGGAAATAAGCTTGTGAACAATGAATTACTGAAACCGTTATGCTTTGTGAAAAATAAAGTCTTGTTCTTGTTGTGCAAAGAAGTATCGCCATCTATTTGGTCCAGCACGTTATATATGCTCATAAAAGAGTGAACTCAGAGAAAAGGCAAAACTGATCTGAGGGGTGATAGTTAGTGTCTTGGAGTTGCACTGAGGAGGGGCTAGAGGGCGAAAACCTTGGACATGCCGCAGAGTTGCTAGCAGTGCCTAGTCAACTGATACAGTGAAGGATCCAAAGTGAGGGAGGCCCTAGACTGTAGGCATAGAGGTGTTTCATCCCAATAGCCCAGAGCAAGGAATATAACAGGCCACGGCAGCTGGACAGGAGCACTCTCGTTACTAGGATCCCCTTAGTGTAAAGGGAGATCGGTTGTAAAGTCGAACCTCAAAGGATAAGGTGGGAGGGGATATAAATATATCCGACACACCTTGAGAAAGTTATAATAAAGTAACGGAGAGGCTGACAGGAGAAGGGGGTTCGCAACACACGGTCAATCGCAAAATGCCCTAAAATTAGGGAGAGGTGGGCTGGTGTTCCGATGCACAAACCAAAAGAGGAAGCTCTGGGTCACATGCATCGGTTTATATAGGTCTCTCGATCCGTTCAGACTGCAGCCCCATTGGCCAGATTGAAACCCAGCATCGAGGGACCTACCAATCGGGTGTTGTGGCTATCCAACGGAACCACCCACAACCAAGAGGTCAGTCTCCAGATCTCACCGCAACATGTGCCCTCTTTTAGGGAGGACACGATTTCTCAACAGAAGTCAAATAAGCCAACAGGATTTCTCCCCTAGCAGTTCTGAACACCCCCCCCGGACCACTTAAAAATTGTTGGTGGTCTTGAAGGGCCACTTAATTATTTTTCATCCTGTCGTCGTAACTTCTACAACTGTGCTCTAGACGTGGCATGGTTTTTAATTGAAATTTAATGGCTTCATCGATTTCTTGCATTACAGTTTCCATCCCATAGAAGTAAAATTGTAATGCGATAAAGTACAATGGAAGAAATGAAAGAAGCAATAAAAATGAAATTAAATATCAATATGAATGTTTATTGTAGCCATGCCACAGACCACCTGAATGAATCCTGTGGACCACTGGTACACTGCAGCCTACATCTTCATTTAAGAAACAAAACTAAACGAAAACAAAAGTCTATTGATGCATTCCTTACATCTTTATAGAATCTTGTGCTTTTCATTATAGGCTGGTAAAATCACCCCTTTTAGATGGCGGTGCATTTGTTAGAGGGACTATTCAATGGAATTATTCTAGTGCGCCCTTTTCAGTTTCGTTGCTGTACAGGTTGCTGCTGTTCTCTTAAGTTTGTTGCATTTATATAAATACTTTGACTTTTATAGCAGCTGAGTTTGGAACGCAGCAATTAAGTGCAGTATCAAGCCAGGATTTGAGTGACATTCCAATAGATGTTTTCCGCAGATTTTTCTCCCTGGAGTGTTTGACATGCTATAATCCATTTTAGTATTTTACTGGGTTTATTTCATTAGCTTGTCACTCTCTGTCCTAAATATAAAGATGCATGCTAAACAAATCGATTGCTGTCACTTGTCAGTATGCTCCAATTACACCGCTGCGTACATGCCTCTAGGAGTAATTGCTCTTATTGGAAAAATGTTCGCAGAATGACCATGCTACCAAGTGGAAGAACAGGGGTGGCTGTCAGCCACTGTGTGGCCAGAGCAGAGGGACAGGCAAGGGTCATCAGGCCATTGTCTAAATATTTGGTGTGCCAACATTTATGATAATGTGTAAGGTTCAGAGGCTGATCGCCGAAGAATTGATGCTTTTGAATTATGGTGCTGGAGGAGACTCTTGAGAGTCCCATGGACTGCAAGAAGATCATAACCTATCAATTCTTAAGGAAATCAGCCCTGAGTGCTCACTGGAAGGACAGATCCTGAAGTTGAGGCTCCAGTACTTTGACCACCTCATGAGAAGAGAAGACTCCCTAGAAAAGACCCTGATGTTGCGAAAGATGGAGGGCACAAGGAGAAGGGGACGACAGAGGATGAGATGGTTGGACAGTGTTCTCGAAGCTGCTAACATGAGTTTGGCCAACTGCGAGAGACAGTGAAGGATAGGTGTGCCTGGCGTGCTCTGGTCCATGGGGTCACGAAGAGTCGGACATGACTGAATGACTGAACAACAACAACAACAACAACAACATAAGGTTCAGAGGACGAGATGGTTGGACAGTGTTCTTGAAGCTACTAACATGAGTCTGACCAAACTGCAGGAGGCAGTGGAAGACAGGAGTGCCTGGCATGCTCTGGTCCATGGGGTCACGACTAAACGACAACAACATAAGGTTCCATTACTCCATGCCAAAATGGATTGGGGCCAAGATGAATCTTTATACAGTTCATTTTTCCCACAGTGGAAGGTGGCATTTTGGAGAGTGCTTCTCAGGCAGAGCGGCTCTCTTGTTGAGTGTGTGTTGGGTAGAAATCGCCATTTGCATTGCTTCAAAATTGGGATCCTTCCCCCTCTCCCTGAGCAAAGTGCTTACCAGGTGCAGAGCAGCCATCTTATTGGATATCATGCTGTTATCTGCATTCTTTTAAAGTGTCTATAGCAGTTATGGTGAACCTTTGAGAGACCGAGTGCCCAAACTGCAACCCCAAACCTACCGTACTTATTTATCGCAAAGTGCCAACACCGCAATTTAACCTGAATATTGAGGTTAACCTGAATACTAAGTAACCTGAATACTAAGGACGCAGGTGGCGCCGTGGTCTAAACTACTGAGCCTAGGGCTTGCCGGTCAGAAGTTTGGCGGTTCGAATCCCTGCAACGGGGTGAGCTCCCGTTGCTTGGTCCCTGCTGCTGCCAACCTAGCAGTTCGAAAGCATGTCAAAGTGCAAGTAGATAAATAGATACTACTCCGGCGGGAAGGTAAACAGCGTTTCCGTGCACTGCTCTGGTTCGCCAGTCATGCTGGCCACATGACCTGGAAGCTGTCTGCGGACAAACGCCGGCTCCCTCAGCCAGTAAATTGAGATGAGCGCTGCAATCCCAGAGTCGTCCGCGACTGGACCTAGCGGTTAGGGGTCCCTTTACTGAGGTTTTAGTTTTGAAAAAAAAAATGACTCATACATTAACATCTTCTGTCTTAAAAGAAAAACAGAATAACGGAGCTTTCAATGATGCAAACAACTTTTATTAGGGACCCAGGTGGCGCTGTGGGTTAAACCACAGAGCCTAGGGCTTGCTGAATCCCCGCGACGGGGTGAGCTCTCGTTGCTTGGTCCCAGCTCCTGCCAACCTAGCAGTTCGAAAGCACATCAAAGTGCAAGTAGATAAATAGGAACCGCTCTGGCAGGAAGATAAACGGCGTTTCCATGCGCTGCTCTGGTTCACCAGAAGCGGCTTAGTCATGCTGGCCACATGACCCGGAAGCTGGACCTAATGGTCAGGGGTCCCTTTACCTTTACCTTTAAAAGTTTGCATTATTCTTGTTTGGGAAATCATGAAAAAGGGAATTACTCACAGACAACATGGCCGTTTGATAATTTCCCTTCAAGAAACTCTTCTTTGGGAGATTTCAAAGCAGAAGCTGAATGGCCACTTGCCATGGGTGCTGTAGATGTGATCCTTGCATCATAGTAGGGTTGGAATTAGATGACCCTCGGGTTACCTTCCAACTCCCCACAAGCCTATTAAAAAAATGAAACAGCCTCCTTTGCCCCCCCCCCCTGTGTCTCCCCTAGCAGGGAGGATCTTGCACTTACCCATGGCGATGGGAGAGAGTTCAGCTCAAAAGTTTGCCTCTGTGCAGCACTGCCAGTAAGCCTGGCAGCAACTTGCTCCCTCCCGCCCCAGTGGGCTTTAGCCTCAAATCATAGGATTGTGGAGAGTTGGAAGGGGAGACGGTGCGCGTGCCCACAGAGAGGGCTCTGAGTGCCCCTTCTGGCACACTTGCCATAGGTTCGCCACCACTGGTCTATAGCAGCAGCCTCTTTCAAGGAGGTGAGCTTCATTCTGATGTGCCGTGTGGCCTTCTTCTTGCTTGAGAAGAGAAGGAGAGGGTGCTGCTACACCTATTGACCAAAAGGAGGTGAATTAAACCACTTAGACGTTCTTAATTGTTTAAGGGTTGCGGGTGGTGCTGTGGGTTAAACCACAGAGCCTAGGGCTTGCCGATCAGAAGGTCGGCGGTTCGAATCCCCGTGACGGGGTGAGCTCCTGTTGCTCGGTCCTTGCTTCTGCCAACCTAGCAGTTCGACAGCACGTCAAAGTGCAAGTAGATAAATAGGTACCGCTCTGGCGGGAAGGTAAACGGCGTTTTCGTGCGCTGCTCTGGTTCGCTAGAAGTGGCTTTGTCATGCTGGCCACATGACCCGGAAGCTGTACGCCGGCTCCCTTGGCCAGTAAAGTGAGATGAGCGCCGCAACCCCAGAGTCGTCCGCGACTGGACCTAACGGTCAGGGGTCCCTTTACCCTTTACCTTTAATTGTTTTAAACGTTCTTATTTGTTTTCATTTTTAATTGTCTTGTTTTCCATCCTGGTCTCCTCTGTTGGGAGGAAGGATGGGGGGGATTAAATAAATAAATACTGTACACACAAACCCCACTCTTCCGCAACCTTGTTCCTTTTAACATCAAGAAAGAGACTGCATTTAAGGAGAAGCTGAAGCCGGGAGACGGTGGTTTCGTAGCAAAACAGGCTGCGGCGAGATTTGAACGGTGAAATCCAGTTTGTGCTGCTATGCTACGCTAGCTCTCTTTGAATGGGTATAAAGGATTGCATTTAGCCACTGGTCCCCATGTGTCCTTGAAGAGAATCCTGCCCCTTTTAAAGGCTAGCCTTATAAAACAATTATTTCAATTTGACCCTAAGCAAACTGAAATAAATGGAAGTGGAAATATTACTTCACGTAGTTAGCCAGGCAGACAAAAGCTTTCCAAAGTATGATGATGAATAAATATCCCTCTTTTAGAACTCTTTCCAGATGAAAACAACAAATGGTGTCAAGATTTGTGTGGACTTCCCCCCAAACTTCCCCCCCCCACTTTGGTGGTGTAAATTATGTGATATGTTGGTATTTCTTCTTCTGTATTTCTGCTTTAGGATTTCTTCCTCGCCCTCCTTTTAAGGGGAGGTCAGGGCTCTGGCCTCTTCTTGAATCCCAAATGAGGGTTGTCAGTCAGGCATGACAAAATCTAATCTCATCCACTGCAAAAGAAGAAAGCAGACCAGAAAATGATCTGATTTTCCGATTTCATGGGCAAGGTTACCCTGGGAAGTGCTGAAAGGGGCATTTAAAGCCCGTAACTAAGGTGGCTTGCCAAACTAAGCACTAATAATGGAGCAACCGGGCGGAAAGATATTGCTTAACAATTTTACAGTTGCTAAGTGTGAAAATTGTAGTGTGGGCCGGCCTGTGGAATCTGTGGCAATTGGCTCAAAGAACTGGAACTGATGTTTAGAGTGGGAATGGTCTCAGCCCCCATAATTCTAAAGCGCTGATGAAGTCAGCCTCTCTGCCTTGGCTGTTCTGACATAAAGTGGAACAGCTTTATCAAGCTTTATACCTCCCGCTCCACCAGAAAATTGCAAAAACGAATTAGTAAGTCTTACTTCCTTACATTTGTTTTAAGTCACAGCCGTGGCACTGAAAGCTGCCTCTGCATTTGAAGAGGTTTTCGCTGCAAGATTAGCGAAATTTAGAACCCGCGACAAATATAAAAGGCTGATTTTCATTTAAAAAAAATAAAAATGAAGGTGGGAGAATTTGTTCAAGAGGATGTGGTTGATGCATTTGTTAAAATGAAATCTAGTTGTCCCTTTTAAAAGAAGTCCAGATTCTCTTGAAGAAACTTCTTCCAAGCTTAGCCGTGAGAAGAGTGAAAGATGGAGTTTGAGCTCCCTGAAGGACATCTTTGCCTTTCAAGAGAAACTGAAGGTCACATCTTAGGGAATAAATAGAATCAGAGGGAATTAATATCCAGGTTTGCTAATGTAAAGGCTGCTTTGTTCCTCTGTACTTCTGTACTTCTGCAGAACTTCTATTCACGTTTACAAACTGCAGACTTCAGAACAACATGTTACTTTCCCACTTCCTGCTGCCTTGTTCAATATTCTTTTTTTTAAATAAACGTTATTCATCTTTAATCATTACACAGCAAAAACAAAAAAATCCCAATTCAAAACAAAATTCAAATTCACAAGCACAATCTAACAACAATAAAGAGAAAAAGAAAAAGAAAAGAACAGAGAAAAAGGAAAAAAAGAAAATGATGCATATATATACATATAAATAGTCTTACAATGCAAGGGTTCAGATATTAAAATTTAACTATACATCAACTATCTTGTTCATTATCTTGTGTACCTTGCATTGCTACCTTTCCACAAAAGAAAAAAAGAAAAAATATGCCAAGTGTTGACTTCCACCTGACATACAGTATTTTAACCAACTTTTTTGTTTGTCTGTTTTAATTTACTTCCCCCCCTTATATCTTCCCTAAGTCTATTTCACCATAAACCTTTTTACAATTTCTTAGATCTGCATGAATTTCTTTTATTCCAAACTTAACCAGATTATCGATTTTCCTCCTTGCGTTTTAAAATACTCATTCAGACACTCCCATTCACTTTTCACTCGGCTTTTAGGATTATGTCTTACTATATCCGTTAGCTTGGCTAATTCTAGATATTCACATACCCTACAGATACCTTTCCAATATTTTGCTAGCAGTATTCTTGCCGCAGATGTAGCATAAAGGTACACTGTTACTTTATCTTTTGGCATCTCCTCATTTATTATCCCTAAAAAATACGCCTCTGGGTTTTTGCTAATATTGATTGTCAGGGGGCTGCACCCCCCCCCCCAGTCCAGCGTTAAATAGTTATCGGGAGCAGCCTCCCATCTTGAAGACTGATTCATCCACTTCCCCTTCGGGACAAAGCAGTGGAGAGGGAGGGGTGGTGGAGAGGCTCCAGCCAAGCAGCCAGAGACCTCGTTATGGAAAGGGGGAACGGAAAAAGAGGAGGACAAAGTGCTTCCGCTTTGCCCGATGGGGTTCCTGGCGGGAAAACAAAAGGAAACCAGTTTTGGAATCTGATGATGATGGATGAGCAGGTTTATGACCTGCTCCGCTTGTAAAGCAATTAGCTTAGATTAAAGCCTTGAAAAGCTTGATGGATTGGACTCATATTTCGCACGACCACATGGGGGATGCAGCCCAGCTCCCCTGACAGCGATCGTAAGAATTTTTTTCAGTTCTTCATGAACCATACTCCAATATCTTCCTATTTCTGGGCACGCCCACCACATGAGAAAGAATGATCCTCTCTGTTCCTTGTTCAATATTCAACCTGATGAAGTGTTCTGGAAAGCCCCAAAGTTTGCTCGTTATGTGTGAGAATTCGGATGGCCCATCTAAAAGTATTAGCTTACCTTTATTCCCAATGGGCCAACTTGGCTACCAGTTTGTGTAAAAGCAGATGTTGTGTGCTGCTAGTCACCTTACTTAGAAGTACTTCCTGTGAGGTACAACAAAATAAAAATAACGTAAATAAAACTTCCCCCTTTCAGTGATAAATCCTTCTTGGTCAGTCTGTCCTGTTTCTTCCCTCCCGATGAAGACGCTGCCTCTCAGCTCTTCCCTTCTTCTGTGCTGGTTTACATGGTGGTAATTACATCTGCTGCATAGAAGGGCTTTTTTCATTTTGGTCACCAGAGCAGAGAAACCACACAGCTCTGATTCTCCAAGGGAAAGATGTGCTCCGTGCGCCTACATATTTATCTATATTTATGCAACCTGTCAATCTTTCCTGAAGCAGCTACGTGTACTCTTTGCAATATCATTTCATTTCTTTCAAGCAAGCCGTTCGGGCTTTTGACTTCCCAGTGCTGCATCCTGAGGTGGCCCCAGACTGTGACCTTGGTCCTTCGAAGAGAGTGCATTCTGTGCAGAAAAGGTTGCACTTTTAACCTGGGATCAGCATTTAGAATCATAGAATCGGAAGACTGTAGAGTTGGAAGGGACCCAACTCTAGTCCTGCCTTTCTCAACCTTGGCTCCCCAGCTGCTGTTGGACTACAACTCCCATCATCCCTAGGTAGCAGGACCAGTGGTCAGGGATGATGGGAGTTGTAGTCCAACCAACAACATCTGGGGACCCAAGGTTGAGAAAGGCTGATCTAGTCCAACCCGGTTGGAAACTTTTGCCCAACGTGGGGTTCAAAAACTCGGCTCTGAGATTAAGAGTCTCATGCATTACTGACTGGGTTTTATTGGGGATTGGTTTCTAGCTTATTAGTGCACATCCAATTGGTTGCTGCACCCAGACAACAGTTTGGGGTCTCCACAACCTTGTTGCTAGTTGCAATTAAGAGACAGACAGACCGACAGAGCACTAAATGTCACCAGCATATTCATGGTAAAGGTAAAGGTACCCCTGATCATTAGGTCCAGTCATGGACAACTCTGGGGTTGTGCACTCATCTCACTCTATAGGCCGAGGGAGCTGGCGTTTGTCCGCAGACAGCTTTCTGGGTCATGTGGCCAGCATGATTAAGCCGCTAACACCGAAACCAGAGCAGCGCCTGGAAACGCCGTTTACCTTCACGCTGGAGCGGTACCTATTTATCTACTTGCACTTTGACATGCTTTCAAACTGCTAGGTTGGCAGGAGCTGGGACTGAACAACGGGAGCTCACCCCATCGCGGGGAATCGAATCGCTGACCTTCTGATCGGCAAGCCCTAGGCTCTGTGGTTTAGACCACAGTGCCACCCGTGTTCATGGTACTCAACTCTAAATCGTGTCCTCCCTCAAAGAGGGCACATGTTGCAGTGCGACCTGGCAACCAAACCCTGTGTTGTGGGTGGGTTCTATTGGATAGCCACAACATCCTATTGGTAGGTCCTTCGATGCTGGGGTGTAATCAGACTAATGGGACGCTAGCCAAATGGATCGAGGGACCTACATAAGCCCATGCATGTGTCCCTGAGCTTCCTCTTTGGGCCAGTGCATCGGAACACCCACCCACCTCTCCCTATATTTAGGGCTTGCGCTTGACCTTGCTATGCCGTCGTGTGTCGTCTGTCATTGGGACAGGGGCACAGGAGGAATTTTCCCCACTTGGCTGATTGGCTGTTGCCATTTGGGTTTCACCTGCCGCATAGCAAATCGTCACAACTTGTAAGGTTGTGGATAGGCTCTGGTTCAGGTGATAGGGGTGGCAGAACACTCTCGCCATCCCTATGCGAAGGGTATTCCGTTAAAGGAATCCAGGGACTCAATGGTTTGGTCAACCCTGTGAGGGGGTTGTGCCCATGCCCGAGTCCAGGGGGACATCTGGGTGGTGGACTAGCATGACCCCTGCTTTCCACTGTTCCAGGTGTTCACCCAAGGCTGACCTATGCTGGTGCCCTGGGTCAGCGCTACCTGCCACGGTGCAGGGAGCTAGTCAAACCAGAGCCTATGCAACCACTCACTTGCTGTAATCAATAAAGTTGTGGCCTAAATTCTGCCAAAAATCAACCCAAAAATTTGAGTCTTGTCTGAATTTATTTAAGGGGGAGGTTAAAGGTCTAAACACACAAATGTCAGATGGCTTTAGCTGTGGTTTTTTTCAGGCCTGCTCTCCTGTTCTGCCCTCCAGCTCAGGAGAGGCAAAACCAAGGCATCTAGTAGAGATGCTGGGGCCTGCGTATATATTCTAACGTGTGGCTCAACTTGTGACACTCTTGCTGAAAACGTTGAATCAAAAGGGGAAAGGAGGAGGGCTTTTACCACTTATTAATGGTGACAGAAGCTCAGAACCCATCTGCAGTAAAAGAAGCATCCCCGTAGCATGGTACTTCATGTTTGAGAAGTTCCTTCAGGCTAGTTTGGTGCAGCACCTCATGTGAGAGGAGATTATTGTTCCTTTGTAAGGAACGGCTGTGAACACCCACAATGGTACTTTGCGACAAATTTGATGCTTGCTGAAGAGGGGATGATTTGTGTGTCCTAATGCCAGATTTTTTCCCTCTCTGGCAGCAGATTGATAAGCTGCGTGGTGACAGCTCGGCTCTCTCACTCCTTTTGCCCAGACACATTTTTCCTTGTCATTGTGTTGACGAGATGTCTCTTATGATTTGTGATCATTTGCAAAAAATAGCTCTTATTTGGAACAGCGGAGAGGAAACAGCTTCTGCTGCCTTTTGACAACCCTCGGCACGTCTCTGCCTTTTCCCATCCTGCCTTGTTTGTGAAACATATTTTGTATGCATTGAGCGGCCAATTATAAAGGTTAGGGTCAGAGCTCAAAGTTATAGTTCCATCGCAGTTCCGTTCATTCTGATGAAATTTTCGCAGCTTGACAGTAGCACTCGCTGCCTCGTAAGGGGGAAGACCAGTTAGACACAGGTAGAGTAGTTGGTTTGGCTCTGAATCTCCCACACTGCATTCAGGGCAAACATTCTCTTCCTTTCCTGACTGTGGTTGATATTGGTTGGACGGAGACACTTCCCTGCAATTTGTGAAGGAGTTTTGTAACAGTAACTTTTGTGTTTTTTTGAAGGTTGAAGGGGTAAATGCATTTGAGGTTGAATCCTGACAAGACAGAAGTGCTGTTTTTGTGGGACAGGAGGCGGGCAGGTGTGGGGGACTCCCTGGTCCTGAATGGGGTAACTGTGCCCCTGAAGGACCAGGTGCGCAGCCTGGGAGTCATTCTGGACTCACAGCTGTCCATGGAGGTGCAGGTTAATTCTGTGTCCAGGGCGGCTGTCTACCAGCTCCATCTGGTACGCAGGCTGAGACCCTACCTGCCCGCAGACTGTCTCGCCAGAGTGGTGCATGCTCTTATTATCTCCCACTTTGACTACTGCCATGCGCTCTATGTGGGGCTACCTTTGAAGGTGACCCGGAAACTACAACTAATCCAGAATGCGGCAGCTAGACTGGTGACTGGGAGTGGCCGCCATGACCACATAACACCGGTCCTGAGAGATTTACATTGGCTCCCAGTACGTTTCCGAGCACAATTCAAAGTGTTGCTGCTGACTTTGAAAGCCCTAAATGGTTTCAGTCCAGTATACCTGAAGGAGCGTCTCCACCCCCATTGTTCAGCCCGGACACTGAGGTCCAGTGCTGAGGGCCTTCTGGCGGTTTCCTCACTATGAGAAGCCAAGTTACAGGGAACCAGGCAGAGGGCCTTCTCGGTAGTGGCGCCCGCCCTGTGGAACGCCCTCCCTTCAGATGTCAAAGAGAACAACAACTTCCAGACCTTTAGAAGACATCTGAAGGCGGCCTGTTTAGGGAGGCTTTTAATGTTTTATAGATTACTAGTTGAATTTAGCCCGTTCAATAACGGGCGCTAGAGGAGGAGGAGGCAAGAGGAGGCAGAACAGTGGCCGCTGGGGGGTGGAGAGGGGCTCCCTCCCCCTTCTTCGTTTTCCCCGGGGGCGGCTGTAGCGGCGGTGGTAGCGGCGGCGAGGATGGGGCGGCCCTCTGCGTCCGTGCAAGGCAGCGGCGCTGGCGCAACTGACACCGCGCGTGTGCCGCCGCTGCCTCGCGAACACGCCCCCTCTCCGCCCGCTCCAATCCCTGCGTCCGTGTGGGACACGGACATGCGCAGTAGCGCAATTCCGTGACACACGGAACGGACGCAGGGACACAGCAACTTTATTATAGAGGATTGTATTTTAATGTTCTGTTGAAAGCCGCCCAGAGTTGGGTATAAATAATAAATTATTATTATTATTATTATTATTATTATTATTATTATTATTATTATTATTTATAGACCAACGTACACTTGCTAATTCTGTACAGTAAAGCAGAGTTCCCAGAAAGTAGTCCACAACCTTCATTCATGTGGTCCACAGCTTGCCATAGAATAATAGAATTGTAGAGTTGGAAGGGACCGTGAGGATCATCTAGTCCAGGGGTAAGGAAACTTTTTTCAGCAGGGGGCCGGTCCACTGTCCCTCAGACCTTGTGGGGAGCAGGACTATATTTTTTTTTGGGGGGGGGGGAATGAACAAATTCCTATGCCCCACATATAACCCAGAGATGCATTTTAAATAAAAGGACACATTCTACTCATGTAAAAACACGCTGATTCCCGGACAGTCCGCGGGCCGGATTGAGAAGCGATTGGGCTGGATCCGGCCCCCGGGCCTTAGTTTGACTACCCATGAGATTCTAGTCCAACCCTCTGCAATGCAGGAATCTTTTGCCCAAAGTGCGACTCAAACTCACGGCCCTGAGATTAAGAGTCTCATGCTCTACCAACTGAGCTAGCTAAGTACTGATGGATTTGTGGCTGAAGATGGGAGATGGCATAGTGATTTTCAATTGTATTTGTACTACTTATTTATTTGTTGCATTGTAATTTACCACCTTACGGTAGGAATTCTATGGAACAGAATCATAGAATTGTAGAGTTGGAAGGGGCCCCGAGGGTCATCTAATCCAACCCCCTGCCATTCAGGAATAGGCAACTGTCCCATATGGGGAATCGAACCTGCAACCTTGGCGTTATCACAGCACCACGCTCTAACCAACTGAAATATGCAGGCAGAATAAAAGTAGCAATAAAAATTCGATTTCAAATGATACAGCGTGTAGCACAGGACATCGCAACATGCAGAAAAATAATTAAGTGGGCTTTAGCAATTGTCAAGTCCGGGGGGGGGGAGTGAGAGAAGTTGGGGACCTGCTGCAGTGAAATTAAATAAAGAGTGTTCTCCTTCATGGAGAGCACGTGTTGCGGTGGGGGCCGGCAAGTCACCCCTCTGGTGCTGGGCGGGATCGTATGGATGGCCACTGTTGTGATTGGACCCTGGGTGTTGTTGGGGAGAATTGTATGTTGCAATTTATTGATGGACAGCCCAGCGTATATATATATTGGTGGGTATGCAACATGATCCCCCTCTTGGCTGCGTGCCTCTGATCACCCGCCCTCCCTCCCTATATTTTAGGCCTCTGCGTTGACATTGCTATGCCTGTCATGGGGTCGTCTGCTGTTGGGGCAGGGGCCTGGTAGGAATTTTCCATTTGGCTGATTGGCTGGTGCCATCTGGTTTCGCCTACTGCATAGCAAATAGTCACAACTTGTAAGGTTGGCGGTTAGGCATTGGTTATTATGTTGGTTGGAGGAGGGGTTATGATTGATTGCTTCTGCCCCTCCAATTGTTGCTGGTGTTAGGGGAATTCCGTTAAAGGAATCCAGGGGTTCGCTGCTTTTTGTCCGAACCCCCGGTCGGGGGCTAGGGCCGTGCAAGAGCCCTGGGAGCCTGAGGGGAGAGGGGAGGGTCAGACCACCCAGCTCCCTTTATCTCTCCAGAGTGTTTCCCCCTTACTGACGGTCGTCACTTCTGTCCCCTGTGGGACAGATAGTCTTAACCAATGCCTAAGCATCCACTCACATTGTTTGTATTTTAATAAAGTTGTGGCCAAAATCATGCCAAAAACCAAAACTAAAATTCTGACTGATGTGTGAATTGTTTGAGGGGTGGTTTGGGGACCTCGACATACAAAATTGGCTCGCTCGGGCCGTATCCAGCCCGCGGGTCTTAGTCTGAGGACGTCTGCTCTAACAGAAATGCAAAAACAGAAATGCAGGGAAGAAACCAGAGCAGTTGTACTAAGTGCCGGAGAGAAGCTACTGCCCTGATACACTTCAGACTTCAAATGCTTATCAAATACATCCTCACTAAAAGGTGGGCGGTTGTGTTCTGCACTGGCTGTAACCTTTGAACTGTCTTCTAGGATAACCTCGTATTTATAATGCATGATCCAGCAAAGATAAGGGAGGTAGAATGAGGTTAAATCAGCCCCTTCCCTTTTTGTTGGGTGGGTGGTTGGTGTAACAGACAGCAGAATGACAGTAGAAACTTTTGACGCTGTGTCTGACTCCTTAAGTCATTTGACAGAGTTCAACAAGGCATGCTCAAATTGACAGTGTGCTTGGCAGAGCTGCTGACTAAAAGGCTAGCCAAACTTTATAGCCTTAAAAGCTCTCCATATCAATATTTTCATACAGTCAAGAGCAATGCAGTTGACATAGCCTGCTTTTTCTTTTTCAAAAGAAGCCAGCAGCGCACCTACATCGTGCCTTGAATTTAGTTATTTGCACTCTCTGAGTCTCATCACACCTGTCATTGCATATTCACATTCTCAGGTCTGCTTTTGTGTTCCATTACAAGATCACGGGAGTGCTTTCGGGAGGCAACTGCTGTGCCTTTCTCTGAAGCTAGCGCCACTTTTCACATACCTACCTCAGAGCTTCTCTCAGAATTCAAAAAAGTGCACAGGTCCTGTCTCTCTTCACTGCATAGCTGTCAACCCTCCCTTTTTTTGCGGGAAACTCCCTTATTCCAATGCCGTTTCCCGCTGCTATCCCGGATTGTTGATATCCCTTAAATTTCCCGGATTTCAAAGGAAGCAGCTCCTCTTCCTCCCTGCCGGCCAGGGAGGCTCCTCAGCTGCGTTGCTCGGCTGCCAATAAGGAGCCTGAGACCGACTGGGGGCGGAGCTTGCATGCCTTGTGCAGCCAGACCCTCACGCCCAACCAGACAGACAGCCTGCCTGCCGTCTACGCGCTCGCTCTTTCGTTTGCGCGCAGCCTCTGGAGCGCAGGGTGGCGAGGCTACTTGGTGCCATTGCACCGCCCTCGTGGCATCCCTTATTTTCAAATCCGAAAGTGCGGGAAAATCCCTTATTTTCAAATCCGAAAGTTGACAGCTATGCTTCACTGCCCCTCCATTGGACTCTCATCTAGGGACGCAGGTGGCGCTGTGGTCTAAACCACTGAGCCTCTTGGGCTTGTTGATTGGAAGGTTGGCGGTTCGAATCCCTGTGACGGGGAGAGCTCCCGTTGCTCTGTCCCAGCTTTGCCTACCTAGGAGTTCGAAAGCACATCAAAGTGCAAGTAGATAAATAGGTACCGCTCCGGTGGGAAGGTAAACAGCATTTCTGTGTGCTCTGGTTTCTGTCACGGTGTCCCATTGCACCAGAAGCGGTTTAGTCATGCTGGCCACATGACCCAGAAAGCTGTCTGTGGACAAACGCCAGTTCCCTCGGCCTGAAAGCGAGATGAGTGCTGCAACCCCATAGTCGCCTTTGACTGGACTTTACCTTACCCCCTTTACCAGGGGTCCTTTACCTTTTTTACTCTCATGTGTACCTTGCACACTACTAGGGGCTAAGGGGCTTCTACCCACAGCCCTGAGAGTTGGATGCTTCCCACTTCTATTAATTAATTTTATTAAATTTATATACCCCCCTCCATCCCAGAGGAGCCCAGGGTGGCAAAAAGACATGCAGGGTATTTATATTATAAAAGTATTTTCAGTAATAAAAAGATAAACATATTTAAAACATTTACAAACTGTTAAAGAGATAAAAGCAATAAAACATCTGAAGCTGATATAACTAAATCATGTGTCTGGATAGCAGAATTTTCAGGAACCTGGAATACAGTGATGGTGCCTATCTAATATCAATAGGCAGGGAGTTCCAAAGTGCAGGTGCTGTAGCAATGCAGAACAGACATTGTTTGGCACTTCCAGAGTCATCGAAACCATAGCACCAAGAACATGACTCTCAGTCTTACTTTGAAGAACAGCAAATAATAATAATAATAATAATAATAATAATAATAATAAAATAATTTATTATTTATACCCCACCCATCTGGCTGGGTTTCCCCAGCCACTCTGGGCGGCTTCCAACAGAACATTAAAATGCAATAATATATTAAATATTAAAAGCCTCCCTATACAGGGCTGCCTTCAGATGTCTTGTAAAAGTCTGGTAGTTGTTTTTCTCTTTGACATCTGGTGGGAGGGCGTTCCACAGGGCGGGTGCCACTACCAAGAAGGCCCTCTGCCTGGTTCCCTGTAACTTGGCTTCTCGTAGCGAGGGAACCACCAGAAGGCCCTCGGCGCTGAACCTCAGTGTCCAGGCAGAACGAAACCATTCTGCGTTGGTTTTCTTCTGGCAGAATCTTCCATTATGGATGCATAATACTGAACTGGGTATGTTAAGTGCTTCCACTAGAGTATAGCGGTGTGCACTTTTGAGAGCTCCCTCCAACCTGGGAATGCCGGCACAATTCTCCCAAGCTGGACTCCGACTCGCTTTGGTGTTTCTGAAAGGTCTGCCTGAAATAAGAGGCTAAGCTTTGAGGATTGTGAGAATGGGTGGGGGAAGGTAGATTTGGTTTATTTTTGACCTCTTGGATAGGCTCAGAGAAATGAATTGTGTCCTTCCAGAAACACTTTTCAAAAGAGATTATTTCCAGATATAATCCAAGTTGAGTTTAGGACAGCTTGGTCATCTCTGCTCCTCTTTGCTTTAGGCCTGGGAGAAATACTAAGGCTGTCATCTAGCATTCTGTTCAGAAATAAATATATTCTCCATGGGTCAAATGAGGACTCATCTAAGCCAGGCATGAAATGTCTGAGCCTTTTCAGAATAGATTAACTTCGACCTTGTGTTCTCTCGTTAGCCAATGGAATTTCAGTAAACACAGCAGGGGTTCTTTTTGGGTTGTGGTTTTTGGGCTTTCGCTCCAACTGTTTATAATAATTTTATAATAATAATAATTTATTATTTGTACCCCGCCCATCTGGCCGGGTCTCCCTGGCCACTCTAGGCGGCTTCCAGCATACATTAAAATACATACAATCCATCTATTGATTCTGGGACATGAAAATTGTATATTATTAATAAGTGTACCTATAAGATTATAGTAAGCAGATTCCCCTTCATTGCAATATAAAGTAGATTTCATGCCAAACTTTCTTGTGTAAAGGCTTTATTTATTTATTTATTTATTTATTTATTTATTTATTTATGGTGCCACTGGCAGGGATGCCAACAGGATTTCCTGGGACTGGTAAAGTGGATCGGGGCCTTTTTTACATATATTCCACAACCTCCCCCCCCCCACCTCCACCGCGGGCAACCTATTGGAAAGAACTGCTGCTCATGTACTTTTATTTTTATTTAGAAAATATACCGCTGTATCATAATGATATATTACATTGGTTTACAACAATATAAAAACAGAAAGCCAGACAACAAAATACTAAAAAGTTAAAGCAGTTACAAGCAAACAGAAATTAAGAGCAGACATCAATTAACCATTGTAGGGGGTGTACTCTCTTATCTGCTCGTGGAACAGAAATGTTTTTCAGCAGGTGTTGGCACAGAAGGCATCTGCTGAATCGCTAGTGCAGGGGTTGGCAAACTTTTTCATCAGGGGGCCAGTCCACTGTCCCTCATACCTTGTGGGGGGGCTGGACTATATTTTGAAAAATATAAATATCCTGCAAGCTGGTCCCGCAGCTGCCTCTGGACCTGGAGGAGGAATGCACTCTGGGGAGCTGCATCCGGCCCCTGGCCCGTAGTTTGCCGACCCCTGCTCTAGTGGCAGGGTGTTCCATAGGACTGGGCTGATGACACTAAAAGCTCATTTCTCATCACTGTCAAACAAGCCTTGCCATCTTGGGGTATGGCCTAGGATGCTCCAGCGGATGATTTTAGTGATCAAGCTAGAATATGAGGGTTGAGGCAATCCTTGAGGTATCCTGCACCTGAGTTGTTCATATATTAACTTAGTCTACATCACAGGACCATTAGAAAGATAAAAAGTGGAGGTGGGAGGGTAATGCACAGAACCCAGAAGTCTTTGGAGGAAAATCAAGATGCAGAGATAGAATGCTGTTCATGTAAAGAAAAATAAATATGCATCAAGCGAGAAAGGCAGCCCCCCACAATCTAACTGTAGCATTCCACAGTCCTGATATTTTACAGCAAAATACCAAAACAAACCAAAACTAAAAGCTCACCAACGCTGGAGATGTAAAAATACATACGCCAAATATAGTTTATTGTGAAAACCGGTTAGTCATTAGGTGTCATTGCTGTCATTTGACAGGAAACTTTATTTATATCAAATAACAGCAGTGACACCTAATTAAGCCCTGCCTAATTGCTTTCAAAAATAAGCTTGGAGAGAGGGAGAGATGAAAAACACAATCCTCTAATTTGCTCAGAAGTAGGGTTGCCAAATTTTTTAAAAAGTGCAAATCCGGACACAAAAGTTGTTGAGCTATTCTTAATGACATTCACCAAAATCTACACTTCCGACATGGCTTGCCATATGTCTCGATTTTCCCAGGCACTGTTTCCGACGGCCGAATCATGGAAATTCCAGACTTTTGTCAACCCTATAGAAAGTAAATCCCAGCACAATCCTAACCATGTCTACTCAAATGTAGCTGCCATTGAATTCAGTGGGGTTTACTTCAGTTGAATAAGATTAGGATTGCAGCTTTACTCCTGGAAAAGTTAGCCTGGAAAACCACACTAAGAATTAAACGAATAAACTGTAGTCCAGTAAAAATTAATCTTAACCACCAACACATTTTAATGGCATTATAAACTGTAGACCCACTTCTGTATTTCGCTTCAAAAATTATTTGAGAGATAAAATGTATAATATGCCATTCTTTGCAAATGATAAAGGTTTGTTTTTTTTAAAGCTGTCGTGCACTTTTATTATCATCATAGTCACTGAAATTGTTTAATGTGCATGCTTTAATCTTGTAGCTGTGCTGGCTTTGATTTTCTGGATTTTCTGCTGGATGTGCAGAGAGAGAGAGGAGAGAGAGAGAGAGCACAGTTGGTGGGCAGGTACAGGTGCTATAGCTGAAAGCCATAAACTCATTAACTCATGTGATGTGTGCGCACATGCACAACATTATATTGCTATGAGTGGGTGGGGTATTAAACTGTATGCCAGAACCCTCCAACCCATGGATTCAGCAAGTGTTAAAATCTAACCAAGCCTTCTAGTTCCAGGAATAGCCAAACTTGCTTCCTGGTGAAGCGATGGGGGATTAAGGAGCTCTGTGCGAGATGGCAAATGGGTGAGGCCCCCTCCCTCAACAGACAAAGCCTCAGTTGAGAGTTAAAAGTTGCAGTGATGTGACCCAGAAGGGAAGCAGCAAGGTGGAAAGCGAGAGAGACAGAGCAGTGGTTGATTTCTGTTTCAATCCAAGGCGGTGGATATAACCCCTTTGGGGTGTTGATGCTGCGAACATCTCCATCGTAGGCTCAGGTTGTAAAGGTAAAGGGACCCCTGACCATTAAGTCCAGTCGTGTCCGACTCTGGGGTTGCGGCGCTCATCTCGCTTTATTAGCCGAGAGCCGGCGTACAGCTTCCGGATCATGTGGCCAGCATGACATAAATACAGGATGGCTTGAGAGCAGTACATGTGAAAAAGGATCTAGGAGTCTTGGTAGACCACAAACTTGACATGAGTCAACAGTGTGATGCAGCAGCTAAAAAAGCCAATGCAATTCTGGGCTGCATCAATAGGAGTATAGCATCTAGATCAAGGGAAGTAGTAGTACCACTGTATTCCGCTCTGGTCAGACCTCACCTGGAATACTGTGTCCAGTTCTGGGCACCACAGTTCAAGAAGGATACTGACAAGCTGGAACGTGTCCAGAGGAGGGCAACCAAAATGGTCAAAGGCCTGGAAACGATGCCTTATGAGGAACAGCTTAGGGAGCTGGGTATGTTTAGCCTGGAGAAGAGAAGGTTAAGGGGTGATATGATATATAGCCATGTTCAAATATATAAAAGGATGTCATATAGAGGAGGGAGAAAAGTTGTTTTCTGCTGCTCCTGAGAAGAGGACACAGAGCAATGGATGCAAACTACAAGAAAGAAGATTCCACCTAAACATTAGAAAGAACTTCCTGACAGTAAGAGCTGTTCGACAGTGGAATTTGCTGCCAAGGAGTGTGGTGGAGTCTCCTTCATTGGAGGTCTTTAAGCAGAGGCTTGACAGCCACCTGCCAGGAATGCTTTGATGGTGTTTCCTGCTTGGCAGGGGGTTGGACTGGATGGCCCTTGTGGTCTCTTCCAACTCTATGATTCTATGATTCTATGACAAAGCCGCTTCTGGCGAAACAGAGCAGCGCACGAAATGCCGTTTACCTTCCCGCCAGAGCGGTTCCTATTTATCTACTTGCACTTTGACGTGCTTTCGAACTGCTAGGTGGGCAGGAGCTGGGACCGAGCAACGGGAGCTCACCCCGTTGCAGGGATTCGAACCGCTGACCTTCTGATCAGCAAGCCCTAGGCTCTGTGGTTTAACCCACAGCGCCACCTGGGTCCCCTAGGCTCAGGTTGTATCTATGTGTAAATAAGCCATATATGCCCCAAAACAGCATTCTCCGCTGTCCCTCCTTCCCAAAAGGAAACGTGAACCATGGAATGCCAGGAAAACTTTGCACCGCTCGGAGATTGCGGTGGCATGCAGCAATATGCAATGTCTGGGCAGCAGTGAGACAGAAGCAGGAAAACTGGCAGTTTCTGAAATTCCTAGCTCTGCCTAGTGATGTCTGAAAAGGCGACTTGCCAATCACAGGGTAGCTCATTTCACAGAAATTGGAGGGGAGGGGGAATTCATTGTTCAGCTTATGTCTTCTGATGTAGAGCATGTAGGAACTCATTATTTTTTAAATTGGAAATTACGAGTCTGGGGCAGCCCAAATTTTGATCTTCTCTACCCAATTCTTGGCGACATTGGGCACTGGTACTATCAGATGGTACTATCTGGGACGCGGGTGGCGCTGTGGGTTAAACCACTGAGCCTAGGGCTTGCCAATCAGAAGGTCGGCAGTTCGAATCCCCGCGATGGGGTGAGCTCCCGTTGCTTGCTCCCTGCTCCTGCCAACCTAGCAGTTCGAAAGCACGTCAAAGTGCAAGTAGATAAATAGGTACCGCTGCAGCGGGAAGGTAAACGGCGTTTCCGTGCGCTGCTCTGGTTCGCCCGAAGTGGCTTTGTCATGCTGGCCACATGACCTTGAAGCTGTACGCCGGCTCTCGGCCAATAAAGCGAGATGAGCGCCCCAACCCCAGAGTCGGTCACGACTGGACCTAATGGTCAGGGGTCCCTTTACCTTTACCTTTACTATCAGATGAATCTCTCCCTGTGGATCCTCTTGCCAGGTTGGTGGGAAATACGTGCTGTTTGTTTATGATACATGCACATTTTATTTTATTATTAAACTATCTTGGGGGGAGGGCTGCTAATCCCTGGGGTTCAGCAAGTGTTATTTCCCTTTCTAAAACCTTGTTAGATATCCTGATTGCCTTGCCACACAGTTATACGCCAGAAGCCTTTTGACGGCTATCATTCAGCCAAGGGAGTGAGGCATTAGATGGTAGTGATAAATTGCCTGTCCTGTTAGCTGCGTCCAGGGTTAGAGCAGGGCAATTGTTTGCCTAAAGCAAGTTGAAGTAGGCACACATCCACCCTCGCCTCATATAATAGGAAATGCATTGTGTTACCCTTTAAAGCAGGAGAGAGCTGTAGAGAAAAAGCATTTCTGGTTGACTGGAAAGTTGTAAAGTGCAGGGGAGGCAAAATTTGCAAAACAAAGTGGGGGGGTGTGGGATGTTACTTTAAACTAGTGAATTTAGGGGGCCTATTAATAATTCTCTGTTCAAATCATTCAGGCTGTTGGCCTATAGCATCTTTCTCTTCTTTCATTTCTTTAAAAAAAATTATTTATATTTTTCAAATTTATACATTTCATTAATTTTTCAATCATTTTAACATTTCAAGGTTCAACCTCTTTCTATGGTTCGTTATTTTATAATATCTTCTGCATATCCAAATTCATTTAATTTGCTCATTTTATTACCTACTTTAAATATATACTCCTATGGAACTGCAGGTTATTACAGTAATCTTGCCAATGCTTTTATCTGTTTGCAATTTATCTGTAAATATTCAATAAACCATTTCCATTCTTTTATAAAAAAAGATTGTTATCTTGATTTCTTCTTTCGGAAGTCAGAAAAATTCGTAGGCGCGCGACCACTTTTTTCACTCGTAACTCGAAAAATACGGAAGTCGGGTCATTCGTAAGTCGAGGGACCACTGTACTTGCACCTTGACGTGCTTTTGAACTGCTAGATGGGCAGGAGGAAAAGCAGGGACTGAGCAACGGGAGCTCACCCTGTAGCGGGGATTCGAACTGCCAACCTTCTGATTGGCAAGCCCTAGGCTCTGTGGTTTACACCACAGCGCCACCCGTGTCCATTCAACCCAATAAACAGCGACAATTTGTTGTTGACAAAGGACAGCTGGACATATAAAGGGCCCCATCACCTTCAGTAGCTTAGGGCCTCATCAAACCTAAATTCGGCCCTGGATGGCAACCTTATGTTCCGGGGGGAGGAGATCAAACTTATCCAAGATGGTCTTATCCATAAGTCCAAACTTTGGACTTATCCAATATGGAGCATTCATGGGAAGCAGGCATGCAAAAATATAATAATAATAATAATAATAATAATAATAATAATAATAATAATAATAGATTTAGGGCCTCAGCCAGATCCCACCACCATGTGAAGGACCTCAATATCTGATGTGAAGTCTACTTTTATTTCCCACAAGACTTGCTCAAAGGGCACCTGATGGGGATGAGGCACAAAACCAGCAATATCCTTGTCAAAAACCCCACACGAAAGCAACAGATCCATCCATTCATCTATTTCTGTTAAAGTCCTTGGCAACTAAAAGTGGCTGAGCAGCTTGAAAATCCAATCATGAATTAAAGAAGCAACGTAGCATTGTCCCTATAACAAACGCCCGTAGGATTTTCACGCCTGACAGCAGAGTTCCACCTGTACAAGGTTGAAAGCAAGGCATGGAATGAGAAAAAAAGGTCGGGCAGACAGCCAAAGCTGTTGACATAAGCCTTTGTTGTTTAGTCATTTAGTCGTGTCCGACTCTTCGTGACCCCATGGACCAGAGTACGCCAGGCACTCCTGCCTCCCGCAGTTTGGTCAGACTCATGTTGGTGGCTTCGAGAACACTGTCCAACCATCTCGTCCTCTGTCGTCCCCTTCTCCTTGTGCCTTCCATCTTTCCCAACATCAGGGTCTTTTCCAGGGAGTCTTCTCTTCTCATGAGGTGGCCAAATTATTGGAGCCTCAGCTTCAGGATCTATCCTTCCAGCGAGCACTCAGGGCTGATTTCCTTCAGAATGGATAGGTTTGATCTTCTTGCAGTCCATGGGACTCTCAAGAGTCTCCTCCAGCACCATAATTCAAAAGCATCAAGACTACAGGTGTCATTTTTCAAAACGGTCACGCCACCTTTCTGCAGCACCTGGCTCACAAACCATGGTACCTACATCCATAAAATTTGTGTCCAATTTTTGTTTCTTTGAGTGCAACAAAAGCAATGGACAACATTCTTAAAGCTGTATCGAGTGAACATTTTGCAGTGAACTATTGAATTGTGGACAAAGATAAGTGAATCTGTATCTTCCCAAGTGGAAGTTTTTGCAGCTTATACTATGTTATACATAACTGTATTTTGCTTTCCCGGTTGTAACCATGTACACCCTCCAGAAGTGACCTTTTTGTGGTCATGGTAGAGGAAGGGAGCCTTCTGGTCAGATTCTAAAGGAAAGGTTTTTTTTTGAGGGAATTTAGAGATTGAAAAGAGGAAATAGATTCTGGCAGTTCTTGGAGAGAATCTGAGCCAGGGATCAGCAACCTTTTTCAGCCGTGGCCGGTTTACCATCCCTCAGACCATGTGGTGGGCCGGACTATATTTGTTTGCGGGGTGGGGGGGTGGGGAATGAACGAATTCCTATGTCCCACAAATAACCCAGAGATGCATTTTAAATAAAAGGACACATTCTACTCCTGTAAAAACACGCTGATTCCTGGACCATCCGTGGGCCGGATTGAGAAGGCAATTGGGCCGCATCCGGCCCATGGGCCTTAGGTTGCCTACCCCTGATCTGAGCTATCAAGACAGGGCATAATATAGCCCCTTTAATAAACCTTCATAGGAATTTCATGCCCGATAGTAATTTTATCTGCATGAGGCAGAAACCTCTTTCTTCTACTGTGATACACATCAGGCATAAAAAAGGATTGGCTTTCTGGGGGATCCAACAGGGACTACACTTAGTAAATCATTGTCTCTGATCAGTAGTGGACTGGATAGGAGCCAATAAACCGAAGCTCAGTCTAGATGAGATAATAAGTGGGTATTTCATCTCTACTGCCAGATGCTGGTCAAAGATTCACTCTGAAAAATCAAATAGGATGTTTGGAGGTGCTCTTAGACCTGTTCTTACCCTTGGTGACACCTGCGGCCTCTGTATCTCAAAGCACCTTTCGACAGTTCAACCCTCCTGGGCAGAGATAGCCTTAGCATATTTAGGTAAAGGTAAAGGGACCCCTGACCATTAGGTCCAGTCGTGTCTGACTCTGGGGTTGCGACGCTCATCTCTCTTTATTGGCCGAGAGCCGGCGTACAGCTTCCAGGTCATGTGGCCAGCATGACTAAGCCGCTACTGGTGAACCAGAGCAGTGCACGGAAACGCCGTTTACCTTCCCGCCATAGTGGTACCTATTTATCTACTTGCACTTGGACGTGCTTTCGAACTGCTAGGTGGGCAGGAGCTGGGACCGAGCAATGGGAGCTCACCCCGTCGCAGGGATTCGAACCGCCGACCTTCTGATCAGCAAGCCCTAGGCTCTGTGGTTTAACCCACAGCGCCACCTGGGTCCCTTTAGCATATTTATTCACTGGTAATAACCTGTTTAGACTATGGCCATGGGTTGTGCATAGCCCTTCTTTTCAACTTTCATTGCTCATAATAAACCCACCACTTCTGAAGATGCTTGGCTATCAGATTGCAGCACCCTTTTGTTTCACGTTTACATCCATGTCTGGCTGCCTAATTCATTCCTGGTCATGCCTCCTACCTCATATAGGTGAAAATTGCCATTGGAGCTAATGAAAGTATTTATTATTATTATCTGAAGAAAAATAATAGGCAATGCTGCCTTCTCCAGGTTGTTGGAAGGACCTTGAGTGAGAGGCAGTGAAGTCAAGATCTCAGAGAGATCCCAGAGACTGAGAGACTGGGAGGAGAAGAAAAAGATCCCACTTTCTGTAGGGGACAAGTGTTAAGAGCTACTTTTGAAAGAGGACTCTTCTTCTCCTCCTCCTCCTCCTCCTCCTCTTCCTCTTCCTCCTCTTTTTGTTTTTAATTCATTTTTTATCTTACTGTATTATGAAAAAGCATTAATAAAGTCTTATGGGGGAAGAGAAAATTGTCTTCTGCTATGTTATACTGGAATATCATGCGGGGGTATGCCCATTTATTTTAAAGTAAAGCCTAATTTTATTTCTGATGGTGACCAAAGAAGGAATTCTATTTAGAAATGTGGGTCCCCCCCCCTTTTGAGGAGAAACATGGCTGTACCTCTAAACAACCCTCTTTAAATATGGGTTTGTTTCATGGGAGATATGTGACATAGCTTTGTAATAATTTCCCTTATAAATAAATGTCAGTTCTGCCACAGGGGTGTGTAAGCATTTCATAAAATTACCTACTGAGTAGATCAATCCCTGTGGTTTGCGATTGTAATTTGGCATAATCTATATTTTATGAGGTAGCGACAGTCGCGTCTTAATCTGTTGTAAAAATACAATAGCCATAGCCGTTAGCTGGGGGGTGGGGAGTTCTTTGTGCAGAAATATATTAGTTTCCTTTTTTCTTTAGGACGCTTTAAGGACAGACCATCCATTGAATTTATTGAATGTTTGACCTAAAGGATTTTAAGATGGCAAACACTACGATGGAGCTTGCATGTGAATGGATATAACATGTAATATGCACGTGAATGCATATAGCATCAGGAATTTAATAGTCCACCTGAGTTATCCAAATAGGGACCTTATCGGCACATAGAGTAGATGAACGGTTTAAAGCTGTGTTTGGACTATATCATTTTAGATTGTAAGTGCTCACACAATTGAACGCTTCTTCATATTAAAAAAGACAAGGCAGGACAATATACACACACACACACACACACACACACACACACACACACACACACACACTCATATAGGAAACCTGATGTCAGGGAGATGAATTCCAATCAATTCAACATTAGTTACTTGAAGTAGATCCATTGGAATCAATGGACTAGAGTAGCCTAGTTTCAATGGGTCTACTCTATAGTTTAGTTGGACAGCACCCGTATTTTTCCTTCCATTGGTGAAGGTGAAAAATGCTCTTATTAAATGCTAGAATTGGATGAAGTAGCTGCATGAATGTAATTGCATTGTACAGATTGAACTACACTTCTTGATTGCCTTGTACAGTCCTTCATTTACACATTGAGAATTGGCCGCATACTGAGGCTTGTTGTGGTTGTTTCTTTTCCAAAAAAAAAAAAAAATAGTTCAGTTTATTTTTAACAGTGAGAAAACAGATAGGGGTCTTGAAGTACCATGATAGGAAGAATAATGTTGTATTGCTCAAGCAAGATGGAGTTGAGAAATAATGTATTTATAGGAGTGCATTAAGACCAATTTAGAAAAGGTTGATTAGATAAAGCAATTTTCATCCAAGCAAGCCTAAACCATTTCCTTATTTCATTGAATCAGCAACCATGTGCTCGTACAAACACAATAAATATATACTCCCATCAGCTTTTCCTTGAGCTACTTTTAGTGTTCTCTGCTTAGTTGTCAGGATATGTTGTTAGTGTAAGTTGTTTTTAAGAGTGCCTCCTTCCAATCATTATATTTTGCCCGGGCACCAAAAGGAAGATCAGAAAATGAATGCATGACTTGTGCTGAAGACAAAACTCAAACTTATATTTATGATGTAAGGTGAATGTTTTGTTTTGGCTGAAGAGCTTGATACTAACCAATACAGTGGTACCTCGGTTTATGAACTTAATCCGTTCCGGAAGTCCATTCTTAAACCAAAACCGTTCTTAAACCGAGGCCTCCCGCCACCGGTGCCCTTCAACCATTCGGATTCCATTCTTAGACCAAGGTAAAGTTCTCAAACCAAGACACTATTTCCGGTTTTGCGGAGTTTGTAAACCAAATCGTTCTTAAAAGGGACTGTTCTTAAACCAAGGTACCACTGTACAAGCAAATATTTTTCCCCTAATTGCACCATCTGAGCAAACATGTCTAATCTACCCATGACTCATAACTGAATTAAATGAAAGATAGATTTTTGCCACCAAATTTGTATCAATCCACAGCATCAAAAACAGCACTGTCAGGGATCTGACCTCATGCAAGGCTCTTGAGACGGGGAAGGAGGGATGGAGGGAAGTGCAGCCTCTCCTGGGAAGCAGTTCTGAGTCCAGCGGGAATAGTAAGGAAAGCCCCAGTGGTGAGGAGCAGGAACTGCCAGGAAGTGCGGTGGAGCTGAGGGTCAGAGATGCTGACAGAGCCCTAGCTCCACCTGAGTGGGTTGCGGAGCAAAGCGGTCAGCTACTTCAGTCACTCCAGCTGCGTAGGGGGGGGGAAGCGTAAGGAAAGGAGGCGACGCTTTGGAATTCCAAAGCTTTTATGTTGGGGGAGGAACCGGCGAAAGCCACTCCCGGATTCTGGAACCGACTCAAGCGGACATGAATTTTAAACGCTCCAATGTACATAGTATGTAAATTTGGAGATTTACATCAATACAATCTGGAGATTTACATCAATATAAATAGTATAATTGATACACAATCCTTTAGCCACAGATAAAACAATAGGCTTTCTTTTGATTTTTTTTTAAGCTGAGGAATGTTAGAAAGCTGATTAAGAAACTTGTTCTAATTGCCCCTGCTAAAAATAAAAAAATTTAGACTTCCGGTTGGCGTGCCGGAGATGGCGGTCGGGGGGATATGTCGCTCTTGACATTCCCCCGTTGGACCGGGCAAAGGGGAGCTCGCGCCAGCGCCGCGACCCCCAAAACCCCCGGGAAGGGCGTCCCGGGGTCCGGAGGACCCGCAGGAGCTCGGACGCCGGTCCCGATCCCAGGGAGCTCTTAGCGGGGCTCCCGGGAGCGATCGGGCGGCGGAGCTCTAGGGTCCGCTAACAGCCCCGTCCGGCGAAGCTGCAAGACCGTCACTTCTGAGCGCGCCGATTCCTTCTAAATCTTCAATTTGGAACTGTAAGTAATTTGCAAGAAAAACTATTGAATTTTGACTTAATTGGAACCTGGCTTGAGGGTGAAAAAACGGAGGTCCATCCCTTGCCATTGTGTAACAACGACAGGGCATTGTTGCACAGTTTGAGAAGTTATGCCTGGAATTTGACACTTTGTTTCGGAGATTTAACCCTTGCGACCCCCCCCCCCCCCCGGTCCTAGGGGGCAGACGAAGTTAATTTAACTGTTATGAGCAAGAGGAGTATTTTGGAGCTTTGGAACTTTTGAAAAATTTGTAAAAGTTTGGAAAAGTCAGAAAAGTTAGAAAAGAACTGTTTGCTAAAAATGGCGGTGAAACAGGATGTGGATTTGACAACATTGCTGGAGAAACTGAAAGAACTTAGAATGGATTACAATGCTGGAGTGAAAGTACTGAGAGCTGAACTGGCTGCTGCTGGGAACAGCACTGTGACTGAGATAAAGCAAAGCATAAACAATGGTCTGACTGGTCAGGATTTACAATCCAACTCTGTGAACAGTGTACTTGCTGTGCCTAAACAAAAGAAGCCTACCCAGAAGATAACCAGCTGCAAAAGATTCATACATCTCAAGTCAAGAGCTGTCATCATCATCAGGAAAAAGAGAATTATTAGGAGAATGGACAACAAACCACAGCTCAACGATAAGCAGCGGAGAGGAAGTCGTGACAATCTGGACCAAAAGTGGAAGGGAAGGCCAAAAATCTTAATGGACACTGTTTTGGATGTCACCCTGCAGCAAAGACAATGGGTTCCAAAGTGGGATCCTGTTGGAATAGGATGAACATTTATATAAAGTAATTGTTTTGTGGCCTACTGGTTTCTGAACTTGGATTTGGAGGAAATGAATATAGTATGATTTTAGAAAAATAATGATATAAGATTGATAATGATGATAGTGATATAAGATTGATAATGATATAAGATTGATAATGAAGATTGAAAATAATGATATAAGATTGATAGGTATTATAAATGATAAGTAATGATAAGTAATTTTGATGCTGAAATAGTCTGCGCCGGGGACTGGGGGGGGAGCAGGAATTTGATTAAAGTAAAAGATAAGATTGTAAAAGATGTGAGTGGTTGGTAAGCGATTTGAAATTAATGAATTATGGAAATGTTAATGATGTGGAAGTAGAAACCTGGTAAGAATGTAAATAATGATAAATGAAAACAATGAGGGGGGGCGTGAGGAAGTCATCAGAGATTGTATAAACTGTATGTGATCTGGCCTGAATCGGGGCTGGAAAAAAATTGGAAAAATCAATAAAAATTATTAAAAAAAATAAAATAAAAATAAAAAATTTGCAGTTTTTGTTGTCCCCTGCTTATCTTGATCCGCCAGGATAAAAGACACAGTAGCAATGTTTGAGCAACCCGGACAGGAATTGGTTGGCGTTTGAGGAGTGACTGAAATAGTTCTTCTCCATCAGACTGCCACACCTCCAGCCTTCGTGCTTTTGCAAACTGTGTTTGGCTGTCCACTCCTTCCTCTTTCATGCTTACCTCTTACTTCCAGCTCCCCTTAATAACAGCATTTGTCCTTGGGCTGGAATTTCCCATGAAAAACAAGGAAAGCTCCAAACTGTAACAGGTTGGAGAGACGGATCTGCTTCTCACCTTCTCCAGAAGCATAACAGAGAGGGAAAGGGTAGTCTTCCATGAGCTTCCTCTGCCATTTCCCTGTTTTCTCCATTTTCACTAGATTTTCAGCTAAGGGTGATTGCTCCCTCAACCTAGTCCTTCTTTCCTTCACTGGAGGTTTATAGATTTCCTGAATCCCATCCTTATTTCATCCTTTACTAATCCTTTACACTCCCTACAAGTTATTCTCTAGTCTACACACACACACACACACACACACACACACACACACACACACACACGTCTCCTCTGTTACTATCCTCACCCAAGCACTAATTAGTGCAGGTGTCAGCAAGGTTATCTGGCCATGGGCTGGATCAAGCCAATGAGGAGCGTCCGTGGGCCGGACATGCGCAGCGCGATGCCGGAAATCGCTTCTGCGCATGCCCAGACGCTGAAAATCGCCCCTGCGCAGCAGCGATTTTTGGCATCTGGACATGCGCAGACGCGATTTTCTGCATCTGGACATGCACAGATGCAATTTCCGGTGCCGCTCTGCAAGTCCCCGCACTGTGCGCAGAGGGCTTGCCGAGCGGGTGGCTCGGTTGGTGGGCGGCTCATGGGCTGGTAAAATGGCCTTCGTGGGCAGCATCTGACCCATGGCCCGGAAGTTGCCGACCTCTGGTTTAGTGAAACGGGCCCTCTAGCCAGACACACCACCCATTGCTAGTTTCCTAGTGTGGCAGCTGCCTGGTTTTTTCCTTGTAGTAGCAGGGGCGCCAAATCATTGTCTTTGCAAAAGGTGAGTGCGGGGAGCAACAGAAAACCCTGCATTACGCCTTTTTAAAGTGTATAATACAGGAGTAGCATACAGAAGCAGATCTGTAAGAACAGTGCTTCTCCAGTCTGACGACTAGTTATTGTGATCTCCGAGCAGCTATCTAAATGTTTTACATAATAAAATGATCTGTGTAGAATTGGTTTAGGCTGTCATCCATTATGTCTAACTATTAATGCTGGATCTGGGATGTCCTTGCGGGCAATGAAGAGCCTGGCTTGCTGACGAATTTACGTATACAATTGCTGATGCACAACATCCCTGCGTGGCATAAAGAGAGCAGTGGGGCTTTTATCTTCCGGCGTGGCACTCGTGATGTTGCTTAGTCAAGCAGCAATATTTGGCATTCCGTTCACATTCTGCTACTGCCACTAAAGCGGCCTGAAGCAAGAGGCAAAAGGAGCGCACTAAATTGAGCACTTAAATCACTAGTTCTTTGGCTCCATGGCAGATTTAACGAGCATCCTGGAACGAATGCCGTGAAATAATATACTGTCAAACCTGACACAGCAGAATGGCTCTGCTTCCAATCACACAATAGTCCAGGTGACCATGCAATTACAATTAACCTCCTGCTTGCTTATACCTAATGAGAAATGATCATTTGAATGATAAACCCAGGAAAGTATCGCGGCCACAGGAAAATGATCTCTCAACCTTATGGAGGCGGTGGACGGTTGGTGGGATTTTATTTTATTTTTTTTTTTTTTTTGGTGTATGTGTTTTGAATAACTTTGGAAAGAGCCAAAGGAATATGAATTTTCATTCTTTTTCTATCACCCATGGCAAATGGTAGATCACATATACACTGAACTGCCTGTTAGCAATTCCCCCCCAAAACAAAAGTGCTCCTCAAATGCTAAAGGGTACGTGAAAGATCCACCCCCACCCCACCCCAAATAAAGCACTATAGTTTTTGAGATTACTCTTTGAAAATGATGACAGTAGGTTCAGGACCAGCAAAGGGAACTTTTTATTTCACACTGCATTTTATGGGTTTCAGTACCATAAATTGTGGCAATGGTGACCCTTGGGCTAGTCAGAACCACAGACTCATTAACCACTGTTCACAAGGCTTAACCAGAGAAACCGTAGGAGAGCACTTCGATCTCCCAGGACACTCTATACAAGATCTCAAAGTAGCTGTCTTATTGCAAAGGAATTTCAGAAATAGACTGGAAATAGAAGTTGCTGAATTGCAACTTATTACCAAACTTAAAACCATGGAGAGACCTGGTCTGAATAGAGACATTGGATTATTATCTCATTATACATGATAAAGCTGCCTAGTTCGCCTAAATGGAAGCACCGGCCCTGGGTGCCACCATACTATTTTTAGCCAGTTGTGGTTTTTTGGGGGGGAGGGGGGTTGAGGGTCTTCCAGCTTCCTCAACCGCCCAAGAAGTTAGATACCTTGTCAAATTAATACTTGCAAAGGTGGAGTTCTCATGACCCTTGTAATGCTATAAGAAGCAGAATCAATATGTCAAGCACAGGTATAATTCATTGCAGTGCTTTCGTGTCGCAGGAGATAATATATTGGCAGTGGAATTCTCACATACTGTTTAGCCACTTATTTCGTTAATGGTCTCCTTATTAAAGTGATTGGGTGACGTTCTTGTGTGATGTTATATTTCTTAACCCTAGCAGTGAAAGAAATGTTGAATGTGCTTGGCTCTGCAGCCATGAATTTTTTCAGCTCGGAAGTTCAGAAAGGTAGATTGGTGGCTTTTCTGTCTGCAGTATTCAAATATTTAGTGTTGCAATGCTTTGCTGTCTGATTCTGTGCCTGAAAGCTCAAGGGTTATATCTTTTACAACTAAGATATCTCTGTATGCACCCCTGCCCTGGGGGCAAAATAAATTGTGTGTGGCTGGTATTGCATTTTAAATCCAATTGTTGGAACCATCTGCAAATGTTTGATATTGGATCTGCTTGCTATGGGTGTGAGGGCAACAAAGCTTTAATTCCTTCAATCATCTGCTGGAGGAGACTCTTGAGAGTCCCATGGACTGCAAGAAGATCAAACCTATCCATTCTTAAAGAAATCAGCCCTGAGTGCTCACTAGAAGGACAGATCCTGAAGCTGAGGCTCCAGTACTTTGGCCACCTCATGAGAAGAGAAGACTCCCTAGAAAAGACCCTGATGTTGGGAAAGATTGAGGGCACAAGGAGAAGGGGACGACAGAGGATGAGATGGTTGGACAGTGTTCTTGAAGCTACTAACATGAGTTTGGCCAAACTGCGAGAGACAGTGAAGGATAGGCGTGCCTGGCGTGCTCTGGTCCATGGGGTCACGAAGAGTCGGACACGACTGAATGACTGAACAACAACAACAAAAGTCACACCTATTTAAAGTAAACAAGTGTGCACTGGTAGAAAGTTAGTATATACAACACAACTGAATAAAAGATGTTATTCTGATTTGAGATGAGAGGAAACCTGTATGAATTTCATTTTGTTTTTATCAGGAGAAGGGATGGTCTCTGGGTTTTTTAATGTCTTCTGTGTCCCTTCAACGTTTTCTCTAATGTCCAGGACTTGAGTGAAAAATAACAAGACAGCTCAAACTCCTGCCCTCCGCAATAGTTCCCTCTCCTTCTTCCTACCCTTACTTGTGTTCAGCTCATTCTTTTGCAATAAATTAGGGTTGAAAAAGCTAGTTGACTGTGTGGGGGGCAGCAGTGGTAGCCAAAACTCACATATCTCCCTACCACATAATGAACCCAGAATAATGGAAATGATGGTCCCTTGTATTATTCCTGTGTGTGGGGGGGGGACATATTGGAGCTTAGTGCTCTGGCTGCTGCTGCCACCACCAACGGGAGCCAGTTGACTTTGGCAACTGTGTTGTTGTTGTTTTTAAAATAATTTAGTTATTTTTTTTTTTAAATCTGAGGGGTGGGGAAGAGCAGAAGCAAGACATTGGTAAGCAAAATCACCCCCTGAACCAATTAATAATAATAATAATAATAATAATAATAATAATAATAATAATAATTTATTATTTGTACCCCGCCCATCTGGTTGGGTCTCCCCAGCCACTCTGGGCAGCTTCCAGCAAACATTAAAATATATTAACACATCACAGATTAAAAACTTCCCTGAACAGGGCTGCCTTCAGGTGTTTTCTAAATGTCATGTAGTTGTTGATCCTTTTAACCTCTGCTGGGAGGGCGTTCCACAGGGCGGGCGCCACTACCGAGAAGGCCCTCTGCCTGGTTCCCTGTAGCGTTGCTTATCGCAGTGAGGGAACCGCCAGAAGGCCCTCGGCGCTGGACCTCAGTGTCCGGGCTGAACGGTGGGGGTGGAGACGCTCCTTCAGGTATACAGGACCGAGGCCGTTTAGGGCTTTCAAGGTCAGCACCAACACTTTGAATTGTGCTCGGAAACGTACTGGGAGCCAATGTAGATCTCTCAGGACCGGTGTTATGTGGTCCCGGCGGCCACTCCCAGTCACCAGTCTAGCTGCCACATTCTGAATTAATTGCCATTTCCGGGTCACCTTCAAAGGTAGCCCCACGTAGAGCGCATTGCAGTAGTCCAAGCGGGAGATAACTAGAGCATGCATCACTCTGGCGAGACAGTCTGCGGGCAGGTAGGGTCTCAGCCTGCGTACCAGATGGAGCTGGTAGACAGCTGCCCTGGACACAGAATTAACCTTCGCCTCCATGGACAGCTGTGAGTCCAAAATGACTCCCAGGCTGCGCACCTGGTCCTTCAGGGGCACAATTACCCCATTCAGGACCAGGGAACCCCCCAGGGAATTTGCTTGGTGTGAACCAGTAATCTGAGGAGGTGAGGAGTTCTCCAGAGCCAATGTATTTGACGAAGTGAGGGATGTGGAGACCCCACTTTTCCATGAGGTGGTGAGACTGGTGCTCATCTGTACCTCCCCACCAAGTCCTCTAAGCATGCACAAAGAATGTGAGTGGTGGCCAGGCCTCTGAATTGGCTGCCTCAATTACCCACAATCCACCTGGTTGCAGAGAACCTTATCCATGCAACATTAGAGCAGGTGACATCACAGCAGGCCCACTAAATAGTAGCATTTAACACACTAAACAGAATGCACATTTCTGAGGTAGGTTAAAAGGTAAAAGGTGAAGGACCCCTGGATGGTTATGTCCAGCCAAAGGCAACTATGGGGTTGCAGCGTTCATCTCGCTTTCAGGCCAAGGGAGCTGGCGTTTGTCCACAGACAGCTTTCTGGTTCATGTGGCCAGCAGGACTATACCACTTCTGGCTCAAAGAAACACTGTGACAGAAACCAGAGCGTACGGAAATGCTGTTTATCTTCCCACTGCAGCGGTACCCATTTATCTGCTTGCACTGGTATGCTTTCGAACTGCTAGGTTGGCAGGAGCTGGGACAGAACAATGGGAGCTCACTCCGTCGCAGGGATTCGAACCACTGACCTTCTGATCAGCAAGCACAAGAGGCTCAGTGGTTTAGACCACAGCGCCACCCGCTTCACTTGCTGTTTGCCTGCTACCACCGTCTGCCAGTGCAAGCTCTGGAAACACACACAAACACACACACATTTTGAATGCCATCACTACAGCCATCTGTAGAAACATAGTTGCTTTATTCAGCCTTCTGATCTTGCCGTGTTTTTGCAAAAATGGCAGACCACCAATAACAGAAATGGCTTTGCAACAGTAGCACCTTAGCTGTTTGAGTTTGTTAGCGCTTGTGTCTAAAAATGGCTGCTGTTTTGGCAGTGCTTTTATTTTAGGGATTTTCCCACCCCCCTCCTCACCTTTGTGGCTGCTAATCAAATGAGTAGATAATTCTGATGTGAGGAACTAAGAAAAGATCAGGTGTCTGTAACAGCTTCAGATTTTTATTTTAATTAGACGGAGCGCTGTTTTCTCCTTATCTCACTCTTCCTCACCCCCACCCCCTATTTTGTACCTAAGGGACTGCTATTAAAATGAGTCATGGTGTCACAATCCTGATAAGTACCTTTTTTTAAATAATGCAGCTGAATAAGAAATGGTGAATTTTTAAAAAGCGGAATAAAGTGAGAGTTTGTGAGAAATTGAACCCCCCCAGGATCCGTGCCATTTGGAGGAAAGTCATTTATGGCAGGTTTTAAAATGGAATGGACATGCAAGCGCAAATCTTAACCGAAAAACCTCCAAGGTGTGGCTTAAATATATGAATAAAATAATGTTGTCACAATAATAATAATAATAATAATAATAATAATAATAATAATAATAATAATTTATTATTTGTACCCCGCCCATCTGGCCGGGTCCCCCCAGCCACTCTGGGCGGCTAATATACTGTATGGATTATGATCTTCCAATCAGAAATCAATATATAGAAGTCATTCCAAAGATCACTGTAAGGCGGCAGTAGCCAACGGCTTCAAATTATGTCTTTAAAAATCTGTTGGGCATTTGCATGGAAGTCAAATGTTCAGTCCAAAAGGCAATGTCAGTGTGCAATCTATGCCTACCTGTTCAGAAGTAACTCCTAATGAGTTTAGTGGGACTTGCTTTATGATAAACATGTTTAAGATTAAAGCTTTAGGTAAAATGACCCTTGACCATTAGGTCCAGTCGCGAATGACTCTGGAGTTGCGCACTCATCTCGCTTTACTGGCCGAGGGAGCCGGCGTACAGCTTCTGGGTCATGTGGCCAGCATGACTAAGCCGCTTCTGGCGAACCAGAGCAGCACACGGAAACGCCGTTTACCTTCCCACCAGAGCGGTACCTATTTATCTACTTGCACAACAGGAGCTCGCCCTGTCTGGGGATTCGAACCACTGACCTTCTGATCGGCAAGCCCTAGGCTCAGTGGTTTAACCCACAGCACCACCCGCGTCCTTAGTGAGGTTTATTTCTCAACAGCTGCCACCAATATATTATTCATTTCTGTTAGGGATAAATAAGAACCTTGGACATTATTGGGAACAGAAAGTGTATACAGGACCGGAGCTGGGGATTTTGGCGCCCTAGGCGAGGGGGCGGGCCACATGGCGTCATTGCGCATGACGTATGGTGCCCCGCCCCCTGCCCGCCGGGCGCCCCGCGCCGCTGCGTTTTTTGCCGCTGGTTGGGGCGGCACCGGACGACGGCGGGGGGGCGGGGGGCAGGCTGGCCAGCGCCCCGTCCATTTTGGCGCCCTAGGCAACTGCCTAGTTCGCCTAAATGGACGCGCCGGCCCTGAGTGTATACTAAATCAATCTAGACCTTGGGTCCCCAATGTGGGCACCTGTGAGTTACTCCCTTTGGTGCCCACCAAATCCTGCTGCCCTTTCAAATGTTGAATTGCTTTTAAAATGAGGGAGGGGTTTGGCACTTTGGATTGGGAGTGTCTCCTGTTTGGGGAATTGATGGCCTGATTTTCCCCCCTGTGTTTTCTTTTTGTGTGAACAGTGGTGCCTCTAGTTACGAACTTAATTCGTTCTGGAGGTCCGTTCTTAACCTAAAACTGTTCTTAACTAGAGGCGTACTTTCGCTAATGGGGCCTCTTGCTGCTCCTGCGCCGCCAGCACACGATTTCCGTTCTCATCCTGGGGCAAAGTAACTCTTTCAGGTTAGCGGAGTTTGTAATCTGAAGCATTTGTAGCCTGAGGTGCTTGTAACTTGAGCTACCACCGTATAAGTTTTGCCCGAGTTTATTTTGGTGGGTGGGTGGGGGGAGAGAATCTGAGCATTGTCAGTTTTTCTTCTGTGAAATGGGTGTTTTCTGGTGTCCATCAAAGCTGCTTAAAATTTTCAGATGTTTCCCGGGGCCCAAATGTTGGGCAGCTTAAAAACAAAACAAAACTCGGGGTGCAACATTGAAACCCTTAGGCTGAATTAAATCTAAAAGTAATAATGATGTGCAGCTCAGGGCCGGATTTGGGTTTGATGAGGCCCTAAGCTACTGAAGGTAAAGGGGCCCTTTATATGTCCAGCTGCCCTTTGTCAACAACAAATTGTCGCTGTTTTGTGTGTTGAATATATGCTTATATGGTCATTTATGGACCTAATAGGTATGTAGGTTTTATTTATTTGTTTTTTATCTTATATTTTGGAAATGTACATCCAGGTTTTTTTCCTTTAATATTTTTCGGGGGCCCCAAGAGAATGGGGTCCTAAGATATAGCTTGTTTAGTATATACGTACATCCGAGAAGTGGGCAAGAATATAAGCGTAAAAGGCGGCAAAATAAGAGGTCACTTAGGTGAAACTTTTCTTCAACTTTTGGCTGAGTCATAATTATCCTATGCCCTTTTAAAATGTGGGTTTTTTGGGGGAAGGGGGTTGTTGGGTTGTTGTTTTTATTTTGATTCTATCTTTTGTGGTTTTATATTTTGAATTCTGTGAATTTGTTCTCTGGGTATAGGGCAGTATATGAATTCAATAAATAATAAAAAATCATATTAATAATAAAAGTTCCCCTAAACTTCCATGTTCCCAAATTCCTTTCTTCAGGCTGTTTTCAAAGACTCTTAAGGTAGCACTGACTGCATGGCTTCTGATAATGTAGGCCACCCTGACTTGGTGCAGCGCCTGTCAAGTCATGTTTGGATTAGAGAGACATCAGTGAAGAAGAGCAGGATGCGTGTGAGAGAGAATATTCTTGGTCCGTCTCTCTTTGAGCATCTGTTTTTGGTAGAAAGACTGGACCTTCATATCTCTTGGGCGCTTAGAATGGGGTGAACCTCGAATGATGACATGGACCACACCCGCTGGCATAGGAAGGGGGTGCGGAGGGTGCGGTCCGCCCCGGTTGTCATCACTGAGGGGGGTGACGAAATGGCAAGAATATGTGTTTTTAAAATAAAAATAAAAAAATGGGCTCATGACACTTTGCAGTCGTACCTCTGGTTACGGCCGCTGCGGGTTGCGTTTGTCACGGGATACGAACGCGCCGAACCCGGAAGTACCGGAACGGGTTACTTCCGGGTTTGGCAGGCCGAGCATGTGCAGAAGTGCTAAATTGCGCTTCGCGCGTGCACAGAAACACCAAATCGCACGGTGAGCATGCGCCGATTCGGCGCTTCAGGTTGCGCGCTGCTCAGGTTGCGAATGGGCCTCCGGAACGGATCCCGTTTGCAAGCAGAGGTACCACTGTATATTATTTAAAACGAGTTTAATAACTTCGCCTGACAATTAATTAACTTCAGCATGTCAACATAATACGTATTGAAACTTTTTAGTTCAGCCAACAAATGCAACACAACGCGGCTGCCCAGCTGCAGCAGCTCCATCGCCGGGTCAAGTTTGACCCGGTGGCTGAGAACAGGAGGAGAGTGAGCAACAGCTTCCCTGCACCTCTCCTACCCTGAACTGTGGCATGTGGGAGGGCACCCTCCGCACCCCGTTCCCCTCGGGCGCCCGCCCTGGACAGCGCGGGCATATGCTCCGCCACTGACCACACCTCTGAGGAGTGGCAAACTTACTAACTTTTAAACCTGGAGCCGTTTGAGGGCAGGCAGGTAGAATTGCCCCCAAATTGCTTTCAGTTGGCGACAAGCAGAATGTTAGTAGAAATATATATTACAAAATTGTCCAGTAGCACCTTAGAGACCAACTAAGTTTGTTCTTGGTATGAGCTTTCGTGTGCATGCACACTTCTTCAGATACCTGGGTAAATAAATCTGGGTATCTGAAGAAGTGTGCGTGCACACGAAAGCTCATACCAAGAACAAACTTAGTTGGTCTCTAAGGTGCTACTAAGGGACCCAGGCGGCACTGTGGGTTAAACACAGCAGCAGCGCGCTTTCTGATCAGAAGGTCGGCGGTTTGAATCCCTGCAACGGGGTGAGCTCCTGTTGCTCGGTCCCAGCTCATGCCCACCTAGCAGTTCGAAAGCACGTCAAAGTGCAAGTAGATGGATTGGAACCGCTCTGGTGGGAAGGTAAACGGCGTTTCCGTGCGCTGCTCTGGTGCGCCAGAAGCGGCTTTGTCATGCTGGCTACATGACCTGGAAGCTGTACGCCGGCACTCGGCCAATAAAGCGAGATGAGCGCCGCAACCCCAGAGTTGGACACGACTGGACCTAATGGTCAGGGGTCCCTTTATCTTTACCTTTTAATGTGCTACTGGACAATTTTTATTTTATTTTATTTATATATTTCTTCTGCGTCATACCAACACGGCTACCTACCTGAAGCAGAAAGTTGAAAAGCAAGTGCCACCTGCATGCAGGCTGCCTGCTTTACAAACATTATTGGTTTCCCCAAAATAGCAGCTTTTGAAATGGAAGAAACCCGATATTGTTAAATGGGGCAAACCTTAATGTTCATCATGGGTTGCTGATTCAGGTACATCACACTAGGTACTAATGCAGCCTGTGACTCCATTTTCAGATTTCCTGCACTTTTTGTTTGTTTGTTTGGTCCAAATGGGCTTTCTCCATTGCCCCTTACTCGGGGGGTGGGGGGGGCGGCAATCAACTGCCTTAACTGAGTGGTGCGCAAAATCAGACCCCTAGCAAGGTGATTACTAAACTCTTTGGGAAGTGGTTTGGGCGTGATCCGCAGCACGAGGTTCATGGTTGAAGCATTTTTTTCAAGTTCATGGGTAGACAAACTAAGGCCTGGGGGCTGGATCCGGCCCAATCGCCTTCTCAATCCGGCCTGCGGACAATCTGGGAATCAGCGTGTTTTTACATGAGTAGAATGTGTGCTTTTATTTAAAATGCATCTCTGGGTTATTTGTGGGGCATAGCAATTCGTTCATTATTATTTTTTTCAGAATATGGTCCGGCCCCCCACAAGCTCTGAGAGACAGTGGATCGGCCCCCTGTTCTAGTTCCTATCAGATGCCTAAAGGCTTTTGGGATGCCTAAGCCATTTCTGCATCTTCCGACCCGATTTGAATGTCAAGGCACTTAACTGGGGTGGGGGGTGGGGGTAGGGAGAAGTCAAACCAAACCGTTTGGAACGTCCTGACAGTTTTATCTCTCTTGGCATACCCTGTTTCCCCTTTTTTAATACGTAGTCATAAAGTAAGCCATGGCAGGGTTTTTTTTACCTTTGTGAGAAGTAAGACGTACCCCAAAAGTAAGCCGTGGTGCCGCCATTGTTCCCGTCACCTCCTCAGCCCCTCCTGCGTGCGCAGGGAGCCAGCGAACCAGTGAGAGGCACGGGGGGGGGGAAACGCGCCTCTTGCGGAGTTCTGCCCCGCCTGCTCAGCGCGCAGGGGGAGGCTGTACCGTACCATACTGACGTAATAAAAATAAGACATCCCCCAAAAATAAGCCACCCTGTGTTTTTTTGAGGGGGAAAAATTATAAGACGGTGTCTTAAAAAGGGGGAAAGACGGTATGTGTTGCTCCAAAATAAGACAGATCTGATTCAGGGAGCTCATGTATAAGATCTCCTGTTTACTGGAGGTGCTTAGGGAGTGGTTTCCAAACTGTTTCCCATCAGATCGATATTTAGAAGTTTAGGAGGGGTTTCTCAACCTGAAGATTAGGAACGATGGACAAATTTCCCTGAAAGATCACAATGACTGATTGTTGCCATCAATGTGCAGCCAAAGGGGAATGTAGTCAACATCATGTTAAGGGCATGTTAACAGGCCTGTCCAGTGTTGTGCACTAACTGAATTCATGTCTCAGAATCCTTTGCAACGGGGGATCCTCAGCAGATTGGTCAATGCAGAAAGGTGTACGTGAAGGCTGATCTCTTAAATACCGCCAAATGGGAAAAACCTTTACCCATCTTGTATTTCCTTCTGTACACTAGGTGATGGGAGCAATTTTAATCTTGCTTCTTTCAGATTTTGAAATCTTAGGAGGTATGAACGTGTGTGTTCCTCTTCGAAACCAATTAGGCAGCACACATATCGCACTGTCATCAGCAAATTGCACTGCTTTCTATCAGGATCTATCAAAGAAATCTCGTGTCTGCTCGTTTACACACAATAGAACCCCATCAAACTTTTTGTGCTGTAATGATTTTCTGTCCGTCTTGATGAGGCATAATTGGATAAATTCTAGACCGCTTTGAAGGCTAATTATATCCTGTACATTGTAGACCTAGGCTGCCCTTGTTATATATCAGCTTGTGTCTTCGCTTTTATCTCTCTTCTTCTCCGGGGTTTGCGTGCGAGTGGATTGGGTTGCAGCCTTAGAAGAAATTAAACGGAAGGGACACCCCTCTCGTCTGTCAACCCCCTCCCTCCAGCTCCTGTAGATATTAAAACGCAACATGAAACATCTCTATTGATAGGGCCTTATTTAGAGATAGCCTTGGAGTAAATAAAAAACCAGCATTTAATGTCAGGAACCATAAAGCACGAGACCCACATTTGAGTAATTTATGAACAGTCCTGCAGAACAAATTCAATTCTGAAAGCACTCTCAGGCTATCTGTAGCTGTGATTTATATTCACTTTAAAGGGCTAGATTTCAGAAGGTATCAGCAGCCAGTCAACAGAGCTCAACTCCTGCATGGATGGCTCTTCCATTTCCTCTCTTAAAATTGCCCGTATATATCTTTTGGCGGTTTGTTTCTAGAGCACCTGCGATAATTTGATGCTGTATAGAAAACAATATGTGGATGCCCCATTCTCATGTATAGGGAAAGGGACAGAAAGCCAGCGGGGTAGTTTTGCTCCCATATGATTGAGAAGTATACATTTTAGACTCCTGTATACCTGAAGGAGCGTCTCCACCCCCAACGTTCAGCACGGACACTGAGATCTAGCGCCGAGGGCCTTCTGGTGGTTCCCTTACTGCGAGAAGCAAAGCTACAGGGAACCAGACAGAGGGCCTTCTCGGTAGTGGCGCCCGCCCTGTGGAACGCCCTCCCAGCAGAGGTCAAAGCGATAAACAACTACATGACATTTAGAAAACACCTGAAGGCAGCCCTGTTTAGGGAAGTTTTTAATGTGTGATATTTTAATGTATTTTAGTGTTTGTTGGAAGCCGCCCAGAGTGGCTGGGGGAACCCGGCCAGATGGGCGGGGTACAAATAATAAATTATTATTATTATTATTATTATTATTATTATTATTATTATTATTATATAAGTAGCCGCCAAAGAACATTGCACTGAGTATAGGATAGGCCTTCCATCTAGTTACATCATAAAATCATCAATAGCAAGCTAAGAGGCTGATTCAACAAGCTATTGCTGATTTTACGATGTAACTGTATGGAAAGCCCATTTTATGAGAATGGGGCAGTGACTACTTCAGCTCAGCAAGTGAGCAAGCAAACGGGAACTTCTGCGGCGCTGAGCCTCAGCTGCCTGCTCCACCCCTGCACTGGCATCTCCATGATGGAGGAAGCAACAGTGCCTGATCTGAACCAGACTGCGTGTCTAATTCCTCCTGGGAGGAAAGGCTAGGTGCAAGTAGGAAACAGAACCTAGGAGCAGTAGGGGATGGAGCTGTGGGACAACTGAGGAGGCGGGAGCAACGGAAGAGGAGAGGGAAACGAGGGCAGTATCAAATACAAAAGTGGGAAAAGAGGCAAGTCTCAAAATGTCACTGAAAAATGTAGGAAAGTAAGAAAATAGTAAATGGCCCAATATGTATGTTGGTGGAAGTGTTCTCAGGAGAAAATTGTAATTCAAACAACCATGTAAAAAAAAAAAAATGATAATTCAAATTGTATATCATATATCAGGCATGTCCAACAGGTAGATCATGATCTACCGGTAGATCACTGGACGTCTACGGTAGATCATTGGCTCCCCCTAAAGAAGCTAAACAACTGTGACTCCCCTATCATTTTACCTCCTCCCTGAAAAAACTCAACAACTTTGACCTGAACCTCCCCAAAATGGGCCTTCCTCCTTCCTAAAAAAAAGCTCAACAACTTCGAAAAAGGGGGGTAGATCACTGCCAGTTTTTAACTCTGTGAGTAGATCGCAGTCTCTTGGGAGTTGGCCACCCCTGTTATATATATATATGGTCACTAATTGTAAGTGGACGGACCGAGGATTCCCTGCATAAGTTGCTTCAGGTCATGTCAGATGTTCTCCTAGAGCAGCATTTCCCAACCGGTGTGCCGCGGCACACTAGTGTGCCGCGAGACATCGGCTGATGTGCCGCGGAAAAAGGGACCTGCAGCCCAGGGCTGCACAGGACCGTGGCGGCGGCGCTGCTGGAGCCCGGCGGCGAAGCGGAAGCCAGGGCGGCGCTGCTCCCTTGGCTGCTGCAGCAGCAGCAACAGCAGCCTCGCGCGAGAATCCCGACCGGAAGCCTCGCGCGCGCCGCGCTACAGCTGATCCCAGAGGTAACTCTGGGTCAGGAGACCTGGCACAGCCGGGTGGGGGAGGAGCGGTGTGCCGCGAGATTTTTTCATTGATTCAAGTGTGCCGTTGCCTAGATTAGGTTGGGAAACACTGTCCTAGAGACTCATAGTTTGGTGGTTCTAGGTGAGTTTAACATCCATGCTAACATGACCTTACAAGCGGCCGCTTGGGACTTCATGGAAGGCTTTGTCTCCATGGGGCTGTCCCTGAATAAGTGTAGCCCTACTCATAGCCGTGGCCAATGGACATGCCTTAGCTCTGGTGTGGATGTGAGCGATCTGACACTAAGTTCCAGTGGAACAAAGTAAGTTCCATGGTCAAATGGCTTTGTGGTGCAGCTGGACTTCTCCATGACCCTTCCCCTCCTCAGGGAGGTGGGTCCAATTCAAATCATCTTCTTAATGGATCCAAATGGCTTCCTGAAAGATTTGCCTTAGATCCCAGTACATTTCCGAGCACAATTCAAAGTGTTGGCGCTGATCTTTAAAGCCCTAAATAGCCTTGGCACTGTATATCTTAAGGAGAGTCTCTACCCCCATCGTTCAGCCCAGACACTGAAGTCCAACTCCAAGGGCCTTATGGCAGTTTCCTCACTGTGAGAAGTGAGGTTACAGGGAACCAGGCAGAGGGCCTTCTCGGTAGTGGCACCTGCCCTGTGGAACGCCCTCCCATCAGATTTCAAACAGATAAACAACTACACAACATTCTGAAAACATCTGAAGGCAGCCCTGTATTGGGAAGTTTTTAAATGTTTGATATCTCACTGTGTTTTTATATTATGATGGAAGCAGCCCAGAGTGGCTGGGGCTGTGTAATCATCATCATCATCATTATCACTGTAAATAAAATAAGCATCAGCTACAACAGATGTTTTTCACCACAGGACTAAGGCTCCAATCGTATACATGATTACATGCAGTAAGTCCCATTAAGCTCAGATGGACTTACATTTCAGTAGACATGCATAGGATTGCAGGGTAATAGAAAATTACTGGTAGTGGAAGCACAAATATTACTATTATAAATCCCACTACATGCAGAAAAGACTTAAAGAAAATGCAGTTGGCAGCAAATATAATCTATAGAACACTCTTCATACTGTATGTAGAAAACTAAAGGATAAGATAAGGGAATTAAAGATTATATTGGTTTAAACTCTTGTGTAGTGCATACAAATTACAACTCATTGATACACTTAAAAATCCTTTATATTTCCTCAAGAATTCAATTGGGTGAGTTATTTTAAGAAGACAACATCTCTCAAGAGGCTATTCTAAAACAAGGCTTTGTATACACTCAAGCTGAACTCATTTGGAATATTGGCTTTTAACACAGTGGAAACAACATGCTAATTTAGCCATCAAATGTTAAGTTGACCTTTTCATTTGGAATTTACTATGGCGATTATAGCACTAAAGGGGTTCTTTAAAGCATCAAATATATTATTGAAGCATCATATGTGGGTTAATTCTGTGTTTTTCCTTAACTGTTTGCACCTTGTTATCAATGATGGCTGTGTTGGGTCCTATATGGTAGCTGTATACCATTGTAGTTTTCCTAGACATGGGTAGTACTGAGTGCCTTTCGTTCCTTGTAGTCTGCATCTTTCATTGAGAACATGTTGCTAGTATGCATGCAGATTTAATCAAGTTCTGTCACAAAGTAAACAGGTTTTCAGTCATTTCCCCATGCAAGCCAACAGGTAGACATACAGAACTTCAGGTGCTCAGAAGCAAGGTTTTGATTCAGAAGCAAGGGTTTGGACTAGGTGTTCATCAGTATGCGGATGATACCCAGCTCTACCTCTCTTTCAAATCAGAACCAGTGAAGGCGGTGAAGGTCCTGTGTGAGTGTCTGGAGGCGGTTGGAGGATGGATGGCGGCTAACAGATTGAGGTTGAATCCTGACAAGACAGAAGTACTGTTTTGGGGGGACAGGAGGCGGGCAGGTGTGGAGGACTCCCTGGTCCTGAATGGGGTAACTGTGCCCCTGAAGGACCAGGTGCGCAGCCTGGGAGTCATTTTGGACTCACAGCTGTCCATGGAGGCGCAGGTTAATTCTGTATCCAGGGCAGCTGTCTACCAGCTCCATCTGGTACGCAGGCTGAGACCCTACCTGCCCGCGGACTGTCTCGCCAGAGTGGTGCATGCTCTAGTTATCTCCCGCTTGGACTACTGCAATGCGCTCTACGTGGGGCTACCTTTGAAGGTGACCCGAAAACTACAACTAATCTAGAATGCGGCAGCTAGACTGGTGACTGGGAGCGGCCGCCGAGACCACATAACACCGGTCTTGAAACACCTACACTGGCTCCCAGTACGTTTCCGAGCACAATTCAAAGTGTTGGTGCTGACCTTTAAAGCCCTAAATGACTTCGGTCCAGTATACCTGAAGGAGCATCTCCACCCCCATCGTTCAGCCCGGACACTGAGGTCTAGTGCCGAGGGCCTTCTGTCGGTTCCCTCACTATGAGAAGCCAAGTTACAGGGAACCAGGCAGAGGGCCTTCTCGGTAGTGGCGCCCTGTGGAACGCCCTCCCTTCAGATGTCAAAGAGAACAACAACTACCAGACCTTTAGAAGATATCTGAAGGCAGCCCTGTTTAGAATCATAGAATCATAGAGTTGGAAGAGACCACAAGGGGCATCCAGTCCAACCCCCTGCCAAGCAGGAAACACCATCAAAGCATTCCTGACAGGTGGCTGTCAAGCCCCTGCTTAAAGACCTCCAAAGAAGGAGACTCCACCACACTCCTTGGCAGCAAATTCCACTGTTAAACAGCTCTTACTGTCAAGAAATTCTTCCTAATGTTTAGGTGGAATCTTCTTTCTTGTAGTTTGAATCCATTGCTCCGTGTCCGCTTCTCTGGAGCAGCAGAAAACAACCTTTCTCCCTCCTCTATATGACATCCTTTTATATATTTGAACATGGCTGTCATATCACCCCTTAACCTTCTCTTCTCCAGGCTAAACATACCCAGCTCCCTAAGCCGTTCCTCATAAGGCATCGTTTCCAGGCCTTTGACCCTTTTGGTTGCCCTCCTCTGGACATGTTCCAGCTTGTCAGTATCCTTCTTGAACTGTGGTGCCCAGAATTGGACACAGTATTCCAGGTGAGGTCTGACCAGAGCGGAATACAGTGGTACTATTACTTCCCTTGATCTAGATGCTATACTCCTATTGATGCAGCCCAGAATTGCATTGGCTTTTTTAGCTGCTACATCACACTGTTGACTCATGTCAAGTTTGTGGTCTACCAAGACTCCTAGATCCTTTTCACATGTACTGCTCTCAAGCCAGGTGTCACCCATCCTGTATTTGTGCCTTTCATTTTTTTTGCCCAAGTGTAGTACTTTACATTTCTCCCTGTTAAAATTCATCCTGTTTGCCTTGGCCCAGTTCTCTAATCTGTTAAGGTCATTTTGAAGTGTGATCCTGTCCTCTGGGGTATTAGCCACCCCTCCCAATTTGGTGTCATCTGCAAACTTGATCAGGATGCCCTCAAGCCCATCATCCAAGTCATTGATAAAGATGTTGAATAAGACTGGGCCCAAGACAGAACCCTGTGGCACCCCACTAGTCACTTCTCTCCAGGATGAAGAGGAGCCATTGATGAGCACCCTTTGGGTTCGGTCAGTCAGCCAGTTACAAATCCACTGAATGGTAGCATTGTCTAGCCCGCATTTTACCAGCTTCTTTACAAGAATATCATGGGGCAATAAGGGAGGCTTTTAATGTTTAATAGATTATTGTATTTTAATGTTCTGTTGAAAGCCGCTCAGAGTGGCTGGGGAGGCCCAGCTAGATGGGTGGGGTATAAATAATAAATTATTGTTATTGTTGTTATTATTATTATTATTATTATTATTATTATTATTATTATTATTCAGATCAGAAGCATAACAGGCTGTGCCCAAAGCCATCATAGTTGAACTGGCCCACTTTCCGTAGCTCAAAACATTATTTTATAAGTTTCTCAGGAATACTGCTAAATCAGCTGCCAAAAAATTAGTACAAAGGTCTGGGCTCGTCTCTCTAAGACTATACAATCAAAAACAAACAGTGCATGCAACAGATATTCCCCGCTTTATACCACTGGTAAGCCATGAATGCTAAGTGTAGAAAAGTATAATAATGATCCTTTTTTCTTTCCTATTAAAAAGAAGTAAATCTTCCAGCCACTATTGTGCAGGACAAAAAGCATGAGAATAATAGCTCCCCCACACTTTCAGCCAACAAGCTCTGTTGTGTAGACATATTAAATCCTGGAGGCATGTATTTTACAAGGGACATATCTAGCTTGGAGCAAACTTTGAGGAATCTGTCAGATATGTGGTAATTTGAAATTCTTTGCAGGTTTCTGAGGGATGGGAAAACAAAGAGCAATGAGGTTTTTTCTTTCTTAAAAAAAAAAAAAAGAATTCATTACAGCACCTTCTCTGCAAATATCCCATTTCCTCTCTAGGCCAATGCACTATTTCAATTTTGGCTAAGGCGTTTATTTTTAGGAGAAGAGGCTAGATATTAAAAGCGAAAAGCACATTCAACCATTTCCCTGAAATGCAGCTCTTTTTTTAAAAAAAGCTCAAAAGCAGCATTCTAATGTTTTCGGCGATGTTTTTATAGGTGCTTGAAGATTTCTTAGTTGTAACACCTGAAGGCAAAAATTAATGATAAAACTACATTTATGCTGACATTTAAATAACTGAGTGTGTGATTTCCCCCCCCGCCCCGCCCCCCGACCGAGTCTCAGTTGTAGAAAATGTATCTTGATGGCAGTGTGGTACAGTGGTACCTCTAGTTACAAACTTAATTTGTTCCAGAGGTCTGTTCTTAACCTAAAACTGTTCTTAACTAGAGGCGTGCTTTCGCTAATGGGGCCTCTTGCTGCCGCTGCGCTGCTGGCACACGATTTCCGTTCTCATCCTGGGGCAAAGTAACTCTTCCAGGTTAGCGGAGTTTGTAATCTGAAGCGTTTGTAACCTGTGGCGTTTGTAACGCAAGGTACCACTGTATAGGTTTTGCCTGGGTTTATTTTTTTGGGGGGGGGGAGGGGAGAATCTGAGCATTGTCAGTTTCTTTTCTTCTGTGAAATGGGTGTTTTCTGGTGTCCATCAAAGCTGCTTAGATTTTTCAGATGTTTCCCGGGGCCCAAAGGTTGGGCAGTTTAAAAACAAAACAAAACTCAGGGGTGCAACATTGAAACCCTTTGTTGTTGTTGTTCAGTCGTTCAGTCGTGTCCGACTCTTCATGACCCCATGGACCAGAGCACGCCAGGCACGCCTATCCTTCACTGCCTCTCGCAGTTTGGCCAAACTCATGTTAGTAGCTTCGAGAACACTGTCCAACCATCTCATCCTCTGCCGTCCCCTTCTCCTTGTGCCCTCAACCTTTCCCAACATCAGGGTCTTTTCTAGGGAGTCTTCTCTTCTCATGAGGTGGTCAAAGTACTGGAGCCTCAACTTCAGGATCTGTCCTTCTAGTGAGCACGCAGGGCTGATTTCTTTAAGAATGGATAGGTTTGATATTCTTGCAGTCCATGGGACTCTCAAGAGTCTCCTCCAGCACCATAATTCAAAAGCATCAATTCTTCGGCGATCAGCCTTCTTTATGGTCCAGCTCTCACTTCCGTACATTACTACTGGGAAAACCATAGCTTTAACTATAAGGACCTTTGTCGGCAAGGTGATGTCTTTGCTTTTTAAGATGCTGTCTAGGTTTGTCATTGCTTTTCTCCCAAGAAGCAGGCGTCTTTTAATTTCGTGAGTGCTGTCACCATCTGAAGTGATCATGGAACCCAAGAAAGTGAAATCTCTCACTCACTCAATTTCTTCCCCTTAGGCTGAATTAAAGCTAAAAGTGATAATGATGTGCAGCTCAGGGCCGGATTTGGGTTTGATGAGGCCCTAAGCTACTCAAGGTAATGGGACCCTTTATATGTCCAGCTGCCCTTTGTCAACAACAAATTGTCGCTGTTTTTTGTGTTGAATATATGCCATATGGTAATTTATGGACCTAATTGTTTGGAAGTGGAAGTGCAACACGGAGCGTGGATGCTTCTGCACATGTCCATGGGGTCCATGCATGCACAGAAGCATTATGCGCAGTTCTCACATGCGCAGAAGCATGATATCGCGCATGCGCAAAAGCGCCGCCCGGGTTGTGCACTGTTTGGGGTGCGAACGGCACCCCGGAACGAATCGAGTGCGCAACCTGGGGAACGAATCGAGTGCGCAACCACTGTATAGGAGTCACACTCTCTCTGAAGAAACAATGTTGCATGTTTTTTTGGGTGGGTGGGTGGCTGGACTTGGTCGACTCTTGGATTCCCAGATAGCAGCTATGAACTTAAATGTTGGTTCTTCTCTTGCAGCATGTCGGTCAGGATTCTTTAAAGACTCGCCCCAGAGTCAGATGTGCACGAAATGCCCTCCTCACAGTTACACACGAGAAGAAGCATCAACTTCCTGTGTTTGTGAAGAGCACTATTTCCGAAAGGAATCTGACCCACCTACGATGGCCTGCACAAGTGAGTTTACTTGCACTTAAATAAGTTAAAGTGCTCGTTTTACAAGTGACATGTTAAGCGACGATTGTGATAATTGAGAACACAGGTGCCGGCTTACACTGAGTCAGACCATTGGTCCATCTGTCCCAAACTGAAATGGAAGTGGTTCTCCAGGATGTCAGATGGAGGTCTAGATATGGGTCAAGGGGGAAAGGAGTTTGGGCAGTGGAACATGGGGAGATGAGGAAGGGGCAAGATCAGACCCCCCCTGTCCCTCCCACTTCTTTTCATGCTCTTCTTTGTTGCCTTACATTTTCCTATACTGTAGTTGTGCTTGCAGTCATTACATCATTGTTCTGCAGATGCTGTCAGAGGTTGTTCCGGTGGGGTGGCAGGACAATTCCGAGCCATGCTTTGAGTAGTTTGGGTTTTGTGTGTGGAAAGGCATGTATAGGAAAAGGAAGCTTTTTCCACACTCCCTTGAGTTATAGGAAATTCATATGGTAAGTGTTGGTTTCCAAATGAAGCAAAACTACTGGAGTTCTAGAGTGTTGTAATAATACCTGATTCTTTACCTACAAAGAAATTCATCACAAGGAAGCAGGCAGACACCATCTGTTCCCCACATGCAAGACACTGCTCACTTCCCATCTCATTTTATTCCAGGTAGCTGCAAAACTCAAGATTTCTATCTCCTGCATGCCTTACATGCATGCTACTAACTTGTTCCAATATATATACAGTGGTCCCTCGACTTACGAAATACTCGACATCCGAATTTTTCGACTTACAAACGAAAAAAGTGGCCGCACGCCTACGAATTTTTCGACATCCGAATGGAAATCGTTGCTGGTTTTAGATGCAGTTTTTTCGACTTACGAATTTTAGATGCGGTTTTTTCGACTTACGAATTTTTCCGAATATTTTTTCTCCCAATGCATTCCTATGGGAAATCGCTTTTTTTTTTACTTACGAACTTTTCGACCTACAAATGTCCATTTGGAACGGATTAAATTCGTAAGTCGAGGGACCACTGTATATATATCTCTCTCCACTCAGAAAGCCACCAGTCATAAAAACCCACCAATGCCCATTAAACACATTTAGCTATGAAATATACCAAGACTGGAGAATAGATCCCTTCATACTGTGCAGTACAGTAGCATTCCTTTAACAACACATCCATGCAATTCTCAGTGCCTTCTTTTCCCCTGCTAACCAGCTCCTTAGCTCAAGAGAACTGACTTCCATGGCTCTCAGCTGTCAGTTATTTGCAATATCGCCTGAGTATTAGGGTGAATGCCTTGAGTGCTTTGTGCTCTTGTTTGAGTATAGGGGACAAAGTTAATATAGCTGTTTGGGAAGATGATGGCTCAGAGGAAGGAGATAAGAGAAACATTTTGAATGCTGGCTACTCAGGAGAGAGTTAGAAGCTGCCTGGTATTCTGAAGCTTGTTGTATTGTAAGGGCTTGTAGCTTTCGGGGAAACGGGAGAGAGAGGGGGGGGAGAATGAGTAGGAACAGAAAGCTCATTTTATGCAAGGCATTTTTTATGCATTGCTCACACAAAGGCCCTACACCAGGGGTCGGCAAACTAAGGCCCGTGAGCCGGATCAGGCCCAATTGCCTTCAGGATCTGGCCTGCGGAATTATAGAATCATAGAGTTGGAAGAGACCACAAGGGTCATCCAGTCCAACCCCCTGCCAAGCAGGAAACACCACCAAAGCATTCCTGACAGGTGGCTGTCAAGCCTCTGCTTAAAGACCTCCAAAGAAGGAGACTCCACCACACTCCTTGGCTGCAAATTCCACTGTCGAACAGCTCTTACTGTCAGGAAGTTCTTCCTAATGTTTAGGTGGAATCTTCTTTCTTGAAGTTGTCCATAGGGATTCTGTTCATTTGGGCTGTGCCATTTCCCCCCCCTGCACCATTCTATTCCCCACACACACACACCGTGGTGGCGCCTCCTCCCTCCCTCCCTCCTCCTGGCTTCTCCCCGCCCTGCCTAGAGGAGGAAGGGGGCTGGGCTGAGCTGGCTGAGCGCCATTTTAAGCAGTCCCTCTCCGGAGCCAGCCCCTTTGCTCAGCTCATCTTCCCTCTGCCGCCGCCGCCCTGGTGCTCCTGTGAAAGCGGAGCGGACGAGCTCGCTCTGCCTACCCAACAAGAAGCAGCGATGGCGGTGGCAGCAGCAGCCCCTGGGAAGGTAAGCACAGCGGCTAGGGCTGGGGGTGGGGAGGAGGACTACTTGCCCCCCTTGCCTCTTCTTCCAGCTCCCCTTCCCCCCGATGCTGCTTCTCTAGCCCGCCACAAGGTCTGAAGGACAGTGGACCGACCCACGGCTTAAAAAAATTGCCGATCCCTGCTTTACACTTTGAAGGATCTCTGTGGACTACTCCCAACAGCCATACCTTGAGTATGGACATCTGCAACAGGGGAACTTGAACGCCTAGACCATAGCTGTCAACCTTCCCTTTTTTTGCTGGAAATTCCCTTATTCCAGCGCCGTTTCCCGCTGTTTCTCCTTTTTTTGCGGGAAATTCCCTTTTTCCAGCGCCGTTTCCCGCTGCTATCCCAGATTGTTAGATATCCAGTAAATTTCCCGGATTTCAAAGGAAACAGCTCCTCTCCCTCCCTGCCGGCCAGGGAGGCTCCTCAGCTGCGTTGCTCACCAATAGTTACAGAGAATAGGATGTCATTAGACAACAGCACTGTTTGTGCTTTGCTTGCATGTAAAATCAACCACTCTGGCCCAGCCCACAAATACACTCCTTCCAAAAAAGTATTAAAGGATGCAAAGTCTGCAACACGTTTGTATAATAAGTCATTAATGGATGCCAGAGAGCCAAAAGAGTGGACCTGATCAGTCCCCCCATGAAGAATTGATGCTTTTGAATTGTGGTGCTGGAGTCCCGTGGACTGCAAGTAGATCAAACCGATCCATTCTGAAGGACATCGGCCCTGGCCAGTGGCGTAGCGTGGGGGGTGCAGGGGGGGCGTGCTCGCACTCGCAGCTCTCTGCCCCTGCCTGGCTCACTGAGTGTGAGTGTGCTGCCGGGGCGTATTTTCGGTGCTGCTGGGGCGTAGCCGCAGGGGCGGCCAGCGAGGAGGGGTGTCACGCTTGTCGCTGACGTGACACCCCCCTTGCTGGCCGCCCCTGTGGCTCCGCCCTGGCAGCGCCAAAAATAGCCTCCTCCCTGCCGCTGGCTGGCTTGCGGCGCCGTGGCATGGAGGAGAGGGGCGGGCCAGCAGCCAGGAGGGGTGTCACCCCCTCCTGGCTGGTCCGCCCCCCTCCTCCATGCCGCGGCTCCACCCAGGGAGCGCAGTGGCGAAAAAAAACAGCTGAAAGGGGGGCTTTGTCTTCCTTTCACCCCCTTTCAGCTGTTTTTTTCGCCCCGGCATGGAGGAGAGGGGCGGGCCAGTAGCATGGAGGAATGTCACCCCTTCTGGCTCTGGTCCGCCCCTCTCCTCCATGCTGGCGCCGTAGCTCTGCCTGGGAGCGCAGCGGCGAAAAAAACCCGCTGAAAGGTTTTTTTTCAGCGGCTTTTTTGCCACGGCATGGGGCAAAGGAGTCGCTCTGTACGCATGCGCGTTGTGACGTCATGCGCACGGAGCGACGCCCCGCCCCCAGGGGTGCCGCTTGGCTTGCCGCCCCGGGTACCCAAGCGGCACGCTACGCCCCTGGCCCTGGCTGCTCACTGGAAGGACAGATCCTGAAGCATAGCATGAGAAGAGAAGACTCCCTGGAAAAGAGACCCTTAGGTGGGGAAAGATGATGGTGTGTAGCCTGGTGTAAATTAATTTGTAGCCTCGGGGGCTTAGCGCGGCGTGGACTGTCCCCGAGAACTGTAGACTGTCCCCGGGACAGGTGAGGCTGCTGATCCCTTATTTTCAAATCTGAAAGTTGACAGTTATGGCCTAGACCTCTGTACGTCCGGAACCCTGCACAGTCGAGGTTCCAGAAGTCTGTTTGTATGCTAAGGTTCCCCACTTCGTACCTCTCTATTCAGCACATGGCCAGAACTAGTCAGCTAACACAAACTTGGGGGTGGGCTTTGCAGTTTCAGGGTGGCTGTTTTTATAAACTAGCTCCTGGGAACCCTGTGGAAGCTGCCTTATAATAAAACTTCTGCCCCCCTCCCAAATGGCACATTTTATATCTGTCAGCAGTGAGGGAGCCCTTCCTGTTTGTACTTTCTCCTGCAAACGTTTATTTTGAAGCTCTGATTTAGAATCTGTAAGGGTCCATTCATGAAGGACAAGGGAATAGCTTGAATTTGCCTCTATGCTACAGAAACCAGGCAAGGAAGCTGGGCAGGTGGGGGGACACAGTCATCCCAGGGGGAAATGAACTGTGTACATAGACCATACAATAATATATGACTCATCATAACTGTGAGAGAGGTAAACATTGAAGCCAAACCTTTGAATGCAGAAAACTCTTGGTCATTTTCCTGCCTGCTGTTTGCTGACTTAAAAACATGATGTTTTAAGAGAAAGTTATATTACTCATTTGTTGGAACCCTGCTGTTCCTCCGAAATTGTGCTCCAATGTCACAGGGGGCCTGACCATGCCCCCCTGCGAGCGCAATTCCCGCTCACAACCCCTCCCCTCTTGGAAGAGGAGAGGCTTTGTAGAGTAGGAAGGGACCCGGAGGGTCACCTGGCCGGACCCCCTGCAATGCAGGAATCCCAACCAATGTTTACTTTAAGAGAAATTTGAATTTGTGGACAGGGAGGAGGAATAGGTGGGAGAGCATCAGAGAACTCTTTGCTGAAGATGCTTACGTGGCGCTGTCATGTATGCACACTTTATTTGTGTATTGCTTTTCTGCACACACTGCAATCACAGCAGTTCTCAACAAAGCATGACAAAGAAACAAGCACATTTCCCAGTGTTTACGTTCTAATACAATGCTTGCTGCCCATAAGGCTTCCGTATAAAAGACAACTCAAACCAGTTTCATAATACCAAACACATAATCAAATAACCTTCATATCAAAACAACTTGTCAATAATTGCCTTTTGCTTTGTCTTGAGCTTCGCTTTTGGTTTTAAGCCTGCATCAGACACTGTGCACACACTTCCAAAAAAAATTTTCCCCCAACCCTGGGAGCTGAAATAATGCTTTGTTTGGCAAAATAAATAAATAAAATGGATCTGCTCTAAAGCTGCATATCACTTACCCATGAAACTTGTGTTAGTATTGTGTTAAAATTAGTTTCACTTTGGTTCCAGGGGGACATGTTAGTAATGACTTATTTAATCCCATTGATTTTAATGGGTGTATGCTAAATATGACTAAGACTGGATCCGTTTTAATCAGAACTAAGTCCAACTATATATAGATAAAGCCCCTAGTGTCCTTAAAAAAAATAATCTAAGGAATAAGACATTGGAAGCCTCTGTGGAAAAGTAAGAGACGTTAGTTTAAGCGATATGGTGGTGGTGAAGGAGTAGCCTTAGTGAATTTTAAAAGAGAGAGACAACACAGGGATAAAAGCTTACTAGAGAGCTTCCTTCTTTTTGCAAAAGGTGATAAATTATAGAAATGTTGAGAAGAGTGAGGATGTGGGACTTGGCATTAGTATGTGTCTGGCGAGAGAATGAGAATCGCAAGACAGTAATTTCCCTGATGCTGATTATAGGAAACGTAATGGAAGACAGAAAAGTTTATTTTTTATACGAACAGAACTGATTGTGGGGGAAACCGTGATTTATATAATAGGAAATATGTATAGAATTTTATCTTTGTAATGTAATGTAATGTAGTTTGAGACTGTTTGTAAATACAAATGCTCCAGCTTCTATTTTCACCTCTAAATGATGACAGTGCAGCTGAACAAAATGCTCACTGAACATTCACAATCTACTACTGGTGGCTATTTAGGATAATTTTCCTCCCCTCTATTTTTTTCCCCTCACTGCCCATGGTGTTATTTGCCCACATTGCTGTTCAATCTATTTGGCCGTAATAGCCAATTTTATTTATATTTATGGATGTTTGCTACATCAGCTAGAATAATCTGGGGGAGATTGATGGGGGTACCGAGTTAGATGGAATTGGTGATGAAGGCAAATGAGGGTAAGAACAGTGAGGGCAGAGGAAGAAAGAAGAACATGGTCCAAAGGAGAGACAGTTTTGGTCCATCCCATCCCTAATTTGTAATCTTTGTTCTTCCAGAGGCATTTTACAGATTTGATGTGCATTTCTTATTTGCTTACGTAATTGTTTCCTATTCCGAAACACAAGTGCAGTGAATGGAAAACTTGTGCAGTTTCTACAACTCCATTTATATACCATGATACAGTTTTAATTGGTGTTTAAATGCTTTTATAAATTATTATTTTTGCTGTGTTTTTAGCTGTTCTTATTTTATCTGTAAGCTGACTTGAGTCCCTGTCAAGTAGGTAACTAATTCTCTCTCCCCCCCCCCCCGGCCCTGCCACCCCAGGGACAATTTAACACAAATTTATAGGGCGATCTCACCCCCGGTGTGTAAATGCAATAAAGGAAATTTCACCTGCTGAAGTTCTTCCTCTCAAGCAGCTGTTCAATAATTATTTTATGTTAGACAAGATCAAGAGTCCTTCTTGTGTGGGGCTGTCAGACCTAAGTCCCTGGGGCTTTATCACGTCCTTTGGTTTCCCTTATGTGATCTGTGCCACCCTGAGTACCTTCCCCAAAATTATTGCATTATCTTCGGGTAAGGGAGCTGATGTCCTTATCTGTTGCAGCATCTGTGTCTCCTATTATTACCTTTCAGCTTGCAGCACAGAAGCAGGGAGAGTGGAAGAGAACTGAGTGCAGGACGTTGGGAAACAGTGAAGTGCGTTGATTTGCTTGTCGAGAAGCAAGAGTGTGAGAAGAGCAGTGGTTGCCGCCCGTGGCCAGTTCAGGAACAGAATTGTTTAGGCTTGCAGAAAGGTGCAGAAAGTGGACGTCAGTTGGCATGTAACCTCAAAGCAGGAGCAGGAAAGAGAGTGGCTTAGATAGGGGCGCTCAAGTCCATCAGAGGTGGCAATGGTATTTGGGGAGGCAAATGGTGAGGAACATTTTTAGAAAATAATTTGTTCTACTATTCTTTCTGTTTTCCCCAATCGAACCCAGCAACCTTGAGAGTGGTAGCACAATCTTTTCCCACCCCCTGTTTCCATATATACTAGTGGCCAAGATTGTGGAAACCTTTTGGAAAAAGTGTGTTTCTGAGGTTTGATGGCTCATAACACCTGATTGGCTCTCTAAACACTCATGCTCATTGGCTACATTCATATGAAGGAAAGCTACTGTATATCAACCTGTTGTGCATTATTTTTCTGGTTATTTGGCTATAACGTTTGATAGAATTCTGATAATTGAACATACCTTGTGGCATTACATTCTTCATTAAAATATCTTTCCATTGATATATAAATTTATGGTATTACTCCAAAAGGGAGTGGTGTTATGAGTCATCAAACCTCAGAAATACACTCCCCCCCCCCCCGATTCCACAATCTTGGCCACTAGTGTAATTGCAGAGAAGCCTGCCTGCTTAAATATCCCTTAATAGCGGGCAATGCTGTGTCTGCCTTTGCCATTTAAGCTCTAGTACGCTATGTGAGTGTGAGTTGGCTCTCAGGGACTTTTCATGCATCGAAAGTGCGAATGTGACGAGCATCTGGTTGAGGCTGCTTATATCATACAAGGCAATCCTTCAGGGAATTGGCACTGGCGTGTGGTTCCCAGCTGAACGTACAGTTAGTGGATCCCCCCGGTTTGCTACAACGAAGAGCTTTTATGAGCATCTGCTTTACACTTGGACCACTTTCTCAGGGACAGCAAAGTGGCAGAAGATGTCAGCTGGTCCCCAATGAAGATTAGGCAGCTTTTCCTTTCTGCTTTTGTGCAAATCAGGTGACAAACTTGACAGGAAGGAGGTGACAGGGATAGATCAGATTTAACTCTGCTCACCTAGCAGGCAATCCAGGGGTAGGCTAGCAAGGTGTCATCAAAGGCTGTAGCTCATGAATGGGTAGGTATGGCATTGCATTAAATGAATGCTACATTTTCAAACAGGATTGACCTGCATGCAGTAGATCTGAAACGTGCTGTTGACAGAGATTCCACCTTCCCAACATATGCCTAAAGTGAAAGTATGAAAACAAAATAAAAAATAAAAAAATTCCTTCCAGTAGCACCTTAAAGGTAACGGTAAAGGGACCCCTGACCATTAGGTCCAGTCGTGTCCGACTCTGGGGTTGCGGCGCTCATCTCACTTTATTGGCCGATAGCCGGCATACAGCTTCCAGGTCATGTGGCCAGCATGACAAAGCCGCTTCTAGCGAACCAGAGCAGCGCACGGAAACGCCGTTTACCTTCCCGCCAGAGCGGTTCCTATTTATCTACTTGCACTTTGATGTGCTTTCGAACTGCTAGGTTGGCAGGAGCTGGGACCGAGCAACAGGAGCTCACCCCGTCACAGGGATTCGAACCGCCGACCTTCTGATCAGCAAGCCCTAGGCTCTGTGGTTTAACCCACAGCGCCACCTGGGCCCCACTAGTAGCACCTTAGAGACAAACTAAGTTTGCTCTTGGTATGAGCTTTCGTGTGCATGCACACTTCTTCAGATACACTGAAACAGAAGTCACCAGACCTTTATATATAGTTCCCACCACCCTTCTGAGTAATACCCCTCCCACCCTCTCACTATAAATAAGGGTCTGGTGACGTCTGTTTCAGTGTATCTGAAGAAGTGTGCATGCACACGAAAGCTCATACCAAGAACAAACTTAGTTGGTCTCTAAGGTGCTACTGGAAGGATTTTTTTTAAATTTTGTTTTTGACTATGGCAGACCAACACGGCTACCTACCTGTAACTAAAAGTATGAAGAATTTTAAAGTGCTATACCTTGGCTCAGAGCTGTGTGCTATGGAACCACAGGATGGCCTCGTTCCTGTTGCCCCCTTAACAATAGGCATACTAACACCATTGTTACTAACACCATTGGGACACGAGTGGTGCTGTGGGTTAAACCACAGAGCCTAGGGCTTGCTGATCAGAAGGTCGGCGGTTCGAATCCCTGTGACGGGGTGAGCTCCCGTTGTTTGATCCCAGCTCCTGCCCACCTAGCAGTTTGAAAGCATGTCAAAGTGCAAGTAGATAAATAGGTACCGCTCCGGCGGAAAGGCAAACGGCGTTTCCATGCGCTGCTCTGGTTCACCAGAAGCAGCTTAGTCATGCTGGCCACATGACCCGGAAGCTGTACGCCGGCTCCCTCGGCCAGTAACACGAGATGAACGCCGCAACCCCAGAGTCGGACACGACTGGACCTAGTGGTCAGGGGTCCCTTTACCTTTACCTTTTCAAACAGGATTGGCCTGCATACAATTGATCTCAAACGTGCTATTGACAGAGATCCCACCGTCCCAACATATGCCTAAAGTGAAAGTATTTATCTATTTAAAAGTGCTATACCTTGGCTTGGAGCTGTGTGCTATGGAACCATAGGATGACCTCACTTTTTTCCTGTTGCCCCCTTAACAATAGGCATCACTAACACCATTGTTAAAAATATCTGCTTTGGCTGCCCATCTACTACTGAGCCTGGTTCAAGGTCCTTGCATTAATTTACAAAGCCCAGAACAACTTAGGTCCAGGGTACCTCAGGCACCGCTTAAACCCTTATATCCCAGCTTGATCACTGAGATTATCTGCTGGAGTAGTATTGGCAGTTCCTTGAGTTGGAAAGGCTCCTTCGACAATTGCAAGAAACCGAACTTACAGTGTCAATGGCACAGTCCTGTGGAATACTCTGCTGATAGAGATTCTGCAGGCGCCTTCTGTTTCAACATTTATGCACATCCTGGAAGCTTTTCTGTTCCACCAGGGTTATTCGGGCAGTGAAGGACACATCTCTCCATAATTGCTAGCTGATTTCTGATTTTAACTTTTTAATTTTTGTTCAAACGGATGGTTTCATAGATAATTGCTTCATGCTGCTCTGATATTTCTAACAAACAGTGGTAAGAATTAATTATATTTTATTTATTTTTTGTAAAAATATAAAGCAAGGGTAGGCTGCATTCCAATATCAGGCTACCGACATAGTTCTGCTGCCTGTTGGTTGCGAGGATTCTTGCAAAGACTCCGGCATGTCACTTGTTTTGTTGAGATAAGCAAGAATCCATTCTCAGGATAACGTAAACACAGTTTGGTTATGCCTTCGCTGCTGAGAGAATCTGACTGTGCACTCTTTATTCGAAAATGTAAAGCAGCTTAGTGGACCACCCACCAAGATAATCTTAGACAAGTCTTCCCCAGTTTTGTGCCCTCTAGAAGTTTTTAACTAAGACTCCCATCAGCCCCAGCTAGTTGGCCATGCTGGCTGGGACTGATGGGAGATATAGTCCAAACTACTGGAGAGCGTCAGGTTGAGGAACGCCTGTCTTAGATAGCTGACTGGCTGATATAACATGGATTATTTCATACTTCTCCCCTGAAAAGTCTGTAGTAGACAAAATCGCAGTTCTGCTTTATGCCCTGAGTGGGGTTTTCATTCTGTGGCCTCTGTGGGATGGAGCCAGGTCCAGTCAAAGACATTTTGGCATCTGAGGCAAGCCACAAAATGGTGACCCCAGCCCCGACCCCTGCCAGGGAAGAATAGTGGTTGAAGACCTACATCAGGAACAAGGGGGGAATGGTGATCTGCAATGGGAACAAGGGAGAAGTGAAGGTCCACATCACAAACAAGGGGGAGAGGAGACCAGCAGTGTTTTTTTTTTTTTTTTTTTTTTTTGCCAAAATGTCACTTTAGAGGTGAAATGAGAGGGACTGCCATGGAGGCAGCGGATCAGCCCCACAATGAGCACGCCACACCTGTTGCTGCTACCATGGCACTGGCATTGGAAGATGCAATCCTTGGAGGCTGGATCTGCTGTTCTGTGGAACCTCAAATGAAAAATACAACTTCAAATTCAAAAATACAACTTCAAATTCAAAAATACAACTTCAAATTCAAAAGGTTCGTTTTATAAGTAAAGCCGGAGTGAAGAGTCGCTTCAGGAAAAGCAACCAGGACAGGTTTTCAAACGTAGTGTCTAGAAATAATAAGTATTAACAATAATTGCATGTATTAATAATTGCTTATTATTTCTAGACACTACATTTAAAAAACAGAGTTACATGATACTTCCAAATGCACTCTACAAATTAACATGAACTCAAAAATTAGGTAAGGAACCAAATGTTATATAATACTGTAAAACTCAAATTTAGAATTTAGAATTTTGATGAAATTTGATGCATTGTTTGATATTACCAGCTGACGAAGACATCCATATCGAAACAGGGCCCTGTCCTGGTTGCTTTTCCTGAATCGACTCTTCACTCCGGCTTTACTTATAAAACGAACCTTTTGAATTTGAAGTTGTATTTTTGAATTTGAAGTTGTGTTTTTGAATTTGAAGTTGTATTTTTGAATTTGAAGTTGTATTTTTCATTTGAAGTTACACATATTATTGTGAACTTGAAACTGTTTTTCTTATTTGAAGTGACATTCTCTGCTTAAGACTGTAATTCTTAACAGAATACATACTTTTATTTAACTATAACTCACGAGTAGGATTTATTCCTAGTATTTAAATTTCTGGCCAGAGCTCTTGGTGTGTATTTCCTTTCACTATAACTAATGACAAATACTCCAATTTATTTAACGTTCTGTGGAACCTGCCGTCCGAGACAGTCATCTCTCCTTGCCTCATGGGTGGGCCGGCCCTGGACGGAACCCACCGGCACATAATGCCTTCCAAAGAGCTGGGTTGGTTAGAATTTTGCCCTCCCATAGAAAGCAGCTAAGCAAATGGGTTGGGAGGGACTTTGAATCTGATTCTTACCATTGTGTTTTTCTCACTTTACACGCCAGGACCCCCCTCTGCTCCCCGGAGTGCCATCTCAAATGTTAACGAGACTAGTGTCTTTCTGGAATGGATTCCTCCTGCTGATACGGGTGGAAGGAAAGATGTGTCTTATTATATTGCATGCAAGAAGTGCAACTGGCACTCGGGTCTCTGTGAGGAGTGTGGTGGTCATGTCAGGTACCTCCCACAACAAAGCGGCCTGAGAAACACCTCTGTGATGATGGTGGACCTGCTTGCCCACACAAACTATACCTTTGAAATTGAGGCACTGAATGGTGTGTCCGACCAGAGTCCGGCTGCGAGGCAATTTGTGTCAGTCAATGTAACCACAAACCAGGCAGGTAAGTGCAAAGTTTCGCAACGGGATAACTAGGTTCTGTGGGTGGGTTGGCCAGGTGTGGAACACGCCGGGTGGAGCACAGCTTGAAATCGCAGAGCTCGGCTTTTGATAATGAACTTGCGTTTCCTTCCTTTTTTGTTTTTCTCTGCTTACATCACATAAATTACTAAGCCACACAATATAAGAAATGTTTCCTCTCAGGGGCCCGTTTAATAGACCATGGAGTTACTTACGCAGAGTATTTCTCATTCACTGTCAAATCAGTCATAAATGCAGCCGTTTTCCCTTGTTGGTTAAAATCTAAGATGCTTTTCAACAGCCTTTAAAGCAGTCGTTAGCGCTTTAAAAAGATTGTTTGAAAAAGAAGAAAAGATTGTGACTTTTTAAAGTGTAGATTTGGCACCAAGAATACATTTGCAAGCTCCTAGCAGAAGACCCAAGTGTGATGGCTTGAGGGCAGCGTTTTCTAGAGTGTGGTCTGTGGACCATCCGTGGTCCAAAAGGTTCTGTCAGGTGGTCCTTGGCTTGTCTGTGGATTTGTGGTTGAAGAAAAGAAGATGGCACATCCATCACGTTGAATAATGCTGATTTTTAATGTTATTTTAATGTTTGTTTTATTTCTTATGCGGCATTCTTTTTTTATAATAATATTTTATTAATGATTTTTACATACATTCTTTTAAATAACATTTAACATTCATATATTATACATTTTTTTCTGACTTCCACCAACCCTTCTCGAGATTTTCACTTTTCTTAACTTCCTCTGGTATTTCATACTCCACTATTACTTTAAATAATCAATTTCCAACATTACTTTGTAAAATCATTTCTGTAATATTTCTTAAAATTAACCTCACAAAACTTCCTGCAAGCCTATTAGCGTGATTTGTTGTTTACAGTTATCTTTCAAATATGTCTCAAATTTAGTCCAATCTTTTAGAAATTCCTGGTCCCGTCAGTTTCGAATTCTTCCTGTCATCTTATCCAGTTCTGCATAGTCCATTAGCTTCATCTGCCATTCTTCTTTTGTCGGTAATTCTTCTTGTTTCCATCTTTGTGCCATTAGCATTCTTGCTGCCGTTGTTGCATATAAAAAATAACTTTTTATCTTGCCTCTTAATGCCATTTCCTACAATTCCTAACAAAAATGCTTCTGGTTTCTTTATAAATGTATATTTCAACATTGTTTTCATCTCATTATATATCATTTCCCAGAAGCTTTTCACCTTCTTACATTCCCTCTTATGCTGCATTCTATTGTATTACAGTTCAAATTCTATGGAATTATGGTTCCGCAACAGGCTGAAAAATAATTAAGTGCTCTTCCAAGGACATCAGCAATTCTCCATGGCAGGGAAAAGTCAGGGAACTACTGCTTTAGGGTTTTTCATTTTTTTGCTATATTGCTACAGAAACTCCACCCACTTTTTTTTTATGAAGGCTTGAATCCAGACGTGCTCTTGTGCAAGTGGAGATACTTTTCCTTACAATTCAAGGTTCTTGCATAAGGAAAGGACACCAAAATTCAGCAGGCAACTTATTTTGCGCTAAGTCCATGTTGTGTGACGTCTGCAGCAACAATTTTCAGGACAGCACTGCTGCCAGAAGTTGCTCTGTTGGTGTATCTATGCATTCAGATTTCATTATTGAAAACATGATGATAAAAGGGAGTAGGTTGAAAGAAATCCAAACTATGTTTGATAGCTAAGATCAGATTTCTGATCAGAGTGCCTCGATATTCAAGGGCTGGTGTGGTTTTGTTCAAACCAATCTTCAGAACAAGATTGCTGTGGAATGGGGCAACATGTCTCCAAATTGTAGTTTGGTAGTGAAATGCTGTATATTTTATTGAAGGTCATAAAAATCTGTTGTTTAGTTATGGTTACTTGGACTTCCAGTATCACCTTTGAACAAAGCGTGTTCTCCTTCTTGGAGAGCACGTGTTGCGGTGGGGGCCAACCAGTCTCCCCTCTGTTGCTGGGCGGGTTAATTAGGATGGCCACTACATTGATTGGGCTTCTGGCTGTTACTGGGGAGATTCATATGTTGCAATTTGGTTGATGGACAGCCAGAGCTGATATATTGCCCTGCACGCAGTTCTGGAGCCTTCTTGGCTGCGTGCTTTGGATCTCCCGCCCTCCCTCCCTGTTTTTAGGCCTCTGTGTTGACCTTGCTATGCCTGTCATGGGGTCGTCTGCTTTGAGACAGGGGCCTGGTAGGAATTTTTTCCATTTGGCTGATTGGCTGGTGCCATTTGGTTTTTGCCTACTGCATAGCAATTCGTCACAACTTGTAAGGTTGGCGGTTAGGCATTGGTTATAATGGTTGATGGAGGGGCAGGTTGGCTGTGGTTGCCCCTCCAAATGCTGAAGGGGCATGATTGGCTGTGTTTGCCCCTTTAATGCTGCTGCTGCGCAGGGAATTCCGTTAAAGGAACTCAGGGGCTCGCCTTCGCTTGTCCGTACCCCCTGTAGGGGGCCAGGGCCCATGCAAGAGCCCCTGGGAACATTAGGGGAGAACGGGCGCTCAGAACTCTCCCCGAAGTGTTTTCCCTTGTACTGACTCCATAGGCGAATGGAGGTCAGTTCTGTCCCCAGCGGGACAGATAGTCTTAACCAATGCCTAAGCAACCACTCACATAATTTGTATTTTAATAAAAAAGTTGTGGCCAAAATTAATGCCAAAAACCTTAAACAAAATTCCTGTGTGTATAGTGTTTTTCTTTGAGGGGTGGACTGGGGGACCTCGACACGCAAATGGCCAGAAGCAGCTTAGTCATGCTGGCCACATGACCCGGAAAAACTGTCTGCGGAAGCGGATAAATGCTGGCTCCCTTGGCCTGTAAAGCAAGATGAGCGCCACAACCCCAGAGTCGTTTGCGACTGGACTTTAATGTCAGGGGTTCCTTTACCTTTACCTTTAGTAGGTAGTGTTAGGACAGGACTACAAGTGACATTAAACACAGAACTGCTTTGGAAAATGACAGCCTTTTCTAGAGTTCTTTGCCTCTCCGAGTAATGTTTGCTCAGATCTGCTGGGGCAGCGCATCCTGTTTCACCGCTTGAGATGACATGGAAACTGCCATCCTGCCCTGTCATTGCCTCTGCTGCTGCCAACCCCTGCTCTGCCACCATCATCACATCTGCCACTGGCGGAGAAGTGCTGCCACCATTGGCACCAGTTTCAGGCAAGATCGTGCCGATTTGGGGTGAGAGCTTGCCCCAAATGAATTTAATCTTACCCCAAATTGGAGGCGGAGGCAGGGTGCCCACAGTGTTCCCACTGGGGTGGGTGGGTGGGTCTTCAGCCTGAGGCAGCAGCCTCACCTTGCCCAATGGCTGGGCTGGCTCTGAGTTCTACGTATGTCATTCTCCCCCCACCGCATCCCTGTCAGCAGAAACCAGGGGGCAAATGCAAAGAAACACCCTAGTAAATGTGGCGAAACGTACAGCGAGAAAGGGAGAACTTGGCATGGGGTCTGCTGAGAGGAGTTGGGGTCCTCAGACAACCAGGTAGATGTCAGGTGAGCACTATTCTGTTTTGGTCAGATCTTCCCTGGAATACTGTGTCAAGTGCTGAGCACCCCAGTTCAAGAAAGATACTTGCAAACTAGAAGGTGTTCAGAGGAGGGGCGACAAAGATGGTGGGGACTCTGGAGACCAAGTCCTGTGAGGAAAGGTTGAAGATATGTTTAGCCTGGAGAAGAGACAATTAAGAGATGATACAATAAAGGTAAAGGGACCCCTGACCATTAGGTCCAGTCGCGGATGACTCTGGGGTTGCTGCGCTCATCTCGCTTTACTGGCCGAGGGAGCCAACATACAGCTTCCAGGTCATGTGACCAGCATGACTAAGCCACTTCTGGCGAACCATAGCAGCTCACGGAAACACTGTTTACCTTCCCGCCGGAGCGGTACCTATTTATCTACTTGCACTTTGTGCTTTCGAACTGCTAGGTGGGCAGGAGCAGGGACCGAGCAACGGGAGCTCACCCCCTCGCGGGGATTCGAACCGCCGACCTTCTGATCGGCAAGCCCTAGGCTCTGTGGTTTAACCCACAGTGCCACCCGCGTCCCTGACGATACAATAGCCACCTTCAAATGTTTGAATGATAGCTGCCTAGATGGTGGTGCTAGTCTGTTTCCTGTTGCTCAAGAAAACAAAACCAGTGGGTTTTAGGTACAAGGAAAAGGATTTGGAAGAGTTTGAGTTATCTGGCAGAGAAACAGACTACCTCAGAAAATGGCGGACTTTCCTTTGTGAGAGGTTTTTAAAGCAGAGGCTGCCTAGCCATCTATTAGGAATGCTGTAGTGGTAGATGTCTGCATCAGCAGGGGGTTGAACTAGATGACTTTTGAGATACCTTTCAACTCTATGATTCTTTGAAGCTCAGCAGATGGTCATGTTCATGTCGCTTTCCCCTCAGACTAGCCTACATCACATTGTTTTTCTGAGAGTAAGATGGAATGATATACAAAGTACACCACCCTGAGCTTTGCAGATAAAGTTAGATATACCAATGTGAAGGGTTTCTACAAAAATGGAGGTACAAACAGACAACCTCCCCCTTTTGTGTAGAAGCTGGGCGTACCAAGGTTTGGTAGAAGACATTTCTCAGGACAAAGACATCTATTTTATATTGGCAGTAAGAAATGTTGTGCCTGGAAATTCAGACCATATGCCATGGTATTGGTCTGGCAGACTCATTGGTGTTGACAGAAAATTTGCTAGCCAGCACCGCAGATGGGGCACTATTTTACCATGTCAAGCCCAAGAAAATTCTTGTGAATTTCAGAATTTACAAAAGGCTCATGCATTAAGATTCTGGCTGCTCCAGATGTACATCGCAAGTGCAACTTTTGATATAAATTTGTTTTTTGTTCTTGCAGGAAATATTTCCTGAAAACTTTGCCTTTTCCTCAAATAATTTTTGTCTTTCCCGCTCTTTTTTTCTTTTGTATAACTGGCACCCTTAATATGTCTTGCTTTCTTAATTTTCATTTTTGACTGCAAGGGGTATGTGAAGCATCTAAGAACCCAAATTACACTGGAAATTGCAACAAGAAAACAACTGGTTGTGAAAGGTTGATCAATTTAATGACTAATCTATGGTTCTCTGTACATTATTCAAATTGTTGTGGCCATTTAGTAGCACTGTGAACAGTAAGACTGGAAAGAGGTGTTCAGAGTCCAATAAATTCATGTGCCAAGAAAACATAGTTTCTGCAATTGATGTAACATGTAACATAAGCAAATCTTTACATATTTCTGCTGAGGGTTTTGCAGTTTATTTAATTACATCATGTACCATCTTTCCATGAATTATTTTTTATTTATTTCACAAGATTTAGATGCTATGTGATTGTTAAAGCAAAAACCTCAAAGTCAGCTTTAAAAATAATAATCTACAAACCCTTTTAGGGACGCTGGTGGCGCTGTGGGTTAAACCACAGAGCCTAGGGCTTGCCGATCGGAAGGTCGGCGGTTCGAATCCCTGCAATGGGGTGAGCTCCCGTTGCTTGGTCCCTGCTCCTGCCAACCTAGCAGTTCGAAAGCATGTCAAAGTGCAAGTAGATAAATAGGTACCGCTCCAGAGGGAAGGTAAACAGCGTTTCCGTGCACTGATCTGGTTCGCCAGAAGCGGCTTAGTCATGCTGGCCACATGACCCGGAAGCTGTATGCCAGCTCTCAGCCAATAAAGCGAGATGAGTGCCACAACCCCAGAGTTGGGCACAACTGGACCTAACGGCCAACCTTTACCAACCCTTTACTCCTGCACCCAAGTGTGAATCCCCATTCTTGCTCACCAATAACCTTATTCAGCTACACCTCGGATGTCTGGCATTTCACTGGAGCTTACCCACAAAGTTTAAGCCTATGTTTGCATCCAACAGCTTTAAAAGGAAGAATTGAGATTCTCAGAGTGTCAGCTTCCACACCCGACACCAATTCCCTAGGCTTGTGTGAAATCAGAGAAACAAGCCCTATTCACATACTCATAGAGTTGTAGGGTTGGACAGGACCCAAAGGGTCAATTATCCATGGGCCCCTTGCACACCAGCCCATAGCTGTCAACTTTCGGATTTGAAAATAAGGGATTTCCCCAAACTTTTGGATTTGAAAATAAGGGATGCCGCCAGGGCAGTCCAATGGCACCAAGTAGCCTCGCCACCCTGCGCTCCAGAGGCTGCGCGCGAATGGGTGAGCGAAAGAGCGAGCGCATAGACGGCAGGCAGGCTGTCTGTCTGGTTGGGCGTGAGGGTCTGGCTGCACAAGTCATGCAAGCTCCGCCCCCAGTCGGTCTCAGACTCCTTATTGGTGCCAAGCAACGCAGCTGAGGAGCCTCCCTGGCCGGCAGGGAGGGAGAGGAGCTGCTTCCTTTGAAATCTGGGAAATTTAAGGGATATCAACAATCCCGGGATAGCAGCGGGAAATGGCATTGGAATAAGGGAGTTTCCCGCAAAAAAATGGAGGGTTGACCCAGACCCTCCACCATTATCTTCCCTGTGTTGATCAGACAGGCAGCCTGAAGGAGAACTGTACAACCGACAAACACACAAGACGTAACCGGCTGTGCATTCACATAAACTATACTCTTCTATATATTCTCATCACAATATCAAATGTTTATCTTGCACATAAACAACACACAAAGTGCAATAATGTAGATGGAAGTCCCAATAGATCAGTTCATTCATAAAGACCAAATATCTGCTAGTTTCTGTTCCACATATGTTCATACAGTCCAAATTGGAACCTACTACAGTTCCACAGAGTTGAAAAGGATTTCCGGAATAATGCCTTGTTTCGCTCTCATGAGCTTCGTCAGTGGTACATGTTCATATGTAGCAAGTCAAAGTCATGGAACTTGCCCTCCTGGGCTTCATCAGTTGTACATATTCATATATGAAGTATCAAGATACTAGATACACATAGTGGTTTCTGCAGTATTTTGAAGGAGAATTGTAAGCACGAATGGCTGAACATGGTTACAATCATCCCTGCAACTGGGTCCCTGGTTGTGGAGAGATCCATAGATACAGATTAAGATGACCCAGGTTGGGTTTTAGCTTCTGTCCATTGTGGCATTCTTCTGAGCCAGAAACGAAGGTTCTGCCCTCAAGGGTCACCATCGGCTCAAGTGTTGAGCTGGGTACCAGAAGAAGATGGAGAACCAGCTCAACCCCCTCAGTGACACATGCTGCACCAGTTTCCCAGTGGCTTCATGGAAAGAACACCCTTCCCGTGTGTTGTACTGTTGTACCAGCACACTGAGTCTGGAAGTGGATAATACAAGATGCATGCTGATGCCACATAGCAGCTGCTCGCCTCCTCATCCTTTTTCCTCAGTTAATGCCATGTGATGTGATGCTGCCATGCCGCGAGTCTCCTCATCCATGCTCTGTTTCACCAGCTTCTGCTAGAAGTGGAAGGAAAACACATTGCGCAGAAGCGTCGCATCTCACTTCTTTGATTGCCACGGATGTTAGTCAGGAGAGGAAGGGCTGGATGCTGTTTTCAGTGCCACCCACATACGTACCATAACATCTAACGTTGGCTGAAGAAGTCTTGCTATGCCAGAAGTTTTGGGACTATGTGCTTCTCTCAGGACACAAAAAGAGGTCGCTTTTGTGAAAACAGTACAGTCATACCTCGTGTTACGAATGCTTCATGTTACGATAGGTTTAGGTTGCGTTCATCACAGGATACAAACGCGCCGAACCCGAAAGCACTGAAACGGGTTACTTCCGGGTTCGGCGGTTCGCGCATGCACAGACTCGCGCAGTGACATCATGAACATGCGCAGAAGCACCGAATCGCGTCGTGCACATGTGCAGACGCAGCGCTTCATGTTGAATACCTTTCAGGTTACGAACGGGGCTTCGGAACGGATCCCGTTCGTAACCAGAGGTACCACTGTATTCCTTATATTTATTATTTTTTATTAATTTTACAAGAACTACCTTTTGTCAGAGGGACCCAGGTGGCGCTATGGGTTAAACCACAGAGCCTAGGGCTTGCTGATCAGAAGGTCGGCGGTTCGAATCCCTGCGACGGGGTGAGCTCCCATTGCTTGGTCCCTGCTCCTGCCCACCTAGCAGTTCGAAAGCACATCAAAGTGCAAGTAGATAAATAGGTACCACTCCGGTGGGAAGGTAAACGGCGTTTCCGTGCGCTGCTTCCGTCCAAGTAACCATAACTAAACAACATTTGATAAAGCGGGATATCAAATCCAAACTACTACTCCTCCTCTTCTTCTTCTTCTTTTTCTACATAGCGACGCCCCGCCCCGGGTGTCACGACGCCTTCATTCGCCCCTGGAGATATCTGTGCTGTATCACAGATAGATTTTGGTAAGAAGACCTTCCAAAACTGTTTGCAATGCTGCTGTCCGAGAAACACAAACCTAAACCCACCTTCAGGATGTGAAACCGGTTACACTGTTCATAGAATCTTGTCCATAAAGCATAAATTAAAAAGCATCCCGGACAACTGGATAGTTGACTTGGTTAGAGCATGGTGCTGATAACACCCAGGTTGCAGGTTCAGTTCCCATATGGGGCAGCTTCATATTCCTGCATTGCAGGTGGTTAGACTAGATAATTCTCAGGGTCCCTTCCAACTCTGAGATCCCGTGGAAATCTTTACAACTGTGCACACCACAGTTTGCCATCATTTCTCTCCTTTTCTTAAATGCAAAATATTGCAGCTTCGAAAACATTTCTATTGTTTACGTGCTTTCCTTTGAAAAGCAAAACTACCAGCGGAAAACATGGAAGTTAATCCCACATGCAGCCAATAATGTTTTTGAAAAAAACATCAGAAATAAGATATCACATGAAATCATTTGCAACATCAACACCCATTTTTGCATGTCAAATCTTCATCACAAGCCATCTGACGCTTGAGTTGCAAGTTCATCCCCACTCCAGATGGTAGAATGTCTGTTACCAATGAATTATGGATCAGATGAATACTTTATGGTTTTATTTATAACTCCCTTGTTGGTAATTGGTTTCTCTTAGTTGGTTACCAAGCTTTAAACAATCCTTAGATATCTAGCAATGCACAATATGTATGGGCATTAAATTAAGAGCTGGGAGCCCAGAAAATTTAGCAATGGCCATTCTGTTGTCCAAGTCCCTTTTATACAGTTGGGCAGGTTGATTTTATGGATGCAGTCATACTTAGAGTAGGCCCACTAAAATCAAAGTAAGTTAGTAATGAGTCATGCCCCATTAATTTCAGTGGATCACTCTGTGTGTAACTAGGTCTGGATCCAAAGCTATGTATTCAGTACTTTTGAGCAATGTTTCCTGTAGAAAGGCGTGATAATTTGACACACTTCATTCTTTTGTATTCTTAGCGCTAACTTTCACCAGCACCAGCAAACCGGTCACAAAGTGAGCGCCATTGGGCTGTAGTGGTTTGAGTGTAAACATAAAAATATAAGAAATAATGTTCATAGCTTGCTAAGCCTGCCAAGATATTTCCTTTTATGTTTTCAGAAGGCTGATTTTGCCGGAAAATCTACCATTTAATTCACCAGTGTTGCAAAATATATACCGTATATAAAACCCTGACAGTTTGGGCTTCTATTGCCTTATTTACTGTAGATATTTCTCTACTATTGATCCTGGTACTTATTTTGAGGGCATATCATTGTGGCGTCAGCATAACAGACCCCCTAGGCTTAAAAAAGTGTGAAGCATTGAATGACAAAACAAAGCCAACATTCTTATTGTCAAGTCATGGTAACACAATGTTTGGGAACCACTGGTTCAACTTTTTGGACGATGGTAGCGGGCCAAGTGATTCTCTGGTGGCGATAGCCAAGCCTTTACCTGTGATTGGCTGAGTTGTCCTAATGTTACGAAGGGTGCCCTGGCAGGCAGAGTCACTTCAGCTGACAGTGGGGGAGTGCTCATATTTTGGGGTGGGGGGCACAACAAAAAGATAGATAGGGTTGAAAGGGGTAGCAATGCAATAGCCATATCCAGGGAGGCAGATTATAAAGAGCCTTAGGGATCCCAGGGAGGGAGACTTAGAAGAGGAAGTGGGATGATGATCTAGTCCTTTTGTCTAATTCTACATGCCACCAGGACATGGGTGGCGCTGTGGGTTAAACCACAGAGCCTAGGGCTTGCCGATCAGAAGGTCGGCGGTTTGAATCCCCACGACGGGGTGAGCTCCTGTTGCTCGGTCCCTGCTCCTGCCAACCTAGCAGTTCCAAAGCACGTCAAAGTGCAAGTAGATAAATAGGTACCACTCCGGCAGGAAGGTAAACGGCATTTCCATGCGCTGCTCTGGTTCGCCAGAAGCGGCTTAGTCATGCTGGCCACATGACCCGGAAGCTGTCTGCGGACAAACAATGTCTCCCTCGGCCTGTAGAGCAAGATGAGCGCTGAAACCCCAGAGTCATCCGCAACTGGACCTAACGATCAGGGATACTTTTGCCTTTGCCTAAATGTGTTAGCCAAGCTAAATCAGGTTGTTGGTTTAACTGGGAGTGAATTTTTGACATGCTCCATTTCTTTGTTCAGAACCAATTCTCCATTAAATATTGGTACACTGGAATGAAATTTAGTATATACACACAGAACATAATTTGAACACTAGCTTTAGCCCACCCATAGCTGTTTTCAGGTAGGAAGGAAAGAGGAAAGGTGCAAAATACATTTTTTTTTGTTCCGAAAAAAGGGTTTATTAGGAACTCCAGAAGGATTTCTTAAAACTGGCATTCTAAATAATGGATAGATGGATGGATGGATGGAGATTATAGATGATATAGATAGATGATAGATAGATAGATAGATAGATAGATAGATAGATAGATAGATAGATAGATAGAGATAGATAGATAGATAGATAGATAGATAGATAGATAGATAGATAGATGGTATAGATAGATAGATAGATAGATAGATAGATAGATAGATAGAGATAGATAGATAGATAGATAGATAGATAGATGGTATAGATAGATAGATAGATAGATAGACAGATAGATAGATAGATAGATAGATAGATGATACATATAAGATCCTAGAAAATGCTATGATGATGGAAGATCATAATGGCAAGTGATCACAGAAGGCTGAAACACTCTTGAAAAGCTCTAACTAGCAGTCGCTGAAATACCTTTGGCACAGACATGCCATGCCCAATCAGAGAAAAGGACTGGAGCATACAAGGCTTATTTCCTATTCAGAGCACCTGGGAACAAAAGAATACAAAGTCTGAACAACATTATGGAGTTCTCAACTTGACTGAGCAACGGAAAATACAAGGTGGCATGAAATGCAATCGACTGAGTTTGTTTGTGTGTTGAACGCAAAGCAAAGAGCTGGAAAGATTGCTAGGTACAGATTCACTGGGACATACATCTATCATCCTGTCAGTGCGGCCAGACACACCAAGAGGTCTCAGCTGCTTCTCAATTCTGAGGTTACTGAAGCAAGCTGAGCCTTCCAGACAGTCAAATATGGGGACCCACATTGCAGCAAAGGGCTTTATTCAAGAATACCTTGGGGAGCAAGGAAGTAGAAATCTTGCATGCAGAGAAAAACTTCAGAGACAAGGCTAACTGGACAAATATGCTAGAAGACTTTAAAAACAGTCAGGCAGCGCACACGAGGCAATGAAGACTCAGAAAATGTGCAGCAATATTACGCAATCTACAGCAGAGGTAGAACAATAGGTAAGTTTGCACACCATTTGTGTTGCATACAGAAAGTCCCAGTTTCAACCTCTAGCAAAAGGAATTCAGTTGGGAATAACTTCCCTCCCTGAGACATAGCAGAACTGCCCAGTGATCAGAATAGCGAATACTGCACTAAGATGGATCATTAATCAAACTCGCCATAAGGCATCTTTGATGTATGTTTAAACAGCCCCTATACAAAGTAGGGTTTTTCCCCTTCTGAAAAAGGGTATTTAGCAGCCCATCCTTCAGTACAAATTCCTCAGATGAATCTTTATGTACTTATGAACACTGTAGATTGGGGAGGGCCTGATAATTATGTTTTCATGGCAAAGTTTAGGTTGCCCAAATCAATATCAATATCAAATCAAATCAAATCAAATCAAATCAAATCAATGTTTATTGTGTTAGCCATTTGGCCATAGCACAAGCAAGAAGTCCCGGCAGTAGCCTGCCATTCTTATACATTTGCGAACATCAGGTATAAAATCATGGTAAATAAAACAGGTATGATAAAAACAATAGCAATTATGTAAACTATTGGAAAGTTTACAAGTCCAGAGCTAAAGGAGGTTAACCTATCGAGGTGGCCCTGAGTTTCAGGGCCTGCAGGATATAGATGGCCATGCCACGAGTGACTATGGGATTGGCATCCACCAATAGATATTTCAAGCAGTCATCTTCCATGGCAATTTTCGGAGGAATTAGTAGCAGGAGCCTCGATCTTATTGAGTCATAGAGAGGGCAATGGAAGAAAAAGTGGATAAAGTCCTCTATCTTTCCCCTGTTGCACGGACAAAGGCAGAGGTCGAGAGGGGTGTTGGAGAATATGCCCTGTAGGAATGCTGTGGGAATGGAGTGAAAGCGGGCAAGTGTGAAGGCTCTTCTTTGCATAGGGTTCGTCAAGTCACTCAGGTAGTGAGCCAGGGCTCTCACTGCCTTCACGCGGGGAAACCACGTGGATAGGCTGGCCGAGTTGGATAGTGCCAAATCCAGCGCTTCGTCCCTGTCTAAAATCCAGTTGCGGATTTTGTCTTTGTCCCATGAGGTCAGAATGGCAAAATCTGGAAGGGAATACCGTTCGCAGATGATCTCCATGCCTTTTAACCAAGTACGGCTGCTGGTAAAGGCCAAGAAGGCTTGTTTGGCGAGGGACAAGTTTGGGGATTCTGCAAGAGATTTATAGTAGGTAATTATCCTGATATGGGCTCTTGCAACTATGGATGGGAGTCCCAATTCCAATCTTAGTTGGGCAGGTATGGTCCAAATCAATATGTGGACTTGAATGTCTCCCTGCTCCTCCCAGTTCTTCCCTGTCTATTCTTTTGATCACCCATTGAGTTCCCCTCCTTTGGTGCCTTCCTCCAGTTGACTGGCAGGTAAAAGGTAAAGGTAAAAGGACCCCTGACCATTAGGTCCAGTCACGGATGACCCTGGGGCTGTGGTGCTCATCTCATTTTACTGGCCGAGGGAGCCGGCATACAGCTTCCGGGTCATGCGCAGACATGATCCAGCCCGCGGAGCGATCTTCGCGGGAACCGGCCCAGGCTAGGTAAACCTTGCCAACCCCTGCCATAGTTCTAACCAGTTACATGCTTGCCGTAATGGTCTAGTAAACCCTACAGGGTTATCTTTTGTCAGTGAAGAGTGTGATGAATTTTAGTACTGATAGATGAGCCTTCTGCTGTATAGGATAGGAATGGTGGTGTAGCATTCAGCGGTTGCTAATTCTAGTGGGATTGACACGGACTTCCTCTGCCTTTCACAACCTTTGGGGGAGTTTTCAATGTAGCTATCAAATATGAAGTCAATCTGCTGCATATCGCAAATATGAGTACCATACTGCCGCACACTTTCAAATGTGTCACTCAAACTTGGCGAGATGTCTTGCCTGTTGTCTTCCTAATTGTAGGCATAAAATCAACAACGCATGCTGGAAGCAGAGATGTGTGCTTGTGAATGAGTAGTCCGGGTTCAATAATGGTGCCCCCCCCCCCAGTTCTGATAACAGAATGCATTTAGCTGGAGTGAGAGGGGGTGTTGTTGGTAACAGAAGAAACTTCAGAAATTGCTATCAGACATTTTAAAGTTTGATTTACTGCCAGTCAACAGTTTATTCAACTCCTCTGTTGCAATGTCAGCTATTTTCTGAGCACCTAACATGTATATTTTCCATCTGTTTTGCTTGAAGTTTTATTGGTATGCTCATTGAATGATGAGATGTATGAAGCCAAAGTGAACAGCTTCACTTTCTTGACTTAGTCGATGTGTTGTTGTTTTGTTTTTAATTTTGTTAACCACCCTGTCATTTTCAATGCAAGAACCTGAAAGCTGCAACTGTATGGAGTTCTTGCTTAGAGACAAAACTGTGTGTGGCTTGGCTACGTTCCGCATATTGTAAGGATTCCCCCTTTGTGCCTAGGCTGTTCTTAAGTGCAACTCTTGGTGTGTTTTCCCAGTCATCTCAGAATGTGTCACAGTGGCACTTTTCTGCATTTGTGACTTGTCAAAAGTTGTTGCAGACAGCTGAAGCCTCATGATGGATCAGCTGCTATTGAGAACCATAATTCAATCCATCTTGTTTGTCCAGTTATGGCCTTACTACTCCTATGGGATCTTTGTACTGTTCGCTCCAAATTTACGTCAGGAGCAACTGCATTGAAAAGTCCTTGTTCTGCTTCAGAACAAAATGGCTGGCTTGAAACTTGTGGTAAATACATTGGTGATCAGCTTTAAGTTGTCCAATGTACATTTTTTCTCAGTGTAAACTTTTATAACTAATGCTGCCGTAATCATGAAATAATACTTTGCCTTCTCTGAAGGTGACCTTCCCAGCCATCTTCTCCGTCTGAAGGAATGAGGCTGTCAGCGAATGATCAAAAACTGCTCCCAATGAGCACACATTTGTGATTTGTTTTTGAAAGTCTCTGGGAATCCATGAAAGCCATGTTTTAGTTCATTTGTTATGGAAAAGGGACCACGTCAAAACGTGCCTGTAGCTGTACAGATTTGCTTTCACTGAATAGCATTCCCCAATGCCCAACTGCATGAGGAACACCCAGATATTTACTGCTTTCCATTGCCTTCCAAAATGAATCCCATTTCATAGGTTGTATTGTTTCAGCTAAGATTATCATTCCACAGAGATCCCTCACATAATGCAAACCATTCATTACTGACTCTGCCACATAGATGCAAAGAGATCCCAATTCCCACAAAAGCATCAGGAACTTGACTTGCACAGAAGTACTTGCCTGAAAGGTAAAAAGATAAAAGGGACCCCTGACCATTAAGTCCAGTCGTGTCCGACTCTGGGGTACAGCTTCCAGGTCATGTGGCCAGCATGACTAAGCCACTTCTGGCGAACCAGAGCAGCGCACGGAAACACCGTTTCCCTTCCCGCCGGAGCGGTACCTATTTATCTACTTGCACTTTGACGTGCTTTCGAACTGCTAGGTGGGCAGGAGCTGGGACCAAGCAACGGGAGCTCACCCTGTCGCAGGGATTTGAACCGCCGACCTTCTGATCAGCAAGCCCTAGGATCTGTGGTTTAACCCAAAGATGAAATAATAATAATCCAGCTCAAAGATGAAATAATAATAATAATAATAATAATAATAATAATAATAATAATTTATTATTTATACCCCGCCCATTTGGCTGGGTTTCCCCAGCCACTCTGGGCAGCTTCCAACAAAATATTAAAATACAATCGTCCTTCAGATATTAAAAGCTTCCCTGAACAGGGCTGCCTTCAGATGTCTCCTAAAAGTCTGGTAGTTGTTTTTTCCTTTGACATCTGATGGGAGGGTGTTCAATAGGGCGGGCACCACTACTGAGAAGGCCCTCTGCCTGGTTCCCTGTAACTTCGCTTCTCACAGTGAGGGAACCGCCAGAAGGCCCTCAGAGCTGGACCTCAATGTCCGGGCTGAATGATGGGGGTGGAGACGCTCCTTCAGGTAATAATAACAATAATAATAATAATAATAATAATAATAATAATAATAATTTATTATTTGTACCCCGCCCATCTGGCCGGGTCTCCCCAGCCAATCTGGGCGGCCTCCAACAGGTATAAAAATACATTAAAATATCACAGGTTAAAAGCTTCCCTAAATAGGGCTGCCTTGAGGTATCTTCTGAATGTCAGATAGTTGTTCAACTCCTTAACTCGGTATACTGGACCGAGGCCATTTAGGGCTTTAAAGGTCAACACCAACACCTTGAATTGTGCTCGGAAACTTACTGGGAGCCAATGTACGTCTTTCAAGACCGGTGTTGCCGGTATGTGGTCTTGGCAGCCGCTCCCAGACACCAGTCTAGCTGCCACATTCTGGATTAGTTGTAGTTTCCAGGTCACCTTCAAAGGTAGCCCCACGTAGAGCGCATTGCAGTAGTCCAAGCAGGAGATAACCAGAGCATGCACCACTCTGGCGAGACAGTCTGCGGGCAGGTAAGGGTCTCAGCCTGCGTACCAGATGGAGCTGGTAAACAGCTGCCCTGGACACAGAATTGACCTGTGCCTCCATGGACAGCTGTGAGTCCAAATGATGTGAGACCAAAAGATGGGAGAGCAGGGGAGCCTTCATGCTGCCCATCGACAGTTAGCACCTAGACAGCCTTTGGGTGATACATTTACTCATTTTCAGAGGTGCATGAGATAGCCGTCCTACTTTTAAGCAGCTAATGACATGAACTACTGGCGTTGGCTCCAGTTTTCCAAATGTTAGAGCACAATCCCATTATCAGTGGATGACTACAAATAGAACTGCTTGAGGATAGGCCTGTTACAGCAAAATGTGCATGCATTTTTGGTGAATGATCTGATCTCATTTGTGCTGACGAAGATAATCAATGTTCAATGGTGTTGGTTTGTTTACGGTGAACTCCATTTCTGCCTCCCCTCCCATCCTGATCAGTGTCTGGAGAATAGTGTCTATCACTCTGATGTAGATTAAGTACAGAATTTCATATTTTAGGTCATATTACACTGAGCTTTGAAGAGATCTTCATAAAGATTTTAGTATTTGGGTGGGCGGGGGAATAATTCAATTGCTGCTGATGTTTGAGACATTTAATTACATTTTGCAGAGTGATCTCTAATTATAGCAAGATGCCCTGTATATGTATTAAGAGCCCTTGGATAAATCTGCAGCTAAAGTATCTGCTAAACAGTCTTTGTGACCATAATTGAATCAGCTTCAGTGTCTTCTTTCCTCTCTCTCCTTTTTGGTGTATGTTTATTTCCCACAAGACTGAACTGCTGGTAGGGGTCCGCAATATAATTTGGTCCCTCTTTTAGAATGAATTGGAAATTTGCTAGAGCAATTTATGCTGTATAACTAACTAGCCTCTGAAATAGTATTATGGAAAACGGATTGTATATTATCAAGCTTTCCTCACTGCTTGAATGTTTGGCACAAAAGTGCTAACCTTATTCATCTATTTTCTGTTGACTAAAATGCAATAAAACTTGCAAAAATACTAACAGTCATAGAATCATGGAATTGTGGACTTGAAGGGACCCTGAGGGTCATCTGGTCCAACCCCCTGCAATGCAGGAATCTCAACTAAAGCATCCATGTCAGATAACCATCCGACCTCTGCTTAAAACCCTCCAAGGAAGGAGAGTCCATCACCTTCCAAGGAAGTCTACTAAGACTCCCTCAATCATTTTCACATGTACTACTGGCAAGCCGGGTGTCCCCATTTTTATTTGTGCATCTGATTCTTCCTGCCTAAGAACCTTACATTTGTATTGAAATTCAATATTGAAATTCATTTTGTTAGTTTGGGCCCAGCTGTCCAATCTGTTAAGGTCATATTGAATCCCGATTCTATTTTCTGGGGCATTAGCTACCCCTCCCAGTTTGGTGTTATCTGCAAATTTGATGAGCATTCCCTCAATTCCTTCATCCAAATTGTTTATAAAGATGTTGAACAGCAGGCCCAGGACAGAACCCTGTGGCACCCTACTTGTCACTTTTTTCCAGGTTGACAAGGAACTATTAGTGAGTACTCTTTGGGTTTAGTCAACCAGCTACAAATCCACCTAATAGCTACCTCATCCAGTCCATCCACAAGACTATCATGGGGGACTTCGTCAAAAGCCTTACTGAAATCAAGATATAATACATCCACAGCATTCCCCTGATCCACCAAGCTTGCAACTCTATCAAAACAAGCAATGAGATTCTCCTGGCATGACTTGTTTTTGAGAAGCCCATACTGGGTCTTAGGAATCACAACATCCTTTTTACGTGCTCTCTGGCACCTTAGCAGCCTTTAAGTTCCCTTTCGGGGCATGAGGGAGAAATGCAGGGAACAGGAAGTGCAAGTCAGTTGTGTTTCCTATGTCACCTTCTTAGCGTCGTGCTCAGAATGGCTCTCAGCCTACTGGTATGCCTTCAGCGCTCTCCATCCTTTTGCTTGACTGCTGTTAAATTGAGACCAGCTACACGAGCCAATTTTAAAGTGTGTGGGAAATTTCCTTTGGTGCCAACGCTGCCTCTTTCCGCGATACACCAATCAATCACTTTGATGAATTCTAATATTAAAGCCAAACTACTGAACACACCATCAAAATCAGAGGCAACAAAATTCACCCCTTACCTTTCAGTGTGAGATATACTGTAATTGTTGGAGCAAGTTTGTTTATTAGTAACCTGGGGTGGGGTTGGGGGAGGCTGTTTGGTTTTTTTTGCAAAAGAAAAGAAAGGGAAAAGAAAGATTTCTTTGAGTGCAATATTGATTCCTTTCTAAAACTGCCCTATTGATCTTAGTGCATTAAGCTTCTCGGGGAGCGAAAGGCAGACGCTGGCACGTTTGCAGGCAAGAGACCACACGCATCCCAGAACACCCTTCAGAAACTGAGCATAGTTTCCATAACACAGGGTAAAGTAGAATCTGTCCCCAACTACTGAAACACAGTTCACCAGTGACTAGGAATATTGTTCGCAAGCCACCAAGTGTTCTGTGCAGAATTCATTCAACTGGGAAAACTTTGCTAGTCTTCATTTATGTTGCAGCACTCAACGTATGACTTCAGTAGCACCTTGCAAAGTCAAATTTTTATTTTTATTTATTTATTTTTTTAAAAAAAATAATATTTATTGAGTTTTACAAATTTTTTAACGGCTTGCATCATTTTGGTTAAACTTTCTTGGGCTCCTCCTCTCTCACTCAGAGGAGCCCCTTTACATCAATTCATCCCCCCCTCTCACAGAGGAATACAAATCATATTTTGTTTAACCTTATAACATTACTAATCTTGCCAAATCTTGTCCCAATCCACTGGGTCAAGTTATCTATATCCCTAATATTAGTTTATTTTGGACTTCCCCGACTCCCTTACATTGGTTACATCAACAATTCTTATTTCTCAGGTTTCTTCATCATCAATTATCTCATAATTGTTTATCTAATATCTTTAACTCTTTTTACAAAATCATTAAAATCATCTTACATCATCTCAACTTCTATTTAAGCCTTAGCCAATTACCCTTCTGCTCCTTAACTATTCTTAATCTTCCCCCTCTCCCATTCCCCAGAAAAGAAAGCTTGACTTAATATTCTAATCATTATTGATAATTCATGTCATATTATAACAAAGAAGAGACGATCAAAAATTAGGCAAGAAGCTGCAGGAAAATGTGGACAAAATATTGGAGCATCTCAGAACTTACAACTCTTGGCACTGGGCGCAGGAAAAGCGGGGGGGGGTGGGATGAAAGGAGAGATTGTATTTTTAAAAGGACGGTCTTTCTCTCTTCCTAACGATGCAAAATATAGGTATGGTTCAAGGAATGGCATAAGTGTGTTGCAAAGTCAAATTTTTAGTACAGTCGTGCCTTGGTTCTGGAACGCCTTGCGACTCAAATGCTTTGGCTGCTGAACACCGCAAACCCGGAAGTGAGTGTTCCGGTTTGCGAACGCTTTTTGGATCCCGAACGTCCAACGCAAAAGAGAAGGGAAATAAACCCGTGAAAACCCCCTGAAACGAGGGCAATGTGAATTCAAATAATGTGTTAAATTAATCTCAAAAAAATCTTTTTAAAGTTGATTTCAAACAGAAATGCTCAGACACATGTAACTAACTCCAAAGATTGTAAATAAAGAAAAGAACCCCCCCCCCCAAAAAAAACTATGTTTGATGAAAATAACTGTAATACAGCCTAAGTGGCTTTCAAAAACTTTTTGGAGTAGCAACGTCCAACGCGGCTTCTGTGGCTTCTGATTGAGTGCAGGAAGCTCCTGCAGCCAATCGGAAGCCCCTCCTCGGTTTTAGAACGTTTTCAGATGTCAAATGGACTTCCGGAACAGATTCTGTTTGAGGTACGACTGTACAGTGTAAGTGTTTATTCATTATGAATTATTATTTTTTTTTGCATTTGGAACATAGGAAGCCATCTTCTACCGAGCCAGAGCACCAGTCCATCCAGCTCAGTATTGTCTTTTTTATTTTTTGGAAAATATAACTTTTATTTATTTTCCTTCCAAAATACAAATTACAAAAAGAAAACAACACACAAAAGAAAACATAAATACAAACAAAACCCACTTCCACCCCCTACAACCCCCACCACCCTGTGTTAACTTCCAGCCTTTTCTATATAACGGTTTATTTATCCTGGTTCTCATATATACCTATATCCAGATAGTTTCCTTTCCTTTTGGTTACTTTTTGAGCCTGTCTGCTAAAAGATCGACTTTTTCTACAAAAATTTCAGCTCAGTATTGTCTGCACAGATTGGCAGCTGCTCTCCAAGATTTCAGGCAGGAGGTCTCTCCCAACCCTATTTGGAGGTGTGATGGGAATTGAACCTGGGATCTTCTGCTTGCAAGGCAGATGCTCTACCATTGAGCTACAGCCCTTTAAAATAAATATAAACAAATGAAATCAGTTTAAACAATCAGATGAACAGGGTGGGTACTAAAGTATGTGAATGTGTGTATCGACTGGGCAGCTCAACCAGGTGAGGGTAGCCAATGGGTCTCAAACCCTTGGTGAGTTAGCAACTTCTCCTGCATGCAAAGACTGGCTCTGGCGGATTAAGTGGACGAGACCAATAGTGGGTCCAAAACAGAGGGGTAGCTGGGGGGAACACCCCACGGGGGTCGGCGCTTACCGCAGGACCTGCAGCGTGCCCAAGTCATGCATTTCTCTGGGGAGTGAAATGGTAGCTCAGGAGCCTGGCTCCACATTGCCCAAAATGGCAGCGTGGGTGCCTTATTTTTATTTAGTCATTCATGTCCCTAGATGTAAGAAGTTCTGTTTTGATGTCTCAGCTGAACCTTAGAAGATTAAAAGCATTTTGATCGTTGCTTTTTGCAGCCAACGTTAAACATTATTCCCATGAAGTCAGAGTGTAGGTGTTTGTGTGTGTGGAGGAGAGTGAATTAAGAAAAGAGCATTTGGTAGCAGATAAAAACAATGAACATAATCATAAAATTATATAGCTCTTTGCAAACTTCTCTGTACAGGCAGTGTAACATGATCAACCCTGCAACTTGTCTACTTAAGATTCAAGACAACAGTAATAGTAATAACAACTTTCATTAGGATAAGTCATAGATTCTCTTTCATGCAAAGCAACTGTGTGTTCAGAGAATGGCTGCGGGGACTGTCAAAATCTTTCCATGCCAGCATTCATCTGTTCACAATTGTCTGCTTTTCTCCCCACATAGGGTCTCCCTTAAAAATAAAAGTAGCTTGAAAGGGACATTATTAAGCAAATAATACTGGCAAAGATATGGTTATGGCAGTACCTCTTCCCAAACTTGTTGGCATCCGTCTGTCTTGGGAGACAAAGGAGTAGTGCATCTTTGGGAAGGAAGTCAAAAATTGTTGGAACGGCTGTGGTTGTAGAGACCAATATGGGAGAGACATGTTTTGTTGCAGCTGGGGCAGATGAAGGTGTCTGGTTGTGCTGCTGCAGATGCACCATGGAGGTTCTTTCTGCACTCCTCCCGGCGGACATTCCTGCTCTGGTTATTGCTGTGGATACACAACCTGGCTGTCTCCAGACACTGTGGTCGTCTGCAAGGAATTCCCACAGGGCAGGACTGATGTTCCCCCTGAAAACTCAAAATGCAAATGGTAGACCAGAGAGTCAGGAGGACTCGTCAAAACATATAGGTGGGGAAATGAGTACAGAGGACCATCCAGAAGCTCTCTCACAGGTGTCGGTGACCCAGGAATTCAGGGAACAGACTGGAAACCATGGTTCTTGTGGCTCTTCAGTACAAGTCATGGTTTATTAGTATCCCCTGCCTCTATGAAAACATGCTATGATTGTGGTCATGTGCATGCAGACAAAATCTGTAATGGGGAACCGAAGAAAGGTGAGCACTTTTAAGTCCCCTTGAACTGGTGTGTCTCCTGAAGCAAGCAATTTGAGCTGTTGGTGAACCCTCATAAATGGTGGGAAAGAGATGTGGCTTGAAAGGGGAACACAAAATGGCGGGTCTTCTTTCAGTCTCTAACTAAACTGGATAAAAAACAGGGAGAAGAGGCAGGAGGGTAGGATAGGGAAGGAGAGCTGATTGGAGTTGGAACAGTTGCACCAAGGCTCATGAAGACTGTCCACACAGGTTCTGGAAGAGAGAACTCTTAAAGGTTATTCCCCCCCCCCAAAGTGTAGGGTTACCTAGAACAAAGGAATAGAACAGTGTCCAGGATACTTCTAAGTTTCCTGCCGCAGGGGACCAGGGGCTCTGTATAGGTGGGTTTCATGCACAACAGTGAATAGAAACAATTGGACAGCATGGTCCACTTCCTAGGCTGCTACCAGAGTTTTGTGGGTTCAATTTTATCACCCATGTTGTTTAGCATCTACATGAAACCTCTGAGTGGGGCCATCTGGAATTTGGGAGTACATTTGAAGTACCTGTGTGATTCTCGAATGAAGGATGGTATTGATGAAATTTAATTAGCAGCAGCAGCAGCAACAACAACAACAACAACAACAACCCAGAGTGTGGCGTTTCCCTGCTTTTTGTTCTCCCTGAGGGTTATTGAGCGGCACAGCCTTTGCTTTGCTCAGTCGTATCAAGGGGCAATGAGGCAGAGCAACTTGACAACAATACATGCACAAACACAGTGTAGGACTCTGCTGCTTTTTCCATCCCCGGCACCGCAGGAGAATCCTTTCACCAACGTACTCTTTAATCTTTTCTCAAAAACGACACACTCACAAAAATTGAGCAAACAATGAGTAGTAATAACAGAGGTTATAATAAGGATGCGTAAAATCCTGAGGTGGGATTCTACCATGAAATCAGCTTACGTTTTCTAGGGCCAGAGGGATGTTCTGGAATCGAAGCAGATATCAGATTTTTTTTGCTCCCCCCCCTTAAATTGTTGTTGTTGACATCTGTCTGTCTTGAGAGACAATGGAGTGCACCTTCAGGGTTGACGTCAAACTCTTGTGAGCACATCTGCAAGACTGAGAGGGGAGCCTTGTCGTCGGAGCAGTCCAGGACTTCCATACACACTGCCTAGGCTTGTCCCCCGGAGACGTCACTTTGGTGCTGCTAACACAGCAAAAACAACATGGTAGAAGAAGAAAAAGAAGAGTTTGGATTTGATATCCCGCTTTCTCAAAAGCGGCTCACATTCTCCTTTCCCTTCCTCCTCCACAACAAACACTCTGTGAGGTGAGTGGGGCTGAGAGACTTCAGAGAAGTGTGACTAGCCCAAGGTCACCCAGAAGCTGCATGTGGAGGAGCGGAGATGCGAACCCAGTTCACCAGATTACGAGTCCACCGCTCTTAACCACTACACCACGCTGGCTCTCATGGGAAACAGCAGTTACAGCCACAACAGGTCCTGTAACTCTCCAACGGTTTGACTTTACCCCTGAAGGCACACTCTTCCATTGTCTCCCAAGACACAATGGATGCCTACCAACCAGTCAGGTTTTACCAAAATTTGCCCACTCTCATGAGTGGCAAATAATTGTGAATAAATACTTCTAATATTTTGAAGAGAAAATTTATCCACACCCTGCAAAACTCTTTAAGCTGATGTAAAAAATTATTCGGGTATTTAACCTTTGAGTGACAATCATATATATTTGATATCAGTCTGTCTGTCTTGTCTGTCTGAAATTAGCTTTCGGCAAATTCCACTGACAAGCAATTCGGGATTTCAAAAGCCTAAGATTTTTGAAGTGGGATGCAGGTGGCGCTGTGGTCTAAACCACTGAGCCTCTTGGGCTTGCTGATCAGAAGCTTGACAGTTCAAATCCCCGCGACCGAGTGAGCTCCCATTGCTCCTGCCAACCTAGCAGTTCGAAAGCACGCCAAAAAGTGCAAGTAGATTAATAGGTACCACTCCGGCGGGAAGGTAAATGGCGTTTCCGTGCGCTGCTCTGGTTTCGCCAGAAGCGGCTTAGTCATGCTGGCTACATGACCCGGAAAAACTGTCTGTGGACAAACGCTGGCTCCCTCAGCCTGTAAGGTGAGATGAGCGCCATAACCCCAGAGTCTGTGACTGGACTTAACTGTCAGGGGTCCTTTGCCTTTACCTTTTTAAAAAGAATTTTGAACTCTTCTACCTTACCTCAATGGGACCCAGGTGGCGCTGTGGGTTAAACCACAGAGCCTAGGGCTTGCTGATCAGAAGGTCAGCGGTTCGAATCCCTGCGACGGAGTGAGCTCCTGTTGCTTGGTCCCAGCTCCTGCCCACCTAGCAGTTTGAAAGCACGTCAAAGTGCAAGTAGATAAATAGGAACCGCTCTGGCGGGAAGGTAAACGGTGTTTCCGTGTGCTGCTCTGGTTCGCCAGAAGCGGCTTAGTCATGCTGGTCACATGACCCGGAAGCTGTACGCCGGCTCCCTCGGCCAGTAAAGTGAGATGAGCGCCGCAACCCCAGAGTCGGACACGACTGGACCTAATGGTCAGGGGTCCCTTTACCTTACCTTTACCTTACCTCAAAGTTCCTCTGCTTTTCCAGCTGTGGTTCACTTCAAATTGGGTTTTATTCTATTCAATTCTATTCATGAGCGAACACTCTGCTTTGAAACCTCAGTTTAGAATAGTTAACATAGATGTGCAAGTTTCTTTGAACAGTCAGGATTAACGATGTTCCCCTTAGCCTGCCTCTCTTTACAAAAGTAGCAACATGTTCTTTTCATGACTTTTGGAAACCGTTTTGCTTCTACTACACTGTTTTTCGTAATACTTTAGAGTTTAAATCTTCTCGTTTGAATGTTTTTGTCTATAGTAATTTTCACTTTTTGTAAACTAATTTGGCTCCCATGGTTCCCACTGATTCAGAGGTTATTGTCCTTGTAGAACAAATGACCTTTAAAATACTGGTGTTTTTTGTGTGTTTTTTTACAGCAGTCCTTTCCCCCTGTGATCATATTGCATGGTATCTCATTTCAAGCTTTTAAAATAGAATGATTGCAGACTTTGTCTGATTGCAGAGATTGTATTACGTTTTGTTTGACAAAGAAAGCTGAAAGATGCATACCTTCTTCCTTCACTTCAGAGTTTTGTAATTTAGATGTATGGAGGATGCAAAGTAGCTACGGTTTCGTGCCTGAACCACAAAGATCGATTGAACATGCTTAATTGGTCCTTATCTTGCAGTTATACTTAACACTTCTTTTGAGGAAGATTCTAAAAAGGATACAGTTACTGCCTTTCTAAAGTGCTCTAGGTGTAGGGTTACCCATTCCTCTTATCTCTTCCCCTGCCTCTTCCCCCAAAGTTGAGCACAGCATTTTCCATAGCAACTAATGAACATGTTAGTGATCGGTGCAGTCAGAAATTCAGGCCTCTGAAAACGTTAACTCCACAAAGGTTAATAGCATTGCAAAGTAGTCTCCTTTTTAAAAAAAAAATAACCACCAAAGTGGGATTTCAGTGGGTTAACACTCCAGAATATTGCATAAGGAAGAATGGGGGGAAATGTGTTTTGGCTGCTATCTGAATAGTTATTTGAGGTGTCCAATGACTTAGACATTTTTAACACAGTTTTATAGCTAGTTTGTCATGCAGCACAGGAGACTAACATTTGAAAGACTAAGACTCAGTGCACCTTTGGTAGCACAGAACTAGATGTGCTGTTTTTCGTTTTATAATAATAATAATAATTTTGTTGTTGTTGTTGTTCAGTCGTTCAGTCGTGTCCGACTCTTCGTGACCCCATGGACCAGAGCACGCCAGGCACTCCTGTCTTCCACTGCCTCCCGCAGTTTGGTCAAACTCATGTTGGTAGCTTCGAAAACACTGTCCAACCATCTTGTCCTCTGTCGTCCCCTTCTCCTTGTGCCCTCCATCTTTCCCAACATCAGGGTCTTTTCAAGGGAGTCTTCTCTTCTCATGAGGTGGCCAAAGTATTGGAGCCTCTGCTTCAGGATCTGTCCTTCCAATGAGCACTCCGGGCTGATTTCCTTAAGAATTGATAGGTTTGATCTTCTTGCAGTCCATGGGACTCTCAAGAGTCTCCTCCAGCACCATAATTCAAAAGCATCAATTCTTCGGCGATCAGCCTTCTTTATGGTCCAGCTCTCACTTCCATACATCACTACTGGGAAAACCATAGCTTTAACTATACGGACCTTTGTTGGCAAGGTGATGTCTCTGCTTTTTTAGATGCTGTCTAGGTTTGTCATCGCTTTCCTCCCAAGAGCTATGGCTTGGTGGGATGCCGAAATTGACAGCTCATAGTTTCAATTATCATTCTGCTTCCAGAAGCTACTGGTCAGCCATGGAAACAGGAATGGATTTTTAAAGCTAGGCAATTTCTGCTTATGTAGCTGAAAAATGAAAATTAGAAGCAGATCTGGACCTTGCCATATTCATTCATTCAATATTCCGCTTTTCAGAGAGAGTTTTGTGGCTTGCCCTGTTGTACTTTTGGGATCTCTAGTCAACATCAGCAATTCCAGACAGGTTACAATTAGAGCCAATACATTTGAGAACTTTCTCTCTATACCCATTTCTATCATTTAGTAGGAGTTTGGGGTGTTTCCTCTGGTAGTAGAACGTGTCGTCTTAGTTGGTGAAACTTAATTTTGCAAATTTCTCCAGTGAGGGGGTCTTAAAAATATGTTTTGGGGTGTGAGGAATTCAATCCTGTTATTATTTTTTATTGGACAATGTTTAGCTTGGTAAGTCTACGTTTGATGAAGAAGCACAGAAACTGATTTTGGAAAACCACAGAATTTTAATTTTAACCTTCTGA